>JAZGTN010000068.1:2546666-3183333 GCA_037783415.1 Leptasterias polaris
AATATTTTTTGTTATATTACTATTAATATTATTAGAATAAAAAAATTAAAAATATTTAATTCCTCGAAATTCAAGAGAATGAAATTATATACTATTTCGTGGGAAATATTATTTTGAGGGAATGAAAAGAACCCACGAAAAAATATCCCTTTTACGGGGGTGTTACTATATGCAGGAAAATACCGTAAAACTACCTGAAAACACCGGAAAACTACCGGAAAACACCAGTAATACTCTCAAAATTGCAAATTTCTCCCACTTAAAAACATTCCATACTACTCCAACCTACTTCATTTTATTCCTTACATTTTGCGAATTTCTTTTTATACATTCCAGGGCTCACCAAATGATGACTCTATTCAGATGTAATGTTTTGAAAATGGCAAACAAAAACGGTGTACAAAAATTACATTGAAGTTCGTCATGCCTGGGGGCCGCCATCTTACTTATGATTCGCTGCCTGTTAATCGTGAGAAAGTCGGGGCGCCCGGCTGATCTGCCAAGTCATAAATATGCATAGGGTGACGCCGCGCGCAAACTTATGTCGCTCACCCAATGAACATGCAACTTGTGAAGCTACATGCAGCGTCACGGGTAAGTTTGCATATTCATTAGATGGGCAAGTCTCAAGCTACAGTACTGCGCGACGTCACCTCATACATATTTATGACTCGGCAGATCAGCCAGGTGCCCTGACTTTCTCACGATTAACAGGCAGCGAATCATAAGTAATAATAATAATAATAATATTTAAAATTTATATTGCGCCCCTTACATACAAAATGATCAAAGGCGCAGAACACATGTTAAAAAGCACATAATGGAAGAAAAGGACAAAGAAAAAAGACTGGTCACCAGGCCAGCGCCCAAACAAAAGTATGGGGATACGTCTGTCCCGCCAACAGAGAACTAATAGTACTTATTACATAGGCCTATCCCTGCTGGCATCGGTAATGTTTTGACCTTTTCAGGAGACAGACGCCTTTAACCCTATTTATGCTAAAAATCTAAACTAACTGACAAGGTGACCATAGAAGAAAGACACACTAAAAAGCGGCTTTAAAAAGATAGGTTTTTATATTACATTTAAAAGAGGTAAGTTTCTGTTCGCTACGTATATGAAACGGTAGCGCATTCCAAAGCTTAGGGGCTGCCACAGAAAAAGCCCTATCACCAAATGTAGTCAACATTTTACCAGAAGGATAATCCAAGAAAATACCATTATTCCCTGACCTAAGTTGATATGAAGATACCTTCCGGATGGAAACAAGATCCTGTAAATACTTTGGAGAAAGACCATGAAGAGCTTTAAAGGTCAACAAAAGGATTTTAAAATTAATCCTGTACGAAACAGGCAACCAATGTAATTGACGAATTATAGGTGTAATGTGTTCAAACCGGTGTGTGTTAGTAACAATTCTGGCTGCAGCGTTTTGAACCCTTTGTAGTTTAGCTATCTGTGACTTTGGCAGACCATACAAAAGGCCATTACAATAATCAAGACGACTAGTCACAAATGCATGAATTAGTTTTAAAAGAGAGTCTTGTGTTAGGAATTGACTAATGCGTTTGATGTTGTGAAGATGAAAAAAAGCTGCAGAGCAAGCTTTATTGATGTGGGTGTTCATTGTAAGTTCAGAATCAAACCATGACCCTAAATTACGAACACATGTTGTAGGAAAAACTTTAGCATCACCTATCATGATATTGGAAATATTAATTTTCTGCAACTGCTGCTTTGATCCGATGATCAAAAATTCACTCTTAGCATCATTAATTAGAAGCCGGTCATGCAACATCCATTGCCTGATGTCCCCAATGCAGTCTTCCATTATAGTTACAGCAGCTTGACAAAATTTATCGTCCGGTCTAAAAGATAAATACAGCTGAGTGTCATCCGCATAACAATGAACATCAGGCAGATGACGCTCAACGATGTCAAACAATTTAGAGGCATAGACAAGGAATAAAAATGGTCCTAAGCAGGATCCCTGAGGCACACCACAGTTGATGTTAAACTTTTCTGATAAGGTACCCTGAATAGAAACACGTTGACTTCTATCCAACAAATAAGATGAAAACCAATCAAGGGCCTTGCCAGTGACTCCAAATTTAGACTGCAGACGTTTCAATAAAATGGCGTGATCAACAGTATCGAACGCTGCACTCAGGTCTAAAAGGATAAGCAGAATAACATGTTGGGAATTCATCCTCATCAATAAATCATTTTTAACCTTTATAAGAGCCGTCTCTGTACTGTGATGCTTCCGATAAGATGATTGGAAAACCGGAAACATAGAATGTTTTGACATGTGACAATAAAGTTGGTCACAAACGGCCCTCTCAGTTAATTTAGAAATAAATTGTAAGTTACTGATTGGTCGGTAGTTTTCTAATTTCATATCGAGATTGGGTTTTTTAAGTAAAGGGCATATTAAAGCTTCTTTCCAGTCAGTAGGAAATGTACCAGATACTAATGATGAATTTATAATGTTGGTAAGTACTGGAAGCAAAACATCCAGGCACTCACCCACAAGGTTAGTAGGCATGGGATCCAGAGCGCATGATCCCTTAGAAGAATTGACAACAAGCTGTTTTACCTGTGACTCGGTTAATGGTATAAAACTATCAAACAGGATTTTACTGGACATTGTTTCAGATGTAAAAGATAACGTTCTGTCAACAGAGGTTGAAACTTCCAAGTCATCAAGTTTAGCATGAATATTAGATATTTTCTGTACAAAAAAGCTACCCATATCATTAGCAAGAGTCATTTTATCTTTAAAAGGTGGATATAGGACGTCATCACTATGCCCAAGCAGCTTTTTAGATGCTCTAAATAATTTCCTCTGGTCGGAACTATTACTTTCGATAAAGTCTTTGTAGAAATTGCAACGAGCTTTATTAAGAAGAAAGGTTACCTTATTTCTTATAAGCTTATATGCTGAAAGATCAGAGGCCATGCTTGTTCGTCGCCACTTCTTTTCAGCACGTCTCCTCATCCTCAAGGCAGAGTTGATTTCTTGATTAAACCAAGGTAGACGGGGCCTAGCAGTGACCATCTTGGACTTTAATGGGGCATGTGTGTTAAAGGTACCAGCTAGTGTAGTATTATAGCATTTCGTAAGCTCCTCAAGACCTTGAGGAGTGTCACTGCACAGCCTAGAAGAGACTAAGTCACTTTTCAAGCAATTAATATCAATGGATTTAATATCCCTATAAACAATCTGTTTAGCAGGAAAAGAAGACTTGCTTTGTTGCAAATTGCAAATAACAGAAAAATGATCAGAAAAAAGGTGGTGAGGTGTTGGGAGGCCGTTAAGAACCATGTCCGATTTCCGGGTAATAACAAGATCTAGTGTGTGACCCATCTCATGCGTAGGTTTGTTAACATGTTGCTGGAGACCCATGGATTCAAGAAGTGTTAAAAAACGTAAAGTGTTTGGATCGTCAGAAATGTCAACATGGATATTAAAATCTCCAGTTATTAAAACTGGTTCAGAAGATAAAATAATGGATTCTAAATAATCGGCAAAATCAGTGATAAACCGATTAACTGTATAAGGATGGCTAACTGAGTAAGGTGGCCTGTAAATGATTACAAGTCGTAATTTAAACGAATTAATCCCCACAGACCATTCTGAAAACTCAAATGAATCTAATTCATCTCCAGCAATTTTCTTGACATTCAAATGATCACGAAACAACAAAGCAGTGCCTCCCCCCACACGGTTTTTCCGGGGATGATCTAGCAATCTAAAACCAGGTGGAGTTGCTTCAACCTTATGGGCAACATCATTATCTGTAAACCAAGTTTCTGTAAGGGCAAACAAATCAGCCTTACTATTAATGGCATAAGAAACAAAATCAGCTGATTTATTTTTAAGAGATCTAGTATTCAAGCAACAAAGTTTCAATAGATCATCAGAGGAATCGGCAGGATTTACAACAATGTGTTTAAGGACAGGAGTACGGTTTTCCAAAGCTAACCTATTATGAACATAATCAAGCCGGTGACCAATGTGAACAGGAATTTTACATTTATAGTTACAATGACCCGCTCTATTACCCCTGAACCGAAAAATTCCATTCGCTTTCAGAATCGAAAACAATTCAGGCTGAATGGAGTGATAAAAAGTCTTACGGATGTTAAAAAGCTGACTACGGGAATACATTATAGTTGTTGTTTTACAACAAGACATGTTAGAATGCGAATTTTCTGTATGCATAAAATGCAACTCGTCCTTGCTAGTGCATCCAATACGAGGGCCTGGGTTAACAGAAATATCCATAAATATTGTTATATCATGTGGAGGGTCATGACCAGGAATAACTAGAGTAGTTTGGCCATGTTTGGACCATTTGACTAATGGAACTTTTGAGAAATTAAATCCAGTACGGCACAGCTGTAATGTTACCCCATGACAGGGTGTGATTGGCACAACAAAATTAGTCAGACACATGTACTGATCTGCAGACGCAAAATACTCATTTCTGACAGTCTCAGCATCAGCAAAGATTTGAACCCGTTGTGACTTATGTATGATAAAAAGCAGATGTAAAAACACCAACAGACGAGCACGGGCACTAATGGCAACAGCCATGGTGAACACACGTTATTACAAAATGTGAACTCGACCAGAGATAAAAAACACATCAAAAAACATCAAAATAACAAGCAATACTTATCGGATAAAGCACCAAAATATATCACAAATAAGCACAGAAAGCTTACCAAACACGTCAACAATAAATAAAAAGACGATGCCAAAAACTCAGCAAGGATAAAACGGATAAAAATAAGCAAGCACTGGCAGAGAAAATAGAAGTGGCAGCTACAGAACAGCGCCCTCAATTAAGATGGCGGCCCCCATGCACGACGAACTTCAATGTAATTTTTGTACACTGTTTTTTTTCAAAACATCACATCCGTTAGTTTCTTGTACATGTAGTTTTCCAGTATTTACTTGTATTTTCTGGTGTATTGCGGTGTTTTCTGGTAATTTTCCGGTAGGTTTCCGGAAGATTTCCGGTGTTTTCCGGTAGTTTTCCGTTATTTTCTGGTATTTTCCAGTATTTAGTATCACCGCTTTTACGGGCTCTGTAGCAAGGGGATTCTTTAGACCTTGCTAGAGCAAGGACTCTCCTTGCTCTATGATGGCTCCTTGCTCTATGGTTAGACACTCCCACAGGATAAGATTAGCCAAATTACTATCACTATTATAAAAGTAATGACATGTGCAAGATTAATAAATGAAGAATAAATAAATTGAAAAAAACCCAACGATTTTGCTGATTTGTAATTTTGTCAACAGGTATGGCACGTGATGAAGCAATTATCGCACAACAAGAACGTATACAAAATGAGGTAACAGAAGTAAACAATGTGTTAATGGCGGACTTGAAAGCTGGGCCCAATTTCTCGGCTCTGCTTACCGTAAGCAAAGAATCAGCGCTTACGTAAAGCGCATTGATACGTTATTGTAAAATGCGCTATATAAGAACTAGTTATTATTATTATTATTATTATTCCGTGCTTATGTCAAGCGTATTTCACGGGTTAGCAGACGTATTCCATGTTACTATGAATCTTCGCTTACACAGCTAGCCCAGAAATTGCTTGACAGTAAGCGGAGAATGGTGATCACAAGCGCATAATTCGATGGTAAGCAGAGCCATGAAATTGGGCCGAGGAGGTGATGCATGTATGATATATGTTACATTGTAATAAAAACTGAAGAAAAAAATGTAAACTAAAAAACAAACAGACAAAAGGTTTAGTCGGTGTTGTCAGAAGTGTTGTTTGAGACAAGGAAATGTATTTCGGTCCTTTCAAAAAACAACTTCAGATTTGTTAATAGATGTAGTAATTGCATCAGGGATGAAGAATATTGTGGCGGAATTGCATTTGTTAGGGGCAAATTACAATCTGATCCTGGGCCTAATTATACCTCAGGCTTGAAGATCATCGAGTGATCTGAAGGCTAAGGGACAAGGTCCGTTTTGGAGGAAATATACCGCCGATTGCGTAATGATCGTCTAATCCTATTGCTACACAGTCACTCAAATACACGGACACCTTGACAAGTGGACTGTTGGTGAACTGAACACAAGATCATTTATTGCATCAATCAACAATTTAATCAGCAGTGTACAAAATTGGGCAGGGGTTTCTTTGTTTACAACCTGTTTCTTCGGGCCAATGAACTTGTTATACTAGAATGTCACCTTTAAATACTGAGACTCGCACAGTCGTGTATAATCTTTTGGCATGTAACCATAGTAACCCTAGTATGTAACCATAAGTCTTTCATGTAACCCTATGTCTTGTATGTAACCCTATCTTTTACATGTAACCGTACTTCTTCTATGTAACCGTACTGCTTGTATGTAACCTTATGTCCTACATGTAACCGTATTTCTTACATGTATATAATAATAATAATAAAAGCTTTATTTAATGATGGTAACCATGTCACCTAAAAAGATGATTTTCAATGGGCCATCCCTAAAAAGTACAATCAGAAAATAAGATAAAAAAATACAAGAAAACAATACAAAGATTGATAAAAATGCAAAGAACAAACTTAAAAAGGCAAGCAATGGTAACACCACACCCCAGTCAGAACAAAGTAAAACCTAGTTAAAAAAACAGAACTATAAATATATAAAAAGCACACAAGTACATAATAAGCATTGGAGTTCAAGTGGATCGCCATACCTAAGCAATGACTACGCTTACCCCCGCCCACCCATCGCTCTCCCAGCATAAACAGCATATCACACTGTTCACACAAAAAGAACAACGGGCAAACAGGAGCAAACGCACACAAAAAACACAGTCAACAATCAGAGCAGCGACCCACCAGAGCACACTACAAATTCATTGCTAGATTGAACTGATGGCAATTATACAAGTCATGTTTAAGATGTAACCATATATCTCTTGCATGTAACCATAACTCTTGCATGTAACCATATATCTCTTGCATGTAACCATAACTCTTGCATGTAACCATATATCTCTTGCATGTAACCATAACTCTTGCATGTAACCATATCTCTTGCATGTAACCATAACTCTTGCATGTAACCATATATCTCTTGCATGTAACCATAACTCTTGCATGTAACCATATATCTCTTGCATGTAACCATAACTCTTGCATGTAACCATATCTCTTGCATGTAACCATATCTCTTGCATGTAACCATATCTCTTGCATGTAACCATATCTCTTGCATGTAACCATATCTCTTACATGTAACCATATCTCTTGCATGTAACCATATCTCTTGCATGGAACCCTACTTGCTAGTAACCCTGCATTCGTGTACCCACGGACAGTGTGGCCTCAAAGGTCTCTACTGTGCACAGAACACTAAATACCGGTAACCGCTACAAGCAATAAATTTGTAGTAACCCTCAAACTTCAACACCCCCAGGACGCGACTCACGCTGTCCGAGTGTGCCTTTAATTATATACACTAAATATCTCTACAATTCTAGAAGGTGCTTTTTCCCTAGTCACAAGCTAACACTTTTGTGACCGGCAACTACACTCCTCTAGCGTGTCTCACAGACCAAACACACTAAATTATATACACAGCAATATTCACAACTCATGCAAGGATAATCTTGTATGTAGGCTCCTAGGCTCCGCCCACTTGCACTGCCAATATCACACAAAATACAATGATAAACTTGTATGAAGGCTCCTAGCCTATCACACAAAATGCAAGGATAAACACAATATAATACACAGCAGTCGAGTCCAACTTACGATCTCCCCTGCTTCTCCTATTTACAGCACTCACTGTCACTGGAAACCCCTGTCTCCTTCACAACGTCGCACAACACTAGATCTTTCACGACACTTGTATTCTGACTTTCTTACTCAACAACTAATCTGCGACTGGCCCGCTACTGTAGCCAGCCCTGCTGCATGGCCCAGACATGCGGTTCTAAACCGCCACTGCGCACGCTCACCCTGCCAGTCTGGGTCACTGCACGCGCTAAGCTCCGCCCACTTGCACTGCCAAGTCGTCACGCAGCAAAACCTAAAACACACACTAAAAATAGCACAATCACATGTCTTTCACATGCATTTCCGTCACAATATTTTGTTTTTATATGCTTAGCAGTTAGCACACATTGGCATGATGTATTATAAAAAAAAACTATAAAGAAGCTCTTTATATCAATTAAAATGAATCATTCAGAAAATCATGTTTTTATAATCCCTGTGGGTGGGCATTGTAGGCCTATTGTTCAGTAATTCCCTTACCTGTATGTGATTGTCTTCAACTGTAAAATACATGGTCAGTGATGACAAATCTCTGCGCAAATTTGAGGAGCTGGTACTGCTGGGCCAGGCCTGGTTAATCTCAGCATGGTTAGATTTATTAGGTGAGTATTGACATGAATTGACTCCATTGCTGAGTTGACTGGGTTCTGGATGTCAGTAAGTCGGTAGCTTCACTGATGACAGTGTATTGAGATATCTGAGACCATTTTGTAGATGAAGGAAATTCATTCAATTTTCTGACGTCACTCTGCAAGACGTGGTTCAGGCTTGTCTATAATTATGGAGTGGAATTAATTATAGACTGTAGGGGCCTATAACATACAGAAAAGACCGGAATCAATGATATGCAAGCAGTTCTGCATCTATCACACAATTTGAAGTTTTTACATCTTTTACATGCATAGACAGCTTCAGACACAGGGCAAGTTGGCACTCTAGTCAATGTATACCTTTAGAGTCTGACTGTATAATAACTTGTGAGTTGTGACATTACAAAAGGAAACCCAAAGGCCTAGTCGTATACTGTTGGTAAAACATTATGTCATAGGTTCTTCCCTATTTCAAACTTCAAAGCTGGCGTACGTTTGTGTGTAATTTTACAAATTCAGTGGTATTTCTTATGACAGAAACTGATAACTCTGAAAAGAACTGGAGAGTTTGGAAAATGTGAAAAGCGAGTCAAATTTTTTTTCATATATATACATCCTCAAAAAATAACTAGTCTATTGCACTTCCTATTTGTTTCTGGCAATCATTGAATCCAGGTTATGTGAAGTTAGCATGGCTAGGATGGCAGGCACAGACTGTCCACAGCAAATTAACCTCACAGGAGGCACAACTCAAAACTTGATGAAAAATTACCTTGATGAAAGATGAGAAATAATTTATTATAAAGTTAAATTATTGTTTTGTAATATTTGCCCACTCAAAACCAAATTTAGGTTATTTTAGAAGTATGTGTTTCGTTTGATTTTTGATTTCCAGATCAAGGAAAACAACCCACTTGTTAGTCAGAGGTATCCAATCAGTGTGTTATGTGAGGAATACCTAGATGATCAAGTGTACAGAAAAAAGATTGACGTAAGTAAAGACCAGAAAGATGTGAACCCAAAGTGCTTTAATTATAACTTATTTAATTCAACTTTTATAAATGTGCCCAAGGAAAATGAGTGGCTTTACCTAATCACCTGCATGTAGCTTAAATCACAGAGTTCGTATGGGAAGTCAGTGTCTAACAAACCCTGAAATTTCAAGCTTTAAAATCAAAGTACACTTATTTGTCAAAACAGTGATTAATCTCAATCAATAAAGTTGCATTAGTGCTTTTTTAAAGTCCACCCTGTATATTCAGCCCTGTATATTCAGGCCCATATTCTCCGCTTTAAAGCGGATATCCGTTTTGGGTTTTTTTTCCCGATTTTTTATTTCCGATTTATTTCCGTAAAAAAATAAAAATAAATTTATTAATTTTTTTTATATTTTTTATTTTTTACTTTTTGGCCTTATATCATGTATATATGCTTGGCAACAATAATGTACAACTACAATAATGTGAAATAAGCCTAGTTACTGGATCAATGGGGTGCCCCAATTAGACCAGCGTAAATGCGTTACGCGCGCTCACTTGACGTTCCACGATCATTCTTACATCATGTAGTGTTTCAGCTCTTTTTTTTAGGGTCCACTCACAGGCCTGTATATTATTTCTGTCTGAACTGAAATGCTGTTGGATTAAAGGAAATAGCATTTGAAGACTCTAAATCTCAAATGCATATTTAAGTTGATGTAACGGACCTTATGTATGATGTCATTACGCCTCCATGCTAGAGGTAAAACAATGATGAAACAATGGGAAATGCACATCTCTGTACGCGGGGCGCACAGGATGGTAAAATGAGCAACCTTCTTTTGACCTGTAGCTGAGGGCGCCCTACTCAAATGATTCAATGTGCATAAGGTCTGTCAAAATAAGCTTGTATCTGAACAAACACTAAGTTCCTGACAAAAGATAAATCTTTGAATAATATATTGGATGATTCCCTCAGGGCTCATGACAAAGATCTGTGTTTGACCTGCCATGATTTGTCAACATTTTCCATGATTTCCCGAGTTTCCTTTCAAAGAACTCTCTAAATTGAAAGAGGAACAATAAAAACAAGAATGTTGAAACTTTTGATGGCCCCTAAAGCAAAAGCATAGCAATAGTTTTAAGCATAAATATCGGCTGCTGTATAGGTTTATGCATTCCTAACTGGACCAGTTGTCTGTTACAGCCAACCTTTTAACTACTTTTGGGTGAAGGGATTGATAAGTCAGTGTTGTTAACTTACAGGATTTATCCAGACAATATTCTCACATCAGGAAAACAAGGGGAGATGGTAACTGTTTCTTCAGGGCATTTGGCTTTGCTTATCTAGAAAGATTGCTTACAGATAAACGAGAGCTTCAAAGGTGAGTGGCAAGTAGTTTTACTTTTACTGTCAAAGCTTGTTCAGTAATTCCCTTACCTGTATGTGATTGTCCCCCTCAACTGTAAAATACATGGTCAGTGATGACAAATTTCTGCGCAAATTTGAGGAGCTGGTACTGCTGGGCCAGGCCTGGTTAATCTCAGCATGGTTAGATTTATTAGGTGAGTATTTACATGAATTGACTCCATTGCTGAGTTGACTGGGTTCTGGATGTCAGTAAGTCGGTAGCTTCACTGATGACAGTGTATTGAGATATCTGAGACCATTTTGTAGATGAAGGAAATTCATTCAAAAACAAGGGGAGATGGTAACTGTTTCTTCAGGGCATTTGGCTTTGCTTATCTAGAAAGATTGCTTACGGATAAACGAGAGCTTCAAAGGTGAGTGGCAAGTAGTTTTACTTTTACTGTCAAAGCTTGTTCAGCAACTGGATGAGGGAGGTGGTGCATACTGCTGTTGTTGGTATTGGATAAATGCAACTTTGAACAAGCAGTAAAGTCTGGTTTGAAACTTGTGTAACCTCTTTATTGTTACCATGAAACCCTGGGGTGACACAAAAACCTGTGCTGTCATAAGTAACATGGTCTATTTGTAACATTTGTTTTTCTGTGGTTTGTTTCTTCTACTTAGATTTAAAGCCATAGCAGAGAGGAGTAAAGCCCAGCTTGTAGATCTTGGTTTCCCTTCATTTACCATCACAGACTTCCATGAAACAGTAAGCTCTCATTTGATATCTCTCTATCACGTGAAAAATAGATTTTCTGCCGTTTCCAGGTTGTATTGTAAAATTGGGTGTGATCCCTGGCTATACATCAGTTTAAGGTTGAATGGCTACTGACTGGCATCCCCCAACAAAGATATTGACAAAATAGGGAGACGGCCAACATTAGGACTAGATAGCTCAGTAAGTAGAGCGCCAGCTTATTAGTTCAAAGGTCGCAGGTTAAAATCCTGTTCAATTTTTCTTTGTTAACTCTAAAATTGAATTTATAAGAAGTGAACTTTAAATTCATGATACTTTTTTATCATTAATGTACCACACCTTTAAGAGGGTCCAAATTGCTGATCCACTTTGTATACTATATTTGTATCCACAGTTCATGGAGGTGATTCAACAAGTTGAGCAGCAGCCTGAAGTGGATGAATTAGTGGATACATTCCAGGATCAAGGCATCAGTGACTACATCGTAGTTTACTTGAGGTTATTGACCTCAGGTCAACTCCAGAAGGATGCAGAGTTTTATGAGAATTTCATTGAAGGTGGAAAGACAGTCAAGGAGTTCTGCCGCAGGGTAAATACGGCGCATTCTGTTTGATTATTTGGGGTTGAATGGTTTGTTGGTTGATTCCAAGAAGTTGATTTGGGTTAAAGGTTGGGTCATTGTTTGGTTTTCGTCAATGTAATGCTGAATTACAGGCAGAATTATAAAGACAAATACATTGTAAAGTCACCTGTGAAAGTTTTATCTGAATTTGGTGCCTGCTTGCTGAGAAAACATCAAAACACTGTCATCAAATTGTCATCAAGAGCGTTGAATCTATCCATGGTTACCTAAGTGACAGTGGATACTAAATGCATCTGTGGCAACAGCATTCACATGATTGGTTTGTTAATTATTTTGTTTACAAAGAAATGATTATCCTTGAAAAATGTTACATGTTTGTGGCACATAATAAGTATAATAATAAGTATAAGTATAAGTATAAGTAATAAGTATAATTTTCCCATATCTGTTTTTTAACACAGGAGGTTGAACCCATGGCACAAGAGAGCGACCATATCCACATCATTGCCCTGACCTCTGCCCTAGAGGTTGGAGTTCGGGTTGTATACCTAGATCGAGGGGATGGAGGCAAAGTTATCCCTCATGACTTCCCAGAAGGTTGTACACCTCAGATTGTTCTTCTGTATAGACCTGGACATTATGACGTTCTCTACCCTCTCAAAGGATCATAGAACATTTAAATAGAACAGTTTCCTGTCCTTTAGAAGTAGTAATAACCCTCCTACCTTCCATATAACATTTGCCAGTGAGTCAATCTATCATTCAAAACCATTTAATTGCAAGGTTTGTGGGATGGAAAATCTGTACATAGAAGTATCTATGTACTGTGTAGATACATTCACCATACCATATTGTAGGTTGTCATACTTTAGCTATCATTCAAAAACCATGTGGATGAAATTGAATGGTCAGACAGTGGGAGGGTTATGTTGATCTTATTCTATAATTGATCTCTTGAAGAAGATGTGTTGGCTCTGGAAAGAGTTGGTTGGTTGTTTTCAACATGTCAACCAGTGTGCTGTATTGATGTAAGCATTGCATCAGGATAAAGACTATTGAGTTGGTGTGGGTTTTCTCTTAACACCAATGAGTGATAAGCTCGGTGGGCTAATGGTTGGGATATTTGTTCTAGAATGTGGGGGTTGTGAGTTAGAATCCCAACAGAGAAACCTCTATTTGTTCTAGAATGTGGGGGTTGTGAGTTAGAATCCCAACAGAGAAACCTCTATTTGTTCTAGAATGTGGGGGTTGTGAGTTAGAATCCCAACAGAGAAACCTCTATTTGTTCTAGAATGTGGGGGTTGTGAGTTAGAATCCCAACAGAGAAACCTCTATTTGTTCTAGAATGTGGGGGTTGTGAGTTAGAATCCCAACAGAGAAACCTCTATTTGTTCTAGAATGTGGGGGTTGTGAGTTAGAATCCCAACAGAGAAACCTCTTTTTTTTCTGCAGGACTTGGGAAAGCACTGTGTGTAAAGTGCTTGTCATGCATTTATGTAACGGTAAAACTAAAATAATATTCAGTCTGTTCAAGTCCACAACAGGAGACTGAATGGAAGTCCAGAGAGCACCCGTCCAAACTTGTCAAACCTTCAAAGAAGTTATTTTTTAGATCCACCGACTCTTTTCAAAGAGATGATTACAAGATGTATCCGCAAGATTCAAGATGTATCCACAATGCAAAGCCTCAATTCCTTCATGTAGGGGGACTCTGATTTTGTATCCTTGAATATCCTTCAATTATTGAAAATGGTCTATGTTTCCAAAATTATCAATTCTGATTCTACGGTTTTGAGTCTTTCCTAAACTCAACTAATCAGTGAATCCTTGACTGTTGAATTGTTGTAAATATAATGTCGATCCTATTAACCCATGTAAGGGAATACGTATGAACTGAATTGCAAACAAGAAATACCACAAGTATTCAAATTTTCACTTTGAAATGAATGAGTGATGCTCAATTTACAAATATGCTTCTATCTTGAGGCCCAATGTAATCTAAATCTAATTAAAACAGAATTAGACACCTATCTGAGAAACACTGTGTCAAAATACTACGAATTTTTGTGAAGTTTTAAAATGATAAAAAATTAGAAAAAGGGTTATTTTGCCAGAGTAGACCAGGGAGAACTCCACTTTCTTTAAGGGAAAAGGTTTTTGCTAAACATGTTGATGCTCGCCTGCCTTTGTCTTATCGCTAAGCAGTTAAAGTAAGCAGGTTTAACAGTAGCCTGTCAGATATGTGTCTTCCTTCCATAACTAGTCGCAGTGTAGCAAAGACAGATGTCCAACCAGTGGTGGTTTAACTACCTCCAGTTTCTTCAAGATAAAGTGTTTCCTTGAATAATGTAATCTGTCAGCTCCACCCCTTTTGAAAGTAATTTAATAGACCCCTTGCAAATGAAGTTGACCTTTGTACTCAATCAAATGTTCCTATTGTCATTAACATGGCAAACAACATGATTGGCTGCATTAGAGAATGCCTGGTGTGACAGCAGTGGATCATGCCTTATACATACTGCCAAATTTATTTTTGGTATTAAAAGGGGCTATAGGAATACCAATGTAATCAGAGTCTGAAGGTTTAAACATTGAATTATGAGACTGTGTTGGTCTGTGTTAAACTGAGGAAGTATCCAACGCAGTGGTGTAATCAGACATTTTAATTGGGGGGGGGGGTGATGGGCATTTACTTATTTATTTTTTTATTATTATTTTTTTTGTGGGGGGGTATTTGATTATCAAACCATTTATTTGTGATTTTAAAAAAATATCATTTAAAGGGGCAAGGGCTCTGAGCGGGGGGGGGGGGGGGGGGGGGGCTCCAAACCCCCCCCCCCCCCAAGGTGCCACTTATCTCAAGGGCCATATTCCATTGAAGCTGTTTAGTAGAAACTGTAGCTAAGCAAAATCCAACAAAAGTAACCAGTCACAACAACATGACGTACATGGCATTTTGGCTAGTACTCCATAACTGCTTAGCAAGCTAAGTAAGCGTTTATGCTAACCAGCTGATATGAAATTACTCCCTTCACCCAATTTAATCAATTTTGAGGAAACTTTTGTTTTTGCTTAGTGAATTTCTTTGCCCAGTAACACTTCATTAGGGAACCAGTGTAACAATTACAAATATATTGTGTATTGCTGCAGGGTACCGGGTTCTTCTAAGGAATATTTGTCTGTGCCTAGCAAATTGTTGTGCTTACCAGCTTTATGAAATTAGCCCAGGTTATGAAAAGAAAACTTTGTGTAATTGATGTTATAATTAATCCAACGTTTAACAACTGTTGGAAACAAAATATTAAAGTGCTGAGTGTGTATATGCTTCTTTCAGTGCCAGGCAATGAGTGCTAAACTGAGTCCAATGTCATGGCTTGCTGACCTCAAGCAACCAATTGCAGCTTACTGTGGCTGATAAAACTAAGCTTAACATCAGTGTATTCCACAGGTTAGCATGGGAATGTTGCTGTATTTGTATTTACTTCCCGTTACTAAGCATTCTTTGCTTAAACAGCTAGCGCAGAACCTTCATGCTTACCCTGTAAGCAGAGAATGAGGACAGTCAGGGCAGAATTTGACTGTAAGCAGAACCATGACATTGGGCCATATTCAAGAGATACAAAAGATCTTTTGTAAAATCTTAAATTGAAAATTTTTATAAAGCTTTAGCCTTTGTAAATAATAGTCGCAGTAGATGTTGTCTTTGATACTATTGTCACATTTCTTTCTTTTGTCTTGTATTTGTCATATCAAGATTTTTCTGAAAGAAGTTTTATTTATTTCTATTGAAAAGGAAGAGGGTGTTAAAATTTGTCTTGTCAGTGATTTGCTCTTGTAAATACATGTTTGAATTGAAAATCCATTTCCTTGCCAAGAATCAAACAAGAGACAATTCCCCCAGATCCCCTTGGATGTATCTACAGGTATTTGGTTAATACTCAAAACAATAGCAGCTATGATGCTAGTAAATCAACACATCATAATGCTACTTCTGGTGCCATTTATGATCTTCAGTTGAAATGAACAATACATTTGTGAAATGCAACTTTACATGAATCCTAAACATGCCTTAAAATGAAACCGGTTCAATGCATTTCCCATGGCCTTCTGATAAGCATTGGAGCCAAACTATGGAGCCAAACTATGGAATTGAGTCACATTTGAGAGGATGTATCTTTTGAAAGAACAGTATACTGTTGGGAACCACCTTTTCTCATTAATTGGTTAAAATTTGGTACAATGCACTGTGTTTCTTAAATGAATTTTATTATGTCAGGAAAAACAAAATATTGTCTCCCTCCCAGTAAGAAGCCAATGATAGTGTAGAGTTTTATGAATTGAAGAAATGAAAGAATAGCAGTCTTGGCAGCAAGTAAAACTCATCCTTTTCAATATATTCTATTATTATTTTTTGTTGTTGAAAATATTAAATTTCTGAGGCAGTTGTCAAGGAAACCCTAAGCTGATAATCCAACTTGATATGAGAATGAGCAGACAGAAATTTGCATAAATTATTCCTGTTTGCTAAAAGGTTACACGTTTTGACTCCTACAATGTCATGAAATGTTTCATGCTTAAATGCTTTGACAAATTACGTCATATTGGTTGAGATTTCACATGCCCAAAGAATGAAAGGAAAGAAAATTGCATTTGGTGCAGATGCTTAGAGCTAGTGTAGATGTCTAAATAAAGTATAATGTAAGGGCACATCTCAAAACTCATTCATCAATAGTTTCATATAACACATGATGTGTTGTGGAGATTACTGTGAAATACACAATGCTTGATATAAAACCGTGTTCAAATGTGCCTGGCTGGAAATGCTGACCCTCTCTATGTTGCCATGAAGGAATTCTGCATACTCCTAAAGGAGTTGACATGATCTCTGGAATGCCTGGTTGAACTGGGCTAGAAATAGTCTGTGGCATTTTGGTTTAAAAACCTAAAAATACCTACTTTTATTAGCAAAGGGAAAATAAAGCAGACAAGTATAAAACATTGCTTGACAATTCAGAAAGGTACTGTAACTCCTATCTTGATTGTTTTGTAACCATACAACCTACTTAGTTTTATACAGTAATACTGTACAATGAGACAACAGCCATTACAACGTCTTGTATTTATTAACTTATGATGTAATATAAAACTCATGATATGAGAGTATTTTAAAGGTGAGAATAAATTAAACAAATCATTACAAACAAATGTGTAATTTCATGCTTACTCACTATAGAGTGACAGCAGATGTACTGAGTCAAACAAAAATAACTAAGTGATAAAAGTGATATTATTTGTGAAAGTTGAGCAACAGGTGAAAATTGACCTTTGACATTTCCACAAATACCACATGGCGACCCATATGGTCATGTGACTTTACATCAGTGAAGCTACTTGAGGGTACCCAGAATGAATTTAAAACTGATAAGTTACGGAAAAAGTAGCAGGAACCCAACCACAGTTTCTGTACATTTTGGCTGGCAACCTTGTCTATCCCATTATAATTCTTACTAGTGAGTTCAGAACCATTCAACTACCTAAGTTTAATTGCACCATTCAAGTAGTGGCACAACTTACTGTACACAGTCAGAACTAACTGCATGCACCACATGATATAATTGCATGCAGGCATAGTTTATCTATCATTCAACATCACAGTGGATGATATTGAATGGTCAGACAGTAGGAGGGTTGACTGTACTGTGTAGATGCATGCACCACATGGTATCATAGTACATCTATCAGTCCATCACAGTGGATGATATTGCATGGATTAACCAGGATTTGTCTGCAAAGCTTTATGAGTTTACCTCCAGACAGTGTGTATAAAATCTTGGAACATATGAGACACTGCACTGCTTTAGGTAAGTCCAAACTGTGGAACCAAATCATAACTACAATATTCAGATAATTTGACAAGCTCACAAACCACTTCATTATGGTCAGCCATTTTGTTTATCTTTCATGAACTAGTGTAACCTAACCTCCTTATGGGTTTATTAATCTTAGCACATCATTTTATGTCGGCATGACTTTCTTTGAAATATGATGTATGCTTACATTGAAAGCATAAGACAATTCTACTACTGCCGGTTAGCAGAGCCATGAGACTGGTCCTGGTGAGATTAAAGGAACCGATAAATATTTAGAAATTGCGGCTATATGGAATTCAATCGCTCTTCTATACAAACACTTCATTGAATTGATTCTGCTGATGTCTTTGGCTCTTCTGTCATCAAGTCCAAAGCATTGGAACGTATCTTCTTGTACCTCTCTCTTTCCTGTCAATCAAAACATCAAAAGCTTCTTCACTCATTTATTTCAGAGGTGGAACAATTACATCTCACCAAATTAAAGGTTTTTGATAATTCTATTTACGCGTATTATTCCCTTGTACGCACATCATACGCGGTGACTGTGTCATGCTTACCATTGCAGGAGTCAACAAGTAACCTAAAATGCGCACTACGCTGTATAACACACGGGGACATGAGTCCCAAATTGGCACAACCCAGATTATTGTGATGATGACGTCATGTGAATTGGGTCAGTACACAATGTTGTCACCTAAATCAGACATATGTTAGAAGCACCACCCTGTTTGTAAGTCTATGTAAATGTACCTGCTGTACATGCTAGGTTTGGGCTACAAAGTCCAATGTATTTCTTATGGGAATTCTCAAGGGCAAACTAGCTCAAATGCATTTTCTATGGCCATTTTGCAATTATTGGAGGCAGTTTGTTTGATGGGGCATGATTACAGTAGAATTACAACACACTCGGGTAGACCGTCAGCAACGTACCTTTTTGGAAACTGAAGCTTTCACTTTCATGAAAGCAGACTGAAAATTATCTGCAACTACCACTATCGGCTTATTGAATATGCCCCTCTCGGCTGCATCGCCCCTCTGGCCAGTGTCTGATGGTACAGTCTGCAAGACTACCCTTAAAGCAGCCATTGATGCCTCTCGTACCAAAGCTGCCAAGTCAGCACCACTGTGAAAACAGGGGGGATTTACATAAATAAAAGTAGCCGTTTACAAGGATATATTGTAAGGTTGATCACATCGAACTCAAGTTCTGATGACTTAGTCATTAGCATTATTCTGTTCAAATTGTTATCACTTTTTCTTAATTATAATAGTATACAGTTTAAGGAATTTTAATCGATTTTTTTAATTGCCTGTTTACCAGAAGCTAATGTCAGTGATTTAGATCAATTATGTAGTCTCTGTCATCAATTACTGTTTGTAGTTTATTGTGTGTTCTGTCTTGTTGTTCTTGTTTTTTTAAAGATATTGATGAGTAGAATAGATAATAATAATATAGAATGTGGGTTCAAACCCTGGCCAGTCATTCCACGTGTGTCTGTGAGCAAGACGCTTCACTATACTGATTTCTGCTCATCACCCAGAGGTTAATGGGTACCTGTGACGGCAAAGATGGTTCTTGTGATTGATTTAGCTCGGCTGTATACTTCCAAGGGAGCTGAGATGTTTTAAGGAAAGAAATAACATGCCCAATGTACATGCTATAAGCGTCATACCCCAGCCCATTTACCCCAGCCCATTATTATTTATCAAAAAACTCCTTACGTGAAACCGTCACATCTGTGGTCTTTCCCAATGTCATCTAAGCTTACATCGTTTGCCAACGGAGGTTTGCTACCATTCTAAAATCAAATCAGAAATTTTTGTATTTAAAAGGAATAAAAACATTCATTTGAGAAAAGTACTTTCACTGAAAGAGGTCTTCCTCCAGGTTTTGTTTTTTTAAAATATGTTTTTATTTATTGACCAAACCAACAACAGACAAGCCACCAATTACAGGAAAGGATAACCTACAAAATATTTATACCATAAATAAAATATAAAACAAATTTGGAAATAAAATAAAAGCATGAATTACAATTACTGCCCCACTGCGGAATTCCTTACCTGTACCATGCATCCGCACTACATAATCTAGCTCAGTTCAAATGCAAGTTACTTCATATTTGTCTACTTTCTGTTGTTCATTCTTTTTATTATGTTCTTGGCCCCTTTCCCTTTTTCCTGAGTGGCCATTGATGGCCTTGTGGTAGAAAACCCTCATAAAAAGTGGGTCGTACAAACATTCTTTAAAAACACAGTTTAAATTTGTTTGATTGTGTTTTCAATACGCAGTTGTATGGCTCCACTCTAATCTAATGTTACCTTTGTAATAGTCTTGAGAATAGACACTCTGTCATCAGGACCAGGAATTCCCACATATAAGGTTTTGTCAAGACGCCCTGGTCTAAGCACCGCTGGATCTATGATATCTAAACAAGGATATAACAAATCAAATTGTGTACTTGTATTCTACTAAGAAATATTGTGTCTTTTATTTAAAAATGTTTTCACAGTCCAGTCAAAATATTGTGTCATAATTTTTAGGCAAAATTACACACAACATTATTCTACATAGGGGATAAAGAATATAATTTTGTTTTTACCCTTACACCGATGTACTTTATACTCGGTACTTACCCGAGTTTTGTGGAAAAAAAACCACAGGAAAATTACTTGGGTGGGATTCGAACCCACGACCTTTGCATTGCTAGAGCAGATGTCTGACCACCGAGCTAGTCCGATGTGGGTACCGCAACAATTAACATCAATCAAATTATTGCGGTACCCATCGGGTTAGCTCGGTGGTCTAGTGGTAAGACATCTGCTCTAGCAATGCAAAGGCCGTGGGTTCGAATCCCACCAGAGTGATTTGCCTGTGGATTTTTTTTCACAGAACTCGGGTAAGTACTGAGTATTCAGCGCTTTACACACATCGGTGTAAGGGTAAAAACCCAAATTATAACATTATTCTAGTTTTAGAGCCAGAAATGGCCAACACTTGTGCTCGCAATCAATTAGCATTTTGTTTGACCCACAAACTTACAAAAGGAATGGGACAAGGGACTGAAATGAAGTAACGCTCACTTGCAGTTTTTGTGAGAGTAGTTCTCTATTTGAGAGATTCCTGCATGTTTGTTGATTCTTACCTGGTCTGTTGATTCTTACCTGGTCTGTTGGTTGCACCAACGATAAAGACTTGTTTCCTTGACTCTAATCCATCCATCTCAGTCAATAGTTGGTTCACAACACGAGCACTGGAACCAGACTAAAAATACAACAAACATCTCTCAGTAATGTAAGCAATCATGTCTCGATGACGATCTGACATTGAAGAAGTGATCCAACTGAAATCTTGTTTAGAAGTTTGAATAATGAGATCGTGCCAACAAGTTAAGTTCGAAAGTCCTGTTTAGAACTTTGAAGTAATACATGTACTATCCAACTTTAATATTTGAGTGAGGTGGCTATTCATGGTTAACAAATGAGCTAATGATCATATTGGTTATTGAACCCTAGGAATGATGAGCTTGAGTTTATTTCTGAAGTGACATCAGCTATGTCAGCTGTGAATTACGAAGACAACATGACAAGTGTGTATGGAAAATTGACCAAAACAACCAATAGACAGTGCAAGTCCCACACCTTGTCGATCACTTTTGGGAACCCTTGGTACCATGTACATTGCTTTAATGTGAGAAGGAAACAAAATCTTTGGTAATCTAAACTTTGCCGCCAGCCAAAATGGCTGCATTGCATGAATGACCTAACAGTGAATTCCCAACATAGATACATTGATGCACTCAACATTCTTAAGGTTCTAATCTCACAGGGGTTTTGTTCTTACCTCCGGTGAATCTGACCTCTTTGGACAGAGAGCGTCCAACTCATCAAAGAATATAACGCAAGGGGCTGAGTTCCTGGCTCGATGGAAACACTGTCGAACTGCTCGCTCACTCTCACCAACATACTACAACAAATCAATGTCATAACAGTGAGATAAATAGATTTCTTGTTTTATTCCAAAAGGAACATACCCCATTACCCTGGGGACGGGTTACAACAATACTTAAAATTATACAAATGAGGTTGACGGAAGGGTTGGCAAAAATGAAAACTACGCCCAACATCCCAAAGTGAATTGTGAAATAATTTGTGAGAATAAACAGAGAAAAACATCCAAACAATTTTTACTTGGAACTATAGAGCTTCTGTATTCTCTAGTGATGACCCACCAAGCAACTTTCAGCCCAAGTTTACAAAATCTAGCTTCTAAAAACTTAATCACAATCCTCATTACTTATTTTGATTGCCCAATATGAACTTGCGAGAAATCCCTAACAAAACAAACTATTTTTCATTGTTTTCACAACAATTCTGATATAATGTTCACAGGTTGGTTAAATCGCAAGGGTTTATTAAAAACTGGAAGGATGTGAAGAACACGATGATGTACTGTCACTTTACAAAGAGTAGACTCACCATATTCATCAGTTCAGGACCTTTGACTGAGATGAAGTTAATTCCGGATTCATTGGCAATGGCCTATTGAAAGCAAACAAATAATAAAATGTTTCCTTCTGTTAGCAAAAGTTCCCTACCTTTTTTCTCTACATAAAATCAAAGATTGTTTGGACAGATATACAACATATTTACTTTATTTAGAACACATTTGTAAACTTCCACTGCGTGCACAGACAAAAAGTTGAACCCTTTTTATTTATTACAAACAACATTTTTTACCAATGCTAATATTCCTCTAGAATCTCAACCTTAGTTTTTGTTGCTGTTGTGGCTGAGCAGGCTACTGCACTGGACTCAAGTTCTGATGTTATAACTTCCTATCTGTCGTTTAATGCATGTAAAACTGCCCTATTGTTAAGAGAAGGGGCTTGCCCGGGTGCTTCTGGCATGAGTGGCTGCAGATTGTGCAACATCACTTTGTAAACTTTTACAAAATACTATAAAATAGGTTTCACAATTAACACATAGATCTGAATATCTGTCATAAAAATATTGCGCACTTTATGATGAATAAGAATTGTGAGATTTCTTACCTTTGCAAGTAATGTCTTTCCGCACCCTGGGGGACCAGCTAGCAGAATACCAGGTGGGTTTGATAGACCAAGAGCCTTGAATGCCGCTGGATTCCTTACGGGTGCCTACAGAACAAAGCAGCAGAAACAACATCATTGAAAGCCAACAGTCGTCAAATGAGTACGCCTAACAGACTTTGTCAGTCTAGTCTTATTTGATTGCTTGAATCTGTGAAAAGTGCACAGTTTTATCTCCTTCAGACTGGAACAGTAACGCAAGGAGGTTCTCACAAATATTAAAAGTGTTTGAATTTGTCCAAGACTTGGTAAGGAGTTTTTTCAAGGGGGTCAATAATTAAATATAAACAAATTTAAAAAAATAAAAATTATTATTCTATGTTTTACCCAAGAAATCATAATATAACTTTTTCCACTATATACCCATCTCATTCCTTCAAAATACATCACAAAACATAATGACAATAAATAGGAGTAGTAATAGTGTTCAGAAATTGTTAAACTTGGTTTAATCGCTCTTAATAAATACCTATATTATCATTATTTTGGAGCTGCACAAATTGTTATTATTATAATTAACTATCATAAAAGTACTGACTACAGAAATAATCATGTTTATTTACCAGAATCGCCATAGTGAGTTCCTCTCTGATAGAATGTAGAGCTCCGATGTCATCCCAGGTCACGTCAGGTATTGTAGCAAAGCCTTCTCGTTTAGCTGATGGCTGGACGTTGGGTAACGCTTCCTAACGACAGGATTGGTCATTGTCAAAACAGTTAATTGATTATTTTCAATCTGAAAGCTCACTGATTAGAGTTCATATCAGTACAAATCAGCCAGTCAAATACTATGGTAATAGCACTGGTAGTGGAAATAACTTATTTTGATTATTGCAATTAAATTAAGCAAGATGAAATTGTTCAAAAAATACCTGACAAACCATTAACTATTTTGCGATGTTTCCACAAAAAAGCATGTTAATAATGGCAAGAAGCACCTTCATTACCTTGTCACATGAATCAATTTTTATAGGCAACTTAGAGGTAATTAAATGTACAAGGAGCACTCCTGTAGAACACAAGTTATTTTTCATAACTTTGTCTGACAATCCAAAAGAAAATTATATGAAGTTTAAAATGTTAATGTTTTTTCTTCTTGGAGACTGCCTGGAACTGGTCGTGTAAAGTGCCGCGGCACTCTACCAACTGAGCTATCTAGCCCTATGTTGGCGGTCTCCCTATTTTGTCAATATCCTTGTTCGGTGGGTGCCAGTCAGAAGCCATTCAACCGTAAACTGCCGTGTAGCCAAGGATCACACCCAAGTATACGATACAACCTGGGAAGCGGCAGCCCAGGGGATCACCTTAAGGGGATGCGACTTTTTATATCAGATATCAAATAATAAACCACATTTGTAATAAACATTGATTGCCTCATGTGGCATGACCCTCAGGTAACAACATTGTGTTTACTGACCTCAAAATCTTGCATCATGATGTACAATGTCTGCAGTTGGTCATCAGTTAAAGGTGGTTGATCTTTCAACCAGGTCAGAACTGGGAAAGTAAAACATTTATGAGATGTGGTTATACATACATTCTATTACAGTCGGAGAAAAATTAACCTTGAACTATCAACTTTCAACTCCAAATGGTTGGAAACATATATAGCAATATGATACAAACCTGAGTGGTATGATGATTTCGAGTCTATGACCTCATCTGTATCCATCTGTGTGGTGCCTGGACTCGTTGCTCTAGCAGGTGATGCATCCTGTGTGATGGGGTTCTGGCTGTTTTCATCTGCGTCGGGCGCCTGGAGAGAGGGCAGACTATCGACAGCTTGGGTTGTCTCAGATTGGTTGTCTGTAGGCACTTTTTGAAGACTCTGGAATATTCTAGAAGGTGTGATTGTATAAATTTTGTTAATCTTGTCAAGTGTGTGGCGGTCTCCTCTTGACCTAAACTGCGACCTTCCTACATTCAAGGTGTTATGTATTAGAGGATTTGTAGACTCAATACATCACCAACAATTTGAAATCAGAGTTTCGTATTTCTTCCCTTGGTTGAAAGTTTCTTGGTGTAGAATTTGAGGTTTCGCAATAACAAATTTATATCATTATAGTTCGTTTGGGTACACCAAGTACTAATCTCTTGTAGGAAGAAATGTTGGCTCTGAAAATACCTGGTTAGTTTAATCTCAACATTTTGACAAGTGTGCTCTGGTCATGGACAAGGAAAGATCTTTGAAAAATGTTGTAATCATGATAATTCTTTCAACCCAGTGTTCATTGTCTGGTGTTCATAGTGGCAAATACTATTTTCAAAAGGAAACCCTCCCACTCTTGGAAACATTTGCCAGTGAGATTGTGTATGGTGACACATCTCTACACAGAACTAACTGTGTACTGTGTAGATGCAGTTACAATATGGATGATATTGGATGGACAGACAGTAACACCCGTTTCAGACAGGCGCTCTAGAGTCGCGCCGAACCAAATAGATTAGGAGCGACTCTAGGTCGACCCAATTAAATTTTGGTTTCAGACAGGCGAACTTAACAAAACATTTACAATAGGTTCGGCTCATGACAAGATCGACGTCTGAAACCAAGGCGCTCCAGAGTCGTTCCGAACGACTGCAACAGTCGATCTTTCGACTTCTAGCGCGTCCAGTCGCTCTTAACTGTTTCAGACGTCGAACTTTTCATGTACTTAATTCAATAATTTGGTTCGGCGCGACTCTAGAGCGCCTGTCTGAACCGGGTGTAAGAGGGTTAATGGATTGATGTGTTCTTTATCCCTGATGCAAATATAACATCAATTAAATTGTTGCGGTGACCTCAACTGCCTCTAGCTACCGGGCAATCTCGGTGGTCTAGTGGTTAATAATCTGCTCTACAATGGCAAAGGTAATGAATTTGAATCCGATCCAAGTAATATGCCTGTGGATTTTTCTTGACAGGACTCAGGAAAGTACTCCGAAAGTACATCGGTGCAAGGGTAAAACCAACAAATATTCTTTATCCAAGATTCAAATTTAACATCTATTTAAAGGATGTGTTCTTGTTTTGAATGGGTGGAAAATCCAGATGTTTGCACATGATAGAACGTTCTACCTCCATCCTACCTATTGACAGCACACATAGCCGCTTCCCTGCAGAGTGACATTAGATCAGCTCCAACATATCCTGGTGTGAGCGATGACAGACTCCCATAGCTGAAGTCTGAAGACAACTTAAGGTTTCTGCACAGGACTTGTAATATCCTGAAGAAAACAAAGTGGACAAAAATGGTCAAGTTGAAGGTCTTCTTAACACTTTGACTGCTGAGCCCGAGTATTCTCGGGATAGACTTACCCCCCAGCTGGTGCTGAGCCCGAGAATACTCGGGCTGACTCGGGCTGGTTGTATAACGTTGTACTGCCCTCTGTAGATCAAGGATTGAAATGCTTTTCATGTATAAAACGTATTGACATACGTTAGGGGAACCAATGGAGTTGTTTTCGATGGTTTTACTCATCGGGCCCGGGCACCAGCGGTGGTAACGTAACCCGGAAGTTTATACTTTCGGAGTTAAAAAATGGCGGCGCCCAGGAAACGCGTGAAGTGGTTAGTGAGTGTAGCAGAGCTGTTGTTGAAATATTCGCAGATGGTGACTCTGAAGTAAAGTGAGTTTGATGAAAATGATCATTCTGATAATATAGAGTCTGAAAGTAATGCCAGTGACGTTGAAAGTGAATTTGATCGACAGAAATCGTCCGATGATGACGGTGATTTGCAGACGGTAAACTTCTGCTAACATTTTTTAGTAACAGTGTAAAATTCCACTTCACCAGACCCCTTGCTACGATGTATACCACTCCAAAAAAGATATGGGGTGTAATAGAAAATAAAAGCAACAGTGTCATTTATTTCAATGTTTTTATTTATAAATCTTTGATGTAGTTCTCCAAATAAAACCTGCAGAATCGTGGGGAGGGACAGTGTAAAACTAAAAAATATGAAGTTTTTTTGTAGTTTTGTAAAACATCTGCAGCACCATGCGGAGGGACCGTGTAAACATTTGCAGCAGTCAAAGTGTTAAAGACAAAGTACAGAACTGGTCATCATCAGAACAAAAATTATTGATTAGTTTCAATCTGAAGGCTGACTGACAAACAACTCAATTTTATTATTTGATTGCTGTATAAAAAAAAGCCTCAAATGATTGTGCACAAAACCCTGACACTAACTTAACTGCTTTTTGTTTTTTCTCAAATGTGACCACCTAGTTAAAAAAAAATAATTCACAGGATTGCACACATGGTGTGTTAATTGAAAACTAGATGATGGGCATAGAGTTAAAACAATAATGCAACAAAGATAAAACGCACATCTATGTGCCCACAGCACACATGATGGGCCAATGGGCTACCTTCTTTTGACCTCTTTTGTATAAGCATGGCACACAGAATGGACCAATGGGCAACCTTCTGTTGACCTCTAGTCCAGGGTGCCCTACTCAAATGACATGTGCATAAGGTCTATTGATTTACTCTTCCTAAAGCCAACGGTGCATTTTCCATTTATTGATGAAATGAGGCAGTTGACTTCTTCAGTTAACCTTTCTTATTCAGCACACCTCAAGTGAAAATAAGTCTACCTCTATCTAATCCAATTCATTACATTTTTGTTTTTCATTGTACAGTACCTTCCTCTTTCTTTCTCGCCAGGAATTCCTAGACAGATCTCCCGGTCAAACCTTCCAGCTCTCCTAAGAGCAGGATCAAGGGAGTCTGCTCGGTTGGTTGCCCCAATCACTAATACATGCTGTGGACTTGCGCTTAGGTCTGAAAAAATTACAAATAACAGTCATACACGAAACAGTTGCCTGGATGTCTGTCTTTTGTCAAAATACTTGCCTTTAACCAACATATGCAGTCATAGTTCTCTGATAGGGACAAATAAAGTCATACGTGAAACAGTTGCCTGGATGTCTGTCTTTTGTCAAAATACTTGACCTACATTTTAAACAAACATGCAGTGAGCATAGTCTAGTTCTAAAAAAAAAAAAAAAAAAAGTGAAACGGTTACTTGATTTTCTGTTTGGCTTTTGATTTGAGAAAAGAAAACTTCCCTGGAAATAACCCGAACAGTCAAAGTTCATCCCTTGTGAAGCTAAAAGCAAATTTGCATAAACAAAGGAAAATATATATGTATCACTACAGACAGAAAACATGGATGTACATGAAGTAGATCTTGAAAAACACTCATGAAAAAGAAACAAATTGAGCAAATAAAACAAAACACAATGAAAAGATGAGTGAAAACAATAAATGGTTAAATGAATCTCTGATACTGACCATCCATGCATGATAGTAACTGAGCCACAATCCTTCTCTCCATTTCCCTCTGTGCCGTCTCTCGTTTGGGAGTAATGGCGTCAATTTCATCCAAGAATAGAATGCAAGGAGCCAAACCCTGGAAACAAAATAAATGTCTTTACATATATACTAAGCAAAAATGTGGAAAAGTGTCTCATTAAGAGAATGTGGATTCAAATCTCAACCTACAGCTTGTCAAGACACTTTACCTCAACTGCTTTCCCTTCAGATGGGATGTTAAGCCGTAGGTCCTGCCCCTTGCCCTTAATTTTTCCATCTGAGTTACCTGTGGATTTCTTTCTGTTGACTTGATCACAAGTAATCACCACACATCAGTGTAAAGATCAAACTAAAACCATAAACTTACCAAAGCTTCTTCAAAGAGATCTCTGATGTTTCCCTCTGATTCACCAGAAACACCGGACACAATTTCAGTGGAGGCTATCTTCAGGAACGGAAGCTCAAGTTCCTAGAATTGAAAACAATTAATTATGGAATTTTTTCAAACCATGATAATACAGCTCTGACTCCATCTAAGGCTTCTGTAGGGATTTCAATACTCTCTATAAAAAAATCACAGTTCCATTTTGCCTTTGAGAAAGACCATGCTGCAGTTGAAACTTGATGCCATTAACCATTGCTGCATGTAACAAAATTGTTCTGTCAGAGCCTGAGTAAAATCAGGTTGCATGAAGAAAAGAAACCCCCTCCCCAAAAAATAATAATAATACAAATGAATAAACAAATAATATAAATATATAAAATAAATAAATAAATAACATAAATAAATAAACTGAATAAATAAATAAATAACAGCTGTAATAATGAATAACATAGGATATAAATAATGAGAGAGGGGGTGGGGTACAGTGGAACTTTGAAGGAAAGACATGACATGAATCCATGTCAACTGATTCTTACATGCCCAGCCTACATCTAAAACATCACATCATGTGACTAAACTGTCTTTCTCCTGAAGAAAACAGAACACACATTCAATATAAAAATATTGAATGTTTCTTCATGAAGTAACACTCCCCTGGGTGGGGTAACCCCTAGCTACTAAATGATTGTCACTTATAAACTACTCTTGTTGACTTACCCCAGCAATGGCATGAGCCAAGAGGGTCTTACCACACCCTGGGGGTCCATGAAGCAAAACTCCCCTGGGTGGGGTAACTCCTAGCTGCTGATATACCTCAGGATGACGCATGTGAATCAGTAACTTGCACACCTCCTAAATCCAAAATAAACGCAGAAAGAGGTTCAAACAAAACAATAATTGTTTCCAATTTAATCCGATCAGTTCTAGTGTTCATTAGTGGAGCATCTCAATGAGATGATTCAAAGTGTTTGAAAGAAAAGATCAATCCATTTAAGTTCAACCCCTTTAATGATTTGACCAAGTTCTTAAGCATTCTGCGCTTCGGAGCTAGCACAGAAAAGTGGAGCTAAAGTGCAGCATTCTGTAGTAAGTAGAGCCATGACACTGGGCCCTGCATTGTGTACTTTGCTTTTGCATTCCACTGGCTTGATAATCTGATGGCCGAGACTTACATGACCTTTGCTGTTGCTAGGCAGTTGCCATGATAGGCAAGGCCTTAAGAATCATTGCATTCTGTGTACCACAATTCAAACACATTAGAATTACTTCCATAATTTTACTTATGAGATTAAGTTCTGATTACCTCTGAAGTCATATTATGCTTACTTAGTTTAGCAACAATCAGACTTACATGTAATGTTTTATCATTGCCTCCTATGTCGCTGAAAGTTACTGTAGACATTTTAGGTTCCACAACTGGGTGAATAACAACAGTTTGAAATCATTACAAAAAACACAACAAACAGTTAAATGTCACATTTCCCCCACCATGGCTTGGAGGCCATTACCCTCAGGTTATAACTTGTGAAATGCTTGAAATTTGTAAAGTTGCTAAACCATTGATGGCCAAACATCATGCGATGCATAAAACTGAATACCGGGTGCATTGAATGAAATGGCCCCACCCAGAATGATGGCATGTAACAGCCAAACAGATTTGTCCAAAGAACATTCAAGTATCATGCATATTTGGACCTTGGGTTCCCACAAACATTGATCACATAAATCTGTGGGTGGATTTAAAAGCACTTATAAAACAATCTCCACTCCCTGTATCTGACATAGTTTATTCTCACTAGTTACTATGGCTAGTCAGCTAATGTTCTATTTTTACTAAGGTCAGCTAATAATCTCTTTTTACATCATTCCACTTAATTTATTATTATCCTCGATCATTTCTGTCTTTGTTCAACCGGTTTGTCCGTACATTCTTGTTCCTGTTTACGTTCTGTTTGTCTGTCCATCAGGCATCTCATCACAAACCTCGGCTTCTAGAAGATGCCTCCATATTTATTTTGATTTCTGTCCTGTAAAACTGGATCTATGGCTACTTCTTGAACTCATTTTTTGGTTATGTATTGTTTAGAAGTATGGTAATAAATGTGAGTTTAATTGAAAATTGAAAAAATTTATGAAGGAAACAAAATCAGACACTTTAAAATAGCCCATGATTTACAGCCTTACTCTTTTTCTTGGATTTGCGCCCTCTCTCTCCCCCAATCCCTCCTTTCTTCATCAAGCTCTCCTCCTCTGTCAGTGTCTGTTTGGATGACTTCCTCTTCTTGTCTGATCGTTTTTTAGAAGTCTGACGAGTTGAACTTCCTGATGGAGCCGGTGTTGATTCCTGAAATGTAAAACACAAGAAACAAAATCACACATTGTCAAAACTGAGATGTAAACAAAACTTAAGACATTTGAAGACTTTTTAACTGATGATAGATAAATGATCAATGAATGATACTTTCTGAGTCCTTGCCTTTGTTCTGCAGGACCCTGAGAGCACAGAGTATTATACATTAGCGACGGGAAAAAACATAAGCAATATTTCCCTTTATCCATCAAGCAATTTACATCATTTAAAAAGTTGTGACAATTTTTGTGGCCGCTATACAATCAAGAATCAAGGTAAATCAACGATATCACATGTCACTCAATATTGTTAAGCAATGGTCTTGTGCACCAGACTCAAGTTCTTGTGGCATTGTCATCAGAGTGTGGGTTTGAATCCCTGTCACAACATTTGTTACCTGGAGCAAGACACTTAATGATTGACCCCTTGCACCAACATCACAGGTGGCTATTGCTGCCACACTTTACATTGCCTACAATGTGCTCTACACTGTATACCCCACAGGGACATCGACTCACAAAATGGCACAACCAAGATGATAGTGACGATGATTTGGATCAATATTTGCTTCTCTTTGCCCTGGAGGTAATGGATGTCTCTTTGGGCAGACACTATTCTTGTGATTAATTTAGCTTCACAGGCTGCATACTCCTTGGTGCTGAGATGGTTGCGGGACTGGGATGAAATAACTGGCTAAATGACTAGGTATGAGTGTCACAACTTGGTGGACCTAGCACTACATAAATGTCCATTATTATCATTATCAACATTATCATTATTGTGCCATACATTCCATCATATCAGACTAAATCTTGTACCTTCATAGGTATCCTTGGTAACATCATTTCCACTCTCCTTCTCGGTGGTTCAACCTCATCTACATCATCAGGCATATCCATTGAGAGATTGCCGAGCTCCACACTCTCTCTATCTGAATCTACATCTCTGTGTCTGTTGCTCTGTCTGCCTGGGGTTGTGTCAGGGGTTCCTAAGGGGGTGGGGGAGGGGCAAGCAGATTGAATGATAGGATCACTGTAACTCTAACCACCCCAAATCCTTCAAAATCCAACTGCATGTTTTGTTTAATTCTGTTGGACTGAGGACTACACTACTAAACTGATCATACTTTTATATGATCCGGCAAACCACCATAATCTTGTTCTCCTCTAGTTACCAATACAAACACTATAGAACCAACAATGAAAATGTGATCAAATAAAACTATAAAAACCCTTGATTGTGCACATGTTCATGTTGGGTTTATTTTGATTGTGGCAATTAAAATAAGCGATGGTGACTTTTGGGTCTTTATTTTATGCTATGTTTTAGACTGTTAAAGACAGACCACTTCTCTTTAGGGTTGTACTGGTGTGAACTGTACAATCAGCCAGCATTCAGATTGAAATTTATCAGTATATTTTATCAACATTACCAATCCTGTATTTTGTCTTTCACCTGAAGAAGAAACATTAACTCTTGAAAGATAAAGAACAAGAAGTAATTTGATTCTTCTTATTAGACAATGATGTGGAAATCCGATGTATAACAGAACTCACTTGAGTAACTTGGTGTGAGTGACTTTAGACCATGACCCGGTGAGCTTGCAGCTGATGATGGGCCCTTACTGTATAATCTACTCAACGCATCGTTTACCATGTTATTGTCCTGACACACAAACACACAGAAAGACGTAAAGATGTAAAATGCATCATCCACAATCACTCCTATACTCTTGTTTCTACAAACACACTATATTAAAACAAACTGGAAATGTCAACAAATTAGCTTGTCATGTTCTTGAGAAACATTGGATAAGGCTTAATGGCTCGTCCATGATTTCATGCACATCGCATCTTATTATTTGAATTTGAGTATTTGGGGACAATTGGCCGTCAGCTTTCAGATTAAAAACATACCATTATTTTTATTTAATCCTTTACAATCATTTCTCAAACCTTAAAAAAAATAGAAATATAAAATCCTGTTTTTTCCGGTTTTTCTCTCCAGTTTTCACTACAAAAATTTACCTTTGATTCTTCATAATCATCGATATCAGAGGAAAAACTTGAATGATCATCATCAGACTTCCAGGACTCAACGGTGATGTTGTCCTCTCTAAGACAATAAACAAGATAAACTTTGCATTGGATTGAGACAAACAAATTATCAACAATACTGATTCTTTAAACCAGATGGAAAATGCTGAGAAAATAGCGATACAGTTAACAAGCTGACAGTTAACAAGCTGTGCTTATGAAGCATGTTTTACAGGGAAACCAAATGCTCTGTACAGTGAAAGGAAAAACTAAATTCAACGGTAATCAGACGAGCTGAGAAGATTGAAATTGATCTAAATAATTGTGTGTTCTTGATGAGACAAGGAAACATGGTATTTTTATTTATATTTTATTGCACATCCAACAGCAAAATTAGTGCCAATAACATATGAAAACACAAGCAATCACGTAGGGAATGAATACTCAATTCAGATGCAAGGCCCTGGTCTGAGGTGGGATTCGAACCGGGGTCCACAGAGGGGAAAGGCAAGGAAGAAACAACTGAGCCAACCTGATCCCCTATAATAAAGTGACTAAGTAAATGACCACTGTACATTCAGACATACAAATTAAAGCCTGGGAGTGGAAAAAGAAGCCCTTTGGAATTAGTGTTGAAAAATTGGTGGAAATGCGGATGGGGTTTCCCTGCCCTCCCTTCCACAAACTCACTGCCTTCAGAAGAGGATACAGGAGTACACCAAGTTGAGCGGGAACAAACCCCCCAGCTCTTCTCAGAGCCTACACTTCTCATGCTATTCAAGTTTACCTGCAAATCTTACACTTCTCTCACCGTGCTTTTCAAAAACACATCTTCTCTGAAGGATTTCATGCCAAAAAGTTACCTGTCAATTTCTACCTGTTTGATTTGTCCTGTTTTCTTCTCTTAGTGAGATGTTTATGCTCTGCTGCATCAAGACTCGTCTGCTTTGGCTTCTGCTTTGAAATCCAATCACAAACTGTAAACAAAAACAAATCATAAACGGTCACAAGGTGTAAATGTTTACAAAAACAACTTGTTACCATATTTAAAGTTTTATTAACGGTTGAAATGTTCACAAATATACAATTCCTAATAATGACCTCTATGAATGCCATATCATTTATCCTGATAATAAGATAATTTATCTTGCCAAGTCCAATTATTCAATAAAATAAGCCAACTTGCAATGACAACTAAGAAAACAACTTGCCATCTTATTTATCAGTAAGTCAGCTTGGCAGGATAAATTATCACACTAAGTCAACTTTTTAATTCTATTAGATAAATTTGGAAAGTTAAATTATGTTGTTTTCTAGATACGTATCATGTCTAGTGTTCAGACTCAAGTTCTGGTGGCAGAATCATTGGAGTATGGGTTCGAATCCTGGTTGTTACATTTGTGTCCTTGAGCAATACACTTATACAACATTTGCTACTCATCACCCAGGAGTAAATGTGTACCTTCCAGGGTAGAAATTGTTGATGGCACTCATTCCTGAGGTTCCATACCCTTCAGAATATATTTCTTACCTCTTTGAACTGATTTCCTGAATGCCAGTCTCTTTCTTCTTGTGTACTCCCTGATTCATACAAAAAAAATGATTACAAAAATAACATTTTATAGTTATTAATGAGAACTTGGCAACTTTTCAGGCCTGATGCTTCATTCTTGTCGGGACAGATTTTCCTACGAAAAGAGCACCTCCATGAAGATAATGTAGATTTCTAGTTGAACACTTCAAAAGGAACCAAGGAAAAGACCAGTGCAATGGAGGTACTGGCCTCTATTCAACGTCAGGCCAATAGTCTCCTCGCAGATCTTGACAATTGCACCAACTATAGTTGGGATTGGTCCAAACTTGAGTGTTACAGTTGGGATGTCCCAACTGTAGTTGGGATAGTACAGGGTACCAGCGGAGCCAGCATTGGCATACATTGAACAGTTGTTTTTCTGCTGAGTGCTGGTTGTGTGTGTGAAGTCGGGTGACAAGACTGAAGTCAGCACTAAATAATTTAGTGCTGACTTCTGTAAATTTAGAAAATTTTGTGCCAGCACCATATTTGAGACTGCCCTTCCCATCCATACGCTGATCCCGGCAGTGGGACTCCCCGCCCGTGTGTCACAATCCCACGATACTGTAGAGTTCTATGGGCCATCCTAACTACAGTTGGGACGCCCCAACTTAAACATTCAAGTTGGGACCAGTCGCAACTATAGTTGTGACGATTGTCAAGTTGGGACGGAACACAGACGCCGCCATTGCTGAGGACAAACAATGGAAATACGAAAGCAAGAATGTACCACCAATGAAAGGTCTAAGGTCTGAGTTCTTCCAACCTGATTGAGGTTGAAGCTTTGAGGCCATAGGCAATGAGTTGATAAATAATCGGTTAAAAGCAAGCTGTTGTCATGGTAACATACCTGTAGTTACGCTGCAGATTATCAGCAACCGATACTGGGTCTATGTAGCATCCTTGTGGAATGCTGTCCGCCACGTACTGACAAAAAATTGGAAAGATAATTAAGACCAGGCTACAACATGAGAATTAGTTGCGATAATCTTAACCCTCCATTCTCCCTCTGGTCTGAAATCGTCGGGAGGACCGGATGGAGGGTTACGATTATCGCAAATACTTGAGATTCAATATGAGAGACACTGCAAGCTAGAATTAAGACCAGGCAGAAGTAGCCTCACTTGTGTGGGGCTAGTAGTAGTAGAGAAGCAGCATGCCAACCTCAGTGGTTATAAACATTACTTTAATATTGATCATGTCTACATTGCTAGCACTCACAGCAGTACAGGTTCTTTATTTGAGATGTTGTAAAAACTGCATCAAGGATACAGAATATTTAATATCAACATGGTTTTTAACCAACACTGGCATTTGATGTATGTAATACTAACAATAAGCATTGTAATTTGTTAGACCAAGTAACTGTGGCACTGTACTCGTTTTTCGTGTACTGTGTAGTGTTGTTACTGAGTGTTGCTGTTGTATCCTCCCCTGTCCGGTTTTCGATGTAGTATGCCTTTTTCTTTGAATTGAAAAAAAATTAAAATATTCCATAATCAACTGATGCCCTAATTACCTTCCTTTGTTTATAAGAAATATGCAAACATATATTAAAACGTGATGGACATTGAAATTTTCACACCACGCACCGATCTTCAATGACTTCAATAGCGTCCCATTTGTTTTGAGTTTGACCTGTTTTCGATGCAAACAAGAAAGTATGGTGTCCAGGTGAAGCCATACGTGGAAGAAACATCTGCAGTGACTACAAGTGTTCTGTGAGACTGAGAGTGTATGACTCTATAGCCAGCAGTTTTCTTCATTTTATTCAACATATTTTTTATTTAGTTTTAAAAATAACCATGGTATTCTTCAAAAACTTTTAAAAAAAATAAACAATAAAAAAATGTAAATAATTCTTGGCTTTCAAATCTTATTTTTATTTAGTTTTGTGTCTTTTTATGTTTCTTAACATTTATAATAAAGCATATAAATAAACAGTGATAATCGAATCACAAAGCTGATGTTTAAATTTTAATATTAATAACAAAAATGATAGAGTGTTACAAAAAAAAATTATCCAGACTATTAGAAAATGATATAAGGCACGTGGCTTCTTTAAGCCTCTGTATTTTTCCCCCAGAATGCTCAGCAGAATGTTCAGTCACATGATTTGATCATCGTGAATTGTGAATTGAAAAAGTGTTTGATGAAACTTTTTCGGTGGAGAAATTTCTTTTTATGGCCCCGACAGTATGACATATTTTTGTACCTTGCAGAAATGCCTAAAATACCACAACTTTTTGCATTTACAAGTGCAACTAACCAGTGGAGCCTTACATGTTTCTAAGTTTTGGTCAAATGAGAGGAGACTCTTTGCTTGGCAAGTCAAACCACAAAAATTGTATCTAGGGACTGTTTACATCGCGCACAGAGAGGTAAAAGATTTGCCTCGATTTCAGGGACGCCCTGAATACAGGGCGTCCTACGATACTTTGTGTTGTACACTGTTGTGTTGTAGTTCAGTTGTAAGTGTAACTTGTAATTGTCACGACAGTCAATAAAAACTGTCCATAACAAAAAAAAACTACCGTATTGATCACCAAACCAATGACTGATTTGACAAACCTCTTGGACACGTCTAGCCAACTGTCTATCCCCGGTGTAAAACGGTCGTTTCGTTGCGTTTTCCTCGGCCATTGCTCGTTTCATATCTTGCAAATAGAAAAGTCACCGACCACCATCATCATGCACGACGACTATCAACACAAAACACGTGGATCAACAGCGCCATCTGTTGACATTTAAAGGACAACCGGAATTTCCACGACACAGCTGTTTTTTACGTGTCTCTCTCTCTTCAACCGGCAAAATGGCTACCGGGGTATGGTTACACATGGACATAAAATAAATCCTCAATTATCTTATCCATCCCCTATATTTCCTAACATTTTACACATCAGTTTTTGAGTTGTATGTTCAAGCTATCAACCTTGATGATTTTTGTACATATTTTCTTTTCAGACACTGTACACCTACCCCGACAACTTTCGGGTCAACAAGATCTTGATCGCTGCCAAGTACAGCGATGCAAAGATCACTGTGGTGCAAGATCCACCTCAGTTCAAGTTTGGTGAGACAAATAAGTCAAAGGAATTTCTGAGCAAGTTCCCGTTAGGAAAGGTGAGTTTGTAAAATATTTAACAACAAAAAATACCTACGTTCCCGAGTGAAATCTTATCTTGTCTGTCCAGCAAGGGCCAGGGACGTTGTAAAAAAAAATGTCCGCAATAAGTAATAACAAACATTTCATGATTTCTGTTATTAAATATTATTAAGTTATAAAATGAGTACAGCAGCGCCCCAGTTAGTGTCGTTTCCACAACTCTAGATTAGATAGTGGAGACTGGAAGTATATTTAACGTTACTCTTCAATCAATTTGTTTGGTAAATCTTTTTTTAATGATGAAAGCATTGGATTGGATTGGTAGAAAAGTATGTTGACGGGTAAATCCACCAAAGACGTAATTACTAATTTATTAATTAGGTAATTTGTATAATTTTCAAAAGCATTTCTGGTGGAAAGACTTTTTCTTCAATTTCAATGAACTTTATTTTTGTTTAATCTTCCTTGTTAATACACCTATCAATTGTATGACGCACTATCAGACCCCCAGGGATGGTGCGTCACTGTCCATATGTGGATTTGCGTGTCCAAAGACCCACCCTGAGTCGAAAAATTGACACACTTGTTGCAGATTTGGACGGTCTTCCGAACCATTTTTTGACTCACCATTCGCGGATAGCAACGCACCACAGACGGACAAATCGACGCACATAATTCCTTGCTATGCTGCAAACGATGCACGCGCAGTGAATACCAAGTATTTCAACCTTGTATGTACGAGTTTCCCGGCACACATGCTGAAAATACATGGCAAGTGTATGCACGAGGCGAGAATGTACTACTTGATCTTCGAGACGTGCGGTTCCAAACGCACTAGCTATCAAACACACGAAATAATAGAGAGGGAACCAGTCTACTAAATAATGCATCTTCGTATCCATCCATGACTCGACGATCGACCCCCAGTATCGTGCATGTGAGAGATTTATAATATACCACGGGGCAGAGGTTGACAAAACCACCGCGCCATGAATTACATGTGACTAAATAACACACATCCTCGTAATAACTGGTAATGACTGGCCGCTTTCCGATTGGCCGATCGCGTGAATAATTATTTATGACGTAGTGCTTCTCACAGCGCTGTATTCATCACCGCGATCCCGCGGATGTGCTTGCTCTACCTAATGTGGTAAACTTTTATAGTTAGGGGGCGAAGGAATGGAGTGTAGCTGTGGGAGCGATAAGGCAAGGGAAATTCCCTTGGTGAGAAATAACTGCGTGGTCAGAGATGTTTTTATACGTGCGTGAGCAATACTGCAGTTTTCGTTTGTCAAACTCAAATACACACGGAAGTGATGGGGGATATTCACACGACTTCGACTCTGCGGGATGTTGTGCTTATAAAGATCGTGAAGGATTATCGCTCGGTCGGTAAATTTTTGGAAACAACAAGGATTTACAAAATACACTGACACAGGTACATGTACAGTCTCGATGTTAATTGTCGAAACATTTGGGCTTCCTTATACATCGTCTTTGTTGTTCGTGTATTTTAGAACAAATTCACTTGCTGCCGACAAACGGTTAACCGTTTAGAAAAGTTTGAAACGGATAGTAAACTAAACGTATGGTCACAGGCTTACCTCGTATCCATCTATGACTCGACAATCGACCCCCACTATCGTGCGTGTGAGAGATATAATATACCACGGGGCCGAGGATGACAAAACCACCACGCCACGATGCACATGTGTATTGGGCTTGGGCAAAAGGCTTGCTATGTGCAGTGTGGAAAATAAACGGCCGTCTGAGCTGGCATGTGGTGATCGCTGACTTTCGGGCGGTAAATTCCCGACCCTTGGGCAACATAAATGTTAACAAAATAATACCAACATCATTTTACACAGGCGGGGAGGGTAGGTGCATTTTTATTCTCCACTAAATAAACAAAATAAATGTTGAAATGAACATCGACAGACCATGACGTACCTCGACGCACCGCTCGAAGATTTTTTTGACTGACCACTATTGGTCTTGACGTACCCACAGTCACTTTTTCCGAGAGTAAAGACGCAAACTTGACGCACCATCCCCGGGGGTCTCATAGTGCGTCATACAATTGATAGGTGTATAAACCATAAGAATTAAGTTAAATTGTTATTTCTGTTCTTTGTACAAAAAGCACAAAATAATTGGCTTTTTAGTTACCATTCATTAGCCCCATTAATACTAATAGTGCCAATACTCTGGACTTCCTCTGATCCTTGGCCCTACGCCCATGTACCTCCAGGAGGTGGGATAATTAGGTGTGCGCGGAGCCTTCTGCCTAGCTTCCAGCGCACACTAAGCTGTCTTTAGGCTACGCGCACACCGTGCTGTCTTAATTTTTGTGCAATGCATGAACGCCGCTAGTTGCGATAATCGTAACCCTCCTTTCCCGACGGGCTTTAGCCCGGAGGGTTACGAGACAATGAGCACGAGATTCGACCATTCGTGCCAAAACGTGCAATTTCGACCAATGTTGACAGACTAGTCACCAGATTTGCCCAATTTTTACTACTTTCAAAAATCATGAAACAAATTCTAAGAACATGGGCTTAATCTTCAATGTCTAACAAATCCAACCATAACATTTAAAACATAATTGAGAAAATATTTTGAAGAAAAAAGGACAAAAACTTACCGGAGACGGAGCGAAATGCTCGTGAATCGGACACAGACGATGGTTGAGGTTGAGGAAAAACAGACTGGGCGGAGCTTCGGCTGTAGCCCGCTAACCGGCTGTTCTCGCTTGTGGACTCACTGGACTGCGCGGCTCTATGCATGTGTACAAGCATGGAGCTATAAAGTACGTACTTGTATGTAACCACAATACATTATACACACACAGTCATACATTGGCATCAACCTCGTCCCCATGTTTTACTTTTTTTCCAACCATTGTTTACCATGAGAGAGCGGTCAACATGGTACTGCTCGACACACCCCGGGGACGAGGTTGACGTTGGCATACATGTACCCAGCGCAAGCACACGTCCACACAAACACACCCGTGCAGTGAGTCCGCGAGCGGGCACAGCCGGTTCGCGGGCTACAGCCGCGGCAGGCCGGTCTGTTTTTCCATGGTTTGTGCTGATTGGTCGGGAATTTACACTGATTGGTCGAGAAGTTGCATGGTAACGAAGTGCGGGGTTTAAAACCTCAACCATCGTCTGTCTACACTTCACGAGCATTTCGCTCCGTCTCCGGTAAGTTTTTATCTTTTTTTCTTCAAAATAATTTTCTCAATGATGTTTTGAGTATTATGGTTGGATTTGTTAGACATTGAAGATTAAGCCCATGTTCTTAGAATTTGTTTCATGATTTTTGAAAGTGGTAAAAATTGGGCAAATCTGGTGACTAGTCTGTCAACATTGGTCGAAATTGCACGTTTTGGCACGAATGGTCGAATCTCGTGCTCATTGTCTCGTAACCCTCCGGGCTAAAGCCCGTCGGGAAAGGAGGGTTACGATTATCGCAACTAGAACGCCGCCTGCAAGGCAATGCGCAAAAATTAAGACAGCGCGGTGTGCGCGGAGCCTTCCGCCTAGCTTCCAGCGCACACTGCGCTATCTTTAGGCTCCGCGCTGTCTTAATTTTTGCGCAATGCGTTAACGCCGCCTGCATGCGCATTAGCAAACATCATGGATGCCGGGCAGTCAAATCGTGTCAGTAACGCCTCGGATTTTCTTAATAATTACACCAAAACGAGCGCGCACAAGTGCGTTTTAATGTGCTGTCCACAAATCGGATACTGACCTTAGGCTATCGAGGCCACAAGAGGGCTCACTTTAAAAAACCCATTTCCAAAATAAAATCGATTGAGTTTTCCCTCGACCAAAATGTTCCCTCTGTTACGCGCTAATTTTCTTATTTTCAATTCTGTGTTTTTCATTTAAAATTCCAATCAATCGAGAAAAAACTGCTGAATTGTAAAAGGAAATGTCTTCAGCTAATCACAGATGATTTTTTACATTTTGATGGTATTTGATATATTATGCATCATAAGAAGAGTTTTAAAAGACATACAAAGAAAATAGTAGGACCGGAATGCACTCGAAATGTCCAAAAAGCTTTAGCTTTTGTCATTTATGAAGCTTCTTCCCGTGTCGGTTGAGAATCATTGAAAGGCAAGCTTTAAAAAACGTTTGAGGCGTCATGTGCAGTTCTTGATAGAAAGGGGGGGTCCAACAAAAGGTTAAGGGCAAAACTACAAGAAGAACAGACTCTGTGTGTGTGTTGGGGGAGGGGGTGGGGGCAGGACGGATAGGAGGAAGGGTGTGAGAAAGAAGAAGACTGAGTGCCTAGGCAATGTTCTTCCCCAAGATTCTACCAGTGCAGGAAGTTCTGAGACTACTAAAGACCACTTTCCCAGTGAAGTTGTGGAAATTGGGCAAAATTACTACAGAGTTGCTGTTATGCACAGAGCTGGAAATTCATGTTACTGGAAGTGACCTAAAAAGGATGATAAAACATCTGCAAAATCAAATGGGGAAAAAAAAGTGAAATAACCTATTAAAGCTAACAACCATGGACTGCACAAGTTTCTTGAACAGATTTAGGCTACATACTGTAATTTACATTGTAAGAACTTTTCCTGCTTCTTCAGAATCAATTGTTGAAAGTTCAATTCCACAGATCAAAGCCGTACTATGAATATTACACATGCTGTCACTGTCACATACACTGTTTTTGTGTTATTGTGTTATTTGTACTTAAATAGATATAATTGATCATTTTACCAGTTGCTGAGGAATTGCTATTTTAAAAACTTTTACATTTTGTGAAATAATAACACTTCGTAAATGGCCGGACAAACTGTAGCACGAGTTACGGTGTTTTTTGCATGTCAATGTGAAACTAACAAGGGCACATCTTTTTAAGGTATACCATAATAGACCTAAGCATAATAGTTACTTATCATGTAATCAATTAGACTTTATTGGTTTTTGTTTTAGGACACAATCAAAATAAAAATGGGTAATTTTTTAGCATGTCCTCTGCGCGTAGCACGAGTTACCGATATTCACAGCTGTCCCATGCATACAAAAGTTAAAAAATTTCTAGTCAAATTACTACAAGGATCTACCCTTGAATGTTGGTTTTTAAAATACAAAAAATATAGATTCAAATCAAATATGTTTAATAACTGGAGCCTGAAGTATGTAAAAGGACACCTTAAAGTGTAGCACGAGCTACCGTGGAATTGCCCATAACTACAGCAAACCTCAATTTGCTATGATTTGACTGCGGGAAGCTACAAAAAATGCCTCGGAATGAAAAAAAAAATGCCCAACAAAATGGCTTAAAAAACACCTACTGGCTTCTTGATTTGTCTAAAATGCAACATCAGGCATTTAATTGTACTCACGATCATGTTTTGTGCTCCAAATTGACGATTTTTTAAAGTCAACAATCGGAGAAAACATCCATGACGATCCAACTCTCGCTTGTATCGACGGGTGCCCTGCCTCAACCGCGTAGTCAAAACAGTTGAGGCAGGGCACCCGTCAAGTTTTAGACGGGTGCCCTACCTCAACCATGACGACCACGCGGTTGAGAAAGGGTACCTGAAAATGGCTTCAAGGAGATAATGCAACCAGATGTAAATGATGAAGTACGTTGTTCATTGCAAAGCACTGATAATGATCCAAGAGACTCCAAAGGTCATAACTTATCTATTCACTGCTGAAACACATCGTCAAGACTTGTTTCTGGTGCCCCTTCAAAATATTCTATAGACGTAAAGATTTTCAGTGGAACTGCAGTTTACAAAATTAAATGAGTATTATAGAATAAGAGCTATCTATGGGCAACGAACTTGGAGTTGATCAAATGTGACAAAGAGGGGACAAAAAAGTGGACAGACATCACTAGGCACTCATTTTTCAGCCTTTTTCCCCTTTTTGTTAGTGTCATAGAGGCACAGCAGTGGTTGGTGACAACTTGGTTGTGATATAAATCTTTGTCTCAACCCTAACCACCACAACCTTTCAAAATCCAATAGCATATACCTAACCCTACAAGCAGACATTCGGTGTCGTGACCTTTAACCTGTAGGTCATGGCATTATTTATAACGTAGGGAAAATCAAAACTCTAGGATTTAACGTGTCTGTACGGTCAGTAACAATCTGTGACAGACCCCGTGTCCTAGATACATTAGACAAGTATGAAAGAGGAACATCAGATCGGGACACCCATCCATAGATCCATGATTATAGAACATCATCAGATCGGGACACCCATCCATAGATCCATGATGATAGAACATTATCAGATCGGGACACCCATCCATAGATCCATGATGATAGAACATCATCAGATCGGGACACCCATCCATAGATCCATGATGATAAATGTGCTTAGCAGCTTCTTGCCTTGTGAAAAGTCCAAAGGCCACGGACCTAGGCTCACTTTGGTAAAACTTAAAAGCAGGAAGTGGTACTTGACCAATTTTCTGCCAAGTAAAATGAGCAGAATCAGTCCTAGCAATATATTCACTACAAGTAAAATGAGCAGAATCAGTCATAGCAATATATTCACTACAAGTAAAATGAGCAGAATCAGTCCTAGCAATATATTCACTACAAGTAAAATGAGCAGATTTAAGTCATAGCAATATATTCACTACAAGTAAAATGAGCAGATTTAAGTCATAGCAATATATTTACTACAAGTAAAATGAGCAGAATCAGTCCTAGCAATATATTCACTACAAGTAAAATGAGCAGAATCAGTCCTAGCAATATATTCACTACAAGTAAAATGAGCAGAATCAGTCCTAGCAATATATTCACTACAAGTAAAATGAGCAGAATCAGTCCTAGCAATATATTCACTACAAGTAAAATGAGCAGAATCAGTCCTAGCAATATATTCACTACAAGTAAAATGAGCAGAATCAGTCCTAGCAATATATTCACTACAAGTAAAATGAGCAGAATCAGTCCTAGCAATATATTCACTACAAGTAAAATGAGCAGAATCAGTCATAGCAATATATTCACTACAAGTAAAATGAGCAGAATCAGTAATAGCAATATATTCACTACAAGTAAAATGAGCAGAATCAGTCCTAGCAATATATTCACTACAAGTAAAATGAGCAGAATCAGTCCTAGCAATATATTCACTACAAGTAAAATGAGCAGAATCAGTCCTAGCAATATATTCACTACAAGTAAAATGAGCAGAATCAGTCATAGCAATATATTCACTACAAGTAAAATGAGCAGAATCAGTCCTAGCAATATATTCACTACAAGTAAAATGAGCAGAATCAGTCCTAGCAATATATTCACTACAAGTAAAATGAGCAGATTTAAGTCCTAGCAATATATTCACTACAAGTAAAATGAGCAGATTTAAGTCATAGCAATATATTTACTACAAGTAAAATGAGCAGAATCAGTCCTAGCAATATATTCACTACAAGTAAAATGAGCAGAATCAGTCCTAGCAATATATTCACTACAAGTAAAATGAGCAGAATCAGTCCTAGCAATATATTCACTACAAGTAAAATGAGCAGAATCAGTCCTAGCAATATATTCACTACAAGTAAAATGAGCAGAATCAGTCCTAGCAATATATTCACTACAAGTAAAATGAGCAGAATCAGTCCTAGCAATATATTCACTAGAAGTAAAATGAGCAGAATCAGTAATAGCAATATATTCACTAGAAGTAAAATGAGCAGAATCAGTAATAGCAATATATTCACTACAAGTAAAATGAGCAGAATCAGTCATAGCAATATATTCACTACAAGTAAAATGAGCAGAATCAGTAATAGCAATATATTCACTACAAGTAAAATGAGCAGAATCAGTAATAGCAATATATTCACTACAAGTAAAATGAGCAGAATCAGTCCTAGCAATATATTCACTACAAGTAAAATGAGCAGAATCAGTCATAGCAATATATTCACTAGAAGTAAAATGAGCAGAATCAGTCCTAGCAATATATTCACTACAAGTAAAATGAGCAGAATCAGTCCTAGCAATATATTCACTACAAGTAAAATGAGCAGAATCAGTCATAGCAATATATTCACTACAAGTAAAATGAGCAGAATCAGTCCTAGCAATATATTCACTACAAGTAAAATGAGCAGAATCAGTCATAGCAATATATTCACTAGAAGTAAAATGAGCAGAATCAGTCCTAGCAATATATTCACTACAAGTAAAATGAGCAGAATCAGTCCTAGCAATATATTCACTACAAGTAAAATGAGCAGAATCAGTCCTAGCAATATATTCACTAGAAGTAAAATGAGCAGAATCAGTAATAGCAATATATTCACTACAAGTAAAATGAGCAGAATCAGTCATAGCAATATATTCACTACAAGTAAAATGAGCAGAATCAGTAATAGCAATATATTCACTACAAGTAAAATGAGCAGAATCAGTCCTAGCAATATATTCACTACAAGTAAAATGAGCAGAATCAGTAATAGCAATATATTCACTACAAGTAAAATGAGCAGAATCAGTAATAGCAATATATTCACTACAAGTAAAATGAGCAGAATCAGTCCTAGCAATATATTCACTACAAGTAAAATGAGCAGAATCAGTCATAGCAATATATTCACTACAAGTAAAATGAGCAGAATCAGTCCTAGCAATATATTCACTACAAGTAAAATGAGCAGAATCAGTCCTAGCAATATATTCACTACAAGTAAAATGAGCAGAATCAGTCCTAGCAATATATTCACTACAAGTAAAATGAGCAGAATCAGTCCTAGCAATATATTCACTACAAGTAAAATGAGCAGAATCAGTCATAGCAATATATTCACTAGAAGTAAAATGAGCAGAATCAGTCCTAGCAATATATTCACTACAAGTAAAATGAGCAGAATCAGTCCTAGCAATATATTCACTACAAGTAAAATGAGCAGAATCAGTCCTAGCAATATATTCACTACAAGTAAAATGAGCAGAATCAGTCCTAGCAATATATTCACTAGAAGTAAAATGAGCAGAATCAGTCATAGCAATATATTCACTACAAGGTGTTTGGGCCTGTAACTGTTTAACAAGATTGTCCAGTGCTTAGCAGGATTGTCTGCTTAAATTGACAATTTTGTGAAAGCCCTAGTCCCAATTTCATGAGACCAATAAGCAAGAAATATTGCTTCACATGAGCAATGCACTTTATGTGGTGTTTTAATTGGTAGCCCATTTCTGCTTAGCAAGATTTGTTTGTGCTTAGTAAACTATTATGTTTATCAGCTTTACAAAATTGAAAAGTACCATACTGGTATCCTGCTTATTTTTGCTTTTAGCAGAAAAATGCTATGCATAAGTCTATGAGCTGCTTAAGCGCTCTATGCATTAGTCTATGAGCTGCTTAAGCGCTCTATGCATAAGTCTATGAGCTGCTTAAGCGCTCTATGCATAAGTCTATGAGCTGCTTAAGCGCTCTATGCATAAGTCTATGAGCTGCTTAAGCGCTCTATGCATAAGTCTATGAGCTGCTTAAGCGCTCTATGCATAAGTCTATGAGCTGCTTAAGCGCTCTATGCATAAGTCTATGAGCTGCTTAAGCACTCTATGCATAAGTCTATGAGCTGCTTAAGCGCTCTATGCATAAGTCTATGAGCTGCTTAAGCGCTCTATGCATAAGTCTATGAGCTGCTTAAGCGCTCTATGCATAAGTCTATGAGCTGCTTAAGCGCTCTATGCATAAGTCTATGAGCTGCTTAAGCGCTCTATGCATAAGTCTATGAGCTGCTTAAGCGCTCTATGATATTGGGCCCAAAACAGCAAGAGACAGGAATGAACAAACACAGAAAGGGCTTTATAATTGAACGTTAGCCACAATTTAATGATGGTGGTAACTTTTTATTAACTATCCTGAGTTTTTGTTTGTATCTTGTAGGTGCCAGCATTTGAGGCAAATAACGGCATATGCCTGACTGAGAGCAATGCAATCGCCTACTTTGGTAAGGGATTAACTTTTGGTTTTATCTCATTGGTAGATTAAGGGTTTTTTGATCTTATCTAAATCTTTTTCCATGAAACATGAGGTTTTGTAAAGGCTTTCATAATTAATTTTAGGTTGAACAAAGAAAACAGTGTAACTTAAACTTGTGACCTGGATTAATGTGCAATTGCTCGACCAACTGAGCTATCTGGTTCTAATGTTGGCGGTTTTTCTATTTTGTCAATATCTTTGTCCATAAATGCATCAGTGTTGAAAAATTGAATGTAATCATATAAGGTGTGCTATAACACCATGGAAGCCAAAATTCATTTTTTTTATTGTTTTAGTTATGATTTAAGACTTACTAAATTTTGCAGTTGTGGATTTATGCACAACTCGGATAAAATAAATTTTGCTTCAGTGTAAACTTTTGTGGAACTTGTTTCTGTTGTTTATCAGTGTTGGTTAATTCTTGTACACAGTTGCCAATGAGCAGCTACGTGGTAACGACATTCCAGCCCAGTCTCGTGTCCAGATGTACATCAACTTCGCTGACAATGAGATTCTACCAGCAGCCTGCAATTGGGTCTTCCCTACCCTGGGGATGATGCAGTACAATAAATCAGTAAGTCTCTCCCCAAGAAACGCTTCCAGTCGTGACTTTGTAAATCGCCGAGATTCATCTTGAGTTGACATTGAACCAAATGCCATAAAACCATCAAAATTTGTTTGATTATGTTGAACAGAGGACTGCACAAGTAAGTTAATCAGGCTTTGTATGGGATCAGGTATACCTCCATAATCAGAGTCCAACAGTTTAGGTGTTGAGTTACACAATGTGTTGTACTGAGGACTTCACTAGTAAACTAATCAGGTTTTAAACGAAATCAGGTATACCACCATAATCAGAGTCCAACAGTTTAGGTGTTGAGTTACACAATGTGTTGTACTGAGGACTGCACTAGTAAACTAATCAGGCTTTAAACGAAATCAGGTATACCACCATAATCAGAAGACTTCCAGCATATTCTTTAAAAACTGGAGAGGATAATTGTAATGACATGAATAGAACCCTACAAGCAGACATTCGGTGTCGTGACCTTTTAACCTGTAGGTCATGGCATTATTTATAACGTAGGGAAAATCAAAACTCTGGGATTTAACGTGTCTGTACGGTCAGTAACAATCTGTGACAGACCCCGTGTCCTAGATACATTAGACAAGGTATGGACCAAGGCTCACTTAAAACTCTTTCAGTAGAACATTGTGCTGATGGAAAGAACAACTTGTACAGACAAATTATGCTGGAACATTTTGGGAAGTCCATCATAGTGTAGCGTTAGTAGCTGGTGTGTAAAGTTCGCCTTGCACCAATGTGGCAGTGGTTAAATTTCCAGCTGAGTTGTGCATTGGTTCTCTCCAATGCCTTGATGAGTCTTCTCGAGCCCTTTTGATCTGTGGATGTGCTCCTTGAAAGGTGCCCTTGCATGCCTGTGATTGTAACTGCATACTTCACACAAATCAGCTTCCCAGCTGCAGTAAGGATGATTAGCCACCCAAATTATATTGGGAACATACCAGAGTTCCACCTTACCAGTCGACCACTCGCAAAATATGAGTGAAAACGGTGGTTGGAGCAAGTCGAAACAAGTGTGTAGGTGGCTGGTCAGGACAAATAGTGTTACTTGTCAAAATATTCATGTGAAGGATTGTGGAATTACATTGAATTTTACTGCAAAAGCCCCTAAATCAGGAAGCTTACTCATAAACATGAACAATTATTAATCTTTGCATTGATTGTTGTACTTGCAGTATTTGTTGAAATAACACAAAATAGCTTGGTTGGTGAAACAAAAGGTTTTAATTGAAAAGGTTCTGCAATACATGCTGACTTGTGAATAATCTTGCGGACTACTCAAAAGTCAATTCCCTAGTCTGGCTGACTAAAAGTTAGTGAGCCTTATGCTGTGCTTTTGGTAAGCAACAAATATGAAATTTGAATTTTGCTGAGGAGCCTTCCAGTGAAGCAGGAAACATTTGCTTACAGGCTTTATGAGATTAGCATTTAATATGATGTATTAAATATTCTATCTGACCCAATTTGCAGAACACAGAACAAGCCAAGGAGGAAATTAAGAAAGCTCTAGCCTACCTCAACGATGCACTCAAGACCCAGACCTTCTTAGTTAGAGAGAGAATCTCTTTAGCTGACATCACCGTAGCTTGCAACCTCCTTCTTTTATACAAGAATGTGAGTATTAGGCTCCTCCCATACCCAAGATCTATACAAGAAGGTATGCGTCACAGGAAACCAATCCAACCCGCAAATCTGTGTAGCCAATTATTTAGACTAAGCATGTTTTTCAGGCTTGTTATTTGTCAGGATAAGCTTGATTTTCTAGAAAGAGGTGAAATTATACCATCTTGGAGATGAAATTCTTGGCCCTTGTTATGACTCGACCTTCAGATATCTAATTGAAATGATGTAGAGAGTCTGTAAACAAACCTCTTCAAGTTAATATCTTGCAATTCTATTGGATTTATCTCCACACAAAGAGGGAACTTTTATCAAATTTTCACTGAATGTTGCTAATAAGCAGCAAATTATTATTTTTGAGTAGCAATTGGTGCATTTTGTGTAGCATTTTGCTATGCTATTCAAGTGGATTTGTTCACTGATCATTATCAATAAAGTTATGTTAAAAATAAGTGTTTTCGAATGTGTTGATTCTGTTAAAATGAACAGTGCTTTTTCCAATTATTGCATTTTACAAACTTACTCTTTTGAGATATTTTGATGTCATGAGGACAACTCAATTGGACAGGTCTCCCAAGTGAAAACATTGTTGAAAGTATGCAAATGAAGTATCTAGCTAAAATGTTAACTTAAAGGGTAATTTTAAAAACTATTTCACTGATAGATATGCATGAGCAGTGCAATGTAATGACATGAATGGTATCTAACCCTACAAGCAGACATTCGGTGTCGTGACCTTAAACCTATAGGTCATGGCATTATTTATAACGTAGGGAAAATCAAAACTCTAGGATTTAACGTGTCTGTACGGTCAATAACAATCTGTGACAGACCCCGTGTCCTAGATACATTAGACAAACATAAAAGAGGAATATCACCAGATCAGAACACCCCATCCATTGAGTGCAAAGAATAATTTACCTTTTTAAAACTTGGCATTTTCATCCAACAAATCATTCACACAAATATCAAGTTTTGTTATTCATTTACTTTGAAGGTTCTAGATCCCCAGTTCCGTGCTCCATACATAAACGTAAACAGGTGGTTCAACACAATGGTCAATCAGCCTGAGTTTAAAGCAGTCCTTGGTGAGGTCCAGCTGTGCACCAAGATGGCTCAGTTTGATGGTAGGTTTACTTACAGAGTGTCATCGCTCTGTGAGGGGCGTGGCAAATTTATCCTTCCATAATTCAAGCTCTTAGAGAAGTTTGTTAACAAGACAAAAATTGCAGATGTGTGATTTGGCAGTATTTTTCTGATTTCATGATTTAAAAAGTATACAGTCGACTCTCGTTAATACAAGGTCCGCCGGACTAGCCCGTTTTCCTCGTAATATCCGAAGCTCGCAATATCCGATCGCGGTAATATCAATGCACTATGCACAAAGTGCATGACATAATGGCCGCACGTATACACATGGCTGCTGCATGCAATACAGTGGATAACTGTGTGCAGTGTGTGCATGTACAGCACAAACAAGCACAAAATTGGGAGAATAAAACTGTTTTATTTTAGTTAGTTTAGCTTGAAAGTCAATTTATAAAATAAATTTACATTTTACATGATTGAAAAAATGTCTGAGATTTTAACTTGCTGTTCTTGTTTAGCGAAGTTTCCGTGCAAAACTTCAGTTGCAGCAGTCAACAAATAGAATCTTGATTTTCATTGGTAACCACCATTGTAATGCTAGATGGTTCATTGCTAACGCGGGATACCAGGGAAATCGTGCTGTTGCATTAAATATTGATCGTGCAAATATTTTAGCTTTTCAGTTGCGGTGGGGTTTTTTCTGCTGAAAATGCACATCAAGCACTTGTAAAACTCAATGGATCAGTATCTTTTCTAAAGATTTCACATGAATCGATGAATGCTGACTTAGTCTGAAATCTGCTCCATTGTTTGAAACATGCAAGCCCCCTAATCCAACCATTGTCCGGAGTTTGGATTTAACAACCTGCTCGCTGACTCGTGACTCCAGTTTCGGATTAGTATTGCTAGCGATAGCGTCCAGTTAGCACCTCTATTGATTGTCTTACAAGCCATAAATAACGATTTTCAGGCTGTTAAAGGTATTTCCTTTGTTGGGGTTTTTATTATTCTCATTACAAAAGGGTTGAAAACAATGTTTTGCTCGTAACAGGCCGACAAAAGTACCTCGTTGTAACCGTGTTGTCGCTACTATCGTGCTCGTATAAGCCGTATTTAAATGCTTTGAAACACGCACGGGGCAGTTTGGGACCGGCAAAAAACCTTGTATTAACCGGTACCTCGTAATATGCGAGCTCGTAATAACGGGAGTCGACTGTATCTTCCTTTGCCTCCAATGTTATTGACCTCGTTGAGATGTTCAGGGAATTTTATCCCTTAACGAAGAGGAGACCGCAAGCCCTTTTTGAAGTGCGTATCTTTGTAGAATTAAACCTCTAAATATATTTATGTTATTTTGAAACCTCAAAGCTGCCATTCATATTTGTGTTGGTAAAACTGCCAGTAAATTTGTAAATCATTTCAAACAATGAGACACCATTTTCTGTAACACAAACAATGACAATCAATGGATACAATTGTGTTGCTGTAACATTCATTTGGTTTTGGAATTTGATTTGAGTTATTAACTGTGGTTTATGTGAATTTGATTTGAGTTATTAACTGTGGTTTATGTGAATTTGATTTGAGTTATTAACTGGTTTATGTGAATTTGATTTGAGTTATTAACTGTGGTTTATGTGAATTTGATTTGAGTTATTAACTGGTTTATGTGAATTTGATTTGAGTTATTAACTGGTTTATGTGAATTTGATTTGAGTTATTAACTGGTTTATGTGAATTTGATTTGAGTTATTAACTGTGGTTTATGTGAATTTGATTTGAGTTATTAACTGTGGTTTATGTGAATTTGATTTGAGTTATTAACTGTGGTTTATGTGAATTTGATTTGAGTTATTAACTGTGGTTTATGTGAATTTATCATTTGGTGCTTTATATGTGGCGTGGTGCATCACCCTCCTATTGTGTCTTCATTGTGTTTTTCAAATCTCAGTAATTCTTAAGGGGGGTACTTCTGTACAAGAGGAGACGATTGTAAAATTATGGGAACATTTGACGGGGTGGTGGGGGCATGGTAGAGAATTTCTGTGAATAGTCAGAGTGAGGTAAATCAGCATTTAGTTCTGAACATGTGAATTTGACCATGGGGCTATTCCAATCTGCAGCTAAGAAGTTTGCTGATTTCTCTGGCAAGGCAGACAAGAAGAAAGATGACAAGAAAGAATCGAAAAAGGACAAGAAAGCAGAGAAGCCAAAGGCTGAGGAGAAGGATGTGAGTGAAGTCCCAGCAGCCCCTAAGGAAAAGAAAGACCCATTTGCGGATCTTCCTGAACCGTAAGTGTACCTTTGGACCCAATTGTGCCTTGTGTTGTAAAAACCAGAACACCATGGTATATAGGCTCAGTTCCTGTTTCATTGACTTAACTGACTTAACCATTATTGGTTTCTTGCATGGTCTAGCAGCAATGTGTACTGCATTACCCTCTATCCCTTTCAAGGTAGAATACAAATTGTTGCTTTGCTTCAAAATGTATTTGAACCAATCCTGACCTGTTAGCCTCTGATAATTTTGCTTCTTGGGTGTCATTTTTGACAGAAAAAACGTATTATAAATATTGTCATTATAATTGGTTGTGTCAGTGCAACAATGTTGTATCTCAGCGAGCACTGTTTTTGTATGTACATCTGGGCTATTGTAAACGAGATACGCTTTTGCACCGAGATTACTTATTACTTTGAGTGTTAATTGATGAGAAGGATTTAAAGTGTATCCTCTATAAACGTGGAATGGTTTCTGTTAATCCTGTGTTAACCCTTTATGACATGAATGGTACCTAACCCTACAAGCAGACATTCGGTGTCGTGACCTTTAACCTGTAGGTCATGGCATTATTTATAACGTAGGGAAAATCAAAACTCTAGGATTTAACGTGTCTGTACGGTCAGTAACAATCTGTGACAGACCCCGTGTCCTAGATACAATAAGAAATATGAAAGATCATCAGATCTATTACAGACCCACTCCCACCCCGTCTCACACACTTATGCACTCACAATTTTCTCACAAAGATCGATGGACTTGGATGCCTTCAAGCGAAGCTACTCTAACAGTGACACGTTGACCGTTGCTGTGCCATTCTTCTGGGAGCATTTTGACAAGGAGCAATACTCTATCTGGACATGTGAATATAAATATCCTGAGGAACTTAAGATGTCATTCATGTCGTGTAACCTCATCAATGGTAAGTTTTGGTTTTGGTTTTTTTGTTAGTTATTTTCCAAATGGATGCTTCAACCCTGGTATAAGCCAGGATCTAAAAAACAGCATCTACCAACATGAAATAGGAACACTCCTCTAGTTAGTCTTACCCCTAGTACAACAAAAAGTCTGTGACATTTGAAAGTGAGTTTGATCCTAAGAAACAAACTTGAGATGAATCTTGACGCTTTGTACATTTACATAACTGAAAGGTAATGTTTTTGACTTGTTTGTTTTCATCAGGAATGTTCCAGCGTCTGGACAGAATAAGAAAGCATGCGTTTGGAGTTAGTATCATCTTTGGTGAAGACAACAAAAGCACTATCACTGGACTCTGGTTCTGGAGAGGACAGAATCTCATCTTTGAGGTAAGATCTTTCCCCTTTATCAAGCATCGCTCCCCGCCCCCCCCCCCCCCCCCCCCCAACTCTTCAGAATTGTAGAACGAGTATTTCCTGTAACAATTGTTTCTCTTTTGCTTTACCAACCATGATGTTCCTGTTTGAATCTGAATTTTGATTTTGTTTTGTCCACAGAAATTCAGTATGATGGTTTTGTTTTATGTATTGTCAGTCCTACAGGGGTTTTTTCTTACTTTTTTCTCATCACCCCCCCCCCTTTTTCTCATCACCCCCCCCCCCCCAACCCCAACCCTCTCACCATTCAATATTATCCACATCGTTTGGAATAAGATAAACTCTACCAGCCTGCCATACAATTGCATTGAATGTATCTACACATGACACAGCTAGCTCATAATCCATGTTTTCGAATGGTTGGGCACCTCACTAGGAAAGTTAAAGCATTATACACACTGTAGATGCACCTATCCCATTATACACACTGTAGATGCACCTATCCCATTATACACACTGTAGATGCACCTATCCCATTTGAGCATAGTTCAGGAATGACAAGTTTCAGACTTTTATCTGAATTCAGACCTTTAAAAGTTTGCCTGGTAAACAAAAAATGTTGTATTTTTCCCAGAATGATATCAGCCGTGACTGCTGCTGCAATTATTCTTGTGCTTAGCTTTGCAAATGTTATTGCTGGCATCCGGTTTAATCAGTGGTTTCCTTTTTCTTTACCTGCCTTTCACCTCTGTGGACCCCGGTTTGAATCCTACCTCAGACTGGAGCCTTGCAGTCCCTACCTGATTGCGTGGGTTTTCTAAAACTGAAAATTTCTTCTTGGTTACTTTTGACTATTCTGTCAATGGCGCTTGAGCTCTTGGATGGGTAAATAAGTAAATAAATAAAGTAGTAGATTTTTATTAAACTGTTCTTGGGAAGCGTTTCAAGACAATTAATTTTTGATTTATCATTAAACAGAGGAGTGAGGACTGGCAGATTGACTCAGCATCGTACAATTGGACCAAGTTAGACGTTGATGCTCCAGAAACAAAGAAGATGGTAGCAGAATACTTTGCCTGCGAGGGAGAGTTTGGTGGGAAGACAGTCCTCGACTGTAAAATATTCAAGTAAGATGAGTGTCAAACAAAAACTGAAACATCCAAGCAATTCAGAAAGCACTGACAAATTTTGCAAAAATATTATTTTATTGTCAAAAATAGATACATATCATATTTTTCTCGTTCCTTGTGTTGTTTTATTAACCAAAGCTTGAACTGTTGTTTTCATTAATATTTGTTAAAGTACAAATGTGGTTGGAAACAACATTTAAATGCAGGAAAAGCAAAGAAAGTAAACTCAATATATTGCAATATCGCTTTTGTCATCAACTTTGTATAACAATGTGGATAAGCTTGAAACATTTCTTTTGAAAGAATGTTTTTGGAGAAATTATTTAGTCTCTGGTTTGAAGTTTCTAAAACTACTTCACAGAAATTGCACTTTCAAAGATGCGTGTGCCAAGAAAACAAAGTTTTATTCAAATTGACATTTTATCATTGGACGATTACTCCTGGTAAAGTCGATAAAAGATAGGTATAAAATTCAGAGGTTTTGCCAATATACTTTATATTTATCAAAAATATTCTAATAAATTTTAACATCACCACTTAAGTATTTATTTCATAAGTCAAAACAAATTACACGAGGTGTGTGAAAATGCTCATCTGTCTTTGATGGGATTTAAACCACGCCCAAATCATCTGCATTTAATGCTCTTTAATATCATGCAATGTTTTCAGTGCTTTGTGAAATATATAAACTCAACAGTTATAGTCTTTGGTTTGTCACATATTTCATGCTCACATTCTACTTTAATTACACTTTCATTCATTTTCAGACTTAAATTTTCAGTATTGACTCAAAAAAGAGCAATGCATTGAACTTGTCATGAGTTATTACAAATTTTTTGTAAAAGTCATTTTTATGAAACTGCAAAAAAGTGCGCTTAAAACAAAATGTCTGTATTGATGTTTAAGACAACAAGGTTTTTGATATATTCTCCAATGTAGGAACAGTTTTAATATAATTAGCAATTATTTTTATTGTTAAAACTCAACCTCAAAGAACAAGCTTAGAGGAGCACATTACTAGTATGTTGTATTTTGTAACATGACATTATTGTTATTGATCTTATCAAAATATTGCAAACACTTAATTAACTTGGATGGTTTAACAGTAGAGTTTTGTCGGAATAAACATGTACCGAAAGTGTGCACTTTGTATTCCAGTATGCCCATGTGTGTTGTTGTTAGTGGACTGTGTCATGCCCAAGGCAAAACTAAAGACAGATTATAACAAGTTTTTGAAGGTTACAAAAAATATATATATATGTTTTTGGGGGGTTGAAAAATGTTTTTGTGAGGAAGAGAGCTTACCATGATTTGTACGTATCAGGTGTTAAAAGCATTGCTTAGTCATTGTGCATTTTAAACAAAACTATCTTTTGAGGTTACTTGGTATTACCATGTAATAAACCATTATTGTGCACAGGGTTTTTTCTGCAACAGTTTGCCCACTGAAGAATGTGTGTAGTGTAAACTTGTTTACTTCACCAACCCACCCACTCAAAACAAAGTGCAACAGAAAACGGGTATCCACTGAGTCAATATTTCCCGCAAATAAATTAGCTCAACTTGAGGTACTTCACTGAAGACTCCTAGAGTGTTGACCTAAAGACCTATGTCAAGGACGGTGAGTCAAGAGTACAGAGGCCTGCTGGGGTATTGTAATACTTTGGGTGTTGTTGAATGAAGCCCCGTGAAGACTTTAACCTGAGAGTTGTTGGTAGTGGGGCCCTTTTGGTGGTACTTGTGACCAAAGTGTAAGGGTGGATGGGGGGATGGTGGTATGGGGCTCCACTGTTTGAAGTTACTAAGCATTCAACTGTTTGAAGGGAGTAGTGAAGAGTTTAAGAAGCTGGTTTCAAATAATGGAGCTTGCAAACAAGATTGAGGAGTGTTTGCAGAGAAAAAGAGGGGAATGAAATTGAGTGCAAAAATGGCCTCGTGTTGAAGGCTGAAGCTAAGATATGGTATGGTGCATGTGTGGATTGGGGATAGGAACTTCATGTATTTAGGCACACTGGTTATGTTCTTCCCACTAGTACCCATCCTACAGAGAAACATTTCCATCTGGAATACTTTCAGAGTTAATCAAAATATATTTCTTATTGTGATTACTCTAAAATAATTACATGTTTGATGAATGTGAACAGAAACCATATCAAAATATAAATAATAAACAAATATTCTTATTTGTCATTTTTTATTTTTGACTATTGAAGGACCACACAATTTGGATGCAATTGTTCACAGTTTGGTTAGTTGGTGTATTTAATGAAAATTAGAGAACAAGAATAATTTTCTTTTAAGTGCAAGTTGTAGTCGATTGATGGTGATGGACATGCATCAGTGTAAAATAAATCTTATCTGGCAAGATTCAAGAATACAGAGAAAAAGGAATGGGTTTTGATTTGCGCAAACATGAATGTAACATGCATGTTGACCCACCATGTACATTGTAGGAAGCATGAGCAAGCCCAGGTGCCACTCGGGTTGGTTTTAATTTAGGCTCTACACTCGGTCATATCACTCCATCCAGAGCGTTAGCAGATCAGTGGGACAGAGCGTTAGGAGATCAGTGGGACAGAGCTTTAGGAGATCAGTGGGACAGAGCGATAGGAGATCAGTGGGACAGAGCGTTAGGAGACCAGTGGGACAGAGCGATAGGAGATCAGTGGGACAGAGCATTGGGAGATCAGTGGGACAGAGCATTGGGAGATCAGTGGGACAGAGCATTAGGAGATCAGTGGGACAGAGCATTGGGAGATCAGTGGGACAGAGCATTGGGAGATCAGTGGGACAGAGCATTGGGAGATCAGTGGGACAGAGCATTAGGAGATCAGTGGGACAGAGCATTGGGAGATCAGTGGGACAGAGCATTGGGAGATCAGTGGGACAGAGCATTAGGAGATCAGTGGGACAGAGCTTTAGGAGATCAGTGGGACAGAGCGTTAGCAGATCAAGATCAGTGGGACAGAGCGTTAGCGTTGGGACATAGCGTTAGGAGATCAGTGGGACAGAGCGTTAGCAGATCAGTGGGACATAGCGTTAGCAGATCAGTGGGACATAGCATTAGCAGATCAGTGGGACAGAGCGTTAGCAGATCAGTGGGACAGAGCGTTAGGAGATCAGTGGGACAGAGCATACCATCGGTATTCTTGACCCGGACTTCCTTGTGTTGAAAACTGAACATTTTTCAAGATGAATGTACACTGTACAGCATCAAGATATCTAAAGTCTCAAATAAACTCCATCTCAATAATCGTGTTGTGGTCATACACTGTCTAAAGCATCCAACTCAAGCTCTGATGGCTGAGTCATTAGAGTGAGGGTTCAAATCCTGGTCATGATACTTGTGTTCCTGGGTGAGACTTTTAAATTGCTTCATATCACCCAGGAGTAAATGGGTACCTGTGAGGGTGGACACTGTTGATGTGAATGATAAGCAACCCAGGTGCGCCAATTTGGCTGCCGATGATGCATACTCCAAAGGAGTTGGGGACGGTTCAGGAATGCTTGTCCAATAAACAGGGTTGGTAATAGTGTAACATGCTTTGATAGAGTCTTTTATTCGTAAGTAAAAGTGCTGGAAAGGATAAGGGAAGAAAATGACCTGTGCACATCCTAGCCAACATTGGCTGTGTTTGACCAACGGAGGGCGTTATGCTCACACTACTCGACTCCTGACAAAACTACCAGAGCCTCGCCGTGATTTTTTTGTATTATGCATTCTTTGCGACCGCAAACTGGGCGTTGTTACTTTGCATATTATGGCAATGGCTGCTGCTTTGCAGCACAACACATGGGGCACCAACAGTGGCTCTCTGTAACAAGGGCTGGTCCTTGAATGGTTCAGTGGAAAGTGCTCAAAAAGGCGCAACAAAAGCTTACTGTGGTAGTTGAATACTACGCTGGGACTGGGAGATTTAATTGTGGGTGGGTTTTTTTGTGTACATTTTTTTGCTGCCTGCAACTTAACTCTACACATTCTGAAACTTTCAGTTTGGCGTTGGGCATTCCAAAGGCTGTGGTCATCATTCCCATTTGGAAATCAATAATCGTGGATTTACATCAACATTTAAATTAAAATACCATTGTTGCATAACATTCCATTAAGAACTGTAGTACGGTTTCTCTTTTGCTTTTGGACTAACAACCGGCCCCAGTGTCGAACCAGACAACAGTTCTTACAAATCTGAGAAAATAGTTTACATTTAGGAATTGTGCACTTTGTGGTAAAAGCCTAAAACTTGTCATAAAGTTTAAGAATTTAGATACTATTTAGAGTGGATAATAAGAATCCCATGTTGGTATTTGCATATTTTAGGGGCATGCAATGGGTGGTGAACTCGAGACAGATGGGAATGAACACTTTAGGAAGTGGTAATGCACGCGTTAAAGTTTACTTTCACTGCCCAGACCAGTGTTCCCACAAGGTCAGTATACACTGAGAAGAAAGCTCTCTATTGAGACACACACAGCAGGCGACGATACTGTCAACATGGTATCAACACAGATTCCGTTCCAATGTAAGGCTTTACAATTATTTGAAGGTCATGTTAACAAAACTATTCTGTACCTGGCTTAGTGTCGCGTTGCTATATCGGAGTGGGCTGGTAGTAGTTGGAATCCATTGTTGTTTAGCTGATATTCTTCGTCCATGGCTGGTTGATGGTTGGTTTGTTGAGTTGTTGGTTTTTGTTGTGCTTAATATGGTGGAGGTTGTCGGAACTGGCTCGAAGTGGTAAAAATGAATGGTGGAAATTGTCTAAACAATGGTTGAAAGTTCATCATACCATTTCCTTCCTCCATGATCATACCCAGTCACAAAAGTGTTACTTTCAATAAACACCCGATTAAAACCATAAAGTGGTGTTCTTCGGTCCATAAGTGAAACCGACAAAAACGGCTTCATTGAGGCAAAGTGATCCCAGAATGCTGTTTAAGTTGACTTACAGTGAATGCAGACTGCAATATTTCTCTTACGGAGTTGTGTAACAGTCAGTGAGCTTTCAGATTGAACTAATCAAGTAATTGAATTGATTTTTATTGATTCAGAGATAGCGTAACAGGACTAATCGATTAGTGATACAAACACAATTAATCGATCCGGAGATTGTGTAATAGTAACAGACATGTGTTGATTATCAATTAATGCATCAATTAGTTGCACCGAGTCGTTCTGGTCTGCGGTGTGGTTTTTACTAACCATAGTTGGAGTAAAACGGCTTATTTCTGCGAGGTCTGAGCGCTGCAGGTTACTTCAAAACAAATTGGGTGGTGTCCCTCTTGTACGTCTGTGTAGTTCTTTTCGAATGCAACACGTTCATTTCTTAACAACACATGTCTTTGGAAAACTTCACTTCCTCGAAATAATGTTTGGTTATTACTGACATGATATAATTTTCATCCAACTGTTAAGACAAAGCAAATTGGCTTGATGGCAGGAATAGAAATAAAACAAAGATTAGTGAATGATTACAAAGTTTACACGACACAAATCCACCCAGTAGCCCCACAAATCTCTGTTTTTGTAAGCCTGGTGTAGTTCACAGAATCACTGTTGAAATAGAAACCGTTTTCGTGACCACCGAATTTGTTGCAGTTTTTACAGGTTGTTCGCCTACGGTTGTTTATTGAAAACTAAAAGATTGAATGAATTCAATCTTCCAAAAAGACATGCACCGTACTTTCATTTTGACATGAAGCCTTTTTTAATCGCCCATGATTTTTCGAGGTCAAAGAAGTTTGCAGGTCAATCGTTTTCTCCAAAATACGTTCATCCTTGAAGACAACAATGATTTGATTTGAAATGAATGAATGGCATCTTCTCAAACCCGATCAAGAATCGGCCCTTCACAATTCATACTAATTGAATTGGGATTATGTGTTGAATGATTGAGTGCAATTCGGGTGTCAACGCGTTGTATTTTTGGTGACAACTGTTGTTGGTGTGGCTCCTTAAATGAAATGTAGTCATGCAAGAGTAAACATTGTACCCATTTATTTATGTCTTTACAGATAGAATTGTAAATGTGGATCATTTTTTAGTCCCTGGTGGTAGTTCGTAAGGTGAGGCCTTTTTGGTGCTGCTTGTTTGCATTCTCTTCTTCAAGGTACAATACGGGAGTTGCATTCAGTCTGAAAGCTCACTGATTCATTTAAAGGTTCTTGCCAGTACCAATCCTCAAGAGAAATGTATAGGCCTATTGTCTAAATTAATAACAATTAGTCAAAGTTGATGGTATTTTGAAGACCCCCTAATTACCGTGGTGGTAATCAAAATAAACACGCAACATGAATATGCACACAATATCTGACCAAACTATTATTTTTTCCCCCGTTAAAACATGATCATCTAATTTTACAAGGTTGGTTGTAGGGTGTGTTTATTGATAACTGTTACTCCATCATGAAAAAATGAGTTAAACACATGTAATGTAGTGTTGTCTTGGCTCATGTCTATTTTTGTTGCTCCAAATGCCAAACTTGTTGCTGTTAGTGTTATCAGTGTTTTATTACATCTGGGAAGAGTAAGGAAGAGTAAAGCATCATTCACAGCCAACCTGTTAACATTTCAAATTACAAACTACGTAATGCTACACAGCCAACCTGTTAACATTTCAAATTACAAACTACGTAATGCTACACAGCCAACCTGTTAACATTTCAAATTACAAACTACGTAATGCTATTTTATGAAAACAACGAGAGGAATGGTTTGTATTTTGCCATGGATTTTATTCACTCATAATCGGCTTATTTTGATTTATACGGCAATCGGAATAAGCAATATAGAGATTTAGGGTCTCTTCATTCTATTTCTTTGACTTTCGCAATATTTCAGACAGAAACATATCTCTGAGGTAATAATAATAATTTAAAAAAACTTGTAAAGCGCCATCTATCTAAGACTAAACTTATTCCGAGGCGCATAAAAACCAAACAAAACAAAAAACAGAGAGAGTAACAAAAAAGATTACAAATTACGTAGCTTAGAAAGAAAATATGAGCACATTGAATAAAACAGTTACATAAACGTGTCAGCAAAAACAAGTGGAAAAAATAACAAACAGTCAATCATAAGAAATATTGAACAGGTGAGTTTTTAGCAATGTTTTGAAAATGACCAGAGACTTTGTAGCTCGGAACTTAATAATCCCCGCGAGCTTTCAGATTATAACTAATTAATTTTCACATGTTATGTGAGTGATCCGATTGAAAAATATCGACTCAAAATTAGTTGAGTCTAAAATGAAAAGAATACAATAGAATACAATAATTTGATGGATCACATGGTATGTTTAGCCTAGGCATATACCAGAGGTTTACTTTCTTCCACCACTAGCAGTAGCAGCCTTTTTTGCATGCTTCGTTGCCGATACACACGTTGAATGGACTCGATCTTTAAAGTTCCAAGTTTTGATTTATTGTTGGATTGGTTATTATGGGTGGGCGTTCAACATTGTCGCAATAACTTCAAGCGTAGGCGAAAGTATTGTTCACTTACTTACCACGGTGCACGATTTCATAAATTAACGCTAGCAGAACGTGCGTGACTCCATACATGTGGTTTGAACATTTATTTCTCATTCAAAGGGTTTTTTGTGTGGGAGGGGCATTTCAATAGCTGATAAATAAATCAATCTTTCTGTCTGTAGGGAAACCCTTCATGGTGCCCGTGCACTTTCTCAGAAACTTTTTCATCTTGAATTGACAGTTATACGTGTGACTTCACTGTAGGCGTTATTGAACATCGATTTATTAAAGCACGAGGGTTGGTGGTCATTGTAAAATTCTTTCATAAAACCAAGTAGCTAAATCAAGTGAAAACTACTAGTAAAGTAACGAATTTTCCCGTGGAAACCGCAATTTCTTCAAGCCTATTTACTGAGTCAAGCCGTAAAACCACACTTTACTTAAAGCTGAGACAGTTCACCAGCCAAACTATCTTATTGTATGTGTTGTTTGTGACGGTTAATGTTTCGCTTAGCAAGTAGGCTACTTTCCAGCTTAACTTGCTGCAGGTCACACATCCCCCATGCACAGTGTAGCAGCCTGCTCGTCCTTGTCACAAAACACGTGTGTCGGGTCATGGACCCAAACCGTGGTTGGTCTCCTTACTCATTCGAGTCCAACAAATACAGAAATGTTTTTTTAAATCTGTTGTTACGTGATTGATGGCGTATATCGGATTGTCAAATCCCATCCGGCCGTAGAAGCTTGCCGTGAATGAAGCTTACATCCCATGCAGCAAAACATGCAGAACTAAATCTCATACATGTATAACGAAAAATATGCGGTTTGTATCAAATACGGCCTACACGAGATATGTAAACTTGGGGGAGATTTTCCCACACCAAGTTTCATATCATTAAGATATACCTAGGCCTAATCAAAATAAACGTGCGAATGGACGTAAACTTCTGACCAAATATCAAGCCTTAATCAGTGCTTTTCGAAAACGTTAACCTAAAGTAGATACAATTTTAGCAAAAATTGGTTGTTGGCATGTGTTTTTGAAAACTAGAATATACGAATTCAAATGTTCTTTTCCGAAACAAATAATGATAGATAAGATAGACATATTTATACAAACTTTATTATCCCACGGGTGTGTGTATTGTACATTTATGTAGAACTAGTCATAGAAACATGTTAGGCCTAAGGTAAAATCTCACTGCCAAATATACGGGTCACAGTTGGCTCAATGTGAATGTTACCGCAAACCATTCCACTGTTCACTATAATGAACATGTGGAAACGCCCACTCACAGTGAATCCATCATCAGATCAGAGCGGTCATTTACTTCACACGGTTCATTCCACTGCGTGACCCTTTCCTCGTACTCCAGAATTTTCTTTCACTCTCAGGCTTGTTTTCCTCAAGAAACCGTAGTGTATGTGACTAGCCTGGTCTCTCTTGAGGACAGATGATTTGTAAGAATGTAGATGAACGAGTGGTACCAGGGGAGCGACTTGGAGCAATGTCAGGGGAGCGACTTGGAGCAATGTCAAGATGAAGGCTATAGACGTCCCTTGGAAGATAACGGGGGGGGGGGGAAATCAAAGTTCGGAGGGAAGTTCGGGTTTCTTAAAGGAAAGCATGAACTCTGTGAACGCTATTATTGTTTATGCACCCTTTAGAGATACCCTTAATCAGACCTCTTGAGGTACATGGTTTATACACAAATAAAGTACATGGTGTATGCACTAAATATAAGATACAGTGTGTATTCAACAACATGGGGTACAGGGTTCATTCTCTAACGTGAGGTACAGTTTGTACACACCAACACGAGGTACAGTTTGTACACACCTACAGTCATGTACATGAGGTGTAGGGTGTATTAACCAACATGAGGTACATGGTGTATTCACCAACATGAGGTACATGGTGTATTCACCAACATGGGGTACATGTGTATTCACCAACATGAGATACATGGTGTATTCACCAACATGAGGTACATGTGTATTCACCAACATGAGGTACATGGTGTATTCACCAACATGAGGTACATGGTGTATTCACCAACATGAGGTACATGTGTATTCACCAACATGAGGTACATGGTGTATTCACCAACATGAGGTACATGTGTATTCACCAACATGAGGTACATGGTGTATTCACCAACATGAGGTACATGGTGTATTCACCAACATGGTGTATTCACCAACATGAGGTAAAATTTGTACGCACCAACATGAGGTACATGGTGTACTCACCAACAAGAGGTACAGTTTGTACACACCTACAGTCATGTACATGAGGTGTAGGGTGTATTCACCAACATGAGGTACATGGTGTATTCACCAACATGAGGTACATGGTGTATTCACCAACATGAGGAACATGGTGTATTCACCAACATGAGGTACATGGTGTATTCACCAACATGAGGTACATGGTGTATTCACCAACATGAGGTACAGTTTGTACACACCTACAGTCATGTACATGAGGTGTAGGGTGTATTCACCAACATGAGGTACATGGTGTATTCACCAACCTGAGGTACATGGTGTATTCACCAACATGAGGAACATGGTGTATTAACCAACATGAGGTACATGGTGTACTCACCAACAAGAGGTACAGTTTGTACACACCTACAGTCATGTACATGAGGTGTAGGGTGTATTCACCAACATGAGGTGTAGGGTGTATTCACCAACATGAGGAACATGGTGTATTAACCAACATGAGGTACATGGTGTACTCACCAACAAGAGGTACAGTTTGTACACACCAACATGAGGTACATTGTGTATTCATCAACGCGGGGGTACAGGGTGTATTCACCACCAACAAACCCTCAATGTATACAGGCTGTATGCAGCCTCAGGCGGTACAGATGTGTGCAACCTCGTAGATACCGTGTATGGTGTGGACCCTCATAATGAACAGGGTGTATGCATGATGATATACACTCTCAAAGTTTCAATTAACCATTTAGCCCCATAACATGTATACATGATCCCTTGAACCCTCTCGAGTTATGATTTAAAAACAAGTCTGAAAGTTGATCCTCTCAAGTAATAAATAGCCTCTTAGTTTTGAGGAGTGAATAGATTGGATACTCTCACGGATGAGGTTACATTTGCCATCTCGACGGAGTTTGAGGGTATATGGGCCTCGGTAAGTTACTGGGTGTCATAAGAGGGTACATTGTGTTACGAGTAGAGGCTACATAGACATCGGTGTAGTATGACATTTCATTTCACATCAGAGAAAGTTACTTCATCGTTTCAAGTTAGTTAGAAGTTAGGGTTAACTAACTCACATTACGGCAGATTTTTCAAGAACAATTATTTGCAAAACCACCATCGTGGAACACTTTGCATGACCTTCTTCCAATAACAGGTATTTTCCCGGGGGGGGGGGGGGGGGGGTTACATTATAAAAATTGCTTGCAAAAAACACTCACTCCAACTTACAACAGAAAGCCGCTATATATGCTGAAAGAAAAACTGATTCTTCAACTCGTATTCTTTAACTCTCGGCAGGTCATTCTTGTTTCCGATTACCCTTTCTTCCAGAATGGACACAACGGAGGGGTTACTTTTCACCATCGAAAGCCTCTTTTTGTATTCAAAGTTATGTAGAAGTAGTGCCAGAGGAGGGTGGAATTAGATTGAGCTCAAGCTTCACGTTGGTAAACACCCATAGAATGAAAAATGCACAAAGCTCTCTATATCATGTGGGAATAAATCCCCAAGGCCCCCTGGCGAATCTCTTCTGAGGGTAGGGTGGGAGGTTTTTTGTTGAATGGCAGCAAAAAGCATGACCACGGTAGAGTATACAGCTAAATGGGGGACAACGTGGAACTATACTAGGGAAAAATGGACATTGCCGATGTAGAATCATCTATAGATAAGAATAATGTTATCAAGTGGCGGGTTCAACAACTTTCAAATAAAATAAAGAGTGTCTGGGGTGATTTGGGGTTTATGGATGAGAGATACATACATAGAACTTGTGACCTTGTTTCAGAAAGAGTGACATTCCAAGGCATTTTTCTGCAGACAAGATCTCCATGTTATTATTACAGGGAGTTACTCATATTGTAATCGTGTTTTAAAATGAGATTATTAAGTAACGACTTCTAGACAGTGTTTGAGATGTGGAGCAAGAAAAATCTCTCTTTATCACCAAAGTAATATGTTCAAAAATTGGCCACTAGTGTCGTCTCGTACTCGTAGAATGTACGATTTATCTTCCATTGAGCTGTGCAGACATAGTGTTTCCTGCAGGAAGTCCAGGCTCTGTGGCTTTTCTGTACACTGTGATGTGACGATGAGTTACACGTGTCTCCTTTATCTATACCTCCGTGCTTCATCTCATGATCTTACAGTCATCTTTACAGAGGAGGTGGGCATCTTAGCGTTTTGTGTCTGCTCTTTTCCCACGTTTCCACCTCCACGCTCCAATGTAATGCGTTTTACACAACCCCCTGGCCCATTCATCCACGCTCAGACAACATGGTAGGCTGGTAGGGGCCTTCTATTCTACTACCGAAGCTCACCGCATACTTCAGATAAAAGGCTCAATTGAAATTTTCCCCCCTTTTGATCCCACGAAATCACGCTTACATACTCCGCAGATGGTAGGGCCACTGACCAGTCTAAATGGCGTGGCGTCAGAGATAACCCAAGGACAAACCAAACTATTGCACAGTCAGTCTGTTTAGAAGAATCATGGAGGGTAGTGGTAGCACCAGTTAAAGACTAACTAATTACATTTAAAAAACGCATAAAGAAGAATCATCTTCACAATGGCATGTCAAAATACAAAGGATCAAGGAATATTGTGACTGACGTAAATTATTCTTGCCGCAAAGTGAATTGAATGCACTCTCCGCACTAAGTTGCTAGAGTGTGAATGATGTAAAACGCGGTCTCCCATGAGCAAACAGATTACATAATATTGTACATTTTCTTTGGTAAGCTGTGGTCTGTGAAGATACATAGTTAAATGCAAGTGGTGGGATGTAATTTCAGGGTTTGGTGTAGTTCTGATGTTGTGAGTTTGTCCATGATCCCTGTTCGTGGCAAGGGCTTGGGAGGGGGATTCTAACCCCGCAAACCCCGCAACTTTCCCACTCTTATGCAATATTATGCAATCCCCTAACCCTCTGCATGTCGTGGGCGTGGACTGTCATCATGGAGGACGGGTCGTAATGGTCCGTGGTTTATAAACAGTTACTAGGGGTACGGGTTGAGTGAAGACTGTATTTTCGTCGGTTTACTGGATACGGCTACAGCTGGGTCGCTGCGTCAGCATGCGTTGAAGTATAGGACGTCCTTAGCTACACCCTTAGAAACAATCATAGCCGTAGCTGTTGCCGCTAATTCGGATAAGGCCTCAGTATTACCTGTCACTGTTCCGTGTTTGTTCAGGGACAACATAGCTTTCAGATGTCATTTATTTTTGCTGAATTAAATGAAAAGTGGCAAGGACTGAATTGGTAACTTTCACTGTATGCAAAGAGTAACTAGCCAATAGGGCTGTTTGTGAAAATGTCCCATATTTTGTGGTGATCGGGCAGTGAATGGATTATGATAAATTAACTCGAGGGACTCCCGGCATTTACCTTTGTGAGACTAAAAGGAAAAGGAAACACCACCAAATGCAAAGCCTCTTAAGTCGACCGCAATTCCCATGATGCCTTTTGGCCGATTTATTTCCAGCAAAGTTTTGAACTACTTTGCAGATAATAATGGAAGGCCTACAGTTAAACAGCCATTCTACTTTGTATAAACGGAAACAGCATACACTTTTATAGTTTTATGGTGCTCAGTTGAACAAGTGTAAAACCTACACTTCATTCTAAAGTGCCATTTTACGAATGTCAAGAATGTTAATGTGGACAGATAACAATACAACCCTTCATAGAAAAAAAATTGTATTCAAAGTTGGAATTTATATTACACTCAATCTGTCCACACGGTAGGATCTCTGTTTTTCTTTGGTTGCACGTAAAGGAGACTGAAGTAAATTTGAATTCTGCAGTTTTCAACAAACACGCCTTACAACCATCCTATGAAAACTTCATCAAATTAGGCGGCCACGTTTAGGCCAAAAAGAGAAAAAAACGGTTTATGTTTAGTCACTTTTATGTACACGCTCATACACGCCCATTACAATTGAGGCAGTTAAAATAAGCAATAACGATTTAGGGGATCTTCGAATGCTATTTTCCTGACTTTGAAATGATTTCCAAATGGAATGTTTCTGTGCGGGATTGTGACTGGTATTGGTATAAAGTCAGCTCCCATGTTACTCAACTTCTGTAACTGTTAAAGGATATAGCACATCATGAGTTTTTAGAAAGAGTCCGGAAAAAATGCTCCAATTATCGGTTCCTTACATTAAATATCCCCTCAAATTATGCCTTCGTCCCCCTCCCTCGTGCGCAGTGCGTATGATATATAAACGCAGCTCGCATGCTAAATCACACAGAGCACCCGACCCGTGAAGACACGCCTACTCACACTTCCTGTGGACCTTAAGTTTATTACATTACTGACGTTTGGTTAGTAGGTAGGAACAAATCCTTTGTTTGTCAATAAACACACCATCCAACCATCCAACACACCAGACCGGTGAAAATTTCAAATTCTTGGCCACAGTTTGGTTGAGACAATGAAAAACGTTTGTTAAGTTTTGATGTTGTTGCAATTTTATTGCTGTTGGCTGTAGTTTTAGTGATTTGATTTTGTTTTCAGTAGACGACCAAACTTGATGAATGTTTACCGTTTGGTTGGTTGGATGCGTGTGTTTATTGAAACTAACGGACTAGATGGACTTTTTCAAAAAAGCAATAATACCTGAAACAAGAACACTTTAAACTTTATATCATGTGTGTATTCCCCTTGACGGAGATCTAGTCGCCCCTCTAGCGTTATGCAAAGAATCTCTGCAATGTGTAGGATCTCTGTGTCTAGAAGAGCGTGGTATCGTAATACAGTATGCCATTAGACCTCGGTCTCGTTGGTATCTCCAGTCTACACTTCTATCACCGTGACTTCGCTATAATGAGCCTTTATTGCACTGTACCGGTGTTACCTACTAGGTTATTATAATCGTGATATAAATCCCCATATTACAGGTTAATACAGGTCTATTCTCTGCTTAATTGGATTTCTGTCACGCGTGTTGGCATTTCCAGTTCGCATGTAATTTGTCCATAACCTTGCCGGTGCGTTATCTACGTGTATATTCAATGAAGCCACAGCTATACCCATTGCACGATGAACTAAAACTGCAACTCCATATCTGTATACATAAATCAAGTTCTTTGTTATTAGTTCATAACACACAATACTCAAAATTTCTTATTGGATCTGACAGAGCTTGAATACAGTAACACAGCAAAGGTAACCGCATCAGAAAATCTGAATAAAATCAACGACGGCCATTTTGGATGTCAAACCCTGGTATGAGCGGGCTAGAAAAACACTCAACTTTTCACACACTGTGACCGGTGACCCAAACTTTACAACAATCTTGTCAAATTATAATCCCTATACTTCCCCACCTTTCAAATCTCAATCAAAGTACAGACCCGAGGGTTTAAAGATAATTGAAAACACAAGTTACACTTATCAATCCTATTATTATCACACGGTCCCTTATAGCTTGGACACAGACGCAGGGGTCTTCATATAAAGTTTACAATCTCTATAATAACTCCACGTGTGTTTGCACTCCGTAATCAGAACAGATCGTCTATGGATGTTGATGATGAGGATGGGCTACGAGTAGGCGGAGGGTAATGACTTTATAAGGCGCACAGCTGTTATCCTGACGAATGCCTCATCCATGGCCCTGCTGTGTTGGTCTTACATTCTTAAAATAGATCAACAACCCCTGGGCACGGTGTATCTCTTTGCAAAGAGGACGAGGTGGATATGTAACACCGGGGTGTTTGGTTCTCTACCATGGCAACAATAACCTCCATCATTTCGGATGGTTCTCAATAATAATAAGAAGTCACTCTGCGGGTTGCAGGCACTGCTGGCATTTCCCCCGTTGGGAGCTGTGAATACGAAACAGATATTCCTACGTGACAATGGTTCACAGTAAGAAACAAACTAATTGCATTTGGATTTCATTGTTAATTTCCAAATTTCATTAGTAAAGAATGATGAACTGTCTTCATCCACAAATCACCCCTGAATTTCATCTAGAGAAGAGGCAAGTTCCATTTTGGCAAAGGGCACTTCCGATGAAAACAAAAAATTACTAAGGCAATGGAAATGATTAAAGGGGACAAGCCAAGACCGTCCAGAGCCCATGGCCTCCGTGGCCTCCGTGGTCTCCGTGGAGTTCCAGGTTTGCAATTGAATCACATTGAGACATGGATAGCCCTATATATTATGCAAAAAACAACCTACGGAAGATTCAGCTTGTTCAGCCTAAACTTGCAGTTACAAAGTATAAATAAACATCACCGCGCAGATTCGTTGACGCACAAAAAATGTCACAGACATCATCAGCTGGTAAACTGTTTCAGACTGACATACATTTTTTTCTTTTCTAAAAATAACATTGCATGATGTTATACGCAACATCAGTATATCATTATAGCATTGTTTGGGTTCCTTTTTTGGTGTAATTGTCAATCATAATAGACGATGTAACGGATTATTAATTATATTTACAATAAAGCCCCAAAGAAAGCATAGTTATTCGTCAGGTGAGAACTCTTGATGATAGGCCTACATCAATTTTGCTTTTGTTTTTATTGAAAGTGTCACCGACTACCATTTTGATCTACTGTGATTGCAGTATCGTTACAAATTAATGTAAAATTTCAGATACAAACAACAAATCATACGAACAACAATCATACCTTCATGCAAAAACGGTGCACTGAAAGAGGTTGAAACTAATAATGATAAACAGTGACTTTTCTTCTTGTTTTTATTGCTGGTGACATTGTCGTTAGAGTCTTTCGTATGGTGCCAAATATTCGACTCCACAAAGTTACGGACCGTAGTCCACGAAGTCAGTAAACCAGACAAGTTCGAATGATAGGCCTATTTATGAATACTTTTAAATCATCTTTCCACACTTTTATTTCATAACAAGCACTTATTATAGCCCAAAGCGCCCAATCCGTATACAATGTGTCCCTTTCATACAGGCTAAATGAGACGGTAATGTGTCGTTACCACAGAGTTCTGAACTTGATGAGATCCTGACGTAATTGCATCTTGGGATGTTGTCTCCCTGACCCTAACCTCTCGTCTTCCAAGATAATTCTAGAAGACGACATCTTAGAAGTTGTACGTCATTCTTAGATGATCTTATCGGCGGTGGGAGGACGACAACCTGAAATCTTTAGCTCCTGAGAAATACCAGAATACACAATCATATTGAGGATGTCACCATCCGGAAATATCGACACTGTTGGATGGCATTTTTAAAGAACCGTATAAGTAATGTTTCACGTCTTCTTTTAATCAAATAAAAGATATATTATAACCAAAATTGTTCCCAGTATTGCTTGTCCTCGCCAAGCATCACGTCGCAATGCATTCTTTATGGCTTCATAAAACTCTTTTGGCAAACGGCAAAACATAATCATACATGAAATAACTGAGATAATGTTGTTAAATTCTAAGCACTTGGATTTTTACTTGGGGAAAATTGTTGATGGTGTTAGCAACCAGTGTGTCATCACCCGGTGCGAAACACACTTGATGAGCAGAGCAGATCCCACTCAGCATCTGCCATATCCGTACTCCGTGAAACCTCCAGCATCAGATGCATACATATAGAATGACTGTACAACACAGTCATCTTCTCACAACAACATAAACTTGATTTCAAGTCCCTAGATTGCAGGTATTTGTGTTTATGCCGAGTTGGGCCTGTAGAGCAGCCTGGTTCTGATTATATATCACTTTAATTGTTTGTATTGTATGTAAAAAAAAACAAGTCTGAAATCAAAGCTACTCTTTTCCAAATGCCATGGAACTGGCACCAAGCCGATTTTATGGCGCATCCCGTTTTTCTATCATGTAAGGATGCCAAACAGAAATGGTTCAGAGACAATGTACGTATAAAGTTGTCAAATTGAAAACCATCCGTTGACACTGACTGAGGATTTTATATCAATTTTAAGGGTATTTATTTTGTGTTTTGCTTATAGTTCAATGTGCAGATTTCCCCTGAGAGATTCCTTAGCATAATTATATAGGCTATTCTCAACTATGAATATAATATTAATATTAGTCTTACTCTTATCAAACGTTATGTTCCTTCCAGACGTCTTCGCTCTTTGGATTCTGGCTTACTTACTGTCCCCAAAACGCGCACAAACTGGGGGGACAGGTCCTTTGCACATGCTGGACCATTCCTCTGGAATCAGTTACCCTCACATATTCGGGATAGTAGCACCGTCGACACATTTAAAGACAGATTGAAATTTCATTTGTTTGAAACAGCATTTAAGTAGTCTTTTCTTTCTTCCATTCATCTTCCTATATTTCTTTCGCTTTGAGCACCTTTTTAGGGGGATATTGCGCAATATTAATATTCATTATTATTATTATTATTATTATTATTATTATGTATATCACTACTAAAAATAAGATTATATGATAATACAAACTACGCCATTTTACAAACTTTGCTTGGCCCAAAGATCACTTTCCCGCGTAAAAAAGCTGTACATTTGAATTGAAACACAATATGAGCGTCGTGATTATTATAGGTCTGAAAGGGAAGAGTTCACAGCTCGGCTCTATTTACACCAGCTGCGGTAGGGAGGAATCATGTGTCTCTACAGATTCCATTGCGACTGACGAATACAGAAATGGGACGGGTCAAAATGTTTCATGACAACTCCCCCTCTCTCTCTCTCTCTCTCTCTCTCTCTATGGTGGATACGTGTAATCTACCAGAGTCTACCAGCAGCAGACCGGAGTTCAACTCGTATTACGTATAGACAACTATTTTTCCGATTACTCTTATAAGTCTTACGCAGTTTGGTTTGGTTTGACTTGATTTACAAACAACTTTGTACTCGTACCCATAGAAAAGACCAAGCGCAGATAGGCCCTACGTGAAATATTTGAATTTTAGAAACAGCGCAATTATCACACCTAAAAAGTACAACATGTACAAAAGATGAATATAAGAATTTATCATGTATTGTTCTTTTGATCTTCAAAACGATTTCTTCGCATTATTTACTTTTCTTAAGATTGTTAGGTGATTGCTTTTATTCACAACGCATTGCGGTGCATTGAGCTTAAGACGAAGCAAACAATACTACTACGACTCCCAAAACAGCAACAAGCAACGGATTATAGAGTTCAACCATTAACACTTTTCATTTGCAATCGTCACAGAATTTAGAACACCCATGTAGTTAGACGTTTCAAAGATCACTTCGGGTGAAGTATTAAGCCCTTAAATGTTTTCTTTGCTGAGATATTTACAGCTTTATGTAAACAAATCAAGCAGTGATCAAAAACACTGTTATAGTGTTAAGATGCTGTGCTGCTGAGTGAGTTTTACTATTGGTCAAAAGTTGACACTTTCTCGAACATCATGTTCCCACCATCGCAATAATTTAAACTGAACCAAGAAATGAAACGAAAGCAGAGGACCAATCGATAATAAATCGGTGTTTTAAGGGCGTCCTGTAATATAGAAAGCTTTCTATTCCTTGGATCGTTAAATGTCAGACATATTTGTCACATTCGCTCACGGCCATGGAGTGCGCATCCCGCGCTGTTTGAACCCTTGACATTGCACGTCGTACACTGCACATTAACGTAACCCTTGGATTGCATATACAGTAACCCAGTTCATTTAGTACTTGCATGGTTGATAAACAAGACGTCTCACTGCACTGACTTATATTGGACAACATAATAAATTAATATCAGCAGACTAGGCCCAGTTAAATCCACCAGTGTGGTTTGTTTTCTTCTCGATGCTACTATTGTTGAAACTATCGACGGTAATTTTCTCACCAAAACATTTTGTCTGCTGTGAATATACGGAATCAAGTGGTCAGCACTAGCTAATATGATTGAATAAAAAACTTGTCGTCTTTCCAAACTATTTGCCGATCACGAGACTGGCAAATCTCGCACGTGTAACACTGGACCCTTTAAAACACGCCATTTTGTGTCCCTCACACTTTCAAGTTCAAGCAAAGTACGTTTCTCTTAGACTTGGAGAGTCTTCTGCAACAATTCCCCAGTTTGCGCCTTTAATCCAAACACAAAACTGCAACACTGTCTAGCACATTCTCCCATGTATAAAATATCCAGACGGCTTAGGTCACCAACTTAAATGATTTTACGCACATAAAAATGACGGGGAAACATAATAAATTAACTTGGCGATCCATCCCCTCCCACAAGTCTCAAATATCAACAGTGTAATGTTTATTTGGTACACCATTACGACATATCGCATTGCCTGATGATGTATCGAGTTGTATCATCTGCGCAACGTGCTGAAACGTGAGAGGCGGGGACCAGATCAGGTGCTTAAAAGCAAACTGGGATTTTTGCCGGTCGGGAAAGCAGTTACTATTCTTTTAATGAAGGATTGAGTGTGTGGTGTAAATAAATCTATATGAGGCCGTACAAACAAAATGTGATGTTTTTTTAAGGAATGTGATTTGATTTTGGCAGGAAAAGTAGTTGATGATTTTGCCCAATGTTGAATTTTGTAGAACTTTCTCTAGCGGGTTATAAAATACTTTGGGTCGGACAATAAAGAGTGTTACAACTCGAAGTTTCGTAAATGAAGCTGGGAGACTCAGCATGAAGCGACGTGAACCTTCACCCTACTGTATCCCCTCGAGTTGAAGATTACCAGCGTTTAATACAGTCCTCTCTGTTATGAGTTGAAGATTACCAGCGTTTAATACAGTCCTCTCTGTTATGAGGATTTAAAAATGGCGATGATCATATTCACGTGAGGTCACGTGCCATCCAGGTGTAATAAGAAATTAATTGTCATGAAGTGTGCGGCCTATGAATTATGACGTTATCTCTGTTACAGACTAGCAGCTGATGCGGATTTAGTAGGCAAATGTATAAATCATTAATGAAGTGTTACGTAATGCTGTAAAATAGTTATCTAAATTTGTTTTGAGAAATGTTTCAGCGTTATAACATTCTATATCAATATTGTAGTTTTTTGGTGTCTTTTTTGTTTTGTTTTTTGTTTTGCCTGCCATGAAAAGCCATGGAATGCACATGATAATATTCATGGTTTATGCATCATCTATTTCCGTATATAGGCTTACAGGTTACCATACCAATGTACTGAGTTGGAGGGGTAATTTTCATTCTATCAATTTGGTATCTTCTTGTCACAACCTCGATCTCAATCTGATGTTGTTTATCAATCTTACCACCAGCTTGGTTTGAACAAGTTAAGTATCTCGACCCGAAGCTTCGACGCGAATCTGTGCAAACCGATTCGGTGCTCTACGCTTAATACCAAAGGATCAATGATTTTAGTTTTAGCAAATATGCTTGTGTCTTGACGCCCTCCTGTTTAAAAACCCACACAGGGTCATCCTGTTTCGTGTCATTGAGTAGATCAGAGAATAAAAGCTCGCTGGTATTGGTTCTGAACAGTCATGATTATGCTTGCTGGATATCTATCTAGTGGCACCATGAAAGTTTGGTTAAGCTGCAAACCAAAATATAAAGCATCGATCGTTTCGACATTTTGTGTGTGTGTTTTTTGTTTGTTTTTGTTTTCATTTGCATAAAATGAAATATTGAAAATCTGTGATAAGTTTGACTAAGCCAGTCACACATTACAGTGACGGGATCAAGTTGATTACGATCGGCCACCCTGAATGGGACTGACGAAAGCACTCAGTACATGTCACTGAGTAGAACTCTTTAAACTTGATTTCAAAGAACGTTTGAGTTGCATTTTCCGATTTTCCCGATTTTATTTATTTCTTTTTAAAGAAATTGTTCCCTTTTGACAGATGATGCTGTTTCAAAACGAAAAACATCCAAATACTTTCACTAATGCCACGAAAAGGGCACACAATCCATGTAACATGCAAACTTGTTTGGGTAGACGTGGCTATATATGGATGTGAAAAAACGCCCTGATCCCGACAATTCATGTTTATAGTTTTTAATCAACTACCACTATTGACAGACTTTATGTGCATTAATACCTCAGTAATGTAAGCTTATAACTTTCTCAAATCTATAAAAATAGCTACATTAAATTCAAATCTAAACTAAAGAATTGGACCTAACATCTTTAGTATCGTCGATATTAATGAAACTCTGATGATGGTTTTATTATACAATTTACAAACGACTGGTGACCGCATTTGGATGTAAATACACAGTGATACTAGGAGCCAATGCCACAGCCCGGTGTTTCGGTAATAATCAATCCGTGGTTGACAATGGCGTATAGCAAGAAAGCATTATCCACCACATGAAACGAAGCTGTTGATATAAACACCCATATGGCAAGCTGGATGGGAACCAGTGACTTATCCAAGATTTTGATATGGGGTTGGTTGTCCAAGGTCAGGGACATTATGCTCCTAAGTTACCACGAGACGAGGTCTGAGCTCCTCCTGATCCGCTGAATTTGCCACTGAAGTTTTGGAATTGATACAACCAATAGTGCTTTGCGGAATGAGGCGCCTCGGAAGATTGATGGTTTTCTAAGCTGTCAATATGAGTTCACCCTCCACGAGACCACTGTGAAACATTCTTTGAAAATGCTCTGCCTAAAGTTGATCATTCTTTATCTGAACATAGAGAAAGGACCACGGAGAAGCATTATTTAGTGTGGCCAAACTAAAACAACAAAGCATACATCTGGTTTTCTAGACCGAATATAAAGCATGCATTGGCCTATCACGGCAGGCGAGGAAGGACGTTAAAGGGTGTTTACAACATTGGTAATTGCCAAAGACCTGTATCCAAACTTGATGTGACCCAACATGTACATGAAATAACAAACCTGTGAAAGTTTAAGCTAAATCGGTCTTAGGAGTCATGAGAAAACAGTGGAAAAAAAACCTTATGTGTTTTAACTTCTTTTCAAAAATCAGAATTTATCCTGCAGGATTAATACTGTTATTTTACTAATTTCCTAAAAACTATGGTATTTCAAGCAAAACTATTTCAAGGGAAGTTTTCCACCATGACCATCTTTATACCTTGTAAGTTATGTGAAAATCTGTGAACATTTATATTTTCATTCTTACCAATGTTGTACACACCCTTTAAAACTGAACAGTTATGGACATTGAAATTTGAAAATAAGGGTGACGATAAAAGAGCCGACAGGGGTGTGCCATTGCATTGTGGGGAGAGGTGAAAACCACTTTGGTTTTTGTTCATATAGTCAAGGTTATTTTTTTCAAAGGCAAGCTACACGTCATGGTCACTCTTTCAATAGTTTTAAAGTCTTTGTCGCGATTCATTACAATCAGTAGGGCATGCCTGAAGTTTTTCCTGCCACATTCCTTAGTCTTTTTCAACTTGACGCGTGGATGCTCATGGAGTTTCCGTTCCCAAAGTCAACTAATTGTTGCACTGCTTTTTGTATATAGCCTGAGTTTAAAGCACTTTACGGCGATTGTTAAATGACTTTCTTGATGCAAGCTTGTTTCGTTTGTTAATCTGATTTAAAGTTCAGCTGTGTAGGATGGGTGGAAACAAGCCGTAGGGTTACTAGAGGGACAGAGAGAACACAGCTGGTTTCTTGCGGTCAAGTTCCTGGTCTGATAGGGAGTGAGCACATCTTAAAAGATTGACATCGATATTTTTTTCACAAAGACAACCATCTAAAACGGACGCTCAATTGGGGTAACTATTACTTTTATCTATATAGTTTGTCTTTCCATGTAGAAGTTTTTGTGTCAATGTAAATCACACTTCACCATGCTTCTGTTAACGGGCTATGGAGAGCTCACCGGTGTGAACGGCCACTAAAAATGTTTGTTTCTTTAAATTTAAACTTAAAAAAAAAAATTCCTGCTCGTGACTGTTTCAGCCAACATGTTTTACTTTGGTGTGTATTGAGGTTGAGGGGGTTGCTGGGTCGGGAGGAGGGCAGGGGCGGTTCCTTTGAATTGCCTTCATCGCTGCCAACCATGAGTCTGTTATTGGTCTGTTATTGGACAAGACGGAGTACTTGGTTACTTAGAGTTAAGCAATGACCGAATTGTATATGGCTACGGCTACGGCTTGATTGCCGCGTCTCATGCATTAAAATACAGGATGTTAGTAGCAACAGTCGTAGCCTTAGCCGCAGCCGCAAATTAGGACGATTTGAATTGAAATTTTATGAACTCCGAGAGGCGGAGACTAGACCATCATCGGATACAGTGATTGTGCTAAATTGGGAGGGGTTTTTTTCCATTCCGGAAACACACAAAATAGTCAAGACGGGATCCATAGCAACCTAACAATAAATAAGTCATTGAATGGTATAGTAGGCCTAAGGGGGAAAAAACGTGTCCAAAATAAAATGTTTTGTTTATGCAACTACTTGGCTTGTCTAAAAAAATAAAAAATGGCCGTACACTGAGAGCTGCAGCTCTAGCCATTTGCACTATCACCACTTTAAATGCCCAATACCCGGACATGTCGTTGCAACCCAGCGGAAATGGCAAAAAATCTGCAGATGGTTTTAAATTTAAGTGTGTGCATTGGCCTAACAATTGCTGTCAAACCATGGTCAAACTATGCGCGATTCTGCAGATCTTTTCTGACCTCGAGATACTTCAAGGCTTGTAGTCCAAGTAATAAAGGCTAGTATCCAAAGACAATGACCCCGGTGGGGGAAAAAGTCACGACCGCTGCTGATCATTTCATTCAAGACCAAAGGTTGACCCTCTTTTAATTTTCGTGACCTGTGAATAATCCTTTCATATCGTTGCCCCTTTCAGCAAACCGTGACGGTTGTAATTATCAATACACGAAAAAAAATAGCCTGTAGTCTACTTTATTAATTTCATATGTTGCTTTATGAAGTGGTGCGACCATAATGGAGGACTTTAAAGTGGGCGGGGCAAAGTTGAAAGGTAATTAAGGTTTCAGCATGAAGTCGAGGCCCAATACACCAAACCATAGGCCTATATTAATCTGGGAACCGGTCACGAGATATGTATTACATTGTACTATGGCTGGTAGGCCATTTCTGCAAAGCATTTTTTTTTCTCTGCTTTACCAAATGTTGTAGGCCGATACCCAACGACATGAAAACAAGACTCAGTTCGAATAAACGAGGCCTATGTGCATGCTTCGCCCATGATCTTCAACCATCGTTGTCTTTGTGTTTGCAATAGTCATGGTCCTACTCAGTAATTACACTAAACACCAGACAACGGCTCGAAACGTCAAGTAGAAATCGGCTTCTCTCAGATTCACTATACTCAGATCATACCACTTTGTGTTACCAATAATGATACTCTTGTAGTTTATCATATAGTTCCCACCGCATAGCTTCAAGTTTACAAATTAATACAAAGATCCCTTAAAGGTGCTGCATACGTTTAGTAATTGGAGCCTACTGATTGTGTTAATCCTATATAAATGTAGGTACATACAATAAAACTAACCTGTGAAAATTTCACTTCACTGAAAGGTGGTCGCGTTTTTGAGATATCACCGAAAAACCGGAGCGAATATTTCCACGCAGGAAGAATATTCCCCATAGGAATACACAGTCTGAGAAACGTTTCTGACAGAAACGCTTCTCAGATTCAAATTTTGGGGAATAAAAAGTGATATATTTTTACATAACCTAGTAGTACTTCGAAAATTAAAGTTTCTCAAAATTCATTATACTACCCAAAGCTGCTCACTTCTTACCAAGTAAGTTTGTATTGCCATTAATTTTCAGAGTCATTACCAAACGTGTACTGTGCCTTTAACGGTATATTCAAGACGATGCAAACAAAAGCCAATAATCTATTGATATCATTAAACGCTTACATACAACTATATCAAACTATAAAAACAAAACGAATATATATTTATATACATCTTCAAATTTTAATGATGCCTAAAGCTAGAAGATCACAGCCACAAATTGGGCTCACTGTTTTCAAACCCATCATTTTGTAACTTGGTTTATTTCTTTAGAGGCGCGCGGGGAGAGACGTACTTCATAACAAACAATAAAATAAAAGATTGAAAAACAAACGTTCTTGATCTTTAGTTTTGACTTGCATGTGTGTGTGTTTGTGTTTTCAAGAGCAAGGACGAAAGTGACCTACTTTTTTCTAGCCTCTGTGTCTAGCCGTCCAATTATGCACAAGAACAACATCAAAGCGAGTTAAATCTAATAAACTTGTCTTCTTTTGGTATCCAATAGTCCGGGTTAAGAGAACACTGAGCTAGAAGGGCATGGTAGATCAGGTACGGGATTGTGGTGACTTAGTTTGCGAGGGGCTATTGATAGTATTGGTCCTTCGAGGATAGCTAGGGAGTTATTGCACATCTCTCTGGAGATGTATAGAGGTATGTAAAGAAAAACTGCCCGTTTAAGATGTACATTTGGGAACTTGAAAGTCCAGAAGTCATGACACGATTTTGATGTTGAAATATTGGTCTGGCAAATAGTCAGAGTTTGGGGCCAGCACCTTCGGGAACGTTTTGCGATCATTTGGGGTTAACGTCTTCAAAACAAAGTGTCAAGCAACCGTGGAGTGGCATAGCTAGAATGATGTTTTCCACAGTTATGCACTTTCTTTTTTAGAAAAGCACAACATTTTGGCACACAGGTAAATGAAAGCATTTTGAACAAATTTTGATATGCGGCATCGTTGACTTGAGTTTAAACTGTCTGTGAGGCATCGTATTTGATATTTTGAAATTACAACGTGTGCAAAAAATTTTATGGTTTATCATTATTGTAATCTTATAAGCTTGATTACGGGATATCACATTCGTCCATAGTACTCTGCTGTACTTTAATTAATCAATGGTAATGAAACTTGCTATTGGTGAGACAATTAATATCACATTGAAATCATAGTGTTATAGACATAACCACCATAGCATCTCTAAACTGTTGTAATAGTTGGAATTTGAACATTATTTCTAAAGTCGACGGATACAGAAAATATAACGATGATAGAATGTGTTCGTCCTGAGACTGATTCAGAGTTTGTAAGGCGGTATTTTCATGGTGCTTCATAAAAATGGAAAACAAAAATCACTGAAAAACATGAAGTGACAATTTCTAGTACTGATTCCGAATAATAAACCTCTTCTATATTGAAAATCCGATTTTGTTATTCTTCTCCTTGAAAAGTACAATTTCTGTGTCTTGAATTTAAAAGAAAAGTGAACATTTTCCCCGCAGTGTAACGAAGGGCTTGTAGTGTCAGATTTAACACTATGGCCACGTTCCGTTCACCACAATGATGGAAGAGACCCTGAAGGCACGGATGCATTATCACATAATGACTGCTAGAACGTTTACCGTAGTATAAGCCCCAATCAGAAATTGACTTGACCTCAGTCGGGGTCAAACGAAAAAAGATCTGAGAAAAAAAAGCAAACAGTACAAGCATTGAGAATTGTATAGAAGGTTTAGAGTTCAGCCAAACTCACATGCCACATTCAGTATTTGTATAACTATAACTTGCTGATATCCTGTGGAAGAATACAAGGTTTTAGACGAACGCCCCAAGCTTTGGAATCTTATGCCGTTGCATACAGTTGCAGTTGGTAAAACGGAAAATACTTTCGACACTGTTGACCTTATGCTAAAGATTTGGTAAGATTGGGGGAGCACTTCTCCAAACTCCTCGAATGTTCCTGATAATTAGATTGAACCTCTGTAACTTCTATAAGAGAAAACTGTGTGTTTTTTTAAATATAATTGTCACTGCTCGCCGAGGATATTTGTAAAAGACTTGATGTGATATTGATCTATTATGACATTTTTCTGTCAACATTAAAAGGAAACTAGCAATAACAACATCAGAAAGTACTATACACGTACCTACATAGTACCTCTATACAACTCCATCATCACAGAGCTATGTCTGTAAGGGTACAGACAACATTGTGAAATGTAAGTCACAGATTGCTTTGAAGAAAAAAAACCATTGTCTATTAGAACTAATTTACTTCTTAATACAGACCTCTATTCGAATTGTCCTTTTTCCCCACTACGGTAAAAACGGTTGCATTTGACAACTCCCTGTGAACATTGGCACCCCCGGAGTAAGGGAGCTTGCCACCAGACACACACAGGAAGAATTCCATGTTCCGTATCCCGTCTTTGGCGTGAGTTTTGATACAAGTCACGTGGACCATAGACGATTCCATAGAACCATCCCAGTGTCAAACAATTATTGTTCATGCCACAGTATTGTAGTTTGAGGTGAGTATTATTTCAACGCACATGCAGCCGTTTCAATTTCAGATTGAAATTGAAATCCATCTTTTTATTTGCTCCTAAAGATTTTTTTATAAAAGTTCTAAACACGCAAGACAGAAATAAATCATCCCCTGCTACGAAGCTGTGGGAAACCATTCTAAATAAACGCTGAGCAAATTTGTCTTGAGTTTCAACTTGGCAAGCGTGTTCTTCAGCGGTTTTTACTTGTACGTTGATAATAAAAATGTGCTTCAAACTTTTTTTAGAGAAACCCCCCCCCCCCCCCCCCCCCCCCCACCATCCTATAATGTGTCAAAAGTTACCATTTGTTGTCTACGTTTCCACCAACTATTTATACCCAAGGTTTAAACTCTGGAGTAAAATTGGTATTGAATCCCATCACAGAAACCGTGTAGGAATATCAGAGATGACCTTCATTGTCTAAAGTCGAGTTGTCCTCCGAAGGTGCATTACACAATACGAAACAGTTGCCTTGTCTGCACTGGGTGCAGTTAAACCATGAATAGTCGAACCCTCTGGTGCCTGCAAGTAACGCTCCAGAGTTTTCTTCATTTTTTAATTTTATCCCTCTCTTCAAAAGGCATTATTGTTGACATTTTTTACCACAAAAATACAACCAAGAACATCTCTATAGCAACCGCGGGTCACTTAACTCGCCCACAAGCTGGCATTGTGATTCCTTCGTTCAGGCTCATTGTGAACGTGAACACGTCCCAAACCCATTCTTTGTGTACTTTGGGTTCAAGGCCCAGCCTTGTTCCCAGTTTCGAAATCAATAGTCAGAGATTTAGAGTTGTCGAGCTGGTATTAGTACTGTTGTCTGCGAACGCAGTCACATTGCCAGTTAAATATGCAAAATAACAATTTACACACATTAAAGGGACACACCGGCTTCGTTGGGCTATTTTGGCTACAAAATAGACTAAAACATGACTCAAAAGGTCTTCCAGGAATGGAGAAGAACGTTTCCTAAAATAAACCATCAATTTTTGTCGTTTTTGAGCATTTTTCAAAAAACGAAGGTCACATGGGTTATCCGAACCACTTTTTTGGTTCGGATAACCCTCGTGATCTTCGGAGTTAGTTTTACTTCCAGCCGTATAACAATTAATTGCTGCACCGAATTCAACTTAGTTTTGTAACAAGAATTCATGAATATTTGACACACAAAAATACGTATTCAAATTATGGATACAAGTTGTAAATAATACAAAAAAGTCGAACGTAAGATTTTATTTCAGAGAGTCCGAGCAACGGAAGCGTGTCTTTACAATCACAGCGTGGGGACTACAGACCTACACCTAACACAGGGGCTTGCAAGCAGAGTATCTCGGCAGTGCTACAGCGCGATGGAAACCCACTAGCCAAGAGATAGCTGTACATGTACATGGAAGCTCATGAACGTGTGGGAGGGGTAGGGAGCCAGACCACCAACTCGTTGTCGTTTTTGCGGGTTAGCTAGTCGGTACACCTCGCTGATCGAATCCGTTGTTTCAAAATCGCAACATTCCAATGCTCCTGTGTACGTTCCTTGATTTGTACCGAATTTCTTGGTAATTAAATAAGATTTATGTCAATACATAGGAATACCACTTTTATATTGACGGTACGATTAGTGTAAACAAAATTTGTGACAAACAATTTCCAAAAAACGAGCCCCCGAAAAAAGAAAAAAGAAAAAAGGAGCCCCTGAAGGAACAGGTGAAAAAGAAATTAAAAATTAAAAGGTGGAAGAAAAAAAACCTCACTCGAAATTTCTATTGCATTCTCGACACACAAAATTCCAGCAAAATCATTTCGTTTCCTCAAAATATTATTTAATTCGATGAAAATATAATTTGTCTCACAAAATATTATTTTTCATTTTGTGAACGCAGTGTGTTTTTCTAGGTAACGAAATAGATTATTTCTAGAAAATAGGTTCTCGTTCCCTTGGACACGCTTTCTTTCCCCCGAACTACAGTTAAGTTCCCCAGAAATACGCTTTCGTTCCCTGAAGATACGCATTCGTTTCCTCGAAATATTATTTTGTTCGCAAGAAATATACTTTCTTTCGCTCGAAGTATGCTTTCCTTCCCTAAAATACGCTTACTTTCCCTCGAAAGCAGATTTCATACCCTAAAAAAAAGCTTTCGATTCCTCGAAATACGAATTTGAATTTTTTGCCCGAATACTTTCATTCACCCGAAATATGCTTACGCTCCCCAAAAATGAGATTTTGTTCCCCAGAATACCTCTTTCGTTCCCTCAAGATAGCTAATTTTGTTCCCTGAAGATAGCTTTCGTTCCCCTGAAGTCCAATCACACCAATTTGTTACATTCCTTTGTGAGGGGCGACTTTGAGAGGAGACGAGTTTGTATGTGAGGGGGGCGACTTTGATAGGGGGCGACTTTGATTGGGGGCGACTTTGTAGTTGGGGACTTTGTAATTGGCGAGTTTGCTGGGGGGTGAGTTGACTGGTTTCCGTGTATGTTGTTTATACACACTTCCAGATGGATAACGTGGACTGGATCCTAATGCCTTGTCGTGGTAAAACACTTACATAAACAGAGCACCAGTCTACAAACATTGCACAGCATGTATCCCGTAAATTTGACACTTGCAACGGCTGGTAAAGCGTATACGGTGACTTTTGACCGCTTTTGTTTTTTCGGTCATTTCTCGTTAATTACTTGATATTTTTGTATTAAAAAAAATTTAAAACCATCTAGAAATAATTGTCTTTCATTCTACATTACTAAATTACGTGAACTTGTAACCGGTGTGTCCCTTTAACGCACTTTAAGATTATTGCAGCTTTTCTAAAAAGTCTGAAATCATCGTTACAAAGATTGCATGATTTGAAGGGGTAACAAATTTGTTCATCAGCAAACAAACACTGGTTGTCATGCATCAGAACGGGCACAATTTAAATGTTCTTATCCCGGAATAAGTCAAGTTTGTGTCTTTGGGAGACGTGAGTACAGAGCCCTGGAAGTGCCATTCGACTTGTTGTAATCCTGAGATAATTATCACAGTGTAATAATATATGATGACACAAACAACGTAAGATGCCGACATCCTGAGATAATTTAACTCGGGCTGACGACATCTTGAAAGTATAGGGTGTTGTCTTTCAAAGAAAAACTTTCTCGGGATGTCGACATCCTGAAAGAAGATCGACATCCTGAAAGAAGAATGTCGTCTTCAAAATCTTGAAAGTATGATGTCGACACTGTCGTCTTCCCAGTATAGTTTACCTCGGGATGTCGACATCTTAAAAGAAGGATCTCGTCTTCCAACTTGACAAAACGCAAATAGGAAAATATTATGTCGTCTTTACTCTTCCAGATGATGCTCATGGAAGTAGGATGGCTTCTTCCTGAGCTAACTTTATCCCATTGACACTAGGCCTATGAGATAAATTATCCTGAGAAGATGCGTCCTACTTATAAGATGTTGACATCCTAAAACAAATTAACTTGTATAATTTTACGCTTATGACGTCATCATCCTGCGGCGAATTATCTCAGGATCCCAATAAGTTGGGTGGCACTTCTAGAGCACCGTAAGTGAGCACATTGTTCAAAACAGAGCCAAACACATTTCCAAAAGGAGATTTAACCGACTCATTTCTTAGGAAGTAATGGATTAATACTGAGGTTCCAAAACCCAAACAAGAATCTTATTATATAGCCGCTCCAAATTATAATCAAGTAAAATACTAACAAAGCATAAGAGTTGATGTCATGGTCACATCTGGCTATGCGTTAGACGACGATAACTTAATCATACTGTATAAAGTTGATTGAATAAACAGCATAAAGTATACCAATAATTATGATAAATAACCTTATTACTCCATGGCTTTAGCTGAGTTGTAATGATTAGTAAATCGGCTGGGAAACACTCAAATCATCCTTGCTTGTTATTAATGGTGTTATATTTCTGGTGAACAAGCAGCCATTTTGTTTTTCTATAAGTTGATCAGTATAACCAAAGCGAGGGTTGAAGTTAAAATAATCTGATCCCGTGAAATGAAAAGAATAGAGTTGCCATTGTTGACACAAGGAGCCTGGCAATGATATCATATTCTTGTACTTTCCCTTCTTATAAGAAAGTTCAATACGAATCTTGAACAAAATACTTCCCCAAAGGTTTTCCTTCTCCTTTTAAAATAGCTTTCAGGCAAATGTGTTTTGGGGTTGGTTCATCAATGACATGCAGTTTGCAAAATCGCGTGTGTACTAAAACCTATAAGGGTATGCTAAATTGTTATTACCATTGTGTATTTTTTAAAGAGTAAATTAAGTGTAGGCTCTTAATTTTGGTTTTAACTAAAAATCTGTACTTATGGCTCCGATATTGAGTACACACTGAATCACTGTCAATGATTTGTCAGGGGTTATGATATTTCATATTTCGATATTTGACGAACAAAATAAGAACCGAGTATTGGGGATAATTTTCTAGCACACAGATGTATTTCAGGCGGAAATCCACCCCCCCCCCCCCACACACAACTTAGAACATTGAGAGTTATCGTCTAGTCGGATTGCAGATTAAACTTATTATACGGTCACTCTGTACAATATTGTTACAACAATTCGGTTGTACTTATTATGGTGGCAGTGACGGAACATTGCATCGTGAATATACACGGTTTTGATATGCAATTTCCCATCACAGGATCACCCGGTAGTATTTAGTCCTGCATAGCAGGCATCTACATTGATGCTTGATGTATTGATATAGCCAACAGATGTGCTTGGCATGCAGACTGTAAAAACAGCACACGCCATCCCATCATAGGACATATATATTATATTTCATAACTGCCGATCAAAACATACTACACTGGTCATTTAGTAATGGCGAAGTTTTTTTTTTCGTTCAGGTGTTGACTTAAAAATATTGTGCAAACGTTTGTGATTTTTTTTTCTTTTCTGAATCTGATTTTTAGAAACATCATCGTGGTGTCCCTTGTCAATTTCCCTGAATTATAAATAATGATTTTGTCGGACAAAAAAAAGTTCTCAGTAATTTTCCTTCCCGCCACGGAATGATATCATTGATTTGAATGGTTGACACAATAAAACGGTAGCTCAATAGTAAAGATATACGGAGTGACTTTGAAATAAAGGATACACTAGACTAATTAGCCAATTTTGTATGTGTTCAGGAAATTAGTAAAAATTACCCAAACTTGTTGTTGTTACAAATAGTCTTGTTAAATTAATTTGCATAGATGTAAATGAGTGTTGATGTCAGAAACGACCCAGTAGTCACTCATGTCATAGAGCCTCAAGTTAATCCTTCCATGCTGTGTACATTAAGTCTACACCTTTTTGTCCACATAATATCGTTTGCATTTTTAAACAAGTGGACAAGACCTATTTGTATGCCTCCGTAAAGAGCTTTATGTAACATTGTTTCCCATTAAATCCAAGGTAAATACATTTCTATTGAATGCAACAGTACACTTATTTTACAGTCAAAAGGCACCCACAGCGGTTAAGTGCAACAAACTTTAGAGTCGATTGTAACAGCCAGATTGAATCACTCTTCTGAGTCTGAGTCTATTACAAACTTCTCCTATATGTCTACCATTTGTATACGCTTCATTGCACCTTGCTACGGATTTATTATTACAAACGCACTCATTACAATACATATTGTCACAATGTGTACATGTTGATACAAATGCTTTATTTATCCCCCACTACAATGCGTCTTTCATTCACCCTGCTGCGTAGGCGTAACAATAGCTTTATGGCTTTGAAAACCAACACTTAACGAACTACAATTTAATTTTTCCGCAATTATCGACCGCAATTACAAGAACTATTCAGGGGCGGATACAGGGGGGGGGCGTGGGGGCGCACGCCCCCCCCTTTTTGCTTGAGAAAAAAAAAAAAAAAAAAGAGACACCATCAAGGAGAAAAGTGAGGGAGAGACAACATTAACGACATAGGCCCTACCTAGTATTTTCTTTTTCAAAAAAACTACTAATAATCCGTACCTCGTACACTTTGTTTCATTTGTGAACCACTATTAATTCACTGACAGACATTGTCTCACGTGAATCTGTGTGTACTGTGTGGACAGCGTGTTTTTTTCACACACTGAACATGCCTGGCCGCGGGGATCCGGGTGTCTGAAGATCATTCACCCGCAGCGTGAGTCGACCGTGTGTGTACATTGTGCAAAGAAGTTTCTGGCTGGAATGTGTGCACTCGCGCGCGCTAAATACAATGTGACTTTTACAACACGAACTTCGGAAACTAGTGAAGACATAACCCCATGAATAGGGCCAATCCACTTCGTATCCTTGGCTCTAGCACCATTAGATCCTAATTTTGTGCCCGATTTATTTTTTAATCCGGGTTATGAAACTTTACCGATCGAATGCTGCTGTACTTGTTTTTAAAAAACATCACAGATCTTTTGGGAAAATTGTTTGCCTTTTGAGTCGCGAGTGTGATTTTTTTTTCACATATTATTAACTTGCGTGAAAACCATTGTCAGGTTCCCTCAACAATCCACAACAGTTAGACGATCAATTGCTGATTGGGGACCAGTCTGAATTACTCAGCGCGGCGAGCGCAATCAATGTTTTGCGAAATACGTGTAATGCGGTGCGCATCTCACGCCCGTCTGCGCAAATGCTCAGCGCGTTATGTGAATCAGTCTGGTCCCCATTAGATAGTTTAAATGTTGTAATATTGTTCAGGGAATCCAACTAGTATGGTTCTCGCGCAAGTTGTTAATACAGTGATCAAAAAATTCACTCTCGCGACTCGAACGGCAATCAATTTTCCCCCCAAATCCGTGATGTTAAAAAAAAAAAAAGTTTAGCATTAGGGCTTTCTGCAAGTAGGCCTACAGTAGCATTCGATCGGTAAGTTTCATAACCCGGATTAAAAATTACATCGGGCACAAAAAATAGAATTGCAATAGTGCTAGGCCCAATTGGCAAGGATACGAACGAAGTGGATTGGCCCTACAGTGGGGCTAGTGAAGAGCATCGCTTAATCATGGTGTCTCACTCTGTTTAGAAAATCACATATTTTTTTCGTATTCAAGAAAGAGGGTAAATATCCGTTGTGTTTCTTTCAAACTAGTAATTATCAATAATTGTGCAGATAGTACAACGATGCAAGACTGGGGGAGGGGGCTAGGCCTCTAGTAGTAGGCCTACCCTCACCTTGACGTACATTAATGTTACTGTTGCTCGATCGCGCTGTCACTGAAGACAAACACAATTTGTTCTAATCAGTAGTAACATATTTTGTGTCACATTCTAATCCTCAAGTATGTGAAAACTAAATGACAAAGAGACCCTATTTGGTTATTTATTTTAAAAATTGCACTATCGTTTGTCTCGCCCAACAGTTTTTTTCCCCTGAATAAGTATTATTTTGTAGCCTGCATTTTGATTTTATAACTCAGGATGGCTGATTCAAATCAATGACTCCCAACTCGAAAATAATGTTTTAATAATGATCTTGCCAAAACAAAATTGGTTAAAGTGGTCAGATATTGCATGAGATCGCACCACAGAGCATCTAGAATCTAACTGTTTCGGAGCATTTAAGCGGGCCCCGGAAGCGGCCCATGCCGTTAGGGCTTCGCGTTATGCGCTCGTAGGCGCCACAAATTGCATTCACCATTTGCTGCTTGGTAAATTTTCACGCCCCCCCCCCCCCCCCCCGTTTGGAAAATCCTGGATCCGCCCCTGCTATTAGCCAGTTCAAATACTTGTATAACATAGACAGTGTGTCCGCAGAGAACGCAGATCCTTGTGCCCAGATAAGGGAACGTAGCGCTTGTGTGTGTCTTCTATCAAAATAGTTATTTGATAAAATAGAATTAGCTGTTGCAAACTGCTTACCAACCAAAAGGACCTGTGGTATAAATGCAAAAAATAAGTTAGTGGCCTGACGTTTCGACCCTAGCAGAGTCTTTCTCGAAGGCTAAATGACAACACACAACACACATACAAGCAGACAAGAGTTGCAAGAGTAGTCAAGTGGAAATACATGAATAGAGAGAGTGGAGGGAGAAAAGCAGAAAGCATTCAGGGAAGGCAGGGGGTAAGCAGGGATTATGAAGACAAAGTGGGGGGGGGGGGGGGGGGTTATGAAGGGAACCTGAAGAAAGTTTCTGCTGTAGACATTGATATTGGAGGTCACTGCATTACATCCTCTAAACAGTTGAAAAATCTTGGGGTCATCTTCGATTGTAAGTTAAACATGCAAAGTCATATTCGTGAGGTATCTCGCAATGCATATTACCATCTGCATAATATCAGTAAGATCAAAAAATACTTAAATTATTCTGTCACTGAGCAGGTTATCACAATGCTAGTCATGTCTAAGATTGATTATTGCAATGCCTTGTTTGCAGGTTTACCCCAATCCACACTGGCACCATTACAACGAGTACAAAATTGTGCTGCCAGGATTCTCACAGGAACCAGAAAATTTGAGCATATAACCCCTGTACTTATGAAGCTCCATTGGCTTCCGGTGAATTATAGAATCATGTATAAAATTTGTCTGTTAGTTCATAAATGTTTAAATGGTCTAGCCCCTGTTTATCTCAGTGAATTACTGCATACTACTGGTTCCAGTTCACGTAGAAACACACGGTTGTCATGTGATAAAACCAGACTACAGCACTGTACCACCAGATTATGCACATTTGGGGATAGAGCTTTTTCTGCCATTGCCCCTAAATTATGGAACCAGCTGAACTTGTGCCTAAGGGAAACAGAGAGTATTGATGTTTTTAAATCCGGGCTGAAAACTTATTTCTTCCGAAAGGCATTTTTATGATTGTATAGACCCATGTTTTTGTTATTCTTGTGGTTTTTATTATCCCTAAAGGTCTCTTTTTAGCACTTATTTTCCATTCTTTAATTTTTTTTTCTGGAGTTAAGTTTTGGTGTAGGCCCCTATGTCTCTTTTTTACAAAATTTATTGTGGTCACAGCTGGTCTGTTTTTACATTTACTTACCTTTGCATTTTAAAATATTGCATATTTCTATAATTGCTTGTAATTTTTTGCTTGTAATTTTTGCTGATTTTAAACTTATTTTTATACCTTCTTGTTAATTCTGTTAATGACTTTGTGTTTATCTATAGGGTTTTTGTTTTTAAATGTTACTCTGTAAGCGCCATGGAGCATTGTTTTCGATGGATTTGGCGCTATATAAATTTTTACTATTATTATTATTATTTACTATTATTAAGGGGATAGCTTGACCACAAGAAGTTGGGAACACAAAGGACAAAATGGAAGGTTAGGAGAGAGGTAAATAATGTTAATACAATGTAGGGCAGACTAATAAAGTGGATATCTGTGTGGGAAAAGGAGAAGGCAAAGACAAAAGGTTATTAGTTATTTCCTTCTTGGATATTCAAACCATGGGGCTGAGTGGTCTTAATGCGCCTTATCCAAAGTTTTTGCCTACTCAGACGGACAGTCTCTCTGCAGTTACCTAGTGCCTCAATGCCCTGTAAATTCATGTCAGAAATGGAGTGGTTATTTGTCAGATTTCTTATCTGGGGCTATTACTCGTTGCTTCTTTACTCTGATACTTGGATCATACTATCTCTCGATAAACTGATTATTCTGAGTGTAGTAAAACATGATTACTTATTGGGTTTGATTTTAATTATTTGTAAACGTAGGATCTGTTTGGCTCACTCCAGTGTTGTTTCTCCATAGTACCGCAACAAACGAAGTTATTCCATTCGTCTTATTTCAAATTAGGTTAAAACTTCAATTCGGGGGTAAATGTTCACACTTAAATTAATTAAAATCTATGAGGAGTAGACACTCTGAAGGATTGTTAGGTGAAATAATTACTTTAAAATAAATCGCATGTTGTTATTATTATAAAAGACGACCGGTACCAAATTGTCCGGGCACTGACCGCTCGGGTGACTGGACAAGTTTAGCCCGCTAGCACCGAGCTTGATGAATGTTCAATTACTGTGTGTAGTAATGTGGATCGCTGGTAGTGACCTGTTCCCATTGCAGGCGAATGGTGTTAGTTATTAGTTAACATAAGATGTTTAGTAGTTGAAGAATGCTACTAAAGTTGAAGAATGTTAAATGACCCCCCCCCCCCCCTCCCTAAAAACCCCACAAAAATCCCCAAAGCAGCTAGCTTGTTAATCATTACCTGGGTTGACATGACTGCCATGCCCTCTCCTTTAACAAGTTTGATCTGTTTACAAACTAAAGCTGTTTCAACGCCCTCGATTTTTTCGGGTCGTCTTTACGCACCTCTCACAAATTGCTCTCAAAATAAATCGGGTGTAAGGGTGACACCAAAATATCGTAAATCATGTAAGTTGGTTTTGGTAAGGAGACCATCTGTATGGTTAAGGTGTGGCTTAGTATGACCATAGAGTTTGCCCTATGGTGTGACTTGATTAGAAGTTTTGCCTTTAATTAAATTCGTATTACACAATGAGATTTGCATCGACTTGTGTGGAAGCATTTCTTGTGTTTGCTTTAGGCTATGTCTCCGTCTTACCTTAGAGCAAGCTTGCTTTATGGTTTTACAATATAATTGTGTTGTCTTATGGTGTCGAAAATCAACCGGGAAAATCACAAGTTCCAGGTTAGACTAAAAATCACTGCAACTAGAACACTTTGGAAATAAATAACCCAATGTCCAGGTCATAGAAATAAACGAGCTTATGCTATCTTAATTATTTGCTTCGATAGTGAACGACTTTGTCCTCATAATAGACTATAATTATTCTCTTAATTAGCAAATGAAAATATAAAGTAATCTATGGTCCTTAAAGATTTAAGACAAGCATTTAGGACAGATTTACAGAATATCTGAAAATATAAAAATTGCACGCGTCGTTTAGCTTGAAAATGATGACATCGTAAAGCTATGTTGTGGGTTTTGGAGTTCACAACAAGTTTCTTTAGAAGCGCTTTGGTCCACTTGGTCTTTTCAACCAGGTAGATGGAAATTTAAATAAGCTTTGTATGTGTGCACAAAATGTATTGTGCCTGAACCCCGGGCATGCCGTGTACATGCGCGATGCTGACAAGGTCTTTACCTTTAGATGGCAAGCCACTCCTACGATTACGTTACGTTACCAGACGTAGTGTGGTTGTGTGTGTGCACGCAGCAAACAGAACTGGTTATACACTACATTGAGAACAGGTTCTAGAAATGAGTACTTTGTCGTGAGCGCTGCAACTTCGGATCCCGCTTCAACTTGAGTGAATTTTTAATTCTCTTCTTGAAGAACTTGAATCGGAGATATCAGGTGTGATTATCGGGTAAAAAGGAGGTCATAAACATGGGAAACCAGGAAAGTGCTTCGGCCGGGATTCACGTTGAAGGGTCGGTGTCGGTCTCGGGGGCCGCTGACGCCGGAGCATCCGTGGAGGGCCAGAGCCAAGCCCAAGCCCAAGCCCATGGACCGCCGTCACCGAAAAAGAGACGTCTGAGTTTCAAGGGGTTGCGAAAGGGATCATTTCGACGGTCGTTTCGACTTCGGCGGAGTGGACGGGACAAAAAAGCCAAAGCTAAGAAAGACGAGGGAATCGAAATGGAAGGGGGAGTCTCCGCCGAGTTAGGGGCCGGGGCCGGGGCTGGTGGACAAGTGAAAGGTTCTGTGAAAGGAAAACCGGGTAAGTACTAAAGCTCCAAACACATTCCATCGCATTAAAACACAGTAAATATTTGTAAACATTTTGTAGAATGATATTTAGATGTTACACTGTCACACAGGGTTCTGTTTTCTGCTTAACTGATATAACCTTGAATGGTTCATCACACAACACACTGAGAAATAACCAAAGACTGTCTTTTTAGAAAGGTGACACACCCCAGTTGATATTTGGTATGCGACTTTGCTGAAGTACTGCGGGGCCCATTTAGGGGTAGTGCCCACTGGAATGTATACAACTGAGTGAACACACCGGTCTTAAATAAGATAGTAGAAGGGAAAATGTGCGTTTTCCTTATAAAAAACATGTTCAATATTACGAAAACGAAACGGGGCTGTATGGAGTTGGTTCTGTCGTGCACACGCAATGGTTATATGAGGCGTGTTACAGCTGCTATGCAACATTCCACACATTATTGGCATGTTGACGAAATGCTGATTGTGCTTTTAACTCTTAAGTCTTAGTCTTAGGTTAACCGACTTTAATTAGTTTTTATGGTTGATTTCGCACACAGGAAGCCCAATAAAAATGAAAAGCCGTGACTGCGTTGTTATGTTGTTTTAATAGTGCAGAAATTGCTTCGGTTCGTTTTTACAATGAACTTGTTTTCAAGAACCAGAGAGCGTAAAGTTACAATGTCTAAAACCTCAGATTTCCATTCTGAGAGAAGCTTCTTTTTTCTTCATTGCGTTATTTAGTGTTCCTCGGGTACAGGGTATTTGCTTAAATTTGTTACAGCACTCTGTTGTAGGTCTTTATATACTTGAAAAGGAGGGATGGCAACAACGTTTAAATTCACAATAATACTTTATTATATTTGTGAAAAATTATTTGTTCAGAAACAACGAGAAAGAAAGAAACCCGACTACTTAATGTAGGCTTCCTTTTTGATGCACATGCTGCTGAAGAAGCATGTCGTTTTAACGTGGCATAAATGAATTTTGGCGCCATTGCCGGTCTAAGTGAATACAATAGAATTGCAGGTATTTGTTTGTAAATCGATAACATTGATCTGTGGTCAGGACCTGGTGGTCAAACCAAGGAGTTTTATTGCAGGCGCTACACAAGTCACCCCATCTGGGCACACAATCCTCACCCATGGATCAGGGGGTGTTCCCTTCCTTATGACGTCACTATGAAACTGAAAAGAGTAGAAGTGTCTCCCAAATAAATTTACTAAACTCCCCCCCCCCCCCTCCGCCTCAAAAGAAAAAATACGACAATTTTATTTCAAAGCTCTACGTTCCAAGTAACTTAATCTATACACAAACACACCCGCCATCTATAAATGTGTCAAACCAAACAAACGTTTTAAACATGGCTGGGAACATTCCATTTTGTGGGTCAGGGTAATCTTAAAGTCTGAAATAGATTCTTCGAGTCGGCTCATTTTTTAGTTGGGCAGGCGCATGTAAAGTTCGTTGAACTTTAGTTTTAAAGTATGTTGGTCATAATTTTAGCAATGTGAGATTGTGCGCCTGTTCCTTTATTTGGCTCTGTTAATAACCATAATTAACCAAATAATACATTTTTCTTGGATACACACATTTTTTTTATGAAAGCATCAGTTTGGAAGCGTACATAATTGTTTGCATCATCTTGCAACAATGTAAGAATGAGTTTGAATGGACACTGTGTGATTTAACTGTCTAGACCCTCCATCCTTATCCAATAGTAAGTACGACAGCTTTAGATTCTGTTGGTTCCCCTTTTGTTTCTGTCGCTAAAACAAACTGTCGCCTTGAGAAGGGGCGTGGCCCCTGGTTTAATGAATGTGACTTTTCTGCATTTCTGTTATGATGTGTTTTAAACTTCGGTAACCCGTTAACTTCATGTGCCAAACTCTGTATAGTCTGAAGTACATGCAGCCAGAAATTGTTTTGTTTTAATTTTTCATAATAACCGATATCAATGAACTCACTTAAAGTGAACTATTGGAGCTTCATCACGTGATTTACGGTAGCCATTTTTATTTGTGTTCATTAAAATTGATGTACCAAGTTTTATGCATTTCTGTATTTGTTTTTACCAGTGTGCATGGCGAATATGGTGCCGACATGATAAGGGTATATATTCACTATTGTACGAAACATTATCACTGAGCTACCATGCAACCCAATGATGGGATTGTCTTTTGTAATTGTGTTGTAACTTTTGTAACTTCAATTATTTCTTTGTACATTCTGCTTGAGATGTCAAAAGATAGTGATTTCTTTGACATGTCCGTAATGAATTACTTTCAAGTCTCAACATCTGGAGCACAATTTGTAGCAGACTCTGAATTGCGAGATTGGATTTATTTGTTTCCATTTAGCCAAGGTTCCTATTAGAAACACCTAAGTTCTATACTCCTTGGGATCATAATTTGCCCTTCACAGAAAATCAACTTAAAAATTCAAATACATTTCTTACTTCTCAGGTAATATTGTAATTATGATTCTTTCCTTTAAGTCTGATGTTCTCATTATGAGAAAGACGTGCCATTTTCAAACGTTTTATTTTAATGTGCTGTTTCCAAATCATGTTCATACTTTAAGAAACAATATTGGAAAGCTATGGGGTAGCGAGAGAAACATATCATTTATTTTGGCAAGCTAAGCTTTGAACTGCGTGCACGTGTTGTAATTCACCCCATGCCAGATTCAAGAAATGTCAAGTTATTGATTGAAACAAGGACTTGTTACATACCTGTAACATTCTACTAGGTAATAAGAACCATATGTAAGTTTGTTATGTCAAAGATCTCTCGCTGAGCAGGTGACGCAGTATCAAAGGAGAGGCTAATTAAAGGACTCTGTCTTATTTAGTTATCATGAATTTATGCAGAGGTGATAGCAATATCACTCAAACGGGTACCTGTACCCCATAGAGGTCCTAATTGGGGTAACTGTGTACCTCAATCAGGTTGGTTTATGCACGGGATCACATAAAATAGAATCAAAACGTAAACTTTGACAAATAAAAAATAACCCTCTGGCCTTGTACCAAAATGTAGTGTGTTGCTCCGTCAACTTTGAAAATTACACATTTTCAAATCCAACAACTAAAGATTTCCACGTAGGTCTACTTGTGAGTCTCTTTTTTCGCAACGTTTCAAAAGCTAAATCCGTCTCTTTGCGCAAGTGCTTGTTTTGAATTACACTTTGTGCCTATTTATTGTATGCCAAACTGTGTGTATAGCTCAATATTTTGTTTGCTGTCTAGCCATTTTGGTGCCTGTCTGTTGACAACAATATCTTAAGCATATTCAAATAGCGCATGTCCTTGATCAGAAAAAGGCAATGCCTTTTCATCTCTGATGATTGTAAAGAAAATTTCAGGGAACATTGCCACAAACTTGGTGTACTTTTTTCTTTTCTTGGCCGCATTGTCCAATCAAACAACGTTACTCCAACCATGTTCAGATTAGCTTTCTGATTCCAAAAGTCACGCTCAGTCACGAGTCAAACAAGTTATACAAAATTGTATCCTTTGTAGTTCGAGTTTGGCTGTTTTGAATGTGGATAAATGGTGCAACATTTTGGTTCGTGCTTCCTTTATACATCATGGTTAATTCTCCCGGTTTTCTTTTCTTACCTGAAATCAGGCTGGACTGAAAATCCAGGTTCCAAGTTGATCCATAATGTCAAAATTACTCATGTGTAATGAGTTTGTGAAAAACATTTACCACGCGCACACAACATGAACGTTATTTGTGCAAAGGAAGATTGATGAACATTATGTAAAGCTTTGAAGTATCCGGGGGCCGCTGTTAATTCTTTTTTGCTAGAAATGAAATAATTTCCAAAGTTTTTCTCGCTTGAGCCCCCCCCCACCCCCGGGAAAAATAGTTAGGCAAAATTTGAATAAGTCCAGACCGCAACACGTGACTATACTCTTCATAAAGCTAGTATTTTGTAAGCACACATTTCCTTATTAAAATGCTTATCAGAAACGAGAACCAGCTAAACCACAGTGTAATTTACATTGAAGTGATTGGTGCCCTGGTCATATCGTCTCAAACAGCTTTTATAAAATCCCAAATAGATCAAAGTTAACCGTAGCCTTTGAAGAAAGAATTGCTCTTCAAGAAATAAATTTAACAGTTTGATCGTCAGTCATTATGTAAATATCAGTTGTTGATCTGCTTCCTGGTGCAGCCCTCTCAAAGTGAATTGATTCCATTCATCCCACTGTAACCAAAACGAGACTGGAACTTGGAAGGCATTAACTGTAGTCTGGTCCCTTTTCACGAATGTTAGACGTACAACTGTCATTATTGTGTATATAAGGGGTTTAGACAAAAATGACAGGTGATCATCTTGTTAATAACCACACACACATTTCTTTTAACAATGACGGTGCCAGCTTTTTGAGAACATTACATAATTGTGTGAAATGTACACGTACACGCATGCTGGTACCTCCACACTCTGCTTTATTGAAAGTTGATATTAGCAAGGCTAAACATACATACACTCAATTCCAAAGCTAGGAACATGCTCAATGCAAGCCAGTGCATAAATCACATCAACAACAGTGTACACAAACAACAGCTCGTTTTTAAATATCTTTGTTAATAAACACTCTGCCGAACGAACTGCATGAAGTATGTCAAACTTGGTTAAAGGCAAGATGACAGGATCACAGCAAACATGACGGGATTTATCTGAAAGTTCACTTATTAAAATTGGGATATAGAATTTTATATCCCAGTTTTAGGGATACTGAAACTTGAAACCACGAAGTCTCTTGTCTACTCTATGTGGTATTGGACAATAAACCATTTTTCAAGAGACAACTTCTTTATTTATACTTATAGTTTGCTGTAAACAATTTGAGCTTGAAGTACATCATTGTTTTTCTTTAGAATAAGAAACCCTCTTCCCATCCTTGTTTTTCTTTAGAATAATAAATCCTCTTTCCATCTTCTAGTTTTTATTAAAGGATCAAGTCACGTTTTGAAAGTAACATTTTGTGGTTTGTCAATTTCACGTGCATTTTCTTGGGCTTGGGTTGATTTCGATTGCAAATGCGACATACGTGATTATTTCACTGTGATTAGTGCTGGTTCGAACTTTAGTTTCACATTCATACTCATCTTTTCCTTTTTGTTTCGATGATTATCGAGAAATACGAGCTGTATGAAATAATCATTGTTGCCGTTCTGCTTCAATTTCTTTCCATATTTATAATTATGCTGAATTTGAAAGTGTTTTTAAGTGTCTTTCTTCATCTTCCACGTAGTTTTCTCCAGCAAATATCTCTGAAAGTAATTGAACTGGCAGGAAATACGTCTTAAAAGGTTTTTCACCTGTATAGGAAAACAATTTCATCGATTTTGTTAATTGTTCTGTAATTTTACTATTTTACTTATTATTGTTTGTACTACACTATGCCTTTTGGGAAATCAGTTGTACTGATAAGAATACCCTGTCTAAATAAAACTGCACATAAATAAAAAAAAAAAATGTATCGTACCCGAGATAAGTTTTCATGTTGTCATTGTTCGTGATACTGATAGTCAGCAGGCATCGTTGCTCGTTTTGCCTTTTTAGATCTGTCACACATCGTCATCTTGATATCAAGAACATGATAACCTGACATAAATAAGTTTATATTGGGTGGACCTTGCGCGGATTGGTCTGTGCTAGTCCACATCTTCTCCGGTAAATTGACTTGTGATTCATTAAAATTGACAGTCTTTATACACGGTAGACCTAATCTTTAATTTGACCTTTTATACGGCAGGATTTCTCTGAAATAGTTAGCGTTTGTCGTTGCATGTGTGCACATGTGTGTGTGTTGGCTTCATTGTTGTGGTATTCTATTGGAGCTCGTTATTAATCCACACCATATTTGGGGCCTTGACCATGCCCACAGATCAATCTATAATTCAAACTTTTACATGTAACACGAAAACAACTTAAATTTCCATCAAAAAGAGAAGCACCAACAGGAGGCAGCTGTTGTGCCAATACTGCAACCTATATCTACAAATCTTAATCCTAACAATTTCACTTGTAAGTTTGTGATGTAAAGATACAATAATAACTCCCGATTTGCCAAGATTATGTTTATAATCTTTGCCTATGTACATTGAACATGCTTTACAATTTGCACGAAAGTGTGTGAGAAAAATGGGTCAAAAGTTCGTAAGTATATTGGGACCAATTGTTTCCCCAAACAGCCCCCAGCACCATGGCAACCTATGAAACATTCCATCCTTCCCACCCAGAAATGTGACCTGCTTAAATAACTAGAGTTTTGTTATCGTCACAATGTAATGGCAAGGGTACATGTCCCACGCACTATCCCTAATGAAAGCTGTGGGTGTCGAATAAATACAATGTCTTTTAATCCCTTCCCCCTCATAGGCCTACCTCAACTCACTAGACAGTGAAATTGGGAGACACTTTTAAAGGGTCGTTAATGATATTCTAAATGTTGGGGGCTTCTTGGTAAGCATCAGTGCGTTCCAGGATTCGACACACCTTTTCTAAATCGGTGGGGGATTATACGGTCCTGGTCGATACAGTCATGGAGGTAACAATCAAGATGGCTCTATGGATTTCAGAGTGATGATGTAGATTAACTTTAGATTTGAATTCTTTCAAAAAAAGATTAAAGGGATAGTTATAGGCCTATGATTGGAAGAGTAAATGGAAGGGCTTTTGGAAGAGTAAATTCACTCCCAACCTTAAACTAAAATGTAAAATAATTTGGTGGTCATCGTATGATGAAAATGGTGCAAGTTTTTCCAGACATGTTATGCTGGTTCGTATTTGGCTTATTCTGTGGCTTTGAATAAAATCAAAAAAGTAATTTTGGAGGAGGTGGGGTCTTAAAAAGATAGTGTGCCACGTGTCAAATGAAAATATTTCTCAAGGATGTTCAATCAACCTTATTGTCAGTGACCTCAGATTGGAACGATCAATTTTCACCTTGATGCTAGTTACCAAAAATCGATCCCGAGCACATGTTATTTTGGGCTGCCTTGTGGGCAATAGGTTTTCCACGAATCACGCACACACATTGTTTTCCAGGGAGAGCTGAAGACGTTGCTTGTTCAATCTGTAATTAAGACCTTCAATCTGTAATTAAGACCTTCAATCTGTAATTAAGACCACGAGGTTTTACTTGAAATTGTATAAAAGTGTTAAACGTCCTCAAGTTCGACCCAAGCAAGGCCTTCGAGATAGATTCGGCTACAGGATCGAATCTCGAAGCCATTATACACCACCATGCATTTATAGTTTGTTTGTTAAAGCAGTTATGATACATTTACAGGCCATTTAGCAAAAGTTGAGGCCATTTGCAATTTGTTGTAGTTTTTAATACAGCAACCCATTTTATCTTAATTTTTTCTTTTCGAAAAGGGTCTGAGATATTCTTTTTTTAAATTTGCACAGCTGAAAAACTATTGAAAAACTGGCAAAATCTATCTGAAGACGTCTGAGAACTGAGGATGCGTATTAAAGGGAACGCTTGGTGTAACTGAAAAAGCAAATCAGATTGTTTTGTAGTTAGGCCTACTCTGATTTTGGCATTTCTCACGTCTGACAACTTTCAATTGTACGTGTTGCGACCGAAAAGGAAACACAGAGATCACGGGGAGAGTATTTTAAAACAGCAGCATTTCGTTTACACACAACATGACCTTAGGAACCCAGACAGGTTTTGGGTTCCCAGGTAACTGGTATGGTGAATTACGTCGGTAGCATTTGGAGTAACTTGATGCAGAGCTTTGAGAACAGTCCTGCTGCGCTGTGGAACTCTGACGTGCTCTCGGAGGTCAGACCGTAGGATGGAACAGTGCCAAATTGTTGGCAGTCTGGCACCCTGCCTTCATAAACAATCTGTGATGGCGAAGGAAAGGGTGAATAATTGCACACTCGATTTTGATCACACACACAAACAAAATGGTTTAAAACGGCGTTTGTGTGTTTCGCTCAAAAACAGTTTATTGTTGTTTCATTCATGTGAAAGAGGGAAAAAACAAACGACCAAACAAAAAATAAATAAAAACCACCACAGAGATGACGAGAATCAGAATCAAAAGTTTTCATCACCATCAAATTTTGTTAATGAAGGCAGGGTGCCAGACTGGCAACACCTTGAGCTGATCGCGGAAGTTGGATAAAAATATTGATGAAAGTTTTTTAGATTTCAGTTATCCCGAGTATAGCTTCAAAACTTTCGTTTTTGACCTCACAATTTTAGTAATAAAAACCTTTTTATCCATCAACTTGCCACCAATTCGAAATAATCGCAAAATACCTCCATTGTTTAATACCAACGGCAACTTTTGCTTACCTTTTTAATATAAACATAACAATAAGGTGTAGGCCCTACCTTCCAAAAGCCAATGTTACGCCTCAAATTTAAAGAGTCACGATCCACGTGGTGAACACACCCCTGGAACCCATAGACAAAGCTATCGAGGAAGTAGTTCATGAACTGTATGTGATAGGCCTAATTATTTGAGTAGTTGGAGTGGAAAGTATTACATATAACCGTGAATGCGTTCAATTTGACTGACAACAGGAAGTTTTGATTCTATTAGTTTCTTGATTATGAAACCGTTTTTTCCTTGCGTGTGTTTCTTCCACAGTGCCAAATTTGTTTAGCAAAGTTGACTCAAATCAAACTAGCCACAGGAAAGCTACACAGTGTACACAAGCATTTTGTGTCGCTCATATTCCCAAGGGAATGAGGTGAATTTTTCACAAATCTTTTGAGAGATTCCATTATTCCCCGAAACCGTAGAGATATTTTACTTTCATTTCTCAATTGGGCCATGGAGATATAAAAAGTTCAAGAAACGTTTAAAATTGCATTGATATCTTTGGAAACACGTTTTTAAAAGAGGCTTGCAGAATATTGGTTTCACGTCATGCTACATAAAGCAGACAACTGGGCAAAAAACGTGCCAGTGCCGAATCTAAACATTTTTGCAATTTTATTCCAAATTGTTGTCACCGCTGATTGTGAAAGGAACTTTGTCTCCAGAGTGATCTCGTTGTTTGTTATTTTGAAAATGATCTAATGGCCTTCTGATCTGTCATAACAGCTGAAACGCTTACTAGCATAGTTCAAAGTCCGTTCATTGAAGATATGTCGCCTTATGTGTTAAATATACATCAAAACGGCTTTTGACCCTAAACAAACTGCCAAAATCGGAACAAATTCGGTTAGATTTTAGAAGGGTTATATAATTGGCTCTTGTTTATGAGTGTACATGTACACGGCATCGTGAGGAAATTCCTAGGACTTAAATCCGCTTTGATTTAAGTTTGACACAGGAATCTTTGCCCCCGCAAATCACGGGATCTGGAAGACTTTGTACCTCCCCCCCCCCCCCAAAAAAAGACCCAGTCTCTTTTATTGTTCATGGGAGTTTCTGTTCCCAGTGCTAGTCCTTGCTCTATGGTAGTAGTAACACAAGATTAACGTAGTTACCGCCATTGCATACTCGACCCCACAATGTTCGGCGCTTTCGTTTCTCTCGCCTTTTATTGAATTTTCTGTGAATAATACGGTTATTTTGTTAAGGGTTCGGTTCTTTTGTCCCGCTTGCATGGGTATTTAAACACCCCTGCACAGCCAGCCACAGGTATGCCTGGCATGCCTGCTGAGTTGCATGAACAAAATGGGACACGTTATGCAAAACTACTTTGGAGTGTAAATCCAGGCGCCCGGTAGTTCCTTTCAGAGAGCATGCGCCTGGTAATCCTATAGTCAAGTTGGGAAATCTTTTGGCCAGCGCCCAATAGAGGGAAGGTATTGAGTAACAGTAAGCGTACTGTGAAAACACGTAGGCCTCTACTTGGCAGGCGGATTACGGAGCCACTACTACTACTACTACACTCAAGGGGAACTTTGCCACTGAACATTGATCACACGTTCTCAAAGAGTTTAGTAATGGAATCCGTAGGGGCAAGCCTCGTTACTTTTGGCCTCGAATTACCACGCTAAGAAGGGACTGCTGACCAATGGCGTTGCTGCTGGTGTGACCGCTAGACTGTGCCAAATTATAACCCGGACAGTTTTCGTTAAGGAATGCCAACAAGGCGTCGATCGTGTGAAAGGACCACTGTGTTTTAGGGTCCAACTTAGGAATTCGACCCTGGTAACTAGCTGGCTGTGCTTGTGGATTTCTTCGTGTGTCGATCGTAGGCCTTTGCCTACCCTCCGCTAAATCTACCAAGATGTTTAAATCTGACATTAACTTCACCATGCCGCACACAGGTTAGTATTTTTAAGATCTTATGTTCGCTAAATAACCATCAAACTTAAATGTCTTGAGAACTGGGAGTGGGAGTAAACTCTAGTTTTCATGAGGGTTTGGCGCACGTTTGTTGTTGTGTGTATGGAAAGCCTTTCTTCGGTCTGTATTAAACTAAAGTGGTAGGTGTAAAAACTCTTCAAAACTTGTTTCTAATCAACGATAATCAACGTCTATCTTTGGTATAAGATACGTAATATACTAGTAAAGGGGTACCCCCAAAAGCATTGTGTTCAATGCCAGCATGCAATTCCTGGAACATGGGGGACTTGGGCATTACTGTGTGGGAGTTTGGTATCATGGCGGTACAGTGTGTGTGTACATGTAGTATGTGGTGAGCTTCGTCAATAGCACAATGAGGGCTGGGGTGTGACCAAGGCCAGTCAACCACGTTACTGTGTAAGCATGCATTCTTAATCTTACTCTTATAAGACTTTCTCTCTATGTAGATCTTATTCTGCCTTTTGTTGCTGTTTTTTTGAAGCTCCATTCTGTTGACTTGTTTTATTATTGTTATATATCCAGCTAGTAAATGTTGGAGGAATTTGTGTAGATTCTGTAGTATGTAGAAACTTGGTGTTAGTTTGGATTGAAAAACTGATTCAGAACAAATGGAACAAACTTTCTTGTGGATCATGAATAAAGATGCTGAAATGGGCCAACAAGTGTTCACTCATTATGACCATAGGAAGATGCAGAACCCTTGAGTCTTCCCCTTCTTGTATACACTTGTTGTACTCATGCCGAATACAGCCTTAGTTTTATAAACTGTCACAACATGAACTTCATCAGAGTTGAAATGATCAGATTTAGAATTGCAATGGTTCTCCAAATCTGCAGTAGTTCCCCCTGTACTGCAAATATCGTCAGCAATTTCACGAAGGGCCAAAAACCTGAAAAATCGATAAAAAACTAATTTTGACTTTTTGGGTGGATTCGACTAAGGTGATTGGGATCTAACTATTTACGAAGTTATAGGTCTCAAAATCGTCTAGTTTTTTAATTACGCTAAGTTGATGAATGACAAAAACCTCAAGAACCTGGAATTATGTTTTCACGAAGAGCCAAAAACCTTTTTGTAATTTTTTTGTATACCTTACCACGTTGATTTACAGTTGGCACAGTGCCAATCATGAGTGCGCCGTCTTTTGCGTTTTCACGAAGAGCCAAAAAGTGTATTGCTCTAACGCGTGGAATTATCCCTTGGCACGGTGCCAAACGTGGGTGCTCCGGCTTTTGCGTTTTCACGAACAGCCAAAAAGTTTATACACGACGCGCTGCACACAGAGCACGGTTTGTAACGTTTTCACGAAGAGACAATTTTGTTAATTAAATAAATACTCATTAATTAAACACGTTATGGACAAAATTGAAACAGATTTGTATGATTTAGGATCTCTACTTTCCTGACATGTAAAAATTTCCAAGATAAGATTTCGAATAGTATACCAACCAGTACTTTCAAAATAAGCTAAACTTCAAACGCGGTTTTCTCAGAACATATATTTTTGACTGCAGGGGACTTTTTTGCCCTTCGTGAAATTGCTGACGGTATAAAGAATGTTTTGATAATGAGCTGTTGAAGTTACTGAAACTCAAATAGTATCGTGAAAAAAGTACAGAAAGCCAGAAGGGATGTTCTTATTAACAATGGACTATTGTTGAAAGTCAAAACCATCTGGTTGTTGACAACAAAAATGTATTGTAAGTTGTACTGTGGGAGCAGTGCTGTGTTCCTTCATCTCTGTGTTAGGGATTTTCATTTAATGAAAGCATTAAAATCCAGTTTGGATACAGTTTTGGTTTTCGATTTTGTATGGTTAGAGCATTAGAGCAACGGCGCACCCAAGGGGGGGGAGGCTCGGGGGCTTGAGCCCCCCCCCCAAGAGGGTAAAACAAAAACAAAAACGGGGGAGGGGGAGGGAAGGAAAGAAAGAAAAAGAAAAAAATGGGGAGGGGAGGAAGGGGAAGGAAAAAAGAGCCGAGGGAGAAAAGTCGCAAATGTGTGTGTAGCTTTAGGTTTTTATTTCCGGTGGCAGTATTTTCTTTTCTTCCTTTGCCATTCGCATTTTTTGTCCCTGCCAAATTACTCTTTTATACGGGAGATTCGATAACGCGAGGTGCACCGTGAAAGATTTTGAACACCATTTTATGACAACTCCCTTGTAATTGTTTATACTTGCAACAATAACGGGCTAATTTGTCCAGGATAAAATATCTCACGTTGTTCCGGCATTCAATGGTTTTTCCCCCTTATGGATTGCCTGTAAAGTACTACACTTGAATTTGAGAAACGCCGGATAGAAATGTTTTTTTACCCGCGATGTTTTTAATGAATATGCATGGTACCAGATACCGACCAGATCCAAAATGAATATCATCACGCGTTGCTTCTTTTCCACATTTTTCATTTTAGTTGGCTATGTTCAGGGATTAAAAAGGACTGCAATCCTACCCTTTCCAAATTACACATCACATTTATGCTGTGGTTAAACATATAATTTCATTTTTTAACAGTAATCTGATATAAATTATTATGTGACACCACTTTCACAAAACAAAGGTTTATCTGTAGGATATGGGTTTGCCGCCCACTTATTCATGGAATTTGCCGCCCAGTGATGAAAAGTAGGTAGGAAATTTTTTAAATAAACTTAAAAGATTTATATGGACCAGAAGTGCTTAAAAAGTATGTGTTTTTTTTCTAATTTTATGCATAAGGAGGCTTGATTTTTCATCCCTAAAAAGCTCAGAGCTCCAGGGGGCTTTGCTCCCTGGACCCCCAATACATTGATTTGAGGCCCCCCCAAAAACCACCAAAACCATAATCCTGGGTGCACCTTGCATTTAGAGCATGGTGAGAGCAAGGAGTTAGAGTGAAGGATCCTGTAGTAAATTGCCCAGGGGTTTACCAGGCCTTAATGTGTGGAGGAAATTTATACAATTACTTCACTGGTCATTGCCTTGGTGGGATTGGAAATGTTGTAGTACAGGTGCCCTTAACTTACATGTAGTAGGCAAAACCGCATTAAGAATTAAGCTTCAGGCTGGAGTTGAAGTTGAGAATAAATTTTGTGGTGAGGTGAAACCATAGTCATTCTCTATGGTGAAACTATTTCTCTCATGTGGCTTGTTTTGGTCTTAATTGTGGTAACCTTTAATTTGTTTATAACTTAAACCCATATCGCTCTCCTATCAGTGGAATGGAATTTGACAGAAATGTTTACATTTCTTAATTCCAAAGTGCTACCAATTTTTTGTTTAGGGATATCTGTTTGCATAGTATGATAATGCAATACATTTTAATATTTTTGATAAGATAAATAGAATGCAAGTCTCGCGCGCATTCGAATTTCTGGGACCATAGTGGTCCCAACCATATGGAGTTTTACGTGGGCGAGATTTTGTTTGTCAATTATTTTAGTTTAATGTAATTTATGACCTAGAAAATTATACATGTTGTTGGGAATGTAATACTAAGTGACAACAAAATATGAAAGTAAAACCAATTCAACAATATAACGAAGAAAACCCGAGAATTAAACTTGACCTCAGCTTCCGGTTATTGCAAAAAATTAAGAATTTTGTGCTCACCTCCGATCATAAAACTTATGTAAAAGCTTGTTTTGCATGCGCGATTATAATCGCCAGATGCTCTAATTGCAAAGCGAACCCTTTTCATTGCAGTCTATGGTGTTGAGGCGTCGGCCGGCATTCCTCTTTTAAACTGCGATACGGGTCAATTTAAAACCCGTTTGACCTTCACGAATCTGCGTAAGGGGTTTCTAAAAAGTTAACATCAAAAAAGCATCCTTGTCCCAGAGTTTTAATTTGTTTTTAATAATAATTAACACACTTTGGCGTCTTTTTTTTAAAAGCTAAAACTAATTTCATAAAATTGTAATGATTTATTTTTGTTCAGAGATATAATTTAAAACAAAGATTTGATTTCAGAAATAAAAATGTTCTTCGTTTGACGTGTTTTCTCGTTCGGATACGCGCGAGACTTGCAGTCTATTCCTTAGCTTACGCACTTAAGTCCTCTTTTACCTTAGAATTGGAGGTATTTGGCTTTTAAAAGGTCTTCTAATTAAATAAGTATGGTTGGAAAGATGATAATTCACACAAATATCCATAAAAATGTTTGGTTTTTCTTTTACTTCATGAACAAACACGATCGGCCATTTTGTAGAGTCAAAAACTTGGCTCTACATAATGGCGAAGTTAACAGAACCTTAACAAATTTATTAGTTCATAAAGTTATAGGAAAAACACAATTTTTGAGGGAGATTTGTGGGAATCATTATGTATATTCTACTTATAAATCATCTTTCCAACAATATTCATTTGATAAGCAGCCATATATTGCACGAAGCGCCAAATCCAAAGACCATGTGTCTCTTTAAGTAAATAGCACATTTCCAAAACTTGTACCGATATTGGGTTTTGCTGATACCATAGAATGCATAATTAAATAATTGCCGATACTGTAGACTGCATAATTCAATAAGTATATTTTCTTATTGTCATGATGGAGAACTGTAAAACTATATTCTCCCCTCTTTCCTGGACATAAACAAAAGTTATAACAGCAACTGAAATTATGCATTCCCGAATATAAACCACGTAATCTTCATTGAGATAATTTGTCTTGTAAGGAAATTATCCTGACTTGTTTTTATATTATTTGTTCTATCAAGATAACTCATTCACAAACATTGTGGTTTCTCATCGGGCTCTGAGAATAACAAAAACAGAAAAACAAAGAAACATTAGGAAGACAATTTGAATTAAAATGACAGAATTGGCAATACTATACCCCATTCAGACCAATTTACCTTTAATGTATACCCTGTTAATACCAATTTACCTTTAAATGTATACCCTGTTCAGACCAAATTACCTTTAAAATGTATACCCTGTTCAGACCAATTTACATTTAAAATGTATACCCTGTTCAGACCAATTTACCTTTAAAATGTATACCTTGTTCAGACCAATTTACCTTTAAAATGTATACCTTGTTCAGACCAATTTACCTTTAAAATGTATACCCTGTTCAGACCAATTTCAGACCATTTTACCTTTAACCCTCTTGCTGTCTGACCATTCAATACCATTCACTGTGGTTTTGAATGATAGATAAGCTATGCCAGCCTTGCAATATGATACCATGAGGGAATGCATGTACACAGTACACAGTTTTGGTTCTGTGCACAGTTGTGCCACCATACACAACTTTGGCAGTTGAATGGTTTCAAATGGTTGGTCAACTCACTTGAAAATGTTGCGAACAGTAGGAGGGTTAATGTGTACCCTGTTCAGACCAATTTAACTGAAATGTTAACCCTGATCTGATTAATTGACCTTTGATTGATTGGTTGTGACAGCCAGAAAGTATTAAACAATAACCATATTCCAGCTCTGGGATATGATATTTATAAAAGCACACTTAGTCTGATAGTGATAATCATGGTTTTATTATTGATCAACGCAATAGACATGGAGTTTGTGTTTACCCATCGTGTGAAATCAAACATGCTGAGTTATTGCCCATCATTCATTTCAGAAATTCATTCATTCAGAAATGTATTTTAGGTATTTTATTTTTTAAACCAACTTATAGATGCAAGTGGTTTTTGTTATTAAAAAAAAAAATCATTTTAAAGTCAAGACCTTGTCAGGCCTGACACTTCATAGACTTGTGGACAAGTCTGTCGCAATGATAGCGGAACAGCTCTCTCGCAATATCCCACGAGAGGGCTGCTCTGTGCGAGATTACTGCTCTCAAGACTGGTCACATTTACCGACTTGTGAAACCCGCAGGCGGTTTGTGCACGGCCTATGGGCTCTTCAGCCGATTTTGTACGGACGCATCTGATTGGTCAATTTCGTTATATCAATGAATATTCTGTAGATGAATATTAAACATTAAATCCTGTACTGGATGGAGTCTTACGTTGCTTTGATCATGGAAGTGTCTACCTTCATGCTTTGATCATGCACGATCAACCAAACGCCTATGAATGATTGTGTTCATGAGTATTTGATAACAGAAAATACGTATTCAAATTATGGGTACAACTTGTAAATAATTACAAACAATCGACGTAAGATTTTATTTCAGAGAGTCCGAGCAACGGAGGCGTGTTTTACAGTGCACAGCGTGCACTGGGGACTAGCTACGCGTATAACACGGGGGCAATCGTGTAGCTGGCGGGGCAGAGTGCCTCGCGGCGTGGCTCTCAGCGCGACGCAAACCCCCTAGCGGGGAGATAGCTGTATCTGGAAGCTCATGAACATGTGGGAGGGTTTGGGAGCCAGACCACCAACTACCTTATTGTCATTGCGGGTTTGTTAGTCGGTAAACCTTGCTGATCGAATCCGCTGTTTCAAAATCGCAACGTTTCAATGCTCTGTGTACGTTCCTTCCCCCGATTTGTTCTGAATTTCTTGGTAATTAAATAAGATTTACGTCAATAAATAGGAATACCACTCAATTATATTGATGTTGCAATTAGGTTAAACAATTTGTGTGACAAATTACAAAAACAAACCCCCCCAAAAACCAGGGACAGGTGAAAAAGAAATCAAAAATTATAAGGTGGAAAACAAATTCTCACTCGAAATTTCTTTTTCCATCTCTCGACACACAAAATTCCAACAAAGTAACTTCGTTTCCTCAAAATATTATTTAATTCAATCAAAATATAATTTTGTCACATAATATAATTTTTTTTTAAATTTGTAAACAAAGTGTGTTTTTCTACGTAACGAAATATATTTTTCCTAGAAAATACGTTTTTGTTCCCTGAAAGATACGCATTCGTTTTCTCGAAATATGATTTTGTTCGAGCAAATTATACTTTAGTTTGCTCTAAATATGCTTTCGTTTAATAAAAATGAGTTTTTTCCCCTAAAAACAAGTTTTCGTTTCCTCTAAATACGACTTTGAATTGTTTACCCGAAATATACTTTCATTCATCCGAAATATGCTTTCGTTCCCTAAATATACGCTTTAGTTCCTACGCAATGAGGTTTTGTTCCCAAAATTTCCTCTTTCATTCCCTCAAGATAGCTAGCTTTTGTTCCCTCAAGATAGCTTTCGTTCCCCTGAAGTCCAATCACACCAATGAATTTGTTAAATTCCCTTGTGAGGGGCGACTATGAGAGGGGACAAGTTTGTATGTCAGGGGGCGACTTTTTAGTTGGTGACTTTGTAGTTGGTGACTTTGTAGTTGGTGACTTTGTACATGTGTTTTTTGTAATTGGCGACTTTGCTAGGGGGCGAGTTGACTGGTTTCCGTGTCAGTTGTTCATACACACTTTCATATTATACTGTACAGAGCTAGAGACGTATAGCAAGTTTAATACACACAATCACTGTAGAACACATCACACCTTTATGCCCCTTGTCATTGTCATGTTCCAGTAGAATTTTACATTTTACTTAAAGAAAAATTTCCTACCCTTTTAAGTTGTCTTACCCTTTTAAGTTGGAGGAACAGGCCTTAGTCACAGATACTAAATGTTTTATTCTTTTTCCAAGAACCAGATTATCTGTTTCAGGAGATTGATGTCACACAATGTATCACCATGGAGGAATCTTCCTCCATGGTATCACGTAGGTGTTACCTCCAAATGCTGCACTAGTTATGCTTCAGTATTAAATAGTTCTTACAAGACTTTCTGCAAATCATGGCTTATTTATGCACATTCATGCTATGTTGATGTCATCTTACAGATTAAAGCCAAATTAATACTTTTTCTGAAAAAAACATTTGTTTCTATAAGTTACATTAACAAATAAAGGCCTGTTTATCTTTAAAAAATTAAATAAACTGACACTGTTAACCAGTGCATTATATAAACAACAGAATCCAAAAGATGCTGTAGTAGTCAGCAAGTTTTTTTAAATGAAAAACTTCACTATTATGATACAGTGTACAAATAAGGAATTGTGAAGAACTTGATCATCCTTGGACTATTCCATTTAGTAAAAGCATCTTATTCAATGGTTTTATCTGAAGGAAAGGAATGTGTAAAGCTAAGACCAAGAGTTGTTATTGACTTGATAACCTTCACAAGGGGAGGTGATAATGAGCTTTCTTGTTACTAACAACTCACAAGGGGAGGTGATAATGAGCTTTCTTGTTACTAACAACAGTACCATGAAAACTGGTTGTTTCCAAAGTACATTATGACTTTTATGAGTTTTTAAAAATACATTATTTCTATCTCTTTGGGAAAGGAAAATGTGTTTAGGTTTTTAATTTGACAATGTTTCCCATGCAAAATCCGAGTTAATCTATTTGTATAACCTTCAGATGGATTCAAATCGAATCCACTCATGTTAAGATGAAAGTTTGTACATAAGGGTTATTTAAAGCTGTACCTTATGTATTAATTACCAAGTTAAAACATGTAGTGAAACAGATTTGAATTAGTTTAATAATAATAGCTAAAAGCTTTTAATGTGTCATTTGAAAATTCAGATATATCCATGAAAACATTATTATTGTTTGTTGCTAAAAGCAACTTTCTCAGAAGAGACATAATCAACCTTTTTGGAGTCTGTAATAATTAATTTCTCCTGAAATCACTTGTTACTTGAGGAACAAAAATGGCAACCATGTTTATGTTTAGTTTTCTTTGTCTTTTTCAGTTGTTGACTTGAATGTAGCTGCACCGCTTGCGACAGATGAAACAGAAAACATGGACCTAGATGCTGATATTGATGCTGGTAAGTTATTTATGACTGAAAGAGAGCAGTTCCATGGTTACAATACTTAGCTCATCATTTATTATTCGTTTTCCCAATCAATAAATGTACAAAATTGGTATTAGAAATATAAGAAAGTTTACAAAATAAAAGACCACAGAACAGGAAAATGAATTGTTTTAGGTGACTTATTATTGTGATATTATCCCATTGTGAAAAAACAAACATTTTATCATACCCCGTCAAGGAAATAATTGAGAAAACGATATGGTTTTTAAAATGCCATTCACCCTGCATAAAGACTGGTGACGGTCAGATTTAAAATTTATGATCCAAACTTTATGGATGTCACCAAGAGAAATTATTTTTGTGAAAGCTTTTAGCATTTACTTTTATCAAGGCATTCTTTGGTGTTTATTCAAAGTCAAGGTTAAAACAACTAAATCTGGACTAAATTATGGCTTAAAGGTTGTCATGTTAAGTTAAATTGCAATGGTGGCTTTGTAGGTATATTGAATGTGTTTTTAGAGCATGTTTAAAGTTTTTTAAAGAGTTGTGGTTCTGGTTATATTTATTTTGTCAACATCACATAAAAAGGGTTTTTTTCCAAGTAGTAAGTATCCAGAAAGCTGAGATGAAAAAAATTGTTTAATGTCATCAATAATTGATAAATTAAAGTATGTTTAGATGAAGCCTATATAGTTTTACAAGATTATATCTTGCAACAAGGTTTTTGCGAAGTTACTCATTCAGACATAAGCCATGTCAAAAACATGGCTTCAATTCTTGTGAACTTTCCTTGTGTTTTGACCTAAATTATGTTAGTCCACTGTTGGCAAAGAAACTGCATACTATTTGAAGATAGATGGCTTTAGATGGACATGTGGAAAAATAATCAAAGAAAAGTGCGCTGGGAGTATAATCATATAAACAATGTACATGTAGGTCATTTTAAATATGACCAATTATGTCTTGTTATGGTGGTGAACCTGCATGGGGTCTGTGTGGTTAAACAGAACCTGTGAACTCAAGACCCCTGATTGCAGTTCACATTTGTCAATGCCAGGCAGCTGTTGCCCTACTGCTACAGCATATGTACATGTACATATATGGCAATTTATTTATCACCACTGATACTGTGTGTAGAGGGGTACACTATTAAAGTGTGCACCAACTATACTTATTCAACGCAACATTTTTGGCTCTGCTTTTGGGGGGAAAGGGGGAAATAGATGCTATGAAAAAGGCTCTACGTTGTGGGTTTGTGAACCATTGATTAAGATCTTCAAAATGTCAAGAGAAAATTAACGATAACTATTTGTGTCTCCTCCCATGATTTTAGCCCAAAAAAAATATTTGACTCTATAGACGAGTCTATATATGAAAGATAACTCTAGTTGGCAAATTAGTTTAGTGGGCCAATTTTTACACAAGAATTGTATCTGTGTAAATGAAGTGTCAATAGTAGGTGTGACATTATAACAAGTCTTTAAAGGCACTGGACACTATTGGTAATTACTCAAAATAATTGTTAGCATAAAAACTTACTTGGTAATGAGCAATGGAGAGCTGTTGATAGTATAAAACATTGTGAGAAACGACTCCCTCTGAAGTAACGTAGTTTTTGAGAAAAAGGTAATTTCTCACTCAATTAATAAGACTTCAGCGAAGCCTTTTACTATTGGCATCTGAAAGCACACAAATTTGTGCAACAAGGGTGTTTTTTCTTTAATTATTTTCTTGCAACTTAAATGACCAATTCAGCCCAAATTTTCACAGGTTTGTTATTTTATGCATATGCTGGGATACACCAAGTGAGAATACTTGGCTTTGACAATTACCAAAGGTGTCCAGTAACCAAAAGAATGAAAAACACAGGGGGAAACACTGCCCTTTGTCTGTCAAAGTTTGACCCTGACCCCAAAGTCAAGATTCAGTTTTTGTACCCATCCAGCGTTCTCTGCTCAAAAACAAAATGTTATGTTTTGGAATACTGTCAAAGTCCCCAAAACACGTTGTTTATTTTATTGCCACAGTTTATACAAGGCTAATATGAATGCGCACTATCCCCTTCTTTTCTAAAAACTTCTTAGGTTAGTTGGAAGACATGCTTTTTTTAAAACAAGTTGACGTTACTCTTCCAAAAAATCACTGATATAATGCACTTTTAACTTACGGGGAAATGTTGAGAAATATACTTTGAATGCCTATTGTAGAATCGTCTTTCCTTTACTAAAAAGAAGGCTTAGATGAATTGTTTAAAAGACTGAGAAAGAGCAACACCATAGACCTGTTCACACTACACTAGTTTTTGAAACATTTTGTCACTGACACCACACAATGACATGATTGTAGATCCACTTAAAACTAGCAATCAAAGAAAAAGTCGAACATCTTTTTAAAAACACCAATATCTTACAAAATTTAACAGTGTTTTTACTAGTTACAATGGACACTAGATGCTTTTAATTTGATAAAAATAATGTTGTTGAGTGTTTTACATCCTAAATTAATAAGCAACAGAGTAAGAAAGGTCTGTGTTGGTTCGTGAAACCATAAAAAATGCACAAAAATACTATTTCCATTTTCACAAAGTGGCACATTCCAATTGATTACAACTGAGTGTTAGTTTGTGGTGTCGTGACTATTTAGAGCAATACTTTTGGTAACTTGAATGAAACTAATTTGAGAATTGTTTTAATTTGTGTGAATTTCAGGAGGAAACTTTGATGTAGCTGGTGGAGTTGATGCTGGTCTGGGAGGAAGTGCTAGCCTATCGGTAAGGAAGTCAATTATTTAAATAATGGTGGGTTTTTTCATGAATATACTACTGCACTCAACGGTTTTGATGAGACCAACATTTTTACCAAATCAAATGTAATAACTGAAATTTACTTCTACTGACAAAAGTACCCCTTTGATGAATAATTACTTGGTCTAATTGTTAAAATTCATACTTGTGGCCATTCAGGAGATATTTGTGGACATATTCTTGCAGAAATTCATAAAAGTAATTCAGGCCTCGAAAATATTGGTGGCAATTGGCGTCGGTGCCCTATGCCATTGCCGCATTGCCCTCAAAATCACAGACAATTCATGGCAATGTATTGCTGTGCCCTTTTTATCCTACTGCCGTCGGTGCCTTTGGTAAAATTGTAAGTTGCATACTAAAATATCCAGTTATACGTTTACATTTTTACTGTTCCGATTAGCGGGAAACAATGCGATACCATGAGAATAAAAGCCCTCTATTGGTGCGCGATCTAAAACTGCATGGAGCAATGAGCCGCTGGTATGCACGCAAAAGCCGTCAACAGCATGGTCTTCAAAGCACAGTTCCTTGGAGGTGTTAGCTTGTTTACGTTAAACTGCACAACGTGTAGGCTTTATTTTGTTTAAAGACACCATTTAGGACATTTTGGATCCAACAGAAAGATTATTTTACTGTAAAACATGAGATTTGTTTCTTCTTTAATATCATTTGTTGTTTTGGGGAATTTTTTGCGAGGTGTTTGTTCAAAGTAAAAATGCTGTGGTGAAGACGCATTGTTTTTGATCACATACGTGGTTGTGTAAACGTTTTTGCAACCTTAGATAATTTAGTTTTTGCCATGATGCCCCCCAAATTCGACAAAAATGGCGGGTGCGAATCCCACCCGAGTGATTTACCTGTGGATTTATTTTCACAGAACTTGGGAAAGTACTGAGTATAGAGTGCTTAACACACATCGTGTAGGGTAAAAACAAAATTATATTCATTATCCCGGATGCAAAAAATTAACATCTATTAAATTGTGCGGTACCCGCTGCCAATGATTCGAACCGCCTCTAGCCATCGGGCTAGCTCGGTGGTCGAGTGGTAAGACATCTGCTCTAGCAATGCAAAGGTTGTGGGTTCGAATACCACCCGAGTGATTTGCCTGTGGATTTTTTTCACAGAACTCGGGAATGTACTGAATATACAGTGCTTAACACACATCGTGTTGGGTAAAAACAAAATCATATTGCCCTTTTTACACTTAAGAAATTGCTGCGATGCCCTTCAATTATTGTAGTGCCCTTTTGAACACGAAGTTCGAGGCCTGGTAATTAAAATTTCTTTATTTTACTTGCTGAAGTAACTTCTGATAAAAAAACAATATTCCAACCCCAAAATGAATTACTAATCATATTGTGGGTTCGAATACCACCCGAGTGATTTGCCTGTGGATTTTTTTCACAGAACTCGGGAATGTACTGAATATACAGTGCTTAACACACATCGTGTTGGGTAAAAACAAAATCATATTGCCCTTTTTACACTTAAGAAATTGCTGCGATGCCCTTCAATTATTGTAGTGCCCTTTTGAACACGAAGTTCGAGGCCTGGTAATTAAAATTTCTTTATTTTACTTGCTGAAGTAACTTCTGATAAAAAAACAATATTCCAACCCCAAAATGAATTACTAATCATATATGTTAACTTTTTGGAAAAACAGTTTTTCCTCAATATTGATAAATCTGCATAGTATACAATAGGAAAACATGTTTTGCTTAAACAGCAAAGCAGTTATTTGTTGTGATTTGTTCTGTCATGCAACAGATCTATTTTCATTGGAAGGTAGCAGAAGTTTTGTATACCCTAATAAGTGGTTGAGTTCATGGTCATCAATCTTGTTAAGATATTTTTGCCATAGATCTGACAGCAGCAGATGTTTATTCCCTAAACAATACCTTGCCTCGGTAGCAGATTGCATTTACTAATTTCTCATAAAAATATCTCCATTTCTTAATAAAGTGTCCTACTTGTATTGAGTAACTATTTTAATAAATTAATTTCATGTTTCAATAGTAACACGATCATTTCATAACTGCCAACATCACTATGCAACAATGTTTTTGCAACACTGTTGGATGACCTCATTATTTATTTATGACCTCATTAATAGCAATCATGGCATTTAAACCAATTGCAACACACAACGCAGCAGGAAAATACTTTTTGAACTATTCTTTCAATATTTTCAAAGTAGTAAAAGAAAGTGTATTGCTTTTACAGGTGCGTGGTACCTTTTACATGGTAGTGTATTTCTAACTGATGTTCTCTACATTTGTCAGGGACATGTTCTGGGTTCAAGTCATTTCAAGGTTTTTTTCTTGTCAGTGGGGCTCGCTCAAAGAAAAATGATTTTTGACAATTCCCAGAAATAACCAGAAGTAAACAAAAAAGAAGATCCCAACCCCTTTGGTCATTATCAAAAACATTTTTTCAATTTGTTTATCATTTTCTTTTCTTTTTTCCCCTCTTTTTAGGCTGACATTCCGTCTGGAGCATCTGCTGGAGTTGGTGTAAGTGGGGATATACCATCAGCAGGAGCAAGCCTTGATGTCTCTGCACCGGACATTAAAATGAGAGCAAATGGAAAGAAACACAAAAAGCGACCATCTTTCCCCAAATTTAGAAAAAGGACTCCTGCTGAAGCTGAACTAGATGTTGATGCAAATGTAGAATTACCCAAAGGTCAAGTAGAAATTGGAGGAAATGCTGAATTAGCAGCTGGGATAAATGGACACAAAGGATCAAAACATAGGAGGCGAAAAAAGAAGCCAGGATTAAATGTATCTGGTGGACTTGGTGTTAAGAGAGATCACAGTAGTACCAGCTCATCTTCAGAATCGGACAGTGAAGCTGAAATTGAAGTGAAAGCGCCTTCTTTGTCTATTGGTGGAGGAGCAGGCATGAATGTTGATGGACCGAAAGCTGATATTTCCGTCAATGCAGATGCACCAGATGCAAAAGTACATTCTCCAAAGAAAGGTGGGTTCTTCTCTGGGATTGCCAGGTTTTTCAGTGGAGATTCTGATTCCGAGTCAGATGATGAGACCAAGAGACTGAAAGTCTCAGGAAGTCTTCCCAAAGCAGATGTATCAATGGAAGGTCCAGATTTCAATGTCGGAGGTGGTGTGGGGACCAACCTCGATGCTTCTGGTTCAGCAAGTCTCCCTGAAGGAGATGCCAAAGTCAATATTGGAGCAGGTGGCAAGCCCAAGGGATCACAAAGCACAGGAAAGAAAGGACGATTTAAGCTGCCAAAGCTGGGAAAGCCCAAGGTTAATGGCAATGCTGATATTAGTGGAGCTGTCGAAGTTCCCAATGCTGATCTTGGTGGAGTTGCTGGTTTCCGTGTTGAAGCACCTGATGTCGTAGTAAAAGCTGAAACTGACACTAATGTTAAGACAAAAAAACCAGGCTTTGGATTTGATGCTCCAAAACTAGGTTGGTCTGATCCAAGTGCTGGGGGCGGTGTTGGGGTTGGTATTGAAGGTGCAATTTCAGGACCAGATGTGAAGTTATCAACACCTGATGCTTCTGTAGATGTTGAAGGTGATGTGCAAGGTCCAGGATTTGGCGGATTCGGTCTAAAGGGAGACATCAGCGGACCTGATGTTGATTTGAAAGCGCCATCATTGAAAGTTGAAGGAGGTGGAGATTTTGGAGGAGTGAAGGCACCAGATGCTTCCTTGGGGATTAGTGGGGATGTGAAAGCCCCAGCATTTGGTGGAGGTATTGGTGGTTCTGGTGGATTAGGCCTCAATGGAGACATTAATGGACCTGATTTTAATGTTTCCGGACCATCAGCAAACATTGGAGGTGGACTAAATGCACCAGATACTTCACTGGGTATTGATGGAGAGGTGAAGGCCCCTAAGTTTGGTGGAGGTATTGGCGGAGCTGGTGGTGTTGGTTTAAAGGGAGACATCAGCGGACCTGATGTTGATTTGAAAGCACCATCATTGAAACTAGGAGGAGGTGGAGATTTTGGAGGAGGAATGACGGCACCAGATGCTTCTTTAGGCTCTGGTGGAAATGTGAAAGCACCAGGATTTGGTGGAGGTATTGGTGGATCTGCTGGAATCGGCCACAATGGAGATATTAGTGGACCATCAGTTAACATTGGAGGTGGAGATTTCGGAGGGGGAATAAAAGCTCCAGATGCTTCACTCGATGTTGGTGGAGATGTGAAATCCCCAGGATTTGGTGGAGGTATTGGTGGAGGAATGGGAGGTGGAATCGGCGGAGGTGTGGGGCTTGGTCTTAAAGGAGACATTCCCAGACCTGATGTGGATGGGGGAGGTATCGGTGGAGTTGGTGGTTTTGGCCTCAAGGGAGATGTTAAAAGACCCAACAATAAAGGAGGTGGAGGATTTGGAGGTGGAATAAAAGCACCAGACGCTTCGCTGGGTGTTGGTGGGGATGTTAAAGCCCCAGGATTTGGGGGAGGTATTGGCGGAGGAATCAGTGGTGCTGGTGGACTTGGCCTGAAAGGAGACATTAACAGACCTGATGTTGATATCTCTGGACCATCTGTTAATATTGGAGGTTTTGAAGGTGGAATGAATGCACCAGATGCTTCACTAGGTGTTGGTGGAGATGTGAAAGGCCCAGATTTTGGTGGTAAATTTGGTGGTACTGGTGGATATGGTCTCGGAGGAGGAGTGAAGGGTCCTGATGTTTCAGCACCATCTGTTGGTGGGAATGTCAATCTCGGAGGTGATATTGAAGTGAACGAGCCAGAAGTTGGCTTAAGTGGTGGTGCTGGTGTAAGTGGTGATTTGCCTGATGCTTCTGGAAATGTTGATTTGAATGGAAAGAAAGACAAGGGTGGCTTCCACTTCAGATTACCAAAGTTCAGATTCCCTTCATTTGGGTCATCAGATGCAAAAGTAAAAGGAAATGTGAAAGGACCGGAGGGAGGATTAAATGCTGATGTTGACTTTGATGTTGATGGAGATGCTGACATTAAGTTACCAAATGTTTCTGCTGACATTGGTGGAAATGCAGATGTAGATGTCCAGAAGTCTGTTGACCTTGATGTAAAGGCAAAGAGTCCAAGTGGAGATTTATCCCTCAAAGGACCATCAGGTGGTATATCTGGCTCAGTTGATGTTGATGCCCCAGATGCCAAACTAGACGGGTCGGCTGGTGGTGATGTTAGTGGTTCGGGAAAAGGAAAGTTTAAACTGCCAAGTTTTGGTTTTCCTTCTTGGAAAGGAAAGGGTGATGTTTCTGTTGATGCTGATGTAAAAAAGCCAGATGTAGACATTGACATAGACGGTGGCGGATTGACAGGAGGTGTAGATGTTAGTGGTGATGTAGACGGGCCTGATGTCGGTGCCAAATTTAAAGTACCTGGAGGTTCTCTAGATGGTGCTGGATCAGTAGCTGTTGGAGGGAATGTTGATGCTAGTCTTGATACGCCTAAAGCTTCTGGCGATGCAACTGGATCAATTGATGTAGATTCACCAGAATTTGATGCCAAGATTCAAGGTGGTGGGAAGAAAAAGAAGGGTTTTCATTTCCCACATATCAGCTTTCCATCATTCAACTTTGGCGGAAAGGGACCTAAGGGTGACAGTCTAGACATTGATGTCGATGTCCAGGCAGGTGCTGCTGTTACAAAACCAGAAGGTGATATCGGAATTAGTGTTGGGGCGCCTGGAGCTGGGGCAGATCTTTCAGGTGATGCTGATGTTAATGTTCCAAGTGTCAAGGGCGGTGCTGGATTTGGCATTGGAGGCAAATTCAGTGGACCATCTGTTTCAGGAGATATTGATGGGCCTGATGTTAATGCAAAAATGAAACTACCTGAAGGACCAGATGGATCTATTGGGTTGAAAGGTCCATCAGGTGGAATAACTGGACCTGACTTTGGGGGAGGCTTTGGCTTGAAAGGAGACATTAATGCCCCAAACATTGGTGGTTCTGTTGATGTTGATGGACCTGACCTAGGAGGAGTGAAGAAATCATTTGACCTTGATGTGAAATCATCCAAGCCAGATGCCGATATTTCTGTTGATGTACCAAGTGGAAAGCTGTCATTAGGTGGTTCAGCAGATGTTGACATTCCAAAACCCAAAGGAGACATTTCAGGCTCACTCGATGTGAATACACCAGATGCTAATGCGGATATCAATTTGGAAGGAAAGGGCTCTGGGAAACATAAAATTCGATTTCCAAGTTTTAACCTCCCAAGCTTGCCAAAGTTCAAAGGCAAGGCTAAGGTTGATGGCGATCTTGATGGGCCAGATGTTGACATTAACGGTGGAGCAGGTGGAGATATCAATTTGCCAAAAGGTGGTGCTTCTGTCGATGGTGACATTGATGTGAACCTCCCTTCTGGTGATGTTAGTCTTGGAGCATCAGGGGAGTTACCAAAAGTCAAAGGAGATATTGATATAGAATCACCAGATCTTGATGCTGACATATCCATTGGGGGCAAGGGCAAAGGTTCAAAGAAGAAAAAGGATGGTTTCCATTTCCCATCATTTAACTTCGGGTTTTCAGGCCCAAAGCACAAACACAAGAAGGGGGGTGCAGATGTTGACATTGGGGCTGGACTTGACATTGAAGGGGGAGCAGATGTTGATATTGATAGATCTGGTGGCATTGATGGTCCAAATATTGACGGGAGCATGAAGGTGCCAAAAGGCTCAATTGAAGTATCAGGTCCAGATGTAGGTGGCATCGGAGGTGGCATCGGAGGTGGCATCGGAGGTGGCATCGGAGGTGGCATCGGAGGTGGCATCGGAGGTGGCATCGGAGGTGGCATCGGAGGTGGCATCGGAGGTGGCATCGGAGGTGGCATCGGAGGTGGCATCGGAGGTGGCATCGGAGGTGGCATCGGAGGTGGCATCGGAGGTGGCATCGGAGGTGGCATCGGAGGTGGCATCGGAGGTGGCATCGGAGGTGAACTAGGTGGTGATGTTGATGTCGATGCCCCCAAACCTGATGTTGATCTTTCAGGGAAAGTTGGAGGTAGTGTTGATGCAGATGTGAATTTGTCTCTGGATGGTAAAAAGAAGAGTCACAAGAAGAAAAAAGGTTTCAACTTTCCATCATTTGGATTCGGTTTCAAAGGAAAAGGAGGTGATAGCAGTTCAAGTGATTCAGATTCTGATGATGGGAAGGGAGGAGTTGGCTTCAAAATGGGTGTAAAAGCTCCCAAGGTTAAAGGTGGAGTTGGAGGTGAAGTAAAAGGCCCTAAAGTTTCTGGGGACCTTGATGGCCCTGATATTGATGTTGAAGGTGGTGCTGGTTTTGGTATTGGTGGCTCTGGTGGAATTGGTGGTGGATTAGATGTGAAAAGACCACATGGAGGAATTGAGGTCGAAGGTCCAGATCTTGGAGGAGTGAGTAAGGACATTGATATTGATGTGAAAGCACCTAAAGCTCAAGGTGATGTGTCTGTTGATATTCCAAGTGGTAAGATTTCTGTCGGCGGACCTGATGTAGATGCAGACCTAGACTTAGAAGGCAAACATAAGGGATCTGGCAAAAAAGGATTTGGGTTTAACTTGCCCTCAATCCACTTTCCAAAGGGAAAAGGGAAAGGCCATGCTGATGCTGACATTGATGCAGGCTTGAACATTGGAGGAGACATTAAAGGTCCCAGTTTGTCTGGTCCAGATGTAAACTTGGATGTTGGTGGTGGTGCTGGAGGAGACGTAAAGCTGCCAGAAGGAGATGCATCTCTGTCTATTGAAGGACCAAACATTGGTGGCGGCTTTGGTGGAGGCATGGGAGGTGGCATTGGTGGAGACATGGGAGGTGGCATTGGTGGTGGCATTGATGTTGATGGAAACATTTCCAAACCGGATGCAGACATATCAATTGGAGGTAGTGCTGAAATCCCAGATTTAAATCTGTCTCTCAATGGAAAAAAGAAAAGCCCCAAAAAGAAGAAAGGAGGCTTCCAGATCCATCTTCCGTCATTTGGTTTTGGAGGTAAGGGGAAAGGAGATGACAGCAGTTCTAGTGATTCAGACTCAGATGGAGGAAAAGGTGGTTTTGGTTTCGGTATCAAAGGTCCTAAAGTCAAAGGAGATGCTGGTGGTAAAGTGAAGGGTCCTGAAATTTCTGGAGACATAGGAGGCCCTGATGTTGACGTGAAAGGTGGTGGCGGAATCGGGTTTGGATTAGGTGGAGGAATTGATCCTGAAGTAAAGTTATCTGGAGGCTCAATTGAAGTAGAGGGTCCAGACCTTGGTGAAGTGAAAAAATCATTGGATGTAGACATCAAGGCATCCAAACCTAAGGGTGACATATCTGTTAATCTCCCAAGTTGTGACGTGTCAGTTGATGGACCAGATGTTGATGCAGATTTTGACTTGGGAGGAAAGCGCAAGGGGTCTGGTAAGAAAAAGGGCAGATTCAATATGCCCTCAATCCACTTTCCAAAGGGAAAAGGGAAAGGCCATGCTGATGCTGACATTGATGCAGGCTTGAACATTGGAGGAGACATTAAAGGTCCCAGTTTGTCTGGTCCAGATGTAAACTTGGATGTTGGTGGTGGTGCTGGAGGAGACGTAAAGCTGCCAGAAGGAGATGCATCTCTGTCCATTGAAGGACCAAACATTGCTGGAGGCATTGGTGGAGGCATGGGAGGTGGCATTGGAAGTGGCCGTGGCTTTGGAGGTGGCATTGATACCGATGGCAAAGTTTCAAAACCAGATTTGGACATTTCAGGTAAAGCTGATGTATCGATTGGTGGAAGTGTTGATGCTCCAGAGGGAGATTTAAATCTGTCTCTAAGTGGAAAAAAGAAAAGCCCCAAAAAGAAGAAAGGAGGCTTCCATCTTCCGTCATTTGGTTTTGGAGGTAAGGGGAAAGGAGATGACAGCAGTTCTAGTGATTCAGACTCAGATGGAGGAAAAGGTGGTTTTGGTTTTGGTATCAAGGGTCCTAAAGTCAAAGGAGATGCTGGTGGTAAAGTGAAGGGTCCTGAAATTTCTGGAGACATAGGAGGCCCTGATGTTGACGTGAAAGGTGGTGGCGGAATCGGGTTTGGATTAGGTGGAGGAATTGATCCTGATGTAAAGTTACCTGGAGGCTCAATTGAAGTAGAGGGTCCAGACCTTGGTGAAGTGAAAAAATCATTGGATGTAGACATCAAGGCATCCAAACCTAAGGGTGACATATCTGTTAATCTCCCAAGTGGTGACGTGTCAGTTGATGGACCAGATGTTGATGCAGATTTTGACTTGGGAGGAAAGCGCAAGGGGTCTGGTAAGAAAAAGGGCAGATTCAATATGCCCTCAATCCACTTTCCAAAGGGAAAAGGGAAAGGCCATGCTGATGCTGACATTGATGCAGGCTTGAACATTGGAGGAGACATTAAAGGTCCCAGTTTGTCTGGTCCAGATGTAAACTTGGATGTTGGTGGTGGTGCTGGAGGAGACGTAAAGCTGCCAGAAGGAGATGCATCTCTGTCTATTGAAGGACCAAACATTGGTGGCGGCTTTGGTGGAGGCATGGGAGGTGGCGGCATGGGAGGTGGCATTGGTGGAGACATGGGAGGTGGCATTGGTGGAGACATGGGAGGTGGCATTGGTGGAGACATGGGAGGTGGCATTGATGTTGATGGAAACATTTCCAAACCGGATGCAGACATATCAATTGGAGGTGATGCTGAAATCCCAGATGTTAGTCTGTCTCTAAGTGGAAAAAAGAAAAGCCCCAAAAAGAAGAAAGGAGGCTTCCAGATCCATCTTCCGTCATTTGGTTTTGGAGGTAAGGGGAAAGGAGATCACAGCAGTTCTAGTGATTCAGACTCAGATGGAGGAAAAGGTGGTTTTGGTTTTGGTATCAAGGGTCCTAAAGTCAAAGGAGATGCTGGTGGTAAAGTGAAGGGTCCTGAAATTTCTGGAGACATAGGAGGCCCTGATGTTGACGTGAAAGGTGGTGGCGGAATCGGGTTTGGATTAGGTGGAGGAATTGATCCTGATGTAAAGTTACCTGGAGGCTCAATTGAAGTAGAGGGTCCAGACCTTGGTGAAGTGAAAAAATCATTGGATGTAGACATCAAGGCATCCAAACCTAAGGGTGACATATCTGTTAATCTCACAAGTGGTGACGTGTCAGTTGATGGACCAGATGTTGATGCAGATTTTGACTTGGGAGGAAAGCGCAAGGGGTCTGGTAAGAAAAAGGGTAGATTCAATATGCCCTCAATCCACTTTCCAAAGGGAAAAGGGAAAGGCCATGCTGATGCTGACATTGATGCAGGCTTGAACATTGGAGGAGACATTAAAGGTCCCAGTTTGTCTGGTCCAGATGTAAACTTGGATGTTGGTGGTGGTGCTGGAGGAGACGTAAAGCTGCCAGAAGGAGATGCATCTCTGTCTATTGAAGGACCAAACATTGGTGGTGGCTTTGGTGGAGACATGGGAGGTGGCATTGGTGGTGGCTTTGATGTGAAAACACCTAAACCAGAGGGTGAAATTGCCGTAGATATTCCCAGTGGCAAGATTTCTATGGATGGTCCGGATGCTTCCCTTGATGTAGACGGTCCAGAAATTGATGGAAACCTCGGTTTTAATGGGAAGGGCAAAGGTTCAGGTAAAAAGAAGAAGGGATTCCACATGCCATCACTAGGATTGCCAAAATTCAAAAGTAAAGGAGATTATGATCTTGGTCATGGAGACATAGATGTTGGAGCTGAAGGAAAATTCAAACACACTGGTGGAAGTGTTGGTGTGTCGCTTGAGGGTGATGTTGGTGGAAATGTACAAAAGCCAGATGCAGATGTTTCAGTGGACATGCCAGGTGGACCAAAGGCTCAAGCAGATTTGGATATAAAAGGTGGAATTAAGCTGAAAGGTAAAGGAAGCCCAAAGAAAAAGGACAAGAAAGAGAAAAAGAAGGGTAAATTCGGATTTGGATTCGGGTTTGGAGGCAAAAAAGATGGAAGTTCGTCTGACTCTTCCTCTGATGATGAAGGAAAAGGTGGATTCAAGATTGGTCTTCCTAAGTTTGGATTTTCAAGTGGTGATGGTGGGTCCGCAGATGTGCCTAAACCAGATGGTTCATTCTCAGCAGGATTGGATGTCAGTGGTGATTTGGGTGAAATCAAACCAAAAGTAGATATGAGTGTGAAAGCAGCCAAACCAGATAGCTCCATCTCATTTGGTGGTGGAATTGGCGGAGGCATTGGTGGGGCAATCAATGGAATTGGAGGAGACATGAATGCCAGCCTCGGAGGGGGAGACGTTGATGTTGATGTTCCTGGTGCAGGAATTGGGATTGGGGGAGGACTTGGTGGAGCAGGTGGTTTAGGAGGAGGAAGCATTGATGTTGACGTACCTAAACCAGATCTCTCTGTTGGTGGAGGATTGGATGCTGGTGGAGGAGGAGGATTTGGAATTGGGGGAGGACTTGGTGGAGCAGGTGGTCTAGGAGGAGGAAGCATTGATGTTGACGTACCTAAACCAGACCTCTCTGTTGATGGAGGATTGGATGCTGGTGGCGGAGGAGGATTAGGATTTGGTGGAGGCCTGGGAGGACTTGGTGGAGCAGGTGGTTTAGGAGGAGGAAGCATTGATGTTGACGTACCTAAACCAGATCTCTCTGTTGGTGGAGGACTAGATGCTGGTGGTGGAGGAGGATTTGGAATTGGTGGAGGCCTCGGTGGCATTTCAGGTGGTCTAGGAGGAGGAAGCAATGTACCCAAACCAGACGTTTCTATTGATGGAGGATTGGATGCTGGTGGCGGAGGAGGATTTGGAATTGGTGGAGGCCTCGGTGGCATTTCAGGTGGTCTAGGAGGAGGAAGCAATGTACCCAAACCAGACCTTTCTATTGATGGAGGATTGGATGCTGGTGGCGGAGGAGGATTAGGATTTGGTGGAGGCCTAGGTGGAGCAGGAGGCATTTCAGGTGGTCTAGGAGGAGGAAGCATTGATGTTGATGTACCTAAACCAGACCTCTCTGTTGGTGGAGGACTAGATGCTGGTGGTGGAGGAGGATTTAGAATTGGTGGAGGCCTCGGTGGCATTTCAGGTGGTCTAGGAGGAGGAAGCATTGATGTTGACATGCCTAAACCAGACCTCTCTGTTGATGGAGGATTGGACGCTGGTGGCGGAGGAGGATTAGGATTTGGTGGAGGCCTGGGTGGAGCAGGAGGCATTTCAGGTGGTCTAGGAGGAGGAAGCATTGATGTTGATGTACCTAAACCAGACCTCTCTGTTGGTGGAGGACTAGATGCTGGTGGTGGAGGAGGATTTGGAATTGGTGGAGGCCTGGGTGGAGCAGGAGGCATTTCAGGTGGTCTAGGAGGAGGAAGCATTGATGTTGATGTACCTAAACCAGACCTCTCTGTTGGTGGAGGACTAGATGCTGGTGGTGGAGGAGGATTTGGAATTGGTGGAGGCCTCGGTGGCATTTCAGGTGGTCTAGGAGGAGGAAGCAATGTACCCAAACCAGACCTTTCTATTGATGGAGGATTGGATGCTGGTGGCGGAGGAGGATTTGGAATTGGTGGAGGCCTCGGTGGCATTTCAGGTGGTCTAGGAGGAGGAAGCATTGATGTTGACATGCCTAAACCAGACCTCTCTGTTGATGGAGGATTGGATGCTGGTAGCGGAGGAGGATTAGGATTTGGTGGAGGCCTGGGTGGAGCAGGAGGAATTTCAGGTGGTCTAGGAGGAGGAAGCATTGATGTTGATGTACCTAAACCAGACCTCTCTGTTGGTGGAGGACTAGATGCTGGTGGTGGAGGAGGATTTGGAATTGGTGGAGGCCTCGGTGGCATTTCAGGTGGTCTAGGAGGAGGAAGCAATGTACCTAAACCAGACCTCTCTATTGATGGAGAATTGGATGCTGGTGGCGGAGGAGGATTTGGAATTGGTGGAGGCCTCGGTGGCATTTCAAGTGGTCTAGGAGGAGGAAGCATTGATCTTGATGTACCTAAACCAGACCTCTCTGTTAATGGAGGATTGGATGCTGGTGGCGGAGGAGGATTAGGATTTGGTGGAGGCCTGGGTGGAGCAGGAGGCATTTCAGGTGGTTTAGGAGGAGGAAGCATTGATGTTGATGTACCTAAACCAGACCTCTCTGTTGGTGGAGGACTAGATGCTGGTGGTGGAGGAGGATTTGGAATTGGTGGAGGCCTCGGTGGCATTTCAGGTGGTCTAGGAGGAGGAAGCAATGTACCTAAACCAGACCTCTCTATTGATGGAGGATTGGATGCTGGTGGCAGAGGAGGATTTGGAATTGGTGGAGGCCTGGGTGGAGCAGGTGGCATTTCAGGTGGTCTAGGAGGAGGAAGCATTGATGTTGATGTACCTAAACCAGACCTCTCTGTTGGTGGAGGATTGGATGCTGGTGGCGGAGGAGGATTAGGATTTGGTGGAGGCCTGGGTGGAGCAGGTGGCATTTCAGGTGGTCTAGGAGGAGGAAGCATTGATGTTGACATACCTAAACCAGACCTCTCTGTTGGTGGAAGACTAGATGCTGGTGGCAGAGGAGGATTTGGAATTGGTGGAGGCCTCGGTGGCATTTCAGGTGGTCTAGGAGGAGGAAGCATTGATGTTGATGTACCTAAACCAGACCTCTCTGTTGGTGGAGGGTTGGATGCTGGTGGCAGAGGAGGATTTGGAATTGGGGGAGGACTTGGTGGAGCAGGTGGTCTAGGAGGAGGAAGCATTGATGTTGACGTACCTAAATCAGACCTCTCTATTGATGGAGGATTGGATGCTGGTGGAGGAGGAGGATTTGGAATTGGGGGAGGACTTGGTGGAGCAGGTGGTCTAGGAGGAGGAAGCATTGATGTTGACGTACCTAAATCAGACCTCTCTATTGATGGAGGATTGGATGCTCGTGGAGGAGGATTAGGATTTGGTGGAGGCCTGGGTGGAGCAGGTGGCCTAGGAGGAAGCGTTGATGTTGACGTACCTAAACCAGACTTCTCTGTTGGTGGAGGATTGGATGCTGGTGGTGGAGGAGGAATTGGATTTGGTGGAGGCCTAGGTCAAGATATGGGAATAGATGGAGGCTTAAGTAGTAGTATCAAAGGTGACATAGGTGGAGACATTGTGAGCCCTGATATTGATGTTGATGTGAAAACAGAAAAACCTGATCCATCTTTCTCACTTGAAGGACCAGAATTAAGTATCGGTGGCATTGGTGGAAGCATAGGTGGTGATGTTAAAGGAGATATTGGTCTCGGTGCAGGGCTATCTGGAGGGGTGGATGTGGAGATTCCCAAACTATCAGGCTCTGCTGGGACTGCAGGTAAAGCTAAGCGCAAAAGGAAAAATAAAGGTAAAAAGAAAAAGACCACTGAGGGGTCATCAGTTGATGCTGTTGCTGTAAGTACACCAAGTGTCGATATCGGAGCTGACGTTGATGTTGACAATGTCGTTGCTTCTTCTGGAGGACTTTCTGTACAACTACCAGAAATTGGTGGAGAAATGTCGGGATCAGTTGCAGGCAACGCTGATGTTGATACCAGCGCTAAAGCAAAAGATAGTCCAAGAAAGAAAAAGAAGGAAAAGAAAGGATTCTTTGGCTCAATAGGATTCTCTAAAGATTCAAGCTCAAGTTCAAGTTCATCATCGGAGTCTGATGAGGGCATTGGCTCTAAGATTTTATCCACATTTGGATTTGGCAATAAGGACTCAAGTGACTCAGATAACCCCAATTCGAACAATAACAATAGCACACGACTGGCGGAAACAGCTGAAGCTGACCCCAACACAAGATACAGTGAAACAGAACTCAATGTTAATAACAATGCAAACGGAGATGACAAAGAAGAGAACGTAGATGAATTATCCAAAGGACATTCCCACACACGAAGCAAGAAGACTTTTGGGAGATTATTCAGCCGGAAGCCTCGCCAACATATTGTAGAAATACCTGATGATGGAGTAGAGACAGAAGATAAGCTGCATGCAGGAGAGGAAGCCCATGGAAGTGCCTCAATTGGTATGTATAAAGTAAAATTTCAACTGTCTTGAACTCTTTGCTCATATCACATTTGTTCTCATATAAGTCCAAAGGTTTCACAAGTTTGCCAGTTCCAGAACTGTTAAATATTTTTAGAATTGAATGTATGTTGTTAAAAAATCTACTCCTTAAAAAGGGGAGCCTTTGTTTTGCATAGGAAATTGTCTAAGACGGTTACATTCGAGATGAGCAAAGTAGATCTGGTTGGTTTGCCTTTGGATTATATCAAAAGAATTACACTTTTAAAGCTTTAAATTCACAATGATTAAAATATCTTGAGATTTTATCCTACCACACAATATACAGACATTCCAGTCAAACAAAAGAAGAAAATTCTGTCCTTCAAAGTTTTGGGTTGAAAGACTTTTAAATTTACTTACATTTTTGTAAGCATTACTTTCAAATTTTACGTTATTGATTTCATGCTACCAGGATTGCAATAGCATAGATTGCCATGGATATAGCAGCTTTCAAAGATATTTAAAAGGTAAATTATTTCTATATTTTGTGATTTCCAGCATGCAAATAGGATTGCTTAAAAAAATTGAGCTGTGCTTTGTTTTTGGTTTTCTTTTCTCTTCAAGTGCAAATGATTCACTGATTTAGAATAGTTATTAGAAAATAAGCTAAAACTTAAAAACTATTCTTTAAAAAATTACTTAAATAAATGGATTAAATTTAAGCGACTACCTTCCAAATACTTGAAGAGAAAAACCAAGAAACATTGAACATTCTTCTTGCATGTAAGATTAATTCATTCTTAGCTTAAAAACGCACATTTAATTTGGTTTGCCTTGATTTGCTGTTCTTGCACGCATCATGTTGGTTTTGCTGTGGGTTTCTCCAGTTAAGAAAGATCTGCATGCTTGCATGAGCTTGTTTGGTGTTCAATTGCATGGAAAATAATTCTGCCTGCTTTTCTGTTTTTGTTTTGCATATGTCTCTTGCTACTCACTGTAACAGTGCAACATAACAGCATGTTGCCCAACAAGGGTACTATTCTGCATTTGCCTCAATCAAACACACTGTCCAAATCTGAGAGCTACAGAGAAGGCAAGGTGGGAACATTAGGCAAGCTGTTTGGAAAGAAAAAAACAAAGAAAAGTTCAGGTGTATCTAAAGACAGCACGGCCATTTCTTCACCACCACCACCATCAAGAGTTGACAGCTTCTCTGTCAGTAGTAGTGAGAGTGTAGATATGTCTGATGGCAGTGTAGTCTATTCTCCTGCCGAATTTCTACCAGTTGCTAGGGCTTCTTTAGATAGTACCTCTTCCAGCTCCTCTAAGTCTGGTCACAAAAAACGTCATGCCCCAGCCCCACCTACATTAAAAATTATACCACAAGAACATAAATATAAAGATGGCATTCCAGAGTCACCAATGTCAGAGAAATCCTTTCGATCATTTTCATCCTCATCTTCATTAGGAACACCTCCTATTCTGCCACATAAAGGTTTATACAACAGCCTTCCTGTCAGTAGTGAATTTCTAAAAAGAGGAAGTGCATGTTCACTCCCTGATTTTAGCCCTCATAAGAGAGATTCAAAGATGCGAGCTGCTTCTCTTGAAAACAGCCGGCTTCAAATTCCCTCTCCATCATCAACCTCCAATATATTTGCTAAACGAGGAATTATCTATGCCAGCATTGAAGACCTGAGTTCTGTAGCTGAAGCTGTCAAAGAATTGCCACTACCACCAGGTGCTCCTCCTCCTAAACCAAAACGACTTTCAGCATCACCTGATGTTCTTGAAGAAATGCTTGAAGAAATTGATGCAGACCCAAAGAGCTGTCTCTCTTTAGTAGATGAAGGTAATGAGCATGCTGATGAAGAAATTTTAGCCTCTAAACAAGAACCTGTTGAGATTGCCAGTAGCCAACAAGCTTCAGACTTGAAAGACACAATCTCAGATAAGTCCAAGGAAGATGCATCTCTTGAAGAGCAGTCTGTCCAAGAAGAGGAACTCAAGCAATTATACTTGTTTGATATGTTAGCACCTCATTTACAATCAAATGACTTGCAGGAAACGGACACAACAGTTGACATTAAAGTGGAAGTCAAGCAAACTAAACGTGATCCAGATTCTGTAAGACCACAAGGTTCTGGATCCAAAGACCTTATTGATGCTCTCTGTCCACCTGCAATGCCTGAGGATTCTTCGTCTGATCCTATCAAACAAGAAACTACTGCTCCTTTCAGTGAATATTCTGCACAAAACCTGTCTGAACACACACCTACCTTTGAAGATTCTGTAAAACCTAATGTTTCTGAGTTGGGATTGGCACCGCCTATTCAGAACTATGAAAATGAGAAAGCAGATGGAGTTGAGATGAATAAGACTGTAGAGTCTAGTACAACTGTCGGTATTTCTCATGATACAGAAGCAACTTCAAATCTTCAAACCCTGCCATCTGGAAGTGAACATGTACCTGCAGTACTAACAGACTTCTCTACTTGTAAAGAGGTACCAATGATTCCCGATTATTCTGCAGTTAGACAAATGGCCAAAGAAGCCATTCATTCAAATAATGAACGTGCATCTGAGATCAAGGCAATCCTGAAACGATCCATGGCAAGAATGATGGGGGTCGAACTCCCGGTAGAATCAGTTTCTAGAAATGTGTCTGTTGCAGATGTCAGAAATGATAATGAAACACTGGAGAATGAGATAATTTCTTCATCTGTTGCTGATGAAACAGAGAATCTCCAGATAGATGGTTCTATTAATATGGTAGAGGAACCAACAAATGTAGTTGAAAAGACCGTTTCTTCCAGTATTACTGATATTACATCAAAGAGTCTAAAAGAAGAGTTTGAGAGTCCAAGTGAGGATATTAACTTCAACAAAGTGAGTCCAGGAATGGACGCTAAAGACGAGACCTTCCTTAGGTCTGATTCAGACACAGAAGACAAGACTGTTGCCACTCCTATTGTTATCAAACCTTGTGAAAAGAAAGAAAGTATAAAAGATGGCACTCGGGTAAAAAAGTCCCTCTTGGATGATGCTAAGTATGAAGTGTCTGTAACAAAACCTGAGAGTATGTTGCTGACAAGGTCAAGCTCATTTAAGAAGAATACAAACAATGTTCAGCATCTATCTAATCTATCCAGATCAAAATCATTTGGAGCAGAAGAATGGAAGAGTAAGATTTCCAGTCATCAGACAAATGAAAAGCAACATACAGACACTTTCAATTTTGCACGCGCTGACCCTAAAGATGAACTAAAAAAACTTGCTTCATTGAGTGTGGTAAGAGCAGCAAGAGAGAAATTTGGGAGTACATTGTCTAATAAAGATAGCCTTCAAAAACATCCCGTTTATTCTGAGAAGCTAGCATTTTCCCAAAAGTCTTCACAAAGCTTAACAACAAGCAATGCAAAAGAAAACTTGGAGTTTGTGGAAGCTCAGAAAAGACTTAAAAAATGTCCAACTCCTCATGAAGAGCCAATCATTTATCAACACAATACTACAGTGAAGGCATCTTTGTCTACAAAGGATTCTCCAACTGCGGTACCACAGCAAAATGAACCAACAAAGATTACCACAAGCTCAGTCCACAGAGTTGCAACTGGTCAGGTTACCTCAGAAAGATCAACGCAGATTTTATCCCACAAAGTGGCAGATCAGGCACCCTCCTCGCTAAGTTTTGCTGGTACTGGAAGGGTTATGTATCAGAGTAAAGCAAAGACATGGAAAAAGTCAACAGAGAGAGTCCAAACAAAAGAAGTACCTGTGAGGAAAAACTATACAGACGATAGTTCTTCAATAGTATCTACTGTCAGCTCATGGAAGGAAAAAAGAACCAAGAGGAAAAGTTTGGTAGAGAATGAGTTTGATAATGGCGTCAAAGAAAAGGATATTAACAGGGAAAACATTGCAGTTATGTCTGAGCTAACTGTCAGTCCTAGCAAAGTAGGCAGTGGATCTGAAGCTGTGGTTGTAAAGGAAACGTATGACAAGAATGTCCAAGAAATGGACGCAGAAATTAAGTCAGAAATTGTTGAGGGAAGGGTTGAACCAGAGATGCAACGGGTTCTGGTCAAGGATGAAGCCCAATCTGCCCAGATACAACCCGAGTATAAAGAGTTCATCAAAACTCAACAGCATCATTCTAGTAAAGAGGCCATCACAAGTGAGTTGGAACCAATAGTGGTAGAGAATACAACCGTCAAAATGGAGATTGCCGTCACAGCAGCTACTGTTCAAGGAGAGAACACTTCCGTATATGTGAATGAAGAAAAGCCACACACAGAAATTAAAGTTGATGAGGAAACTCACATCAAACGTCGCAGAGAGGTCCGTGAAAGAACTAAAAGTATCCTTGCCAAAATGAAAGCCACAGCAGCTTTTCAGAACCCTACTAAAAGTGGCCCAGCATTTAGTGATGATACAAGTGTGCAGAGAAGAGACAGTAAGGAAGCAGCACAGATTCGTGATCGTCGAAGAAACACTAAATCCACTCCAAATATTGACAGAGTTTGGAGAATGTTTGATGAAATGGTGCCCCAAAATGTAGATGGAATGAATCTTATAAATTCAGACAAACAAATAAAGCACTCCCCTCCAAGTCAGCCAAGAGTTACCAGGAAGATAAAAAGAAAATCATTTGTCCGTAGATCAGCTGGTGCTGATCTTGACCGGCAATCTGAAAGTTCTTCTGAAGGTCTTTCCGAAGATGAGCCCCCCAGAAGACAGCATTTAAGTGGTCGATTAGACTCTGGTTTTTCTGACATTGCCTCTCACTCTGAGTTGGACAGACGGGTTCTTCCCCACAAAAACCATCCAAGGAAGACGCCTGGGAAAACAAAGCAGTCAAGTCCTCGAAGCAGCCCGATTATGCCCCCAAAGCTTGGGGAGTATCCAACCTCCAATCTTGTGTCAGAAGTACCATCTGAGAAATTTCCAATATCAGCAGATCCATCAGAGCTCCAGAGGATCATCTTCCAACAGCAAGAAGAGATGCGCCGCCTTCGCCAGCAAATGCAGGCCTCGCAAATTCAGGCCAACCAAATGCAAGTCACTCAAATGCAAACTTCTCAAATGCAAGCCACTAGTCTTTCAGAGGGTATTCAGTCTCCTGCTGTAAGCCTTGGGCAGATGAACGTAGCAAACCCACATGTTCCCACAATGCCTTACATGTACTCTCACCCTAATATGATGATGGTACCTCAAAGGGGTATGATGCAGCACCCTATGTACTATGTCCCCCAAGGTATGCAGGTTCCTCAGGGGCTACAAACCCCCACGGTACAGATGCCTGGGGTTCTTCCTATCAGCAACTACTCACCATATGCTCCTTCACATGTGCCTTTTCCTGTACAGGGGATGTTACCGATGCAGACACAGATGCCTATGGGATTGCCATTTCAACAAGGTAGTGTGACCCAGTACCCCACAAGCCACTTTACAACGATGACTGCATCAGGAGGATCTATACCCGAAGCCCCCCGGACTGTTGAGCAGAAACACAGTGAGTAGATGTGGCTGGATGGTGTTCCGTTGCCAATGTCTGTGGCTGTCAACAAAAACGGTTTGAGCGTCTGCTAATACTGACAAAAACCTTTAAAACTACTTACTAAAAACTATGTCATCATGCACGGTCATTCCCTCCACCACATACACACTACACATATCCCTCCTGCATTGGTTATGGTTTGGTTCATCTTAAAGAATTGGTTTCCTTTAGAAATCTTACCACTACTGCAACAAATAAGTCATTTATTATATATTTCAAGTGTCTTCTTGCAGAAAATGCTGTTTATTTGCAAATTAGAACGTAGTGCAGTTAGATGTGAGATTCTAGTGTATGTAACAATTTGATTATTTGTTGATAAAATTTGATGGTACAGTTGGATAATACACATGCTGAGTGAACTGCAGTAAAAAACAAAACAAATCAATTTTTTTAAATTTCAAATAGTAGGTTAGAATATTAATTACCATCAAAATGAAACCTTCGTGTTTTGATACTACTTATATATTTATAAAGCATGTCATTTTGTTAATAATCTTGATATACTAGATCATGCCAATATGTGTAGAGATCAATAACTGTGGACAAACTTCTACCTGTGAGTTACTGCAACTATCTACATATACTATAAAGACATTAGATTATTTCTAAGTGAGTGATCTTACAAATGTCCAAAGAAAGTACTCAACAGAATCAAGTTTTGCTGCTTATGCAGGTTGAATAGCTTGAAGAAAAAGAGTTGAAGCACTTCATTTTGAAGTGTTGGATCAGTGCTTTACTGACGATACTTTTGAACAAGTTACTCCTGAACTAAAACATTACGTGCCACAGTTTAAGCTGGTACTTCAGAATTAAAATAATTTAGTAATACTGGTAATATTGTTATGACAATTTGTTCATTTGTGCTTGATCACTCATTCTGTAACTTATTTGTCAATTTTTGGTTTATTACACTAAACAAATCATTGACAACTAAGTTTAGTGCTGAATTGAATATTATTATTCTCAACATGTTTACTAATTGTTTGTGATATGAACACTTTATTCTACTATAAGTTAATTCACAGTTGTTATTATGTAACTCCATGTTTTGTCCAGGGTATTATTGGGTATTATTATTATTTTTGTCACTTTTGAATACACCATGCACTTTGTGAAGTTTTGATAAGATTGATGTTGTATTTGTACCGCAGAAAATAGCAAATATTCATAGAAGATAATATTTGTATACATGGAAAAGTATAGCATTGGTAAAACATCCTATATTTTCAAAGTTCACAAATATTTGATTTCTGTTTAGAGAAACATAATTAAACCACAAATTTCTAGAACAAATCGAAAGAAAATTATACTTGTGAAAAAAACCCCAATGCGAACAAGGATTCCCTTACAAAAAAATCCAATGTTGTATATAATTTTCTTTGAATATTTTACATCCATGCTCCGACATGATCAGGCCATTTGAACAAACCTTTTGAGGTGTTACTTCACTGGTGCAAAGATTCATATTTACATTTCGACTTAAAAGGAAATGAATATAATTTTTTTTTAACAGTTCTCCTTTTGAAAATAAAATAGTTAAGGGAAAGAACAACAAAAGTTTTCTACAAGTTTTGAATGTTGTAAAAAAAAAGATGAGACAAAAGTTTACATGAACATTCTTGTGGTTCATCTCAGGATCAGATTTAAGATTATTTGTAATTCCACATCGGCAAAAAAGTATACTACAAAACGTTTTTACTATTGTTGTTCTTTACCTTTAACAAGACAATTTAATTGAATTTTCTTGAATATTTGCTATGGACTGAACAAAATGATAAATTTATGTAGTTGAAAATGTTTGCTTCTTGTATATAGTTGAATGTAAAACTGTTTTTCCTCATAGGACAACTTAAATTAGAAAAAGTAATAAAAATTGGAAAATGAAATGTTAATCCAGTCAACTTATTAAAATATACCTGGCTGATTGTAAAGATATAAGACTCTTGGGGTAGAAGAAATGAGTAGTGTTTTTAGTATAACATGCATGTAAATTACAAATGAATCGGCATTTTTCTGTTTGATTCCCAAAACAAATATATAACGAACCTTTTTTATTATAGGAATTACAAATTATTGTACAGGCAAACTCACACTAGTGGAATACTAAAAAAAAAAATTGTAAAGTCAAAACAATGTAAACTTATTTGATAAGTATACTTTATAACACCCTTTTAGCATAGCTCCATTACAATGAGAAAATTAACATAGTTTCTACTTTTACACCATTAACTGTGCCTATGCCTCTATTTAACTTGCAATATTTTGTATTGTACAAGCTTTCTGTATTTCAAAACCAAATGTATTTTTAATATCACTATTGTATTGGGCAAGCTATTTAGACTTTTGTTGTCGGCCATAAAAGATGCTATACTTTCATGTTTGTAAATCCCAAATTTTAAGCAAAATAAAACAAAGTAGTAGTTGAAATTCTTCATGCTACGTTAGGAGTATTTTACTGCATAAAACTACTACTCTTATCAGAGCAGAAATGAGGAAATCATTCAAAAAAACATTGTAGAAATTTGTATTGGATAACAGTAGTATTTTTGTGTTACTTAAGTATTGATGTCTAGTTAAGGTACTGTGTTTTGGGTGTTTTACGTAACCCTTTCAATGTCCAATGTGTGAACAATTATATTCAGTCTGATACTGGATACAGCTTTTGCAGGGCCTCGTTACAAGTGATATGAAGAAGAAAAAATGACCAGATTGGAACATTTTGTTGTGTGCTATAAAGAATCTCAGCATGTTTTTTATACGTCGGTTACATGTATTAGGAGAACATAACAAATGATTTGAACATTGTGGTTGCTTAGCAACAATAATCAAAACACATGGGCAGAAGATCTGAAATTGCGGAGAGAAACACCTTTTGGAAGGCCCCCAACCTTGAACAAACTCTGCAATTTGAGCGTCTTCTCCTATGCATTTTGACCAGCAAGTTAACAGTACGATTGCTTGCTGTAACTACTTTTGATGGGTGCCCTGCACTGCATTTTGCCTGTAAATCTGTGCTTCCACTAATCTTTGTATAGATTTTACCAGTGCCTTTTGTATATATATATATATAAAACAAACATTGGTTATTTTCTGGTATAGAGCTAGTGATCTTTACTTGCACTGAATGAGTGGATTTAATTTTTTTTTTCTTTAAATAGAGGGTTACTTTGCAAATTAAACATAACATGAAACAAAGAAATTGGTTTGAAACGAGTTATATTTGTGTACACAGATTTATTGTAAATCAACTTGGTATTTAAGTACTAACCTTTAACAGATGTAGTTATATTTTGTTAAAGGTTGGTGGTTTAAGTTGTTTTGAGTGTAGAATTCTTGACAACACTTTGTACTTATTTTCTCAATTAACACATGTAAATGACAGAACACTCACAAAGGGCCACAGGCTTTTTTTTTTAAGCAGATACAAATTCCTTGTTATCTTTTGCGAAATTTGTCAAATTTGAGACGTTAAATAATGGAGTGGTGATTGCTGTTGTAACTGATATATATTCATATTACAACATTAACTGCAATAGACTGGGCAAGTCTCGCGCATTATTTGAATGTTAAAGTGGGTATTTCTTTGACACACTATATTAATTTTCAAGGTACCAAAAATAATTTAAAACTAGACATAATTTTTTGTAGAAAACAAAAAAGGTGTTCGGTGTGACCTCGTGTTTCAAAGAAATGTTATAAACATATACTTCTATAGAGTCTTTAGAATGGTGGTTCTAAAGATTTGACCAAACTTTTTGGATGTAACACATCCCAGCTTGAGTACATGCAAAGTTTCCATTTGATCACCAAAGTTGTTCTGTACATATAGATCTTGTAAAACACTACCTTGGTGGTGACATAACATGAAAATTGATGACGTCGTGAAAACGTCACTCCACATATCCTTGTAGGACCTTCCAAGTCTCATGCAAAATGAAATTTGACTATAGCTTGCTTTGTACTGAAGATATGTAATAATTGGTAAAAATTTCAAAAATTTGAAAGAAAAAAAATTGATGACGTCATCAAGTTGTCACTCTAGCTTTAAGTAGTCAATATCACTGTCTATCAACATGCCAAGTTTCAACTCGGTCAAACTTGTGGTTTTGTAAATACACAGCTTCAAAAAGTAAACCTTTAAGGCGATACCATGTGACACATGATGACGTCATCAATCTAAAAATTCACACATATGTTGTCTGCATGAAGGTCATTATGTATACATGTACCAATTTTGAAACGATTATCATAAACTTCACCACAGACATCTAGTAAAAGTGTATTTGGAGCTGTTTTTAACCTGCCGCTAAAGGGCGCTTTTAGATTTAATGACGTCACCGGTCCAATTTTTTTAAATCAGACCCTTGCCGGACTATAACAACGTTGAAAACGACTTGAAAAAATTTGCCACTTTTAAGTTATAAGGCACTTCCGGTTTCGACCGGAAGTAGAGGTCACGCACACGGAAAAAAAAAGACCTGTATGACCCCGCATAAAACAACCGCCGGCCTCTTAAGTGTGATTTGTTACAGAATTTCAAAGATTAAATTTTTTTCCTTCTAAAAACCTTGTAATTTGACACCTGATGATGTCATCATGAAGTAACTAAAGCAGTTTCATCTCCTAATGGTTATCTAACTATGTGTGAAGTTTCAAGTTTATATGAGCTTGGGAAGTGTGCTTTTGTTAGCGGACAAATAATAAAAACCGGAACAAAAACACGAAACTTGAGACGGCACTTTTCCGAGTTTGACAGCTTCACCAAGGTGACCCACTCCAGCAACAACAAAACAAGCAAGTCATTGAAAAATATATCAAAATGTTTGCAAGTTCAAAGACAAAGTACAAGACTGGTAAATATTGGGAGGGGGATAGATATTTTGTAATCTGAAAGCTCAGTGATTTCTTAATAATTTCACATCCTCCTGAGAATTATTTCAGTCTGAAATACTCTCAAAGAGCAAAAAATATCATTTGAAGACCCCAATCGATATAAGCCCAATAGGAAAGTGCACAAAATTCCTGACAAAACAATTTTTCACTGTTTTCAGTTACCGAATTTGTGCAAAATTTGCACAGGTTTGTTGTAAGGAAGATGTGAAATAAAAAACTCTCAAAAACAATAGGTAGATTCCTTTCAAAGCTGATTCTGTGGCTGTTTTGATTTTTTTTTTTACTTTCCCTATTCACAATTAATTCTTCAAGATCTTTAATTCTTTCCAGTATGAGAACATGATTATACTAATTATTTTTTATCTCAACATTTGCAGACCATAAGAAATAAATAATCAACATTTTCAATCAATGAATACAAATAATCAACATCTTCAATAAGATAAATAATTGCACTGGTCATAAAATCTGCAACTAAGTAACATATACATTTCTCCTTTGAATACACAAAGTTGCTTGAATGAAATATTTGTCAGGAACACATGTAGCTTTTCGAGCCTTCTTGAGATATGGTGGACACTGTAGGAGTGGAGTGCAGTGTTTGCTTTGGGTCAGAGATGTGAATTGAGAGAGTTGCAACATAGAGGGACCAGTGTTCTTCAGTCACCTGGTTGCTGGACGCCATACAACCGAATGGGCAGACTAGTCTGGCACCGGGTATTTCCAAATGGCTTCTAATCGCAAGTTGTCTCAACTCTCTCAATATACAGCTCTGGTTTGGGTGTAGACAAATTTACCATAACCTTGTAGTGCCCACTATAGGTCAAAATGGCTTATCAAGCTTCAAATTAAGGAAAAGCAAATCAGAAGTAAATATTTCTGTTTTCATATCTCAGACATAACAAATATGAAAAACTTACTTTGCAAATGTATCAAGATAAATAAGTAAGTTGTTTTCCCATGTTTTTGAAATAAATAGTTTGGTCAAATTCATCTCAGCATCAACAAATATCTACAGTTTCAAATATACATAGTTTAGTTAAATAGAAATTTTTTAGATCTTTTCTTTTGCAACATCTAAGCCGCAAGGTTTTGCCGACCTTTGTTGGCAAAAGTATGGGCAGCCTTTACTCACCCCAAAATTACAGCAGTTTATTTACAACAATGCTATCAAATAACTCATACTGTCTACACACTGACAAGTCAATTGTCCTACCCAAACAAATGGTAGAGATATCCTTCAGATTTTTGCCAACCCAGTTAAAGATTTTGTGATACTTTAGGCTGCTCATACACAATTGGTGGTCAATCTTTGTAAACAAAAAGAAAAAGTCTATCAAAGTTATCATCAGCTACATCATCTTTGTCAGATCCCCTGAATACCAGTGGCATAAGACACTATTAATTCAAATTAAATGAGTGGGTGCAGACTAATTTTCCTTGACCGGCTTGTAACATGTAGATGGTGTTAGATTTACATGACAAGATGGCTGTACCCAGAAGGGTCTACACAGAAACTCCAAACACTGCCTTAAAGATTCATAGTGAGTAAACATAACACCTACTCAGTGTTGGGGTAACACAGTGTTGGGGTAACACAGTGGAAAGTATCTTTCTATAGAGTATGGTGGTTATAGAAATCAACATTTTGATCAGGTACTGATGTATCCTTTTTACATGAGCGCGCATGTGAGGTTTTCAAAGATGGCACACGTTTGGATGTATTTTTACTGAAATCACCTATTTCATAATTGAAAGGCATGTCTTACGACAAAACCTAATACTTCTGACAACACCTTGAGTCTACGTACAGAGCAAGTCCAAGGACTATTTTTTTCTTACATAAATCCTCGAAGAGAGACTTGCTCAATATGGATTCTGGCAACCATTGGAGCCAGTTTAATTAGAGTGGGTGTGTGTCCAACAGTGGAATTACATCACATGATCAACATGATACTCTAATCCTCTACAGATTATCTGACGGAGATTATCGAAGCTTACTAATCAAAATGTCGGATTACTTAACCAACAGATCCAAAATTCATAGCAGTTATTTCCATGGTGTTACCATAAACCTCCCTACAAAGTCCTACCATTAATTACTCTTCCTAAACGCCCATAATACTCGGCCATATTTAAACTCGATACAAATTTCAACATTTATCCATAAATAGCCACATTTTTGTTCAAACCACAGCTTCAGCTTCGGCTCTGGCTTGGCCTTATCAGTAATTTGGAAATTGTTCACTTTTGGTACAGGGCTTCCAACTGGCTGATGAAGCCAATAGAAGAGCCAAAGCCAATGCTGTGCATGTGTATCTTGTAATATGAGTATTGCTACATGTAGGCTGCAGCGCACACAGCTTTTTGAATGATGTACACAATTATTGCTGTAGGCCCACTGTGCTGCATTTGTTAAACCCAATTTAACTGAGATTTCATTCAAAATGGAGATTTTTTTGTTTCCTAAAAAATCATGGAACTTTATGTTAATCAGTACTATCGTCAGAAAAAATGGTTTTACGTTATATTTACATCTGTTTAAAAATTTGTTTGTTTCCTGAAAGAGTTGGTTTAAAAATTAAACATGTAAATAAAATTAGCAGCATCATGTAACTAGCTGACATTGTTCAAGGTGAAGTAAAGGATTGATAATGATTAAAGAAACAAATGACAACTCTCAATTCGAAAGCACACTAACTAGAAAGTTCATACCAGAACCAATCCTCCGGAGGAAATATTTCTTTCTGATTTAGTGTCAACAATCACCATTGCTTGTTTTGATTGCCACAATGAAAATAAGCTCATATATGAATGCATGAAAAATCTAAGGCAAATAATAAATAACTTGTCATTGTTTTCACTGAAAATGTGACCACTATTAATGTGATAGTATTGTCACAGGTTGGTTGCATGGTGTGTGCATAGATGGTGTGTGTTAACAACTAGAGGATGGATGAGAATTCATGTATTACTCTCCCCAAAAGCAATCTAGTTGCAAACTATACCTTGTATTAGTTAGTATGTTCAGAGTGACTATAGTTGAAGACTGTGTACTGATTGTGGTTATTATTAAGAACAATTTGATTGGTTTCTTTCTGAAAGCCAACTGAATATTATGCAGTTGCTAGGGGGGAGGGGGGGGGGGCTGGGTTCATTGAATCAGATAGCTGAAATACTTGCTTCAGTTTTGAATAATGGACCCATATTTAAATGTGGGCTGTTGATGATTTCACCAAAATTTTGTCAAATTTTTAAAAACACTTTGCACAACCAGTGTTCCTTTTTGTCTTGTTTTAAAGAGAGTCAAATGTGAAATGTATTATAAATCTACATAACTGGTTCTGGCCGAGTATGTGAACATTCATTCTATCTTCTAGTATTTAATATAAACACCATACAACCATTTGCTCTTTGACACAACCAACTTATGAACATTTCATCAGATTTTAGTAAAACACCAAATGATGGTTGAATTTAAGATTACCGACCATGTAGTACACCTTAAAATGACCATTGTGACTTTATGACTATTTAAGATTACCGACCATGTAGTACACCTTAAAATGACCATTGTGACTTTATAACTATTCCACAATTTCACTTGTTAAATTTGACTTTGGTTTAATCTAAGATGTATACACCCTGATTGTTTCTGAAATCTCCTTACGACAAATGGGACAGAAATCCCTTCGATTCATCAAGGATTTAGCACACTCATGACATGTAACAAGATGATGGCATGGGCATAGAAGGCAGTCTCTTGGCCTATCCATACAGATGGCACAGTCACGGTTAACAACAGCAGCTAAAATAAACATAGAAGCATTGCAACAGTAATTAGTAAGTAATTAGTAATTAGTAATTAGTAATTAGTAAGCAACAATGACAATAAAACATGTTTAAAAGATACCAAATATAAAATTGGTTTAGTCTGTTAATTGAAATAAATTGTAATGGCCCAAATCCCTCTGAACACACCACAAATGATGTACCGTAATTTCCTGCGGATAAGGCGCTCGGCGCAGTACCTCAAATTACCAAAATAATATTCATGGTTTAACAGATAAGGCGCCCCGCCGCATAAGACGCAACATATTCTGCATAATGTACAAGCTCGCTTGTACATCAACACATACTGGGGTTATTGTGATGGTATAAGCACACTTACCATCGCGCAAAGGGATCGTAATTTTATAATCACGAAGACTAGTAAAACATTACTGCTATTTTTCATTGTAATTTTTTCCATGTTCGTTTTAAAGATTTTTTCTAAAACCATAGCTTAACATTTTTTCTTTTCACACAACGAGCACGCGCAGACACATTTTCCCATCGCTCCCAATAAATGGGCTGCTAGTCTTCGCTGAATGCTGCAATACATGCAAGAACCAATGAACACTAGAGGGCGCTTTCTTAATAATGCTTTCACAATAAGAACGTACGCCCTCTGTTGGCGAGAGCATTTCACGATAACATACAAAAACGACTTGTTTAATAAAGACTAGCAACTGTCATGTGATATAGCAGTGTACTGTGTGCATGCATTGATCGTCGCTCATTTGCGACGGTATTGTTATTATTATTGTGGGCAGCAGTATGGCCAGTGACTTCGTTCTTCGGTAAGTTTCGTCAAAAATGTGAACGGTGTAGGTTTTATTTTAGTAAAAATGTGTCATGTAGAATTACCCTGGATGAAATAAAGGACCTATTTTGCAGTATAAATGTAAGATTTCACATTGTAATCATCACAATGAACTCAATCGAAATCAGATAAGGCGCATCGGAAGATAAGACGCAGTGACTTTTTTTTACCATTGAAAGTCAGATAAGACGCGTCTTATCCGCAGGAAATTACGGTACACACACAAAACTTTATAAATGCAAAATTAAAACATGGCATTAGTTCCTAGATCCTGTAAAAATATGTTTTTATCTTGCTTTTCAAAGACAATATGATTAGTTGTCAAAAATAATACCACTTCAAAAAAGCGTTAGTATTGGTGTTTGTATGACTATTCTGACCTAGGAGTCTATTACTGCACACAGAGCTACTCTGGACATTCACCACATGATATCACATTGCAGGCTGGCATACTTTATATCTACCATTCAAAACCTATGTGGATGACGTTAAATGGTCAGACAGTAGGAGTGATAACATTCTGCCCTCCTCAGTTCCGTCAAAGCTAAAATAACCAACAAAAGTGAAGATTAAATGTGAATTAAGGTTTTAACTTACCACATTCATCATCTTGAGGGGGTGTCATATTGCCACTGTGCCCCAGGTGAGGCATACCTCTATCAGGGATGCCTAGCATTCCATGCTGTCGTAGCAGTTGCTGACGTCTTGCTGTGTGTCATGATTGGGCAACAAATAGAAAGACGTTAAGTTTCAATTCAAATATGAATGAGAAAGAATAGCTATATACAAGTTTATATGGTGGGCAAATCTGTTTCCATAATGTAATGAGAGTTTGAGTTGGTTTATCATCAGTATACTGGGCACAAAATCAGTGAAAAACAGTTTGCGCAATATGGCAAATACTATGTTTCCATAGCCTTTAGGCAAGGTGTGATTGGCCGTCTGGATAGCTACTGCAGAATGACAAACATCATGGTGTGTTGTGAGAGTGCCACGAGCTTGTACAGGTAATTAGTTATTCATTTATTCATAACATGCAAGTATGTAGTAATAAGTAAACCAAACAAATGCTGTCCATATCACTTGTTATAAACAAAGGCACTCTTTTCATATTCTATGGTAGTTTCACTACCTAACATACAATACAAATTATATAAAATTGCCACAGTTTAAAATTCTCACAAATTATCAAGTTTCTGAGCAGCAACATCTTAGCTTTTAATTCAGACGTCTGCGTTCCTTTTACCCGATGCTTAATCGACAATCAACGGAAGTTGCCATCCGACTTCACTCATTCAAATTTTATCTGCGAGCGTTTCTACAGGTCAACTCCACGAAGGGCAATGAAATATGAATAAGAACTTCTTTACAAAATCGGAGAAAAGTGAAGAAAAAGAGCTTTCTGTTGGCAAGTTGGTAAAGGCACCTGTGGTTTCACCACTTTGAATTATTGGTAAGTTTTCATACTGGATATACGGAGATCCATGTTCTGCACTTTAACTGAAGTTAGAGTTACCACAAACACACAAAATCTGGGTACCTAACTTTCTTGAGTTGATCTGCTCTGGGCTCAGGATCAGTGCATCCCTGCCAGACCGAAAGAATAGAGTCTTACCAATCCCCTCCAGAAATTGCCTCACTGTATAATGCAAATTAGAAAAAGGTCAGAAGGTCATCTTAATCTTACAATGCAAAAATGTAACGGCAGAGAAAGTGTATTCAAAAGCACAAAACAGTAAATTCAAGTCATCTAGACACATTTTCATTATTTCAAAAAAGGTAATGTGCTCTTGATTTGCGAAACAAAAAGAAAATTAATTTCAATTGTGACTTTTTTTCTTATTTGAAAAATTTCTACCAAGAAATAATACTTATTCATTTGTTTATTTCATTAAACCTCCAACAGCGCAATTGCCAATAACAGGATGGTAAATAGGAAACAAGAAGAAATGTTCAGCTTTAGATGTGGGAGAAAAACCCTAAATGGAGAAAACCCCTGCAATCAGGTAGGGACTGAAAACCCAATCCACATGCAAGGCTTTGGTCTGAGGTGGGATTTGAACCAGGGTCCACAGAGGTGAAAGGCAGGGAAAGAAACAACTGAGCCAACCTGATGCCAATAAGTATCTGAATATGTAAATGCTTCAATTTCCAACACAATGAAATAGTTACAATAGTCACTTGTACCTTTGTAATGAAGTCACTTCAGTCTTGAGATATTTTACATGTCACAGTTTCAACTTCTCAACTTTGTTTCCCCAGCATTTTTGCCCAAACGTTGATGATTGTATGAAAAGTATGCATTCCATTATTACAGCTTATTACCTTTCTCAACACATGTCTGTGCAGTGAATGCAGTTGGGTTTATCTCTACCTCTGGAACGGCATACACTGGATTCAGAAATCGTAGCCCCATTACTCTCTATACACAATCAAACAAATAGCAAAGGAAAAGTAAATCACCATTTGTTTTTATCAAATTCACTGTTTAGGTGAAAAGAACTACAAACGGTTTTTATTTTATCAGGGATTCTGTACAAGCTTTTTGGACACCGTATTACCCCAGGCCATTCCTGCATTGTATGAGCCAAAGATGCAGTTCAAGCATCAGACTTATTAGCCACTCCAGAGTCCATAGGGACCCTGACTGAGTTGAAGGCTACTTGATTGACAATCATACTCATTCCTGAGTGATTGCTGATGATGATGCTAATGACATGTCTATATTGGGCTTATTTAATTGAGGCAATTGAAATAAGCAAGAGTGACTTAGGTGGACATCAAAAAGACTGCATTTCTGTGTCCGATATGTGGCAGAGGGTGTTCCCCCCAAATGTTCCCATACTTTAGCAAACTCTTTTCCTCTTGTACAGAGGTACCGGCCCGCCCCCCCCCCCCCCCCCCCCCCCCCGCCTAAAATCCTTTAAAGAATTCCTGAGACTCCTAGACCACAATGAAGACAATGAAGACACAATAGGAGGGGGGACACTACGCCACATATCAAGCAACAAATGCGCTGTATGTATCAACCAATGAATACCACTTTCTTGGACGATTTATAATTTGTATAATTTCTTTTTGAATTAAGCGATTTGAACTTTGAACTTTGAACTATAGATCTCACCTCTGGATATGCAGCCTTCTCTGCAATGGCTCTTATATCAAGATTGAGTGTGTTAGTGCTGATCACTGTGTCTGAACTACACAGATGGGAAACTTCTAGAAACATCAAAAGTCAAATTTAATATGGGTTAATACCAACTTATTACTACTCTTTATTTCTCAAATGCTTTTTCCCATAGTTTTCTTTCATCCCAACTCCCTGGGTGTTGCGACTAGCTTTCCCTTATCCATTAAAATACTCAAGTCTGTAGTAACTTAACCAACATATTTGGACTCTGGTAAGATTGGTCTGCCTGGCCTCATTCTAAGAGTGGGTGACTTGTTGGCACTGTATCAAATCCATCAAAATACTTCACTCTGTTTGGGCTTGATACGATTAGTATGCATGCCTTACGAGTGCATCTCCATCAAATACAAGCAGTTTCATCTGATGGATTTTGTAGGACTTGTGGGGCTTATGTTTTTGTAAATTATTTTTAACCATTAATTTCAATATTGTGAAGGGCATTGTGCATCCTTTAGGGGGATTTGGGTAGAATACAAATTTGTATTATTATTATTTTTGTAACACTACAATTGTCTGTTCATTCAATATCATCCACTGTGGTTTTGAATGATAGATGCACTATGCAAGCCTGCAATATGATATCATGTGGTGAATGCATCTTCAAAACACAGTTACTTCTGTTCACAGTTGTACCGCCACATATCCAAACCGAGCAGTTGAATGACTTCAATTGGTAGGTAAACTCGGCTCAACAGAAATGTTACAGAGTAGAAGAGATTTATTCCACAATTGAATTTTCCATTTGACACTTTGATGGTTGCAGACTTGCTGGAATAATGAGTAAAATCTCACCTCTGATGAGGTTTTGTTTGACTTGAAGATCTTCAACCACAGCTTCAAAGATGTACTCAGCATCTCTGACTGCCTCTTCAAGTCTACTGATACAAAGAACTTGACCCTGTACAAAGTCAAATACAAACATACACATTGAATTGTTCAATCATTACACAGTTTATACCAAACATTACCAATGGACGGTAGTTTTGTGAGCGTAGAACCATTGGCAAAAAACTGGAATTATTTCTGTACTGATTGATACCATACATACAAGTTTTAATGACTTCATATTTTGACACTATCATGGTCTTTCTCAAAGGCAATTGACAGCACTTAAAGGAGAAAAAGGGATGGGTTGAAAAATGTGTGTTTCTCCAAAGACAAAAACAGATTTTAGAAGTTTGACTAAATTAGGTACCTTTGAAAAATTAGACAAATTTGATGGTTTCTTGTTTGGGATACAAAAAGACAGATACATATTATACAGCTCATTTCAAAACTGGATCCATTATTCAATTATTCTCCTATAAACAACTATATTCTGTGTAAGCCAGCAAGGTATGTTTGGGGAAACAATTGCACAGGGTTTTATGTTTTCTGTGACAAGACAGCTGTGTTTGAACTTATCCCAGCCTTATTCATTTACCAGAAAGTTAGGATGAATCATGAGCCCATCTTGCTTCAGTTCTTTCTTATCAACTTCCAGGTTGTCATAGAGAGCATCAAGCGCAGCGGTGTTTGAATCATACACTTTAACCTTGTGTCCATGGTATGCCATACAACCTGCAGTAAAACAAGGAGTTCACTTCCAATCTGACTCTCTTTACCCCCAGCAGGAGTTTTGGATTACAATGTCAAGATACAGTTCAAACCTGGCAGTATGGAAACTAAGAATACAGTTCAAACCTGGCAGTATGGAAACTAAGAATGCAGTGGATAACGAATGAATCCCTCTGATGAATTGAGAATAACCAAGGACCTTCCTCTGAGGAGGAGGATGTCATGTTGTTACAAAACTGGTTCTTCTCTACACCAGCACAACTGAATGATTGATGCTGCCGTTGTAAATCCTATGATGTGAATTGTATCTCACACTAATTAAGACTGTTGGTAAAAACATGGCTTCCTCAGTATCATTAACCCTTATAGACCATTCATTTCATTCATGCCTGTGAATAATATATGTATGTTTGATAGTATGTTAAAATGGGAAACACTGTCCAGTCAAGACATGACGTTTACTTTGACCCGTTTAGCTTAGATCAAATCTTGTAGCCGTTTGCAGCTGCTATGGGCATTTTGGTACAAGCCAAATGCAACTGCTATTTGCTCTAAAGGTTTAAAAGTCTCTGCTACATAAATATTTTTCAAAGCATTTGTGTCATCTTCACATGTGAAGGCGTAGGCCTACATGTAGATAAAATAGCAGCATGACATAAAATTCCATAAATCTGTCAATAATTACCTGCAATCTTGCTTCCCATGAGTCCACATCCTAACACAGCGATCTTCACCATGACTGAAACCTACAAACGGGTTGTAGATTTAAAGAATCCAGTAGAATTATTTTCTTAAAAGAGCTTTTGGTGAAAGTATCGGATAATGATTGTTGGTTTACATCGGTGTTAATGTGTCATCTTCAAGCTCGATTACTTGGTAGACTACAAACACATCCATCTGTAAATTTAGAAAAAAATATTAAGGATTAAGCCCTTTCCCAAGAGCTGTTCGGACTTGGAACAGGCTACCAGTGGTTGCAGTCACTGCAACAAATCTGAAAGGGTTCCAGAGAGAAGCACTGCCAGCTATGAGAGGGATGTAGCTACCCATCTCCCACAGGACAAATTGGAAATATCACCATCTTATAAGCACAATCTTGACAGCACAGGCACAGGGCACAAATGGAATTTGCAACACACCCTACCCTCTCCAGGACAGCAGCAATGCTTGTAGGAGAGTACAACAATTACTTTCAATCTAAAAGCTTGAAGATTATACAGTACCGACCCTCCAGACAAATGTTGGTCTGAAAAACTGACAAAGTCAAGAAAATACATTTTGAAGACCTTCAAAATCATTATTTCTTATATGATTGCTGCAATCAAAATAAGCCCAATAGGAGTATATTATAATTAAGGTCCCTATTGAGACAAGACTGTTTTCACTAAAACGGGTTCACTTTGTTCGATGACATTTTTACAGGTTAGTTGGTCGATGTTTTTTATTAAAAACTAGAAGATGGACATGATTGTACTTTTCCAAACACGGATGATGTTATTCAATGCCTTTAAAGGAATGAGATATAATTTTGATTGGAAAACTAAGAGTAGAGTCTATCTTACTTTTATCAACTTAGTATGAAATGTTCTGGGGAAATAATTCCTTCCGCAATACAACAGTGCATATACCTCGTCCAGTTCTTATGATTTGCCACATCAAAATATATATGCATGAACACTGAAGGTATAAAATCCCATCAGCACAGAAAGTTATTGTGTGTTATTCACAAAATTTAGGTCACCTTATTTGATGAAATTTTCACTTCCAACATGTTTTACATTATTTCATAAACCAAGCAAAGAACATGAAGGACAAATTTTGAAATATTAAAGTTACTTGTTTGAAAAAAAACATAAAAAACATTATTTCATAAACTACTAATGATAAAACTGAGTGATTGTTAATTACTTTTAAATGTTTAACTAAATTTTGCAATAATCCTAACCCTCCATTTGGAGCATGAGGGTTTCGATATCACAACTGAACTACGGAGATCAGCTTCAGAGATTTATTAAACGAAAACTAGTTGAACATGAATTTGGTTTTGACTGTAAATATACACATGGTGGGAAACAATACTTGTGGTGATCAAATCCACCTTGTCTAGATTTTTACACAATTGGTTACTCATAGCCGTAGTTAGTACATGTCTACATGTAGGTACTCAATGCTTCACATGCATGACACAAGAGTAGACCCTGTAACTGGGGCGCTGTACTCATTTTTGGGAATTTTGATGTTCATCTTTCGTACTAGCACGAAAGATGAACATCAAAATTTCAAAAAATGAGTACAGCGCCCCAGTTACTGGGTCTAACACAAGAGTAGACACAGTCCTAGACCCAGTAACTGGGACGCTGTACTTTTTTTCCCCCCGAAATTTTGACATCTGCGGTCATCGTACTACTACTACACATAAACTACAGCTAGAGTCCAAACAAAAACAGAGTACACTGCGCCCCAGTTACTGCGTAGTACCATGGAGGTAGATAGTAGTACTACGTAGTACTAGTATAGATTACTACGTGTACTACCTAGTACTAGTAGTAGTACAAAAAGCAACTGAGACAGTGACTGAGTGAGACTGAGACTTAGAATTAGCCTCGAGTCAACCAATCATTTCAAAATAAATTCAATAAATAAACTGATCAAATTTACTTACTTTTTTACATCATTGGGATCTACAACATGACCATTCTGATCAAAATTACATGAAAACAATTGTTTGTGCCTCAAAAAATCAATATGCTGCAGTTGTTTTGACACTCAAGCAAGTGTGTGACACCACCACTGTATTTACATTATCACTAATGTGGAATAGCGCCCTCATCGTTAGCTGTCACCTTTAATTGCTACACAATTAACACACCAAGACTTCGCATCAAAAACATCAATTACACCACTGCAATCTACTTGGTGGTGATCAATTTATCCAGTAAGTCTTGGATTGTCCACGAAACTTATAGATGTCTGGAACATCAGTTGAGAAAGGCAGAGCAGACGAAAACAAGAGTAAACATCGTTGGAAAATTCTGAAAAATGTGAGTTACTGAAACTGTGAAAGAATGTGTTGACGTCGTCTGCAATGATGGTGCGTAATCGTATTGTGGTAGTCGGGACCCTTTATTCGTTTTAACGAGTGATCAACGAGTAGACGTCGAGGTTATGATCTGAAGTGTTGAATAAAAGTTGAATATTTTCTTTTTTAACCCTTTCCTGACCGAATTGTTTGGACATAAACAACTGCTGAATACCGCATTGTTTGACCACTCAAGCGTGAAGCACACATTCTTACACAACAGAAAGCTTTCGTTTAGAGGCCATTTTTACAAACTCCATTATCTCCTTGACTTGAAGACATTGTTTTACAGCAAAATAAGAAATAACAAAGTTTTCACTTATTGAATTCCCTTTCATATAATCAAAAAATCATTGAGATCGGTCAATAAAGGTCAAAGTTCTTTGTCTTTCTTTCCTTGGTGTGATCTGTAATCTCGAACACTTTTTTGTACACAACCATATACAGATATAGCGCTCCGTAGGTGTTTGGCATTTCGGATCTTTAAACTCCAGTTTGAAGAGATTGCAAAATAGCAACCTTATTTTATTTCACCATCATTAGAAAGATCCGACCTTTCCCTTTCCAATGATGGTAAGCTTGGGTACGGAGGGTGAACATGGACAAAACTACAGCTTTATTACAAATGGCCTTTGTGCTCAGGCTTGAGTGCTCTTTTGTGTGTAAGCTTGGTCAACTAAAGTCGCCAATGGTAAGGAAGAGGGGGTATTATAATTAGTGCAGTCGACTAAAGTCGCCAATGGTAAGGAAGAGGGGGTATTAGTGCAGTCGACTTAAGTCGCCTATGGTAAGGAAAGGGTTAAAATAGCAATTTGTTGGTTTTAGGTTCAGTTTCTGTTTATTTTGCAACAACCTTTAGGAAGATGGAAAAACCGACCGCCACTTTTTTTGCACTCAATTATGAAAATGTTTACCAACAAAGAAATAGTAAAATACAAACATTTTGTTGTAATTTATTTTGGTTTTTAAACAACAATTACAAAATAACTGAATGAGTGAAAAGTGGCAGTTTCATTCAGCATCTTTTTTCCATGTTTATCATTGGTTAAGCACATCCAGTATAAGCCCAGGTTGGACTCCGTCATTGCAGTGCAACAGCCACTGATGTCCTAGACCCAGTAACTGGGGCGCTGTACTTGTTTTTTCGAAATTTTGACATCTGCGGTCGTACTAGCGCCCCAGGAATTAATTGTAGACTTAATTGTCAAACCTCAATTTGCTATGATTTCACCACAAAGCCACCAAATACTGCTTCAGAATGACAAAAGGACACAACAAAATAGCTTAAAAACTGCCTACTGGCTTCTTGATATGTCTAGGCATGCCAATATTTCCAAGAACAATAGATTTCACCCAGTAGTAAGTCGTCTACCTCCTAGTATTTCAAACGCACCCAATATATTCTATCAAGTCAGAGAAATTAATATATTTTCCAATTTTCTTAGGCAATATTGAAGAAGCCGTGTCCACAAACGGACCCCGTCACATCTGTGTCTGTTCGTCGCTTTGCATCCTTTGGGTTGCTGTTAACAACAAAAACTATCTCAACAGAATCTACTATTGATGGACAATGGGTTGAATACTCATGCCCTAAGTTTAGACAATTCTGCATCAGTGTCAGGTGATTATCTTCTTCTTCTTCCTATACAAGTACAGTCCTCACATGTGAGTAATATCGTACTATTATATGTTGCTGATTAGAAGCAATGACAAAAGGATGTGATGCATGCATTATAAATGTTGGGTGTGTTTGGTCGATCTGTGCCATCAGTAGATCGTGCTGTGCTCGGTTGGTCATGACGCTATTGGTCAATCCTGCTGCCACCAGTCAAATGCGTTTTCTTTATAATTCACCACACTGGAGGATTTTTTTTCAAAGGTAAGTAAAGTCGGAGATGTCCTACAGAATCGGCCCATTGCGCGACATGATCGACCGATCGCGCACATCGACCTATCCTGCCCATCATATATAAGTTTTGCATTTTTATTTTTATGTCTTATTATCAAAGATAATAATAATGACAATTTATAAAATGCACAAATTCACAAAATGTGCTCATGGCCCTGATAGATGTTGTAAAAGGGTGTTTTAGAAGACATAATTAATTCACATTCTCTGGATGAACACATGATACAACCAGCGTGTAAAAGTCTCATCAGATTTCAGCATTCACAACACATTAAAGGAAAAAAGACAAGTTCAACAGTTAATGTTGTCAAGGATTTGGGGCCTTTTCAAATTGAGGAAATCAAAATAAGCGAAGTGGGACTTTGTGTCTTCAACAAATGCTTTCAGATTGAAACTAATAATTTCTTTGATAATAACAATCCTTAACTTGGTTTTTTTAACACTTTAAAAAGTTTTTTGTGTTAATTTTTTATCTCAGACATCTGTCCAGCACTTTCTCAGCTGGGGAACTCATTGGTTTTAACAACACTGGAAATGTGTGTAAGTATTGATTGGCATATGTTTGTAATGAAATAAAAAGAAATGCAGATATTTTAAAGTCAAGTTTGCTCTGAATACTTGAAGCACTCCATCCACAGACTGACATGATGATGTAATGGAGAGGTATAGTCCAATCAATTTAGTGTCATTATCGTTTTCCGCTATTACCGAACTGGGGTGCATTTACACTGCCACACATATCATCTGCAGGCTGATGATTCATCTACATGTGACCCCTCTGACTTAATACATCTCACACTTGACACGGCTGTTCTTCTATACTTGTTTCTAAAGCTGGTTGTTTATTTACATTAAGATCTGTTGACGAAGAGAAACATGATGCACTTAGGTCTTCGTCTGAGGATATTATGAACTGAAAGCCCGCGAAAATGAAATCGCTGAGGGCGCTACTCTGGTAGTATTACGTAATAGATAAAGCTACTAAAAATAGATTGCGGGCATGCGCAAGATAGTTTCATGACCGTCACATTGTTCTCCCTTTCGAAATAAATGTCGACCTCGACATTTTGTAATAAATCAAATTATGTACAAAGAAAATACAAGTTACAGTTATTGGCCTACTTCTTTGTTACTCAACTGTTATGAAACCTCTAAACAATAATTAATTAAATAGCTAAATACCAGCAAGTTATACATCCATGACCATTGTCATTCTTGGACATACTTTATATTGGAAAATAAAAACTTGTGGAGGAGGGGAAATTAAATAGAAATAGCAAAAAACTTTTAGCTATGTTCTTGAAGGAAAAATCTCTTGCTGGCCATTTTTGAGTCTGATTGATTGACGTAGAGGTAGTTCAAGTTCCTCTTTTGTTGTTTCCGTGTCAGTGGAAATCTCTGTTTCTGGACTTGGATGATCAAGCGATGATACCGATGGTAGATTTTCTTTTGAGGACTTTGATGAAGATTTGAGTGTACTGTCCATTGAAGTGGTTTGTGTTGTACTTAACTCAGGAAGGAGATAGTTAATGGACGTTTCACTTACGTCCACTGATTGTAGTTCTTGCTGTCATTCGAGGGCTCTTCCATTTTGCCAACAATTTCTTTCCAGCCAATAGCTTTGATTGGAGCTGTTTCACTTCATCTTCATCTCTTATTCTATGTAATTTTGTCTGCCCAAGATAATCATACTTCAGCCTTTCAACTGGTTTACGGAGTGACTGTTTCTTGTGTTATTTGGCTGCATAATTACAAGGATAAATTATATGTCCACCTCTTCGTCGCTTGAAATGTGTTCCTCTGTAATTTGCCGGTCTCCGTTTGGACTTGCGGGTTTTCCTACTTCTACCGCGCTGTCCTCTTTTGAAGGAGATTTTTCTTTGACTGCGTCATCTTCTGAATGAGATTGCATTTCTACTGGTAAAAACATGCATGGGGTAATAAGGTTACGATGTAGTGTTCTTTCTTTACCATCGTTTAGTGAACAGACTACATATACTGGCAGATTTGGCTGTTTAGATACCACTATGTATGGGTGGGGCTCCCATCTATCTGCTAACTTCTGAGTTCCCACTTTGTGTTTGTGCTGTACAAGCACTCGGTCACCTTGACGAAGACTTGCCTCTGTTGTGTTTCTGTCGTAAAGACGTTTTTGTTTCGACTTGGCTTTTTCGGTGCTTCATTTGCGATTTTGTAGGCGGACTGTAGGTTTTCTCTTAGCTTGGTTACAAAATCATCGTAGGACGGTGGTTCTTCATTATCGCTGGGATTAAGACCGAACATCAAGTCTATGGAGAGGTTTGGATGACGTCCGAACATGAGTAGAAAGGGAGCATAGCCTGTGGACTCGTGGCGGGTAGCATTATACGCGTGTGTCATTGCACCTACATGCTGTTTCCAATCCTGTTTCTGGTTGGTTTCTAATGTGCCAAGCATGTTTAACAGTGTGTGATTAAACCTTTCTGTCTGCCCGTTTCCTTGAGGATGGTATGGCGTGGTACGACTTTTCTTAACGCCGCAAACTTTGCAGAGCTCTTTTATTAGATTGCTTTCAAAATTCCGGCCTTGGTCTGCATGAATTCGAACAGGAAATCCGTAGTGCTGAATAAAATCTTCCCACAGAATTTTGGCGACGGTTAATGCTTTTTGGTCACGTGTTGGATGAGCCTGTGCATATTTAGTGAAGGAAGTCTATGCAGACTAACTCCAGTGGCTCTGTTGTAATGATGCTAACCAATGGAACTCTCGTCGTCTTGCTGGGTCTGGTTTTACGCAGACAACATCGTTTGCACTGCTCACACCATTTCTTCACTTCTTCCGCCATCTTGGGCCAAAAGAATCTGCTCCTGGGATCATATCTATCGTCCTCTCAAAGCCCAAGTGACCTAGGTCATTATGAAGAGATGTCATTGCCAATGCTTGAAATTGTCGAGGTAGAATCAGCTGTAATAATGTCTTGCCATCTGGTGTCTTTCTTTGTCTATATAGGATGTTGTCTTGGATGATTAGTCTTTCCCATTGTCTGGAGTAGATTGAACACTCTGGTGATTCTCGAACCCGTTCAGTTTTTGTCGGTCTCAGATTTTGGTCGACGAAGAATAAAACACGAGATATGACTGGGTCGTCTCTTTGTGCAATGGCAAGCTCTTGTTTAGACACACGTGGTAACTCTTCTTCGATGGTGTTCTGCAGTTTGGTGGTGGTTTTAGCTGCTTGTCGAGTTATAACCTCACAGTGTACAGTATTACATGATTCTAGAAATGGTTGAGATGTAGAAGGATATCCATCACAGATGGCTTGTACACTATCAGCGGGGATGGTCACTGCCTCTCGCTGGATTTCTTTGGAGCTCCTAGTCATATCACTCTGTGGCTTCCTTGACAAAGCGTCTGCAGCAGTGTTGTTCTTTCCCGGTCTGTACTTAATGGTGAAGTTAAACTGGGACAACGCGGCAACCCATCTTTGACCTGTAGCGTCAAGTTTTGCTGATGAAGTCACGTATAGTAGGGGGTTGTTATCGGTGAGGACGGTAAAGCTGTTTCCCAGTAGATAGTCGCGAAGCTTGTCTGTCACGGCCCATTTCATTGCTAAAAACTCTAGTTTATGAGCTGGATATCGAGACTCTGCGGGGTTCAGTCCTCTACTGACGTAGGCAATGACGCGTTCGGTCCCATTCTGGATTTGACTAAGAACTGCCCCAAGTCCAACGCCGGACGCATCGGTCTGAAGAATGAAAGGGGTTGTGAAATCTGCATACGCCAGGATAGGTGCTGATGTCAGATGAAATGTTAGTGTATCCATAGCTTGTTGATGCTGTGTTGTCCATATGAATGGAGGTGGAGGATTGTGCTTTTTTTATATTTTTGTACCTCTTTTCTTTCGTCTTGGTTCACCAGATGTTAATTTGTAGAGTGGTGAGACGATGTCCGAGTAGCCTTTTATAAATCGTCTGTAGTAACCAGTGAAACCTAAGAATCGTTGAAGTTCCTTTCGGTTAGAGGGTGTCTGCCAACCACTGACTTGTGATATCTTTTCTGGATCAGCAGATATGCCCTTTGCTGAGACAATGTGACCAAGATATTTCACCTCTTGCTGGAGTAGGTGGCATTTCGATGGTTTTACTTTTAAACCATGCTGACGGAGACATGAGAATACTTGGTCAAGACGCTCAAGATGTTCCTCAAATGTTGACGAAAAAACTATTATATCGTCCAGGTAGAGTAGAACGGTTGAGTAGTTCTTGTCACCTAGGCATGATAACATCAGGCGTTGGAAGGTAGCTGGGGCGTTCTGTAGTCCAAATGGCATACGGTTACATTCGTAGAGTCCCATTGGAGTGGTAAACGCAGTTTTAGCCTTGTCACTTCCTTGTCACTTCCTTGTCACTTTTAGCCTTCTACTTCCACTTGCCAGTACCCTGACGTTAGATCCAGTGTCGTGAAGAAAGTTGCATTGCCAAGTGCATCCAATGCTTCTTCTATTCTCGGAAGAGGAAATGCGTCACGCACAGTCCTGTTATTTAATTGTCTGTAGTCAATGCATATTCGAAGAGACCCGTCTTTCTTATGGACTATGACCATTGGAGATGCATATGGGGAACAGCTACGACGGATAGCTCCTGACTCCTCCATACATTTAAGATGTTCTCTTACAGCTTGGTACTGCATTGGTGGTATACGACGGTGGGGAAGACAGAACGGTTGTGTGTCTATCAGGGGTATGGTGTGCTTGATTGTGGAAGTGCAACCGTAGTCTAAGGAATTGACGGAGAATACATCAGCATGTTTGTGAAGAAGATCTGCTAATTGTTCTCTCTGTTTATCATTATCAAGCTTAGCATAAGATAAGTCCAAAGATGGAATGTTGGCAAAATCTTCGGATGCTGTGACATTCCTGCTTCTGCCGACTGTTGGTTGTTGGAGTTTTATTGGATGAAGACTAGCGTGGCGGAGATCGGATGGATGGAGTTTCATTGGATGAAGACTATCTGCACTGTTTGATATGTCTCGTCTGTCTTCTGGATGTGTCTGTTGCATGAGTGGAGATTCGTATTCCACGTGGATGATGGAGGAAACTTGTGCTAGCTTACAATTACGTCTAAGTGTGATGGGCTTGGCGGTAATATTGCAAAGACGTACAGGAATCCTCCGGTTTTGATCAACATCTGCAACTATATTACCAACTCGGAGATAGGACAAATTCTGTGGAAACCCTTCAACTATTGCGGTGTAGGTATGACCATTTGGATTGGGAGGTGCTTCGCAGATCATGTCAACTTCTTTTCCTGGTGGTATAACTCGTGGAAATCGGCCAACGTATTTTGCATATCCAATCTTTCCTTGTGGGTCACCTAAATCGATATCTGTCGTGTTGATGTATGCCGTCTGCCACGCATTACTTTCGCCTCCGACTTCTTGAAGATAATTCTGTCCTCTGGCTCTGCACTGGTCATTTCTGGACGCTCGAATGACATTGGTACCAATCAAGACGGGCACGTTCTTTCTGTAGCTGTCAGTTGACACTACGAACGCTGGAACATCCGTATAGGTTACGCCCATGATGGAGATGGAAATTGGCACTACACCAAGATAAGGAACCTTCTGGCCACTGGCACCTTCGATGGAGACGTTGACTTCTGACAGTACTAAATTCTGTAACGATGGATGTGTTTTCCATAAGTCTTCAGTGATAGAAGTTATTTGTGAGCCTGAATCGATGAGAGCAGTGAAGTTTTTCCCATTTATGTCGACGATGTCTTCATTATTTGGCCCAATGAGTTGCTGGTAATTTGGTGTGGTGTGACTGTGAAGAGACTTAGCAGATTTGTTGTCTATTGGGCTAGGTATTTCTGGGCCTCGGACGGCTTGCCCTTCGGCCGTGGGCCTTGGTAGTTTGACGGCATGTTGCGACAACCTCTGGCTATGTGTCCATCTTGTCCACATTTGTGGCAAGTTATCTGTCGATTTGAGGCTTGGTACTCTTGTCTTCGATGCTGATTGTGTGTGGGCATTGTAGACATCTGGTCAACCTTCTCTGTGAGCTTTTGGACTGTTAAGATGAGGTTTTGTAGCACTTCATCGTTTGATTGATTGATTGAATTTATTCGGATAAAAAATACAGCAAGAACATACCCAAAAAACATACATGTACATAACAACAGGAGAAAAGACAATGAAACAAGATAGAAATACTGCATAAAATTATCCAAGGATAGCCCAAAAAAGCCAATAACTTAGACTTATTTCCATTGGGGTCCTTACAAAAAACAGACGAACCTAGTCAAGAGCAAAAAGATGATTCAAGGAAAAACAAAGCAAGAGAACACATGAAAAATAAATAGAAAAAATAGGAAAAACAAATATTTTAAATTAAAAATTAAATTAAATTAAATAAAATTAAATCAATAAATAATATAAAATTGAAACCAAAAAGGAACCCAAGCTATGCTTCCTTAGAGGTTAAGAAGAATTGGAAGAATTGAGTGGTGTTCGTTGAGCTTCTTGGGTGGCAGCTGCCTTGGTTTGCTTGGGTGGAGCACTCTGATAAGTTGGCCTTGCATATTGGGGTTGAGAGAGTGCTTTGGTGGTGTCTGTGGTCATTGTAGAACCCATCCTGCTTTATCTTTCTATCTGTCACAGTTCAATTTGCAGTTCTCTGAATGACATCTCTCGTGGTTTCATAGGAGCAAGTCGGTTGGTTATTTTTTCGTTTTGCACTCCTCTCATGAATTGTTGAGTAAGCATCTTATTTCTGTTTGGCCAAGGTTGGGTTTTGTTCATTCTTTCTTCCACGGTACGGAGCGTGGCTTCCAACTCCACAGCATAGATTCCAGGCGATTCTTTTTGTAGTCGCACACGTTCGTAGAACTCGGCCAATGGGTCACCGGACATCAGACTGTCACCAAACTGAGCCTTGAGCTCTGCAAAGGCGAAGTTGATCGTCTGTTGATCAGTTGGTAGATTTAGGACTAATTTTCTCGCCGCTCCTCCGAGGTATCTTACAATAGTAGAAAACTGCATTTCGGTAGGTATTGCCGTTGTCTCTATCAAGTATCTTGTATCCCTGACCCAATCTTCAATTTCAATCGTAGATCCCTCGCAACCAGTGTAGATAGGAACGCGTTTGACCTGATGAGAAGGCATGAGATGGACAGGATTAGGAGTAGAGGGATAATTCTGGGTTGGAGTTGATGTAGAACGGTGATTCTTGGCAGCAAGTGATGAGATGGAACGATGACTCTGGCTTGGGATTGACAGATAATAAGGGTTCTGAATAGAGACTGAATGATGGTGCTGTCTCGGCGGTGGTGTACCACGGTATAGTGAAGGAGAAATACTTCGTCTGGTTGCCGGTCTGGAGGTATTATGTGTTGGTTTTTCCCGTTGCAACTCCGGTTGGAGCAGATTCCTAGACCTGAGTCGACGCTAATAATAATAATAATACAAGCATTTGTAAAGCGCCATCTATCTATGTAAACATATTCCGAGGCGCTTTAAGAAAAGAAACTGTCCAGAACTCTACAAATAATTAATACCCATGTACATGTATGTATACTTGAAACAAAACCAGCAATCTAATTATAAGTTGAGTTAAACAGGAATGTTTTAAGAAGGCATTTGAAGGTATGTAAAGATTGACAGCTACGAATTTCCTGAGGCAAAGAGTTCCATAGAGTGGGCGCCGTAACTGAGAAGGCATGGTCCCCATACGATGTTCTAGTTCTTGGTGTCACAAGAAGATGTTTGTCAGATGACCTTAGGTGGCGATTAGGTGAATACTGGGTGAAGAGATCCTGCAGATATGTTGGTGCGCTGTCATTGAGGGCTTTCCAGGTAAGTAGGATTATTTTGAAGGCAACCCTCTGTTTGACAGGAAGCCAGTGAAGATTTCTCAGGACTGGAGTAATGTGGTCAAATTTCCGTGTTCGGGATAAGACACGAGCCGCAGTGTTTTGAACATGTTGAAGTTTGCACATTAGAGTGTTGGTGATTCCAAACAGAAGTGAGTTGCCATTATCCAACCTTGATGTCACGAGAGCATGGATAAGGATGGCAGCCGACTCATCAGTCAGGATTCGGCGGATGCTGTTGATGTTTCTAATATGGTAGTATGACGTTTGGCAAACTTTCTTGACATGTGATTCCATTGACATCGTGCTGTCAAACATGATGCCAAGATTACGTGCAGTCGTAGAACGTTGAATATTAGAAGTCCCAATTTGCATCTGGTTGCATCTGATTTTATCCTGGCTACGTTTGGAAGTGATGATTAGAAGTTCGGTCTTGTCGTCGTTAAATTTTAATTTATTCCTGGTCATCCATTGCTTAAGATCACAAACACATTGTTCAATACGCTGTCTCACGGAATGTTCGTCGTCTTGGTTTCCTAGATGAAACGATCCATTGTGTCAAGGTCAGATAGAAATCGTTCACTGGTGGTTCGGTCGTCTGCTAGTGGTGGTGGATTTGGTAGAGTGGTAGGTTGACGAGAAGTCTGGCGCGGGTGACGGCTGTCTACTGGAGTTGACAAAGTTCGGTTTCGGGTTGATGGATGCCAACGAGTTGACGTCGGAGATTGATATAGCAGTTCGTCTGTTGGTCGTTTTCTAGAGGTAGCCATACTGCATGTGTGACTTAAATTTGCAAACACTTAATAATAATGAACAATTTGATTTTGTTTCAACCTAGTCAATGAGTAATAGTACAATTCAATATCAAGCTCAGTACTTTGGCCCCCCCAAAAAAAACTGATTGTCAGATTCAAATTCCACTGATCTGTTAAATGTACCTTCAACAACTGAAACAGGTACGTATATAGGTCACACTACTTTCCCCTAAAAATTCAATCGATTCAACAGTGTAACTTTGACAAGCATAAAAATACCAAACGCCGAATTTCAAAGCATCTACTTAAAATATGCAGCTGAATTACGCCTTTAATGCACAGTACAGTGAGAATCAATTTAGTTAAATAAGGCGTGACTCTGTTAACTTTTGAAGCGGGTTTTTGCTTTGAGCGCAGTAATTGCAGTACTAATGTTATGCCTTGTCAAAGTTACAAGTGGTTAAATCAGCTTAACAATGCTGCGTAACAGTTCTATTGTGAACCTTAATCTGTGTGGTTAACACGAGCCTGAAGGTAGCAACGAAGTTTAAAAGTTATTGTTGTTGGACTGCTTTATTTGCTACCGTCAGCAATTATTCCGTATTTTGGAATTCAAGTAGCAATGTTGTATTGCACAGTATGTTCATGTAGTAGCTTCCCTTGCCAGATGTCCAAACTTTATGTTTCACTTTTCAAAATTTGTAAGTGTCGTTTCGCTGGTAATGTTGTTCTCCAGACATCTAGACGGTGGCTTTGGTGGGCTCAGTGTGTTCATCAACGGGTTGTGAGGAGCCAACGCTGTGGTGCCAGGTGCCGGGTTCCGGTGCCGGTCAAGTTTCTCGAACAGCTTAGAGAGGTTGAAATTTTGGTTGAAGAACTGGGGGTAGTTGTTGGTTCGTTCTTCAAATCGGATCTTCCACCATTGTGACCCCTCTGACTTAATACATCTCACACTTGACACGGCTGTTCTTCTATACGTTTCTAAAGCTGGTTGTTTATTTACATTAAGATCTGTTGACGAAGAGAAACATGATGCACTTAGGTCTTCGTCTGAGGATATTATGAACTGAAAGCCCGCGAAAATGAAATCGCTGAGGGCGCTACTCTGGTAGTATTACGTAATAGATAAAGCTACTAAAAATAGATTGCGGGCATGCGCAAGATAGTTTCATGACCGTCACATACATGTAGTTGCATCAATCATCATTGGTTGGTGATGTCTTTGATGCATATTGTGTAGAATAGTGTCTACTCAGTAATGTCTGTCTGTCATTTGGATTCTTCTGGAACATTGGTTTTAAGAAGAATCCATATACTTCACCTCTATCAACTTTTAGAACTGCATCTTAATAATAATTGTCTTCAAAATGATTTAATTTTCTTGTTTCCAAGTGAATCCTATAACTGAATCCCTTCTTATTGTAAATGTATTTTGTAGGTGTATGGCCATCAGAAGAGGTGCTAGCTTTCCATTGTATGAACAATGCAGACTATTATAGGTAAGGCGTTTTCATAACCGGGCATGATTGGTTGATAATATATTGGTAGAAATCATGCCTAATAATGGCTAATCTCAAAGCTAATCTAATGCTGTGTCTGAATTAGCGGCTACAGCTACGGCTACAATCCCGTGTTGAAGCAACACCGTTAGCAACAGTCTTAGCCGTAGCTGTAGCTTCCAATGTGGATATGGCCTAACTAGATACACAGCATTCTCAGAGTGTTATGGCTTCCAGCCAGACTGCTGCCAGCTAGGGTATCTTAAAGTTATCCATTGAGATGTAAAGAGTACAATGCTGTAATTCTTGTTTTCTTTGGTTTAACAGAAACAAGAACATATGTGAACTTGGTGGTGGTATGACATGCTTAGCTGGGTTATCAGTAAGTATTGGATAGGATTTCATTCAAATGAAGACATAAGGACAAATGTGTTGTACTGGGACCTTTGAAATGTGTTCAAAGACGACAGAATATCCATCATATTACTGTATACAAACTGTTTGGGTGAAGATTGTTATTATTGCATTTGAATAATAACTATATGATGGTATTTTACACAATCAGGTAGCTGTGTGCTCAAATGCTGCTGAAGTTCTTCTCACTGATGGCAATGAAACCTCAGTCCAAAGTATCTTTTTTTTATACAAAAAATAGAATGTAGGATCAGGTATACCACCATAATTAGAGTCCAACAGTTTTGGTGTTGAGTTACTGAATGGTGTTGTACTGAGGACTGCACTAGTAAACTGATTATGCTTTATGTGGGATCAGGCATACCACCATCATCAGAGTCCAACAGTTTGGGTCTTGAGTAACCATTATGGTGTTGGATTTTGTAAGAGTGAGTGCATTACACAGAGCCTTAAAGAGCTTTACAAAAACAACAAAGCAAAATAGCTAAAGAATATTAGGGTAAAAACAACAAAGCAAAGATAGAGCACTAGAAATTTGAAATACAAGAAGGTTAGGTAAATTTAACCTTTTATTTCATCATCTAGTTCTTTGAGGTCATCAATCCTGTTCTGTAGGTCCTTAACTAGTTCACTTTATCAGATGTTCGAGAGATTATTGCAAGGAACAAGAGTCAATTTGGAGAGAGTGGTGTTACAGCGAGGTAAACATTTCTTCTTTTTTGCTAGATCAATTATCCTATTTATTGGCAAAATAGTGTCAATGTTCATAGCTTTATGTTGCAGTCTAAAGAGATATGTCTTCAGATAATTTAAACAAACTCCCAGGATGTTCTCTCCAGAGTGTTGTACAATCAGGTTGGCTCAGTGGTTTCTTTCCCTGCCTTTGACCTCTGTGGACCCTGGTTCAAATCCCATCTCAGACCACAGCCTTGCATGTGGATTGGGTTTTCAGTCCCTACCTGATTGCAGGGGTTTTCTCCATTTAGGGTTTTTCTCCCACATCTAAAGCTGAACATTTCTTCTTGTTTCCTATTTACCATCCTGTTATTGGCGCTTGTGCTGTTGGATGGGTAATGAACTAAATAAATATTAACTCACCATATACTGTAAGATTTATTCCCTAACTTGTTCCTCGACCGTGAATAAAACATTTTCTCATGCGCCTACCTACTGTCGAATACACCTGTAAAGAGAAAACATGTTAACAATACAGACCTGTATTTGGGGAGCACCAATCTTGAGGCCAAGCCCGGAGTGCCAAAACTGCTGGAGGAAGCGAAAACGAATCCATGGAGATGGAATCGTTTACTCGAATGTGCCATTACGGCACCGTCAGGAGAAAACTTCGCTAGATACTTGCAACAAGGGCGGAATAGAGTCAAACATATTAGAATCTTTATATGAAAACTACATTATCACAAACAGGAATTTGTACACTAAATATAACCTTGTCCATGCTCATGTGCAACAAACTTGTCTAAACTTAATTGCTATACAACATACTATTTATTAAGATGGATGGCAGTAAAGATGGCTTGTTTTGGCACGTCCGTTAGCCTTGACCAAGGCGTTGGAGTTTTACTTTCATTTATTAATTGTCTTTTTTAGATTAGTTGGTTTTCCCTTTGCGCTATTGCGCCATTGCGCTACCCATGCACCCCAGCTATGTGCAGTCTCTGGATGTGTGCCAAGCATGTGTAACGCAGTGCTTGCGTGGTGTGAGATGTGTACACGTAGACTATCTGAATCCAAGGCGTTGGAGTTTTACTTTCATTTATTAATTGTCTTTTTTAGATTAGTTGGTTTTCCCTTTGCGCTATTGCGCCATTGCGCTACCCATGCACCCCAGCTATGTGCAGTCTCTGGATGTGTGCCAAGCATGTGTAACGCAGTGCTTGCGTGGTGTGAGATGTGTACACGTAGACTATCTGAATCAACGCCTTGATGGTTCTGTTTTGAGCTAGCCGGGGTCATTACTATAATGCGTGCATAAGACAAGACCCCATTGGTCAGTGGCGGAAGTCATGTTTACTAAGGATGGGGGGCGCATTGCGCAATCATTTGCAATCGCGGTTTGAGTACACTCCATTTTTTTAAAGAGATGCTTACCGTTAACAAAGAAAAAGAAAATCGTATCGTTGAAATTCTTTCTCTATCAGCACTAACATCATAACAGTAAGGCCTGTAGTTTCAAATTACTAAAGCAGTTAACAACGTAAAAATAATCATTTTCGAATGTTCTCTACTAGTGTAAAGATTAGGTCTACGTGTTTACAACATTTGAAGATTTCATCACCCTCAGATAAAATGGACTCGTCCAACCAGTCTCCCAGTCTCAACGGCCACGGTGTTCGAATCGTGTGCTTGTGTGGAAGCATGGTACAAAGGTCATAATGAGGGAAGCTTGTGATTGGACCGTCGAAAATGAATCATTCATTTGCCTCCCATTCTGCGCTGTTTAGTCGGCCGAACGAAAGATTTAAATATTCATGATCTGCATACCAGCATATCCGCTAGCCCCCCCATTTTCGTCCAATAGTGGACGAAAATGGGGGGGCTAGCGGAAATAAAAACAGGAAACACATTAAACCCGGACGATACAGACGCGACAAGGCTGTCGGCCTACGGCCTCCGCATGCGAATAGTAATACGAGTGCGGATGACCTGCGCACAGTAGTAGTACGGGCGTCGTGCGATGTGATACAAACATTACGCACAGTGCTTGTGTATAGGCTAGTGGTGGATTTTACGGCATCTTTTCGGAGTGAAAACTGCGACCGACCGCCTTGAGCAAGGCTACACGTCCGTATGCTTGTGCGTCAAATCAGTAAGTGGTCTTTCACACACCTACTGTGGCCCATACATGCCTGAGTAAGCACATCACAATCACCAAATTCCTTTCTAACTCCGGCAGACTCCTCATGAGAAAATACATTTGTACGTATGGCTTCCTGTTAAGAGTGGACAATTTAACCTGTCTCAAAATTCAGTCAATTTAGAATTTTGTTGAGATGATATTGTCCTTTTAGCGAGGCTGATGATACTTCCAGATTCCTTTGAAGCTAAAATAGAAGTAACATTTTTTGTTGCTAATTTTATCAACAATGTATTATGTGTTAAAATGATTGCTATCTTTATTCTTTGTCATCTTTTATTTGTATTCAGAGAGCTGAAATGGAATCAAAGAGAGATGTTTGAAGATCTGAGAGGTCATTTTGACTGTGTTATATCTGCAGATTGGTAAGATGTTCTTAAATATCATCTGCCTCCCACTCTAGGCAGGCTTGAGTAATGAATGGTTCATGTTAAAATTATTACTAGTATTATTATTTAGTCAAATGTGATGATTGAGTTTTAAAAGAATTATTCCATATTCTTTTTATTTGTGCTATTTGCTGTCATCTGAAGTTCACTATTTCATTGTTTTGCAGTTTGTTCTTTGACCAATTCAGACAAGATTTAGTTGATACTTTTGATATCCTTCTGAAGCCTAAGGTAAGAACCGTTGTATTAATCAATTACTTGCTTTTAGAAATGTCTTCAAATTGTGTTAAAATTGTTCAAATGCAATGGTGCACCTAAACATTTTTTAATTATTGAATTCTTTCAAAATAAATCATTATCTTGGACAATTGTGGAATAAACTACCTAAGAACATCAAGAACAGTACATTTGAGACTTTCAAGAAACTCCTGAAGTCGTAGCTACTTTAGGAGGTATATTAAGAGCAATAACTGTGTTTGTTTGAGCTTTAGTGCCTTAGAGCATGACTGTTGTGTTGTATTGTAAAATCAAATTTTTCTGCCATTTATTAATTTTTTCCCCCCTAACATTGTCAGATAAATTTGTTCCCTTTAAATGTACCTTTGAATTGGAATGCTTGTTTGCCCAGGCAGTCAAGCTGCAGAGGAAGACACTTGTTAACAATTTAAAAACTTCTCATGCCAGGGCGAAGCTGTTATCTTTGCACCGTGCCGAGGCAATACCCTTGACCAGTTTTGTGTCTTGGCCAAGACAAAGTTTCAAGTTGATGTTGAGAGCCAGTATGATGGAGCTATATGGCAGAAACATCAAGAGGTAAGACTGATGAATATGCATGACCTTTATGCAAATGACGTCAAACAAAGTGCCCTTTGCAAAATGAAAACAGCCTTGCCCCTTCAAAGATGAAACTCGAAGCCTGTAAAACAAAACAACCACTTGAAATAAAGTGAAGTAATCTTTGTCATTGTTTGGAATACTAAAAAAAGAGTAGCTGTTGCATACTGCTTGCCAAACACATTGAGTTGTGGTGTAAAATACAAAGCGTGGTAGCGGCCTCACATTTCATAACTAGAAGAGTGTTTCTTAAAGCATGTTTAATTAGTTTAATTATTTAATGCTTTGATTTTTTCCATGACAGATGCTGACTCAAGGGAAGGAAGTGTATGATGAAAACATTCACTACCCAATTAGGATTACACTAACCAGAAGGTAACACTGGCTTCTTGAAATAGTGCCATATCTCACTCGGTGTAGCACCATTGGTTTGTTTAAGAAAGTAGGTTTTGGTTCTGGCTAAATTGGTAGGTTTTATTTAATTGTGAGGTGTCAGAGTTCCCTGCCTGGTAATAATGCATATAATATTAAAGGTTTAATGTAGTAACTCCTTGAACATCAACAACCTCAAAATCTAGTCAAATCTCTAAATACTTCAGGAACGCCCTCCTTGACTAAACCTAGCTCAACCACATTAAAACAAGCCATTCTAGAAGAAAGTACCAGTCTCTAAACAAATCTATCTAAGTCTAGCAACTTCAAATAAGACATCAATAAAGAAACAAAGACTCTCATAAAGCTTTAATTCCGCCAAAAGGATTTTGAAGGAAATATGTCATCAACAACCACCTCAACCATGTTGTTACTTAACTTAGTCTAGCCACTTCAACAACCACCTCAACCATGTTGTTACTTAACTTAGTCTAGCCACTTCAACAACCACCTCAACCATGTTGTTACTTAACTTAGTCTAGCCACTTCAACAACCACCTCAACCATGTTGTTACTTAACTTAGTCTAGCCACTTCAACAACCACCTCAACCATGTTGTTACTTAACTTAGTCTAGCCACTTCAAACAAATTATTGAAGAAGAATAGTCTCATCAGATAGTTTGGTGTAGTTTCACCTCCATCTCATACTCGCCCCTAAGGGTATCTGAAGATAATCTGTCTGTTGGTCACTTCCCTTTAAAACTCAACTTTTATTTGTTTGTTGGGTTGTTTGTTTGTTTGTTGGGTTGTTGGGGTGTTTGTTTGTTTGTTTGTTGGGTTGTTTGTTTGTTTGTTTGTTTGTTGGGTTTGTTTGTTTGTTTGTTGGGTTGTTGGGTTGTTGGGGTGTTTGTTTGTTTGTTTGTTTGTTGGGTTGTTTGTTGGGGTTGTTTGTTTGTTTGTTGGGTTGTTTGTTTGTTTGTTTGTTGGGTTGTTTGTTTGTTTGTTTTTGTATATACTTATAGCCACATCAGATAGTAACAACATGAGTTTCTAAGCTGATATTGTCGAGAAATCTTGTAAAAGATCCTCAATGGGTCGACCAATGAAAACAGAAGTATTTGTTCATAAAACAAAACTAATCATGTGAAATTAATCACATAATTTTTGGTTTATATTGCCAAAAGTACATCATTTATTAATCATATTTACCAATTATGGTTTTGTTTTTTGGGGGGTGTTTTTTTTTTTGTGGGGGAGATGTTATTACTCTCAGTTGAACTATTTGAAAGTGAGTAGAGCACACAGTTTACAACATCAAGTCTCTCATTTAACTCTACCTCGATTGTTCTCAGAACCAACACTTCTCCCAAAGGAGATTTATTTCACATGGTTTCAGGGCTCAAATTTAGGGGGAGATTTCAAGACTACATTCGGCTGGAACAGAATTGATTTTACAAGACCAGCACCTAATGAGAAGAACTTTCTACACAGTTTAATATGTGATTGTAAACTTTCTTTATTTCAACAAGCATAATAAGAATGTCTCATTTGTCTAAACACAATTGAAAAATATTGACTAAACTCAAAGTCATCATTTGAACCTACTTTTATCTTTCACTTCAAAGTGAGGTACTTTTAGTTGAAAGACACAAGACTGCTAGACTTGTCTGGTCCTGAGTTTGCAGGCACGAAGCTAAAATCACTGGCTTTGGGTCTGCAGTTTAGTGGTAATTTCAATCCCTGATTGTAAACCCTACCCAGTTTCATACTTCTTATGTCTGACAAAGCTTCACATTTTACTTACTGGAATTTTGTATCATTGTTATATCTACACAATCAATGAAAACCAACTTTAACAAATCAAACTTAACTCATTTTTCATTTTTGTATCTGGTTCACTTCAAACAATAAATGATGTTTTTGTTGTTAAGTAAAAACTCAAGTGTTGATTGATAATAAAGTGATTCTAACCCACTATTGGCTTTGATATGTAGGCTTCCTTATTGTTCATTGTGGACCTTGGAACATTGTATGCATGTCGGATATGAATGAAAAGGTCAAGACCAACAGCTTCCAGACAAGTTGACTTTGTGTTGACTCATGGTGTGACTGTTGTTACAAACATGTGTAGGTTGAATCTTAACATGAGAACTTTTATGGGCTGCCATTTTGTTTATATCCATACAACTTAATGTAAGGAAACTGGGGGCGAAAGGCTGGTCTTGGTTTAGGAAAATGCAATATGTGCAGGCATTACCAATGAAGAGACAGGGAATCAATTTCTTGTATTAGTTGAAGAGCAAATTTCATTCATGATACAATTCACATACTTTACCTTGGAAGGAAATCCTCATGTTGCTCTTCCTTTGTGTAGTAGTCATGGATACTGAGTTTCATTAAAAGGAACCACACTATTATTTTCCTTTCAGTCTCGATTTGCTTTAATACACTGATTTGAATGAGAGACAAACTTAGTGACTGTACTATCCTTTATAACGGTTATTTTGTTGTTGAATTTTATTGAGTTCATTCATGGAGGGTCATTCTATTTCAGATGCAAAAATTACATAAACAAATATACCATGACAAATTGAACCAATTCTTGTTTCATTGCAGAGTTCAAAATGGACCCCCCCCCCCCCCCCCCCCACATTCCTGGTTTACGTTTGCACTTTAAGAACCGCTGTTTGGGCTTCATCTGTTAATTTCAAAGCGTAAACCTTCGACTCTGGGCTTCAATCAGGCGAATTGAACCAAAAGCCGTGTATTCGAAAAGGGTCATAAATCTTTACTCACACCTTGTATAGTAATTGCTTTCCAAATCGTTTCATAATGTTAATTCGGTGGCCGTTCGTAGTCAACTGTTTTTTTGTGCTTGAAACTTACGACTGAATAGCTTAAATCCCGTACTGGGATGCTTGCAATTTATCAAAGCTGGTCTTCAATACCCTATACGACTTTATTTGTTTGTCCTTCTTGAGATCGCATCTTCAAAAAACAACAACACTTGGGAGTAAAAACATTAAAAACCCGTCTGCGGACAACAAGTTCGCAGTCATAGGAAAAATAACGCAGTAATAAGGCAATTTCCAGGAATTTAGAGAGTAATGTACCATAAAATGACGTGTTTCGTGGCTTCAACAACCTCCAAAATGATTAACCGACATTATATATATAGGGGGCCTATATAGCACATTGCCCCCCTCAAGGCAAGTCCACTGCGAGGCGATTAGTCCGTTATTGTCCGGGGCTTGGTTGCTGTGACACTACTGCTAAACAGCTTATACTGTACATCTTCAATTGATTCTTTGTAACATTGATGACGATATTGGTGAAATGCGTTGGGTTAGACTACACTGGTTGTATGGACGTTATTAAATTCTCAATAGATCGTTTCTTATTAAGAATCCTCAAAAGTGGTTGATGGAAATAACGTGTTATCGATTTACGTCAGCGGGGGTGGGAAGGCATAGACCCCCACATATCCAAGTTTTAAAGGCGCAACTGAAAATACCACCCCCCCCCCCCCTCCACCCCCCAAGACCTAAGCGGTGCTCTCTGCTTTTGACTTCCGAAGTTAACCGAACGAAAATGGGAAAGTGGCGACTCCATGGTCCATTTTGAAAAGTTGAGATAATTACGCGGCTTTCAATGTTGTTGTGATCATTGTTAAACTTTAAAATCACAAATACGGATCATGTTTTATATTTTAAAAGCGGAGAAGTGTGTTCACATCGAGGTATTAATGCAAAGTTGTGTTGAAATCTATAGCCTATAGGAACAAGGTTGGGTCTGATCAAAGGAACCGATCAAAGCATCGTATATGAAACCGTTCGAAGGTGACAAAACCATCGGGATTTGTTTTATTGTAAAACTCTTCTCTGTATATTTGATTATTTGACAAGTAAACGAAAACGTTGTTACGAAAATTAGTTATTAGGCCTATTGCATGTTGTATAAATACAAATGCGAAGTTAATATTTTGTACGGGTATGGGTATGATCACGGCTTTTTCATTGAATATCCGTGGTGCACGTTTGGTCATTCTTAAAGATTATACATCATTGGTTTGGGAAGAATATTTTAATTTCCCTCCTCTGTAGTTTTCAATAAACACACTGCAACAATGAGTCAGTATGCTTTGTCTGGGTTTGGATTTTACGTCGATCTTTACCAATCATGTTCTTCACGGAGCAGTTGTAGATCGGTTTTAGAGAATTAGGGACACAATAATTACATTTGACTTAATAGCGGTTTCTTGAAAAATAAGTTGTATAATTTATTCCAAGCTTCAAAAATAAAAATAAAATCTTGAATAAATATGACATGACAGCCCAAAAGAAATCGCACAAAAATCTGTATATGAACCCAGTTCATGTAGAGTCATCAAATATTGTTCACATACTCATAAAAAAGAATAAACTTCTGTTCAGTATTTGAATGGACGCTGCTTCATAGTATGCAGTGGGAGAAATAATGCAAAGAGTCTCATTCTAATATACTGGTTTGAAACTGTCGAACAATCATGACCATTTTGGCGGCATTAGCAAACCGATCCAGGCCTTTAAGATTACGCGTATCGTTCGCCGAGGCAATCATAATCCTTGGGGCACTTAGTTTGGACTCGGACCTTCCATTAAGATTCTCCGAGGTTTCCCCTCCCCCTGCAAGCTCCCGGAGCCGACGGTCGTTCCCGTCCGCGTTACTACTGGTGTCAGACCCAACAGCGTCGTCATCAAATTCTAGCACCAACTCGCCTCGTTTGAGTTTCTCAACCTCCTCGGACTCAAACCCGAGCCATATGTACATCTCGTCCGCCTTGCTGGAGTTCATGAGATCGTTGGAGCGGTTTGTTGTCGGCTTGACACTGTCCCCGCTCAGGAAAGGATTTTTCTCCGCTTCGTAAAATCGGAGAGGAATGTTTTGTTGGGGGCCGAGGTTCATAGCTGGAACACGACGTGTTTTCGTCTGGGTGTTGGGATCGATGATTGAAACACGACGCAGTCCGCGGTTGTTGGCTCCAGCAGGTATCCCGGCGTGGTCGTTTACTGCAGGCTTTGAGTTTGTACTTGTGTTCATGTAAAAAGTCCTTACTAGGTTCTTAAGCTTCGCTGGGGCAGCAACTTGTTGCTTCTCCCCATTTACACCAATCCCCGGTAACTTACAAGCCTCACCGCTCGATATCATCTGACTCAACGAACTCTTCTTGGCATTAGGTCCAGTTTTACTCGCATGTAGATCAGGTAGGCTTAATGTCTGTGTAGTAGGCATACCGTACTTTGGTTGGGTCGGTTTAAACTCATCTAAACTTGCCTTGATGGATTTTTCATCATCGGTTGTTTCATTCCGTGACTTGCGTTTCGCGTATGAATTGGTGAGTGCATCCAGCGATCTATTCAAACTCATTACATTGGTCATCTTATTGCCAAACTCTCTCTTCTGGTCGCGTCGAATTGAACCAACCGCCTCTGCCTTGTGGTTCTTGTAGACTTTAATCTTAGGGAGTGTACGGCGCCTCCTCGCTGCCCGTGCCTTTAGTTCCCAGTCCTTCTCTTCATCTTCGCACCAGGCAATCTCCCTCTTTTTCTGCCTCTCCCTGTTCTGCTCCTGAAGCGTTTGGAAGAAGTCAATGCGGCGTTGGATTTCTCTCTTAGCCCGATTGAAGTCAGCATTGATGAGATGCCGAGCGTAGTCGATGTGCTTCAGTTCTCGTTGACCCTCAAGCTGAAACGCTGCGTTTCTCTCACGTCCTGCGTACGTTAAACGAGCGTCCATTTTCATCATCAGAGTCCGGGCATCGTCTCTCTTCAAGTCCAGTCGGTAAGAACCATTCGCCATGGTTGAACCTTCTGTTTAAGTAGCGATTCTGACACTGCGATGTGCCGCAGTTCATCTCAGTGTAAGTCAATAGCCTGAAAGATCTTTAGAGACCCTTATTAGGCTAATGTTGTTCCATTAGAATGTTGATCTCGTCAAGTGAATCTGTTTGATAAGAGATAATCAGATTACAGATAAATCCCAAAGTTTAAATTCCAACATGCAATACAAAAGTGAAACTTAGGGCCTATCAATATTAAAATGTATGGGATTCGCCGGGCATGCTTAAAGCATGACATGGGCGCTTAAGCGTCCATTTGTGCCGTTGAGAAAGGCTTCAGGCCCCGACCACCGTGGTCTTGGGTGATTCAGTTTTGCAACTCTACATAAAAATGAAATTTGAATTTGAAGTAAAATTGAACCTACCTGTTTTAAACACTGTTTGGGTAACTCTGTTGACTCCAAGCATTCTTACTCAACTGAATTTATCGTACCCTGTTCAATTCGACACTGTTAATTGCTCCTCCCCACATTCATACAAAGAGTTACCGATTGAATAAAGGACTCAGTCCACCCTTAATAACGATGTGTTTGTCCGTGTTGTTGGCAAGGTCCCGGCTGGCAGCATGCAGTGACTATACTTGTTAGTGACGTAGATACCTAACCCGGAGATTAAACCCTCCGAAGCCTGTAATCGATTAAAAGATTTTCGCATTCTATCTTTATACAAAAGCGAAAAGCCAGCAGTCGGATCAAAGTCTTTTCTAAATTCTAGGTAGTTGGAATGAATCAATAAAAGAACTGTGTTAATTCTATCAAGAATAGATCCACATACGGAGCAATATCGAGCTAACTGACAGATATAGCTCCCCATAGTACACATGTTAGTCATTTACATAACCGTAAAGTCTAAGTCTATCGACATTCAAGATTTCAAAATTCTTCAAAACTGGCTGGCAATGAAAATCAGTTGCTTTTTTTTGTATCGGGGATATTTTCGAGACATACGCCACAATAATTTGACTTTTATTTAGATTGACCAGATCAAAAAACACCTAGAATTTCATCACAAAACACTTATTGTCAAATCTTCCCTGTTTTCGCGCAAGGAGAATGAATTTGAGATTAATTGTGTCTTTGGATCAAGTGGTTTGGGCCTTCACAATTTCGTTTCCATTTCCATAGACACAAAATTGTAAATACTGCTGAAATTGAGGAGATTTAAATTTATAAGGAACGGATGTGTGTTAACTTCCATATCCGGACCGGAGGGTGGGCACAATGTGCCCCTACGTCTTACTTGTGCTGGTAACTTGTTAACGCATCATTCGACCACACCAACAAGCTTCGACTTTCTACAACAATCTAGGGTCATGTTGTAAAGAATAGTTGTCATCTAGGGCTCAGCAGTTACCACCATATTTTGTTTGACCTTTCAAAAGTTTGACCTTTAAAAAAAAAAAAAATTATTTTCTTTTTCAACCTAATTTCCACTTGTTTTAATTTTATTTTTAGTGTTGAATGCAATTCAAATGGACCGCCATATTCTGCGGCCATCCTGGATTTTGTGTTTTCAGCTTGTTTCCAGAGGTTCAAACTATCAAAAAATTTATTATGTCTATATGTAATATTTTGAAGCTGCTAATTTCCAACTTTTTAGGCCAAGAAGTACCGTAGCATTCTCAACCAGGCCTCATCATTGCACCCTGGCCACCAAAAGCTGGCGGCAATATTGAATACAATTTAGGCCTACAACTTTTGTCCACAAAATGCGATACACGATTACACATCGCTCAATGGTGACCCCACCCACAGTAAGAAAATAAAACGTGTCGTCGAGTATGACAAAAATGAACAAGTTTGAGAAGTTTTATAGTAGATTTTTGACCGCAAAACTGCCAAATACTACAAACAAAAATAATGCCCTCTAATGGCAAATAATTATTTGAGAAAAATCATGTAGAACTTGATGAAAATAACATTTTTTGTAGCAAGTTTCATAATATCGAGAACGTTTGACCCCGGTCTTCGTAAATGGCCTCCCGATAAGGTTAGAAAGGGTTTCTTCTAGAAAACTAGCCTGGGCGAGAGAGAGAGAGAGAGGGGGAGGGGGAGGGGGGAGGGGAGAGGGGGAGAGGGGGGGGGGGGGGGGAGAGCTGAGCGGGGGGGGGGGGGGGAGATCACCGATGGGTTTGGTTTGAGATTGGGAAATAGTTGAACTCTGTTTGGTGCAGTGCCTCCTCACTGCCTCACCTGTCGTGTAATGTGATGCGGGGAGGGCTTCCTTCATCAGGATGCATTATTGATCGCTAATTCCTCGAGGAGTAGTAGCCTCTGAGTTGTTTTGCAAGCTCCATCTACGGATTGAAAATATTAGAGGTTAATGTAAGATTGGGGATATTGGGGTACGTCTTTCAGCCTTATTGACTAATTGCCTTTTGAAATCAATGCACCAAACCGAGGCTGGGAGGCAACAATAATCTGTCGATGACGGAGTTGATACAACTAAAGGGCGCCCTCTCTCTGAGTTCACGGAAAAGAGACACGTCGTCGGGATCATGTGATGGTAACCTGCTTCATCAATGAGTAATCAATTGTATATTGCATTGATGAGGAACCAGTGTCGGCTACAGTCAGAAATTTTGCCAACATGGAGGCTCAGGCTGTGCTGTTGCGAAAACTTTTCGTTTTGACATTGGCGTTGTGTGTGAAGCTTTCTTCCTCTGAGGGTCCCGAGCAAGGAATATTTATCGAAACTTTAACACTAACAGGGGTAAGTTCGACCTAATTTTCCACTGTTTCACAAGTCATGGATAAAATATCGAGTGATAAACTCGAAATTTCATCATATGCCTAGTTTACGGACACTCAGTTTCACAATTTTACTACAGTCATTTGACCAGTTCGGGATCATTATTCATTGACCAGTTCGGGATCACTTCAACTTTGCAATAACCAAATAATTATATTACTTCTCACATTACCAATTTCTGTTGATACATGTGAAGAATAACACCCATTAAACCAACAAACCCAAAATAAGGTGCCAAACATCATCGGCAAATAAATTACGGCAATTTTCCTGAAGTTTGTCTGCGATATTGATCATTATTTTGTTTTAAAATGTTGGTTGAAAAATGCTGTTAAAACTTCTCACCGGTATAATTTGAACGCCAGGGCGAAAAACATTCATGTAAAATGCTAAGAATGTGTAAAATATACTTCACGTACCAGTATTTTGGGAGGGCGGGCCGCCCTCCCAAAGTTTAAGGCCGCCCTGCCAAAGAATTGGCCGCCCTGCTAAAATAATTGGCCGCCCTGCCAAAAAAATGACAAACAGACTATTTTTAGCCTGCACTTAATACGATCAAACGAGTAGCCGACGAGCCAATCCCGACTTCTAAGCGGCAGCATTGGAATTGCGATCGTTCATTTTAGTAGTATACAAACGTTAAAACACGATGCACACACAATCACATGGTTCTGACTGCTGAGTATCCACCGCTGCACGTGCATCGGCCCAACAACGTTCGGTCGGTAGTCCATGCATAGCGCATACACAACACACACGGTCCAAAGTCCAAGCTAACCAACATTCCGCACGCTGTGATTGGCCGTTGATTACCATATTCATAAGAGAGCTTTCTAGACTCCAACGCAGTACACGTTCACGAGCCGATAAAGAATTGCAACACACTGTGCCGCACGCCTGCAGATTGGTACAATGTACAGCCTTGAAGGATATTCTAAAACATTGACAACTTTTGCCGATAGAGGGCGTTGCGGGGCAAAGTTCATTGAATTTGTTCTCAATGTGCGTACCGTGCGTTGTTTACCGATCGTTGAATCTCGACGATTTTATTGAAAACTAAGTTCTAAACAACGGAACCTCTAATCACAAATCCATGAAAATGGTTGTTGATGAAAAGGGTATTATTGAGGGCAGAAATTAGGGGATAAGATTGTCCAAAAAATGTTTTTTTGTAATTTTTTTTTTCCGTTTCGAAAATTGCACGTGTGTGGGCTATCCGATCACCACCAACGCACAGAAATCCAGCTTTCTAAAATCCAACACTGAGCGGCATATCCCTCTGATGTTTTTGGCGCGGCGCACAAAGCAAAATGTATAACAAATTGTAGGTTTTGAATTAGTTTTACAACAAGGTTGTTTCGACAGAATGAAATGGATGTCAATCATTCTCCTTATTATAGTGTCGGGGCCCGGGGGTTAATAAGATTATTTTTAAGAAAAGGATTATCTCGGGTGTTTTTTCCTTTCACGTGCGATGACGTCATAAACCAACGGGCGCCATTTTGATTACGTCATGCCGCCCTCCCAAAGAAAAAGTCTGTGGAGAACACTGACGTACTGAGCAGTCGCCTTGTTTTTTTGAGGAGACGAAATTACCAAAATCATCTTTGGGGGGGCATTGTACCCCAGTTGCGATAATCGTAACCCTCCTTTCCCGAAAGGCCGTTCGGGAAAGGAGGGTTACGATTATCGCAACTAATTGTACCCTTGACCAGTTCAGGATCACTCAACATCTCATTGCGTCAAATGGTGCCGCACTAACTTACTAAGTGAGGCCGAACAAAAGAATAGTTGTGTTTCCTATTACACTGTGGCAGGGGAATAGGGTAGGTAGGTAGGCAATAACTTTTTATTTTGCTTAAAGTTTTTATGGCTCTGAAAATTAGGGTAGGCTAATGTTCCGATATTTTTTTACTTTGCGCGCTCAATTGAAAGACCGACCATGTAAAATTTGTTGTTGTCAATGTCAATAGTACCTATCAGAACTGTCTATTCACTGATTTGATGGTTTGTGAATACATGTATCTGACTAATAACACCAGTAGAAATTGGATGGTTTTAGTACAAATACAAACACAAGAACATGTCACCATTCTTTCAAAGACAAATAACACCAACGTGTTTTTATTGCTGTTTTTATGTTAAAGTAAATGAATAAATATAATATGTGAGGTTTGTGGTAACACCATGCTAGATCCTATGCAGCATCAGAGTCCATCTAGTTGTAGGTATTTCATCATGTTTGTAGCTCCCTTGTGTGAACATTTATCCCACGTCAACGCGAAGACTCCCCCTACCCTGTCCCCAGCTGTGCCGCCATGGCTGCAAACGACGACACGAGGCTTTACATGCGGTACACACAGTACGTCCACAGTATACACACCCGACATACATGTACATATATGTACATTGTACATGTACATGGATGTACGACCCATGCATGCAACAAGCAGGGCGCCATGCTTGTGTTGATCCATGTCAAACATTTTCCAAAACACTTTCCTCATTGTTAATGGATTCTTAAAAATTTGCAAATTCTCTTAAAAAATAACCTTTCAGAAATTGCAATGCTTGACCCCAAACTTTATCTGCAAATTTAGATGTTTAATTGGTATTGTATATATACGGAGTGACAAATTTCTGAAAACACCCCTGCACTCATTTTTCGACGAGCCCAAGTACGTCACAGAACCGCGCAAAATAGTAACCACGCAAGTTCAAAATTCAAATGCGCAATGTTGTGAAATGTGCACATTTGCGCAGGTAGATGTTTTAATTTGCGTAGGCACGTCTTCAATTTGCGCAAGTGTTTCAAGCACATTGCTAGAATATATGAACACAACAACTGAATTTGCCGAGACGGACAGAACGAAATCAGCTCACGATCCACGACACGGCGTGCTGGTATAACGATTGAAGTGACCAAGGTACGAAATGGCAAAGGTTCGAAGTGTCTGACAATCATGTTTGAATGAGTAAAAAAAAAAATAAAAAATCCAGGACGATTTGCACAAAAATGAGGTTTACGGTCGGCACCATAAGATTTTATTTTTTATCAATTTTTGGAATAAAAAGATACAGGGTCGGCGTGATTTTCTAGGGACGGTCGGGTAACCGGAAACACAACTATTATTTTGTTCGGCCTGAGGTAAAATCATACTGCTGCAGTAGAAAGTTTATTTATTGCTTTTTAGACACATTACTTCAACAAATTCTTGTAGGGATTGTTGGTTTTTTTGTGAGAAAATGAAACTTGGAGGGGTCAATGTTGCTTTAGGTGTGCTTCACTTTTTCATTCGCCTTTGCTGTTGTTTTCTGTTTTTGGCTGAGTTTTTGCGCTGCTGTTGAAGACACTCGCATGACATTCACTAAAAAAAGGAAGTCCAAGTTCATGCGAACACACTTCTGAAGTATTGTGTCCTTGAGAGACAGTTTTATGAATTGGAGTATGGGTTTGCCATAAAGGGCACACTACTGATTTTTGGGCTGAAGAGTTGCATGCCTGACGTTTCTGCACCTACAGTTATTTTCCCAAACCGGATCTCGCCAAAATTAGGCTCTATGTGTTCTTTGTTCTCACAGTGAGCTCGGCGTGGGTCCAGAAAATCCACTCTGCAAAAAGTTGCAAAAAGTGATAAATTCTCACTGATTTCAGAATCCTCGCCTTCCGTTAACAAAATGGCCGCCACTGAAATTTTTGAGCTGGTAATGCTGCGTGCTACGCTGGTAACGATTACCAACATACAATCATAGGCGCAATGCTGGTCCACAATAACTGATGTTCTGTGCGTTAACTGTTGGTAATAGTTACCAGCGTAGCGCGCAGCATACCAGCTCAAATTTTTTCAGCGGCGGCCATTTTGTTAACGGAAGGCGAGGATTTTGAAAACGGTGAGAGTTTATCATTTTTTGCAACTTTTTTTTTGCGGAGTGGATTTTCTGGACCCGCGCCGAGCTCACTGTGAGAACAAAGAACACATAAAGCCTAATTTTGGCGAGATCCGGTTTGGGAAAATAACTGTAGGTGCAGAAACGTGAAGGGCAAAAAGTTTCGATTAGGATTTTGTACATGTTACTCTATGAGGGTAATGGAGACGATAGCGGAACGAACCTCATAGTTCTAGGAGTACCTTGTGTCCTGAACTTTACGCCTGCTCTATTCAGAATTGTAAATTTTATCCTTGGATGACATTATTTCCGAAAATAAGTCCGAATTGTGCACTGGCGATGTGACAGGCTAAACTGACATAAACCGAGATTTATTCACAAGAGGGCGCTATTTCAGGCAATAATGTATCGGTAGACTAAAAACTTGTTTAACAGTCGACAGTCACATCGCCAGTGCACAACTCGGTCTTATTTTCGGAAATAATGTCATCCAAGGATAAAATTTACAATTCTGAATAGAGCAGGCGTAAAGTTCAGGACACAAGGAATATGTGAGTCAAGTTTCAGCTTCCTCAAAAAGGTAAAAATATGAAAATATATTGTCATAAATTTGTTCGCATTGTAGAGGAGCTTTATACCCAGGACGTCAATGCAGTGGCACTGACTGACGTCCTACCAGGGCTAGAAGAGGGTCCAATTCCAAACATCAGGCCATAGATCACAAGTTTCTCGTCATCCATTTGTCAAATTTTTGTGAGTTTTTTTTCATTATTCATTATTCATTATTTCTCACCAAGGAAAAATACAACACACAAACTGCCATTTTGAAATTGACTTAGGCTCAAAATTCACCCAGAAATGTGGGTTTGGCACCATCAGTTCTATCTATATGGAGTTAAGCTTGTGCTTGACAGTTGAACTTGAAGCATCCTTTCTCTTAGCGATAATCGTAACCCTCCATCGATCACGGATGGTCGAGACCATCGATGGAGGGTTACTATTATCGAAACTACCTTTCTCTATGGTTGAAGGAAGTAGTTGAGATGGCAGAAACCATGGGAAATGACAAAATAGTTAGTCCAAAAAAATTAAATGTTCTGTTTCCGGCTACATGCCATTTTAAAATAGGGTCGGTTAGTCGGAATTTTATTTTATTTTTTCCCTTTTTTTATTATTCTTATACGTTTGGCGAGTGTGTAAAAAATACCCTACTTGCCCAATTCAATTCAACCAAAAACTAACAGCGAGTGAAAAAAAAACTGCTTCGAAATCCATCAAAGACCTCTTCAGTATACTTTAAACTAATATGAGGTACGCAGGAGATGTTTCTGGGTAATATGGAGGTATGATTGTGTCAGACATATTTCAAAAGAAGAGAAATTTTCGGCTAAAAGGATACCCCAAATCGTCCGCTTGCGCCCTCTGTTGAGTCCACTCTCGTTCATCTGTCGAGCGCAATCAACAGATTTGCACAACAAATTGTACAAACTCTTGCGCAATCTGCAGTTTGCGCTATGCAGAATCGGCAACTCCATGTGCCTATCGAGCAAAAGTTTGCACAATCTCCACATTGCGCCCTGTAAGTTCGGAACGGAACCTTTGCGCTTTGGAGAAGTTTGCGTCAGATTTTCACAGTTTGTTTTTTTTATAGTTTTTTTTAAATTTCGGTAAATTATGAATTTTTTTGATGCGGGGCCAAAATCACATGCGGGCACTGACGAGAAACTAGAGATCTAATTTCATTGGCCTAACCTAATTTGCGTAATTACTAACTATTCTAACTGCCTAATCATTGACTAACTATTCTAACTGCCTAATCATTGACTAACTATTCTAACTGCCTAATCATTGACTAACTATTCTAACTGCCTAATCATTGACTAACTATTCTAACTGCCTAATCATTGACTAACTATTCTAACTGCCTAATCATTGACTAACTATTCTAACTGCCTAATCATTGACTAACTATTCTAACTGCCTAATCATTGACTAACTATTCTAACTGCCTAATCATTGACTAACTATTCTAACTGCCTAATCATTGACTAACTATTCTAACTGCCTAATCATTGACTAACTATTCTAACTGCCTAATCATTGACATGACAGCTCAACTTCTCAAGACAACTAAAGAAAACACAAACTCAAAATTAACATGAATTCAACCTGTATCAAGTGCTTGGGAACAAACAATAATTATAAATTAATTCAACCCCAAATCTTCGAATTTGTGAGGAAATAAGTGAAAAGAAAAACCCTTGGTAGTTTTGTATAATGGTTTATCAACTTGTCCCTGGTTATCTGAGTGATACCAAGACCATCGCACATGTAATTTCACTTGGACTGTATCATAGGTAACATAATATTAAAAATAAGAGATCTGTATTTGTTCTTTTTTAACTTTAGGATTATTAAAAGCTGTCACTCAATAAAGAAATAACATTAGGAAGTAGGTCAGCATAAGCCTTAATGACTTAAATACCAAAACAAAGGAAAACAAAATTGAACCGGTCTGCCAACAGAGGGTGCTTTTTGGATTGTGGATCACTACCCAGCTGTAAATATCTAATAGTACAGTCCAAGTTCTCGACAAAATTCTACGGGCGTAAACAAATGTTGACAATTACCAATATGTTTTCACTCTTTTGAGAAAAATATCAAAGTTTTTGTTGTTTTACAGCCATCATATGTTATGTTCCCAAGCACATTTAAGAAGAGTTCAGTGCAAATTATCTGGAATTAGGCACGTTGTATTGAGATCTTGAGTTGGGCAAGTTGTCGGGAGTTGTTTGGAGTTGTCGGGATAATTAATATGACCCTTTATTTTTAAGAATCACTGGTCAGGACTGGGTTCCATCATACCATACCTTATTGCAGACACTGCCTGGTTGATTTCACACAATGGTTGAAATGCACTCTGGGGAGGCAAAGGCAGTTCTTCTGATTTGAAAATAACAGACGTGTGGAAAAAAGCACACCTGGATTTTTCAAGGGGTGCGATTTTGCAGAGCGCCAAATTTGTGGTACATGCTGAGATCGTACAGAAACACATTTTGTAGACCACAAGCAGGCCTCGAACTTCGTGTTCAAAAGGGCACAGCAATAATTGCCGTGCCTTTTCTAGAATTTGGATGGCATCACAGCATCACAGTGTAAAAAGGGCACCATTTTGTCGAATTTTGGAGGCATCATGGCAAAAACAAAATTTTACAAAATTTAAAAAGATGATTGAAAAAACGTTAACATAACCACGGATGATCAAAAACACTGCGTCTTCACACCCACAGCATTTTGACTTTGCACAAACACTCAGCCAAAAATTCCCCTAAAAAACAAACAAAACACATTTAAGAAGAAAAGAATCTTACCTTTTACAGTAAAATAATCTTTCTGTTGATCCAAAATGTCATAAATGGCGTAATTTTTGTAAATTAAAGCCTATACGTTGTGCAGTTTTCATAAACAAGCTGATATTTCTGAGGAACTGTGCTTTGAAGACCATGCTGTTGCGTTGTGTAAAAATTGTGGTGAGCGCAATGCGGTCTGTGTTTTGAGGAATTTGTTGACGCTTATCGGAACCGTAAAAATGTAAACTAATAACCGGATATTTAGTATGCATCTTACAATTTTATTAAGGGCACCTTATGAAGTATGATTACGCCAAAAATGAATGCCAATGCGTGCATTTTAGAGATATCAGGCATGTGATTATTCGCACTCCTGGGAAAGCTTTTAGGCGTGCGATCGGGTGCAATCGCACGCCTCAAATCAGAAGGACTGCAAAGGGAATACTGTTTGTCCCCTTTCCCTTCCCACAGTGCCATCAAACTATTGTGTAAAATTAACCAGGCAGTAATTTCTGATAAAGTCTAACAATCGCAATACAAAGCATATTTCTAGATCAGAACAAAAATAGTTATTACCAATCCTGTACTTTATCATTAATTAATGGAGTTAATTCTTGGTTTATTAATTTATTACAATTGAGACAAATCTGGAAAAACTGTAACACAAACCAAAGCAAAAATGTACCCATACTTGTATTTCAATTCATTTGCAGACACCAATCTTTCTGATAACTTTATTTTATGTTTGTCTTGTAACCTTAGGGGAAGGATTACATTGGTATAAGCAAAAGCCTGTCAGAGGAGACTGAAATAGGAATTAAAGGTAATTGTATTTTTCTGCTTATGCTTCTGCTTCGACAGTGGGCAGGATTGACAATTGAGTGTTAATGCCAAGTACAAGCTTTCAAAGTAGTATTTTGATACAACAATAAACAGTAATCTGTTGAAATGTTTGGACAACCCCTTTTAAAAACACATGTACTTAGCATTGGAGCATATGTCTGTCAACAGTACAGTTGTCAGTGTAATAACATTTCCTGTACTGATGATGAACACGGATCTAAAAGCATGCAAAGTATTGCTGTGCCTTGCACTTTCCTCTTTTATTGACAAACTGCAGTTGCATGCCTGGCCTATGGTTATTCTCACAACCGCACATACTCAATTGAGATATAATACAAGGCATCACTGCAAACCTACATTTGAGTCTAATAATTACAATTTTTAGAAAGACTTGTTTTTTGCACAAGGGTGACACAAGCATGCCAAATATTCTTGTGTCAAACAATGGAACTTCCTCATGTTCTCATTTGAGAAATTTCACATAAAACCTTCCTGATTGGACTGAATTTGGTGCGGTGTCACATTTTCAATAAAAATGGATCTGTAATGTTAGTCTTTTCAATTGTCTTTTAGTGGACGGCTGCGTTGGTATTGGCAAGTTCCAAATAGAATGGATGATTCGCTTCACAGAATGCAACGAAGTGTACAATCAACTGAAGGTAAACGTGGGATTTTGTTCCCTTGACATGTTAAAGCAGTATGGGAACCCACCAAACTTTTAGGCAGCCAGCCGTGCAGCCGTGATTGACACGGCCAAATTAAAGAAATCACGGCCTATTTTCAGATGGACGTCTTCCGCTTTTTATTGCAAGCCGTGCTCTCAACAAAAATATCAATATATTTTATAATAATTATTTGATGAAATAAATTGTTTGCAAGAGTGAAAATTAATTCTGTTTCGAGAGAGCTTGCTATCAGAAGAAATATTCTCGATCCCAAGCACGATGTTATAAATCAGTAGAAATGTTCTCTATCCCATACACGCAACCCGCTACATCAGTGTATGATTCTCCCAATTCTTTGGGAAGGAGGCTGTTTATGTCTGGTTTTCACCTCCACAAATAGATTGCCTGTTCACTGCGCGGTATTGCTGTACAATCTCTACTATCATAGTAAGATTTGATTGCCATTATGCCTGCTGGATGTCCAGGCTCATTGGCTGTTTAGTAAACATGATGTCATGAGTAACTTGGTCTCTACATTTGACTCAATAGGACAACTCATCCAATGCGGATCTTGAGAGGTTCTTCACTTCTACTGATGGGGAATTGATGTTTTCTTCTGAGAGCTACATCGCTGTACAGCGGAGTCAGGCATCTGATGTTATGGATTGCCCATCAAGCAGCGTGCCCCTTGTGCCCCTTGTGGTATGATATCTTAGGTCTTATTCTCTGTCACATACAAAGGGTAAATTGTGAGTATGAAATGCTACTCATAGAAACCAGACCATTGTTGTCTTTTTGCAGGAGCAACCTTACATTCAAACTTCATTGGCTTTTGGTGAATTAAAGAAAAGAAAATAGAGCAGCGTTTTATTATTTGAACCAGCGCTGTTTAACTATCAGACTATTGGTTATTTTGCATTGATGCCTGCAGCGTGTAAGACACAAATGGTCTGTTCCTTGAAATATGTTTATTTATGTTTTTGTTGACAGGATGAGACCAATTCAACCAGTTGGAGCTGTTACACAACGATTCATATCAGCCACTGTAACTATGTAGGACCCACAACGGCAGCACCCACAAGGGCAGCAACCACAAAGGCAGCAGTAGATGATACAAAAAAGGTGGGGATTCATCTAGCATGTGATGAAGTACCCAGAAAAACCCTGGGAAAACTTGGTTGTCCTGTTCACACTTGAACTGCTGATCCAGGTGAACTCCTGGGTAATAGCTGGGTTTAGCGAGATGACCTTTGGGGTAACATTCATAAGTAATGAATTTTCCATTTAAGTGTGAAACCATTACATGGTAGTAGTGGGGGGTTAACATTCACCATGAATGTCCTTTTTTCGGTCTCCCTGGGAATCAGTTCTGCAGTGTTAAAAGGGTGTTAGAAATTGTTTTTTAAGTCAGTCTCTTGCTAAAGTACACACAGCATCTTTCACTTTTGTTGATTTCTCAGGTAAAACAATATTGTATAGGGTCATTCCGTGTCAATTCAACACGCTTTTGGACCTGACTGTCACGGATTGAAATGAAATTCCGTGTGCTGATTGGACTCCTTGAGAAACCCCCAGAACTGAAATTTTATGTAATTTGGTTAATTATTTTTTGAGATATGGGTTAACGAACTTTTGACTAATTAGCATGACCTGCTATGTTTGGGCGTTCATATCTCCAAAAGTAAAGAACCTACAGAAATAAAATTTACATCATTTTAAAGCTCTTGAAATGTCCCTCATTTGAGGAAAATAAAATAAAATTATACCTCATGCGCAAAAAAATACGCGCAAAATATGACCTTTGACCTTGATTTGCGAAAATGAGTATTTTTCAAAATGCGTAATTTTTCCCCCATTGTTAGCTTAAGATGTAAGCAACGTTTTCAGAAAGATTTGGGATGGGCACTCTTAAAGTTTTTTAGTTATGATTATTTGAACATTGCTAGTAAGGACAAAAACTCTTAAAATGTATGCATTGTACATGTTCAAATATACATGTACAGTGTAATGTATAGTTATTGCGTTGTGTACACTCAATGGATGTTAATTTTGCATTGGGGACAAAGAATATAATTTGTTTTTACCCTTACACCGATGTGTATTATTCACTGTATACTTAGTACTTTCCTGAGCTGTGGGAATAAAAACACAGGCAAGTTACTAGGGTGGGATTCGAACCCACGACTTTTGCACAGGTTTGCTATCAAATGTAGAGCAGATGTCTTGCCACTAGACCACCGAACAAGCCTGGTGGCTAGAGGCAGTTCAAATTCTATGTTTTAAAGAGGCAGTTCGAATTCTATGTTTTAACAGAATTCTATAAAAAGTGTGTACCGCAACGATTTTATGTATGTTAATATTTACCCTGTGACAAATGAAAGACTTACAGAGATGATCGGCAACCCATGGTACTTCAGCAGCAGTGCTGTAATTGAAAGAAAGGCAGCTTGGTTGGGCCATGTGGCTCGTCAAGACGGATTGGCAGCAGCCGTTGTGGACGGGATGCCAGAGGGCTGGGATGCTATTGTTCAGTGGGCTGACCAAAGATGCGCATAGACAAAATCTGGGCAGGTTGTGATACCACTGACTTCAAAGCAGCAGCACTGGAAAGACAGGCTGTGGTGGGAGTGGTCCCAGTGATTCCAGCAGGGTACAATTTAGGAGGAGACAACGGGCAAATGCATATGTCTACTAGAGAGTGAGAATGTTTACCCGCTGCTGAAACATTTGATTCGAACTGCTTCTAGCTGCCGGGCTAACTCGACATCTGCTTTAGCAATGCAAAGGTCGTGGGTTCGAATCCCACCCATGTAATTTGCCTGTTTTTTGTTTACACAACTCAGGGAGTGCTTAATCAACAACAGTGTTAGGGAAAAAACAGGTTATATTCTTTACCCCCAATGCAATAACTATACACTACACTGTACATGTATATTTGAACATGTACAATGCATACATTTTAAGAGTTTTTGTCCTTACTAGCAATGTTCAAATAATCATAACTAAAAAACTTTAAGAGTGCCCATCCCAAATCTTTTTGAAAACGTTGCTTACATCTTAAGCTAACAATGGGGGAAAAATTACGCATTTTGAAAAATACGCATTTTCGCAAATCAAGGTCTAAGGTAATTTTTTTGCGCATGAGGTATAATTTTTTATTTTTTTTTTCTCAAATGAGGGACATTTCAAGAGCTTTAAAATGATGTAAATTTTATTTCTGTAGGTTCTTTACTTTTGGAGATATGAACGCCCAAACATAGCAGGTCATGCTAATTAGTCAAAAGTTCGTTAACCCATATCTCAAAAAATAATTGACCAAATTACATAAAATTTCAGTTCTGGGGGTTTCTCAAGGAGTCCAATCAGCACACCGAATTTCATTTCAATCCGTGACGGTCAGGTCCAAAAGCGTGTTGAATTGACATGGAATACCCTATAGCAGTACAAAAGTGTTTCTTTGTGAAGAGAAAGGAGGGCTCAAAGAGAAGAAGATAGTAGTTATTGTTTGTGTTTGAACTGTGTCAGATTATAGATGTAGTAGAAAGCTTCTATAATAAACACTGCTGGAGCCGTACATTAATTGGTATGGTGGGAATTCAGTACAGTGATTTGCTGTCTTGTTACTGTAAGTCTAAAGGCAATGTTTGGTACGTTTTGTGCATAAAAAGCAGGAGCCAATGGTTGTGTTCGATGTAGCCAAATGTCGGTACAGTGTTTGTTATTGCTGGTAAGGATTTTCACTGTTAGTATATGGAAGAATCTGAAGGAGTAGTGCTTTTTAAGCCAAGTTGGCCCCTCAAAGCTCCTTACAATATTATTACCCATGTTCAGAAGGCCCTAAGCATTCCTGAAACCATCTCGACTCCTTTGGGAATATTAAGCAACGGCAGCCGAATGAGCGTAAAGGTTGCTAATCATTCACATCAACAATCTTTACCCTCGTAGGTACCTATTTACTCATTGATGAGGAGAAGCAATTGTAGTTGAGTGTTTTGATCGAGTATGCAAATGTAATGACCAGGACAAACCCACGTTCTGATGACTCGGCCACCAGAACTTGAGTTTGCTGCACTAGACTTCTCAAACATGACACACCACGGATCGCCATTGACGAATCATGTGCAGCCATAGCTGGGTCAATTGTGCCTATGACTCTGTAATGCCAGCATGATTCAGATTCAAGCTTACATAAAATGCATACTAAGCGTAAAGTGTGACCCATTGATGGCAGAAAACACTGATATAGGGCAAGTAAAATTGACCTAAAATGAATTTGTCTATAGTAAATACATCATTTTGTCAATTTTGCCGTTGTCCAATTTCATTGAGCTGTTTTAAAAAAAAAGCAAAAAAATCAGTGCTTTGCATATTTTTTACAAATGTCATATATTTTCAGAAGGGTGACTCTGATACAGCAGACAAGGCTGGGAAAAGCAAATCTCGTCGAGCGGCAGGTGCAACTGCTCCAAAGCCCATAGTGGAAGCACAGGCAGCAATGGACAAAGCAACTGAGGCTCCTAAAACTACCACTTCAGCAACTCTTGCGGTAAGCAAATTTATCTTTTTCAGTAGTTTATGCTTTTATGTGTTGTGGTTTAGACACAAGGAAATGAAACAGATGTTTGCAATAAAAGGAAATGCGGTGTATTGTTTGGAGATGAGGGGGAGTCAAAATAATCCATACACATTCCACAACTGTTCCTGGTCCGATTTCACTAACAGCAAAGATTCATCTTGACTGTGTATCAATCTTAAAGGCCATGTCGCACATGCACATTTTATGAGGCAACTTGCAGGCAACCACTTGCACTGTTTGCATAAGGAACACTTTGGCAGCCTAGGAGACATTTTTCTAGCTGTAACTTGCCATCCCCAAGAAAATAGTGAGAAAACTGAAATGTGAATGAATTTTCTTATTGGAGATTGCCTGGAACTGGTTGTTGTAAATTGCCTCATTTGGCATGGCTCCAAGTGTGATGTCACAACACAAATAATTAAGACGATATTGGCAACTATTAAGATGATTCTTAGTGCTTTGTGAAATCTAGCTCTTATTTATCAGGCTTGACATAATCTTGCTTTTACCTCCAAGCTGAAAACAATGGGTAAAAAAACCTGACAGCCTATCGGTCTCTCTTAATCTTGGTTTGTTAGGATGAAGGTCTTGAATTAGGAATTACACTGTACACCCCAGTGAAGATTACGACTGTTGATTCCAGCCTGTGTTCTTTACAATACGCTGTGTTTACACATCTTTCAGAGTTAAGTGGTAAACAGGGAAGAATTGATCTAATTTGTATGATTTGTGTTTACAGCTGAAAAATAGAGTGACAACAACAAATAATCGTGCAGGCAGGTTCTTGTTGATTGTTCACCTGAAACCAGAGAAACCTGATAGCAAGCTAGAAGTGTCAGGTAAAATGTTCTGAATGTTTATTTATCAAAAGACTTTGGCTAGAGATAGTTTTAAACCTACCCACCCTCTTTCCAAAAGTATTCAATTGAAATATTTCTAAACTAACACATAGGGTTGTCGATATATAAGCATTTTTAAACAATCAATATATTGACAATTCTTAAGCCCAAGACCGTAGTTTGATGTAATAAATCTAATCAGCCGCCAATTTGTATTTCATTTTACAACAATGTAACAACCAGGTAAAAATGAAAACCAGAGTTTTGTTTTCTGGCAATCAGACATCCTTTTGATATTTTCGATATGATTTCATGCTAATAAGTGTCTAGTTTAATTTCCAAATCTGCAAAAGAGTAAACTTAACCAACCAACTTGATAGACATAAATGTCATTGATATTTAGCCATTTAGTTCTCTGTTTCAATCAAATTTGACCAAGTTCAAGTTAGAAGGGGTCTAGATTTCACATCAACAAGGTATAAACTTGACCATTAAAGTTGATATACCTTTGTCATTAAAAAGCCATTTTGTTTTTCCTCCCATTCAATCTAATGGATCTGAAAGTGAGGCTGAGAGGGGAATAGTCTGGCCCCTTGGTTGTGTAATGGAAATCACAATTGATGATTGTTTTGGCTTACAGGGACCAATGTCAGACATTTGATGAGAGGGATATCATGAGATGCTGCAAAATTACCCAAAGTCATCATATGCAAGATCTGCACAGATTTTATTGATAAAAGATAGACTTTGTTATTCATTCAACACGCTCATATTTCAATTTAATGCTGTCTTCATTTCCATTTTGTTTCCCAGTTTCAATAATGATGAAATCAAAGACTGGTTACTTATCTGCAACACAAAGACCGCTGCTTATTGTAAGTATCTAGTTGCATTGTACATGATTCATTAGAAAGACCACATATATGTCACATGGAATGAGATACTTGAGATATTACAATAAATCATCTGTCAAATAGACATTTAAAATATTAAATATACATGTTATCAAATAATTTTTTTTTTCACCCATTCTATCTGACGTCATCATCACAATAATGTTGGGAGTCAATGTCCCCATGTGTTTTAAAGTGTAGTGCACATTTTAGGCGACACGTTGCTTACACGTTTATGAGTTAACTCCCACAATGGTGAGCCTGGTAGCAGTAGCCGTGTATGTCGTTGGTGCAAGGGGGTCAATAGAGATATTTCAATGATCATTGTGATGAAGCTCATCGTCAGGTACTTGGATTGTAAAATCTGCGATGAAGTACAAAGTAAATTGAAATTATTGTTTGAAAGATAAAATAATTCAAAGGTGTGGTTGTATATTTGACTTCTAAAAAGACAGTTATTTACAATTAGATATTACATCAATTAACCTTCCTACTGTCTGATCATTCAGTATCATTCACTGTGGTTTTGACTTGCAATATGATATCATGTGGTGAATGCATACTACACAATACACAGTCAACTCATCCAATGTGGTTTTGAGTTTAAGATAAACTGTGCTAGCCTGCAGTATAATATCATGTGATGAATGTTTGTACACAGAAACAAATCAATTTGTCCCAATCAATGATCACTAATCTAGTTCTTTGTTTTATGGCTCTGGCTTCATGTTAGCCAATGCTGCTCTAGCCAGAGCCTAAGCATGGTTTTTATATATATTTATGATGTATTAATAATGGTGTTGTCTTATCTTTAGTTCTATGGCCTAATGTGTGGTGTGTATTCCATCATGGCCTTTTTGTGGCTGTTGATGTTGGCGTGTCAGTGGCGAGATCTCTTGAGAATTCAGTTCTGGATTGGTGGAGTGATGCTCTTAGGTAAAGTCATCGCTTTATTTCTTTACCTTATGATAAATAACAAGGAAGTTTGTCTTGGTTGTCATAAGAGTATACTCATGTCTATCTTCTAGTTTCAAGTAAAACACCATTCAACCAACATGTGAAAACTCATCAAAATTTGTGTTTTGTTTATGTCTAAGTGAACAATAAACACAATTTTAAGGATTTTATGAACATTTGTGCACATGCTTATTTTGAATGGTGCAGTCAAATAAGCAAAGGTGACTTGTGGGGTTTTCAAACATTTCGCTGACTTTGGTGAACATTTCTGATGGAATTGATTCTCTGGAAGATTGGTGTATACTGGTATGAACTTTATCATCAGTGAGTTTTCAGATTTAAACCAATCGCGACCAATCAGAATTGATAAACTGTCCCGGTATTAAAGAATATAAGATTACACTCAGTTTGGATGACTGCTCTTCAAATTCCAATTCCTCAAACCATATCTGTTTTACCAAGTCTTTAACTCAACCATGTGTTTGTATTGCACATCTCAAAACAAGCTGGTGTCATCAACACATTCTGTTCATCTCAGTTCTTAATTCTTGTTAGTTTCCTGCTGCATCACTTGATGCTCATAGCCAACTATGTGGCCCATCTTCCTTTGCTTGCAGGTATAAAACCTATGCTGGCTCGTTCAAAGTGGCATTGATTAAGGTTAGCTCTGTATTAACTCATCGCAACCTCACTCCCTCATCAGCATTTGTTTCTGATCCTGCAGACTAACCTGTATGTCAACTCACTGGCAAATGTTATATTGAGAGTTGGAAGGTTTATGTGTATTAAAATGATATGTTGCTTCGTCAATCAACAAGTTTGACAACTTTTCTTCTGCAGGTTTACTGGAGAAGGCAGTATTTTATGCAGAATATGAACATCTCAACTCGATAGGTACTTCCATGCCAGGAGCAATCATCTTTGCTGAACTGGTTTCTTGCCTGAAACGTTCACTGGCTAGAATGCTGGTTGTTATCGTTAGCTTGGGATATGGTATCACAAGGTATGTTCTATTGTTGACCTGATTATTGATTTCACTAGAAATAAGTTACGATGTACTGGAAAAAATTGACTAATTATTGCATCAGAGATAAAGAACAATGTGAGTTTTTGTTTTTAGAACTCAAAGTAGCCCTTTTCATCCGGCGAGCTTAGTTGTCTAATGCAACAAGACATCTGATCTAGAATGTGGAATGTGGCTGGTTCAAATCCTACCAGTGCTGCCACACATCCGTGTTGGGCTAAAAACTCAAACCAATTAGAAAAATTTATCAATTATCTTTCATTCTATTAAAGTAATACAGCTTGTTTTGTATGGGGAAATTCATTGTCATTGTCTGGTTTTCAATTAGCACACCATCTGGCCAAGCTGTGAACAGTTCATCAGATTAGATGAAGAGCTTTTTTAGTCAAAGCATTTTCATGATTTGTCAGAGATTCTGTGTATGTCCCTCTATGTACTTAATTTGATTAGTATTTCCTCATCTTTGAGAGTATTTCAGACATTAATATTTCTCTGGTGTGTTGGAACCACGGTTAACTTTGAAATCAGTGAGCTTCCAGATTGAAACTGATTAATATTGTTTACCAAGTTCTGCACTTTCTCTTTGAAGGAGGTAATTGCTTTATAATGCATCCATTACTTTATTGCAAAGACCAACCATGTTCAGCAAGACTCTTGTACCTACCAACATTTTCTATTAGGTAATTCCATGTTTAGTAACCCCATGTTCTGATGAACAGAAGAAGATTCCATGTGAAATTTATGCCAATGAGTGTAGTAATTTAGCCTTCTGTCAAATTACCAATATTTGTCTTTTACAAAAATATGCTTGCTTCAAAAACTGAGTTTTTTAAAATATATTTTGTTTTATTTGTTTCAACACCAGACCTAGACTTGGCAGGGATCTCAACTGGTTGATGGGAGCAGGAATGCTGTATTTTATCCTCAGCTCTATTGAGGCATGCCTTAGGGTCAAAGGAGTAAGTGATACCAATAGTATGATGTTATTTTTTATTTTTGACATTGTGAATTGGCCCTCTAAGTTGCTGAACATTAGTTGTGCTAAGTTGTGTCCCAAGAAGTTCACTGGGTTATTCATTAGCGTTGAATTTGCTTACCTGTTCATCTTACACAGGCGCTAAACCACTAAGCGTAGAATTCTTATTGTTTCCAATTGTTGATGTACTCATTGGGGAATGTTACCAAGACTAGGAGGGTTAATGACAGATAATGCAGAATGCACAAAGACTGGCTAGAAGTGTATAAGGAGTTGTTGTTTTTTAGGGTAAGATGGAAATTCAAGGTCCTGATATTTTATGTATTGTCTTTGTGCAGAGTGAGGATCATGCACTGATTGCTATTCTACCATTGGCCGTTTTGGATGCTGTCATCTGTTGGTGGATATCCTTTGTACATTACAAACTTTGTTTTATTTCTTTGTGATAAAGTAATCTTGTTAATCATTCCTCTTATTTCAATTTTAAAATGATCCCCCTGAGGCTACATGTGCATGTGTAAACACTTGCGCAGATTGATGTTGATTTTGTTAAACCGCAGTGTGTTAAACAAAGAAATGTTTCAGAAATCTAATTCAACTGGCTACACAGCTGATCAGTAGGTACATACTTATTTTAAAAAATCAGAAAAAAAGGGATTGTCATGTGCCAGTTTTGATTACGCAGTTTGTGCACTTCTACACAACATCAAAACTAAAATTAAAGGATGTACATGAAGCATAGGCTGTGAAATCTCAAGTATAAGCATTTTCACGTGAAATGCTAAATATAGCTTCCTATAAAACTTCTTAAACAAAAGAAGTATGATTCTTTCACAGGTTTATTGTAAAATGTTTTCTTTGATACAAGAAGTATGGATTTTGCACAGTTTGCCAGGTCAGAAACTCGTATTTAGAATTATTTTTTTCTAAGGTCATAATGTATAATTTTTATGTAAATGCAGCCATAATCTAACCTTTATCAATGCAGGAAAAATGTTTATAAAGTATATACTTTGAGACTGAATGTTGGTAATTCCCAAGTTGATATAAACCACATGGTCTCGTAAATCCAAGAATCTTCATGGCATATTTCCTTAACCAACCACTTTGAACGTCTTCAAAAGTTTGGTGGACACCACGCGGACACTGCGTCTGAGACGTAACATGGTCAAGCTGTGGTTGTATAGACACTTCACCAACACGCTCATCTTCTGCGTTCTTGCAGCTGTCATCTTCCTGTTGTGGTCAACAAAAACACATCGTTGGACAACATGTATCAAGGTAAGGAAGCAAGTAACTTGCCCACATAATAAGTTTACTTGGTTTTGCACAATCGTTATCGTTTTGAATAACAAGGCAAAAAAAAGGGTTTCAACAATGGGTTAAAGGTCAAGAGGAACGGCTTTCTTACAAAGGTGTTGGGAATTTAAAGTACTGATTGCCCTAGCTCAGAACTTCAGTAACCCTTACTTACCCCATTGGTGACTTTGAAGAGAGACCCTCCCATTTTCTTGAAAATTCTCAACTCTGGTAAAGTTATATGTTCGGACTCTGGTAAGATTGGTAATTCTGTGTCAATGACAGACCTGATACTTCATTTGTGTAAGGGCAAGGCAGTGTTTTCTCAGATAAAGGGCAACTTCAATTCTAGGGGCACTAAGGCAATGACCAGGGACATAGAGGTAATTATTTTTATTGCCTCCATGAAGTATTAGGCCTTCAGACATAAGCTGCACGCCTGCATTAGAATTCATAATCGAGATAGCTGGTGTGCACATATAAACACTGTCATTTAATGATACTGCATGACACAAACCAAAAGGGTCAGACGCATTCGGAGCTTTTTTTTTTATATATATTTGTTATGCTTGTACCTCTTTTGAATGGGTCCTAAAACTGTAGATTGTGTGTGTTGTGTAATGCATGTTAAAGAACCCAATACACTTCTCATTATAGAAAAGGGGGTGGCTCTAGTATTTATGGTGTTTTCTTTGCAACGTCATCTCACACAGTATCCCTTTCAAGGTGTTAGTTTACTGGTTGTTTTATTTTATAAATCTTTCTTAACGATCCTCAACTGTGTACCGTTGATAATTTGTCTCAGACACAGTGAAAGAACCAATGAGATAATTGTTAAACTAAGAACCTTTGACCCTATTCACACATCATTGACTATGGGTGACCATTCTATGTGTTATCATGGATGGTTGTTTGTCTGGTGCATGAAAGGCCATGTTGATATCAGATAGGAATTAAAGCTAAGTATTGTGTAACTATGTGTAGTACATGTACAAAAAAGCAGGTTATAGAACAGAGTATTGAGAGAGTTGCGTCAACTTACAATTAGCAGCCATTTTCCAAGAATCGTAGAAATAGAACTCTGAGAATGCTTAGCTCATTTGTCATTGGTGTCTGCTGTGCATGCCCTCGATGTCAGCTGCGGACATGTAGAGTATCAATACCATGTGATATGCCTGTATGGCAAAGTTGACAAAATTATCCAGTGGAGAAGCTGAAATTTGTGATACAGCTAAAATGGCAGAGTGCAGGAATTGCCTCAAAGGGAATATGCAGATATTATTCAAACACACAGCATTCTCCAGGTTCTATTGGATACAGAAATTGCACAATACATATGAAAAATCTTTACTTAAACTGAAAAATCGTTAATTTGAATTTTTGGGGGGCCTATCGGCTGCTCTAATTCAAATGTTTTTACAATAAACCATATATATAATAATGACTATTTTATTTTGTACACCTAGAAGTGGCATGAGTTATGGCTAGATGATGCCTACTGGCATGTCCTGTTCTGTGTCATCTTAGTTGTTATTGTCATCCTCTTCCGGCCTACAGCCAACAATCAGCGCTATTCCTTCTCCCCACTCACTGACCGAGGGGATGAAGAGAGTGAAGAGCCCATGCTCAATGATGCATTTGGTAAGTCAAACGGAATTGCTGTGTATATTTATTTTGCTTTATGTTTGCTAGTCAGGAAGGTGCATGTTTTGTGACAGTGTTGGAGGAGTGTGGGGTTTTTCCTGTAGAAATACAGTAAGAATGTTCATGGTCTGCAAGTGGTAAGTTTGAGTCAACTTAGTAATAGGTATAAGACAATGTTTTGGGGGAAAGTGAATTCATTCCCTCCCTTGTTTTCAATAAACGCTCTGCCCAATCAAACCCAATCAACCTGTAAACATGTCATCAAATCAGATGATCCTCTTTAACACATATGTGCATAACTATGGATTTCCTGTAGAACACACAAACGCTGTTGGCGCCCAACTACGGGAAAACCTGTAGATGAACAAGTGTGTATCTTTATACTCTCATCTCTAATTATAAGAGTGGGGAAACATGGCAAAATGTACATCTTAAGAGAACTGTGTACTCTTTCCAACAGTATACAGTTTGTTGGGGGTTTGTTTATTTGCAAGGCAGTAAACATTGAATGTTCATTTTAATGCAGCAATAAGTATTACAAGGGCTTAGGCAGGAACAGTGTTTACTGTGACCAGTCGGCTGGATATGGGTTTAAGTGAAAACAATGACAATCAATTTGTTTCCACAGGTATTTTGAGCATGTTCAGTTTCATGCCTATTTTGAATGTGGCAATTGAAAGTCAAAAGCAATTTTTTGGTTTTTGAAATGCTCTTTGTCAAATTTTATTTTTCTGCCCAAATAATAAATTTCTCTATCCGAGTGATTAATATTTTGTTTTGAAGGTTTTTTACAATTCTTTGTCAACAGAGGGTGTGAAAATGCGTAATGTGATTAATAACCGCAATGAGAGTCAATCCAGCAAGCATGACGATGATCTGAAGTGGGTGGAGGATAACATCCCTGCTGCTGTTGCAGATGCGTAAGTCTCATTTTGACTGTCTGATGGTCAACTTCTAGTATTTTTATTTCTTCGTTTTGGATATGTGTGTACTTTATTTTATTTGTTTATGTTATTTTTTAATTTTTTATTATTATTATTAGGTATATATATATATATATATATAATGATAACAAGGATATTGACAAAATAGGGAGACCGCCAACATAGGGCTAGATAGCTCAGTTGGTAGAGCACCGGCACGTCAATCCGGAGGTCGTTGGTTCAAATCCCGCTCTAGTCAATTTTTCCTTGTTCAACCCAAAATCATTTAAATTTACCCAGTCAGTTTCCCTTGTGGTTTGTTATTTGATATCTGATATATAAAAAAAGTCGTATCCCCTTATGGTGATCCCCTGGCTGCCGTTTCCCAGGTTGTATCTTAAACTCGGGTGTGTGATCCTTGGCTACACGGCAGTTTACGGTTGAATGGCTTCTGACTGGCACCCACTGAACAAGGATATTGACAAAATAGGGAAACCGCCAACATAGGGCTAGATAGCTCAGTTGGTAGAGCACCGGCACGTCAATCCGGAGGTCGTTGGTTCAAATCCAGCTCTAGTCAATTTTTCCTTGTTCAACCCAAAATCATATATATATATATATATATATATATAAAATTAGTAGGGTAGATGGCCTTAGCTTTCGATCCAAACTGGACCTTCTTCAGAGGCATTAACAAGTACAAACAAAAACATATCCATTTATAGCAAAAAGAGGAGCAAAGGATTAGGGGAAGGTATCCAGAAAAAAGCGGGAAGAATATAACCAATCAAAGTTATTAATTTACAGACAATGGGTTGGCTATGAACCAATCAGAGTGAAGTAGTGAGGACAAAGGATGGTCAGTGTGAAAAGGGTGGATTACTGGACCATAAAAAAAATATATATATATATATATAAAATTAGTAGGGTAGATGGCCTTAGCTTTCGATCCAATATATATATATATTTTTTTTGGGGGGGGGGTTGTAAAGAAGAAATATAGAGTTTGTAGTTTTAATCTGTTTTAATCTGTAGGATTCAACTAAATAGTATAATTTTGAACACAAATAATTGCTTGCAACCCCATCCCCACCCCCACCCCCCAAAAAATTGTTTTGTCAGTTCATGTATGTCTCTGCCTCACTTTAGCTAGTATTATATCACTGAACAAATTAACACTGAACCCAAACCACTTCCAATCTTTCAAAATCAAAATGCTTATTTTGTTTGATCCTGTTGGACTGACTGAGGTTTACAGTAGTAAACTGATTATGCTTTACATGGGATTAGGTATACCACCATAATCAGAGTCCAACAGTTTGGGTGTTGAGTTACTGAATGGTGTTGGGCTGAGGACTGCACTAGTAAACTGATTATGCTTTATGTGGGATCAGGTATACCACCATAATCAGAGTCCAACAGTTTGGGTGTTGAGTTACTGAATGGTGTTGGGCTGAGGACTGCACTAGTAAACTGATTATGCTTTATGTGGGATCAGGTATACCACCATAATCAGAGTCCATAGTTTAGGTGTTGAGAGGGAGTTTGGTTTAACATAAAGTTTCTTGTTGTATTTTTTCCAGTGCCCTTGGTGCCTTTGACGACTCGGAAGAAGAACTTGTTACCAATCTGGAGAGAAACAAGATGGAGTAGATGTCCCTCTATGGGATGAGTTTGTGTACCACCAAAAAAACCTTTAAATTGAACTCTTCAGCAACAGTAGAAAATGCTTTTTTTATCATTGTTTGAAAGTTTTTCCTGTTAATTTGGTTGATGCTTGCAATGCAAAGTATGTCTCCATGTTTCTTCAATGACAAAGAAGAAAACATAACAAACTTTGTAACACAAAGTTGTAGTCAACTTTTCAGTGCTTTCTTATAGCTGAAACTACACAAGATAAAACATTCGTCTATGTATGTTTGTTGTGCAATGAAGATCTTGATACAGAGAGAATAAAGAGGCAGTGTTGTTAAACCCGCTGTACCTCATCTTTATGTAGTCATCGGATGTTACTACAGATTCAAGATTGTTTGAGTGTTATTGCCATTGTTTAATTTAGTTAGTGAAGTGTTTGTTTGAAAATATAAATCGTGGTTTTGTAGTTTCTTTCATTCTTGTATTGTAATCAAATGGTAATACATGTTTAAAAAATATTCTCTTATGTTAGTAACCGTTGGTAGTATTACTAGACATTTATCCTTACACAGTCTCTTGGTTTTGATTAGCTTGACCCTCCTACTCTTGGTTAAATATCCACCAACTTGGAAACCATTCAACTGCATAGGTTGCGAATAGTAACAGAAATTTGTGTGTTCTGTTTGATATATTGCGGGATGGCATAGTGCGTCTATCACTCAAACCACTGTCGATGATATTAAATGGTTCGTTGGAGGGAGGGTTATAATTTTCTACATTTTTATTTGTCCATGAATATTTATTTCTTTGGTGAAAAAAATGCTTGAAAAGGATATTTGTTGAAGGAAATCTCTTATAACTTGAGCTTCAAGTTTAGTCCCTTTTTGAGGAATGAAGTTGTAAAAGATTACAGTCGAGGGTCGTGTTTATGATAGGGGTCTATGATAGGGGTGTCATTTGCCATACACTTCCAAGGGTACATGTAAGACTCTCTTTGAATAACATAACTGACAAACGCCTCTTCTGTGGGTCAGACAGAATAAATGTTTGAAACTCCTTTGATTTAACTTTCTACTTTACGCTTAACAATAACTCCTATTGTAAATATTAAGAAGTGAGATTGGGTGTTTACATTGTCCATGTGTATGGAGTAGGGCTATTCCAGCAATAATTAAGAATATTTTATTTACAATGTAAAGATAAAAGAAATTTGTTGTCCGATAACACATAATTAATACTCATCATTTGTAGAGTTCTAGTAAACTTTTATATTATTTTCTTGATATAGGTTGTGTTATCTATTATATACACATTGTCACCACAGTGCAAAAATGGGGCTTCTAAATTTTGCAAAAGGTGGTAAACAGATAAGTTCTCAATAACAAATCTACATATCAAAGTAGATATGTACACATGGTGTTACCGCAATCTGAATGTACATTGATACCCCATCATGCAATGCCTCAAAACCCATATGGTAATAACTTCTGATCTCTACTTTGGTCCAAATGTGAGGCCATTACAACTTTTATATTCCGTGGTTCATTTTGGTCTGTAAAACAGTAAGCGACAGCTGTTTAGAGGGGGCTTTTCAAATAAGAATGATTGGTTGAAGCATTGGTAAAAACTCTTTATGATGCCATTGTTTTAGTGTTATCAGTCTTTAGCTTGGTTTAGAAGTTGGGATTTTGTTTGAATGTAATATAAATAAACAATTTAGAATTGCTTGATAATAACCCATGCACAGTTAGAAAATTTCTCACAAGGCTGATGTCCTGTTCCTGCTAAGCGGAAAGTCAGCATTTTGCTGCCCCAAGTACTCTCATTTTGCTTAAATAACTTTTAAAAAGTTGCGATCTTTTCTTCCTAAATAAAACATAGAGCACTACTTCTTTGAAAATTGTGATTTTACAAATAGTGTGTGGTGAATTTGTCTCAACAGGCATGTAATTGTAAATACTATTGTATCAGTTTTGTATGTCAATAAGAAATACACAAAATTTAAGTTTTGCAAAGGTGTTTATTTACCCTAAGTAGAGTCACAACTCGGTTTATGATTTGCATTTAGACAGAACCATGGAGGTCTAATTTTCTTTCCTCCATGACAGAACCAACTGGGAAGGTAAAATTTGAAAATATTTGATTTATTAACTTCTTGATCGTCATCTTGAAGGTTTTGCTTATAGATAGAAAGATTTCAAGAGGGAAATGAGGCACCTTGTAGAACTAGCGATTTAGTAGTGGTTTTCTTTCAAGTTTGAGTTTTGAATAAAAAAAACATTTTCAGCCACCTATATTGATGTTATGGTCTACCTTTTTGTTAAAAAGAAAGAAATATTCTTCTGTTTTGTTTAATTTGAATTTACTAGACTGTAAATCTGGCATATTTGAGCTTTAGGACCTGTGCACAATCTAGATATTGTTATGTTCATGGATGTTTACAAGTGTGACCTGCTGCAACGAAAAGAATCAAGAAGTAAACATAACCTGTCCAGCAAAATAAGAGGTAATTTCTGAGTACATATTTTGGTGGATGTGTTGCCCTGAGTGCAAGGAAAACTCATGAAATAAATTTCGAAGTTAGACAATTTTACTCCCATGTTGTGGTTGCAGTTCACATACTGATTTGTTAAGCGCATTGAGAGCTCCTTCGGTCTTGAAATGTGCTATATAAGAACGTTTTATTATTATATGTATTTCAAATAACTGGTATCGTATTTTTTATTAAATTTATGTTGAATTTCATTAATGATATTGTATGATGGATAATATGGAAATGTATTTTGCATACTCTTACATTGAAGAGTTGTCATTCGTCAAAATAAGTTGTATGATACAATTTTTCTCCTTACTCTGTGGAGTCAATTGTTTTATTGCTTTATGAAATCAAATAAATTGTATCAGTCCATTATTTTGTTATGGTGTGGCCATGGTCTAATGCAATATTCAGATGCCTGAATCATTGGAGTGTCGGTTCAAAAACAAACAAACAAACAAAAAACACCAACAAATAAACAACCAAACAATCTAACATGCAGGAGAAGGGGTTTTGCGAGACATTCTTAAATTGATACACTTCAACCATAGAATAGAAGAGTCAGTTAGGTGCAGGCTTTAGAACGTAATTAATAAGCAGCAAGTTATTGGTCAAGAATCAGATGGAAAAAAAAGAAATTTTCTAAGTTAGTCATAGCCCTGCTCAATTTCAATCAACCTGGAATTGCTGAAAATGAAAACTTGGAATTTGTTGCTATATTTGGCATCTTGGAGGTGTGGGACCACATAACCGACCCATCAGGTGGCATACCACACCCTACAAACCCCATGCCCCTTCCCACAATCTAGTCAAGGCCACACACAAGATATGATGTACTTCATTCCATCTGAATGGTTCCACAATGCCGCATATTTTACAACTTATAGGGTTGTTTGGGGGGGGGGGGGGGTAGGGTGGGGGATAAATTTCTTTACAGTCTTTAATTCTCAAGTTCTCCTTCCTGCACTAGCTGGAGGAAAAACCCTTAGTGAGTTAACGTGTAGTTGAATCCACTGCCCGCTATCGAAGACACCCAGACGTTATTTTCACATAAACTGTTCAGTTGCAGTATAACCCAGCGCAAGTGTGCAAGGTATCTGCCTATCATCAACTACAGCTGTATTATTTGCCACCGAGTGCACGATACGGATGGACAAAGCAGAAGAGGAAGGTCGTCTTTGTTCGCTGATGGTGTTGGGATACCTACCGAAATTCCTTCATTTTATCACATTTTCCCCCGACTGTGACTCAGTAAATATTCAAAGATGGTAGTGATGGAAAGAAATGGGAATTCGGAAACTAACCACCGGCCGAACGGAGCGAGTTCTGGAGGAGGCAGTTCCAACAACAGCAACCCCTCCGACGATAGTTCAAGCGGTTCGGAGGATGAACATGGTAAGTAAAAAACTTTGCCAATTAAAGGGGCGATGTATTGACAAGGGTTATACAAATTACCATATTAGTCGATAAATCCACGGTTTCTTTATCGAATTGTGAATATTGTTGCTAAAAAGTATTGATTGTGTTTGATAAACCAACATAAAATTCCATTTGTTTACACCAATTTGAGTTTACTTTTCGTGACTGTCAACACACAGAACACTCAGCCGCCGCCAAGTCAGTGTTGGTTATTCATGGTTCAGTGTTGTGCATGCTGTGTATGGTGCAGTGGTAGTGCAGCTGTGGTACATGTACATATGTAGATGTAGGTATAGATGTGATCTGTTCTGACTTCTGCTTATTGTCTCCACATTTTGTTTTAATGATGATATTCATTAGGAAGATAGCATTGAAGGATAGATTTGAATACAATAAATAATGTGTGTTTGTTTTGTTGAACCTTCTTACTTTAACATCTTATTCTTATTATGAGAAAAAAATGCTGTGGCTGCTGACCTCAACATTTCTTAACCAATACATCTAATTCTAAGTGCATTTACTTTGCATCTTTTTGATGTATTTTGGACTTTATTTCCATTAAATAAATCCTCTGTTAGTAAATACATGAATTGTTTACCTTTCTAACAAACAAATATGGTAAAATTAGATATTGACGGAGAAATAGTTGAGTTTGGATATGGCATCTGACCCATGACCAAGTTTTAGAACCAAGAACACGCTTAAAATGTTGCAAAAGAGAAAAGTTATAGACTGGATCCCGTGAATGTTGTCCAATAATACAGCATTTATGTATGCCAAGATGCAAATGAAATGTAGTCTTTAAATACTATGGTACGTGGGTGAGAATTTTCAAACTTTGTGTACAAATATTTAAAACTAAGATTGATGGGGGTTTTCAGCTTCCAGTATTTGCTGACTGTGATTTTCAAAGATAGGTGTTTCAATTCAGCCATACTAATAATAAGAGAACTTTCAGTCTTTCTGATATTTAACTTTGTTACATGTACATTTTCTTTTATAAACACTGATTGTACATTTAATCTATCATTGTTTCCACGTAATTGGAATTAATACATGATATTATCCATTCTTATCCTCTACATAAAACATTTTCAATAAACACACTTGACATTCAACATTTGAAAATGTCATCAAATTTCATCAAATTAGATGTAGATAGTGGTTATTTTATTGACAAGGCGTCAAGTAACATTTCATATTTTGTCTTTATGTATCGTTGTGATTATACATGTACATGTTAAGTTTGATATGGCAAATCAGATTGAGAAATTGAATGTTTTTAAAATTTTATTTTAACTTGTAAAGCATGTACAAATTTGTCATAAAGCAAGTTGAAATATTTCTTGTATACAATAAGAATATTATGGTCCACTCCAGGGAAAGTTGTGATTTAACCTATGTTGTCTCGAGGGCTATTTTATTAAATAATTAAGATGCCAGGATTGACAGCATCGTTTATGTATCTTATTCAATCTAAAAGAAACCTTTAAGTTTTAATTGAAAACTGTTTTCAATAATAAATTAACTTTTAACAGGTCGTGAACAGTTTTGAATTCAGTTTGTTTGATTTTTTTCTTTTTCATTACTTTTTACATGTCAGGGCTGGAAATACTAACTGGTCTACTGGCCATGTCTTGTCTTTTCCCAATCCCATTTTTTAAGATTTAAAAACAAATTCCTTCATTTCAAACCTCCTAAAAGTCTAGGCAATAATTTTTTAAAATAATAGTTCTTGTAAAAAATATACTGGTCCAGTAAAAATTCAGAGCTTCAAAAGGAGGTTTTCTTGAAATTCAAGCTAAGCGTACAATGTATAGGGCCTAATGATTTATCCGATTTATTGTTTGTTTTGATATGCAGAACCAGGAATGCGAGTTGGTGCAGACTACCAAGCAGAAATCCCTGAAGTGATTGCAGGTAAGTTGGTCTAGAAACCAACTAAAATTAAAAGTGGCAAAGTTTTGTTTGCAGTAGATTTTTAGTTGTGGCCATCTTGTGTTTTTTTCCCTTTTTTTTTTTCCTTCTCATGGTTTGCTTTTAAACATAAACTACTGCCTCCGTTGAGGAGACACACTGCACAGTGACATAACACTATAGGCTAAATAGTCAACAATTAGTGCTGATTAGAAAGCGCTTAGAGTACAGCTCTGTCACTAGTGGGGAATGCTGGGAAGGTAGTCTATTCTACACAAGTGGGGAATGCTGGGAAGGTAGTCTATTCTACACTAGTGGGGAATGCTGGGAAGGTAGTCTATTCTACACTAGTGGGGAATGCTGGGAAGGTAGTCTATTCTACACTAGTGGGGAATGCTGGGAAGGTAGTCTATTCTACACTAGTGGGGAATGCTGGGAAGGTAGTCTATTCTACACTAGTGGGGAATGCTGGGAAGGTAGTCTATTCTACACTAGTGGGGAATGCTGGGAAGGTAGTCTATTCTACACTAGTGGGGAATGCTGGGAAGGTAGTCTATTCTACACTAGTGGGGAATGCTGGGAAGGTAGTCTATTCTACACTAGTGGGGAATGCTGGGAAGGTAGTCTATTCTACACTAGTGGGGAATGCTGGGAAGGTAGTCTATTCTACACTAGTGGGGAATGCTGGGAAGGTAGTCTATTCTACACTAGTGGGGAATGCTGGGAAGGTAGTCTATTCTACACTAGTGGGGAATGCTGGGAAGGTAGTCTATTCTACACTAGTGGGGAATGCTGGGAAGGTAGTCTATTCTACACTAGTGGGGAATGCTGGGAAGGTAGTCTATTCTACACTAGTGGGGAATGCTGGGAAGGTAGTCTATTCTACACTAGTGGGGAATGCTGGGAAGGTAGTCTATTCTACACTAGTGGGGAATGCTGGGAAGGTAGTCTATTCTACACTAGTGGGGAATGCTGGGAAGGTAGTCTATTCTACACTAGTGGGGAATGCTGGGAAGGTAGTCTATTCTACACTAGTGGGGAATGCTGGGAAGGTAGTCTATTCTACACTAGTGGGGAATGCTGGGAAGGTAGTCTATTCTACACTAGTGGGGAATGCTGGGAAGGTAGTCTATTCTACACTAGTGGGGAATGCTGGGAAGGTAGTCTATTCTACACTTGAGAAGATGAAGCTTGGAAGAATCAGAGGCAAGTTATCTAATCTAATTCTCAGTTCAAATGACTTTGTATGTCGCTATTATGATAAGTGAGCTTTCAGATTAATAGTATGCTAATATTAATAAAAGTGTATATTTTTAATGCGCCATATCTGTCTTAAAGGACACTCTTGGCGCCAAAATATCCAATTTATGAGACCATAATACAATACCGTAAAGGTATACAACGTGAGGTGGCGCATACTGCTGCCAGACCAGCCAGAAACACTGGGCAAACCACTTCTCTTTTACGTAAAGTGTAATGTTTTTTCTAATGTGCTTTACAATATTATCGAACCTACACTCTGCTGATCAGAAACACCAGAGCATGAGTTTGATGCACTTGGCCGCTCAACCATGACACAAAGAAATTGAACCAAATCTTCTTCTTTTTTCAGATCACAACCAACCATGTAATTTGTCTAAATAATTGAACATGCTCATTATTCTGCATATTCTTGATATTGGATCTAATGTGCATGTCTGCATAAATTAACATGTAGTTGGGGACCGTTGTGTATGTGACTCACACAGTCAGTGTACATGTATGTTGTACATTCAGATGCAATATGATGAATTATGCATGATGTTGTTGACAATCTTTATTATTATTTAAATTACGTTTATTTCCATACTGTCATAATCAAAGTGATACAATGAGCAAGGTAATAATGAACAGAATAGTCTAAGTTTAAATTAGTTCATTAACCCTTCTACTGATACACCATTCAAAACCATTCAAAATTCACTAACGTTTACAACCCAATTGTTTTTGTACACACATGGCAGTACCATTTGACCTGTATTGATGATAAGCTGTGTCACCATTCACAACCATTCAAATGGTTTTGAGTGGTGGATACACTGCACTGTGGTATGCCCCCAAGGCTAAATGGTTTTGAATGGTGAATGTACTGCACAGTGTTTATAAGTTCAGAGGAAAACACTGGCACTGTGTTTACAAAAACATTGTAACCTAATTGAGTTCAGCTGACCTGCCATTCAAAACAATGCACTCAAAATCACCACTCCAAGGGCAAACCATTCCACCACTAATCATTTAGTAATTTACTTTTAACTTTGATTTTGTTTGTAGCTGCTGGGCACCTCTGAAAAACAGTGTTTCACTGAGAGGTCTCCCCAGGGTAAAGAAGAAATAAATAATAAATAATACCATTTGAAACCATTCAGGGGGTCTACTCTATACACAGTTAGCTCACCACTCAAAACCATTCGACCAAATGGTTTTGAATGGTCAGTCAACTCAATAACAAATTGTGTTGGCAGTAGTAGGGTTAATACACAAATTGTTTGCAGTTTTTAAAATCAACTAATTATTTACCTATCATTATATTGTTAGGTTCATAAATTGGTTTTAGTAGCTATAAAACAGTTTAATTGATTTTGTTACTTTCAATTCATGTTAATTATTTAGCATTGTAATCTTTAACTTTTTTACTACCAAATTTATTGTCCAGCTGTGACAGAAGTTTTTGTACATAAAGAGATGTTCTCGAATCTCCTTCGTTCAGAGCCTGGTAACTTCCTCATTGTGTAGTAACTAAAAGATGTTTGAAACTAAAACAAAACCTTGCAATTCTTAATTGTGTTGACTTTGAGCCAGTTGAAGCAGCTCACCAGAGGCAAGGTGTCATTTATCAAGCCGCTGTGAGCGGCGCGTCGTAGTGAAAGAGAACTTTATCAAATATATAGTGAGATTTGATATTTTCTTAACAGACATTCCCGTTGGTCGGCGTGGGGACAGTAGACAAGAAGCATTGCTGGTGTGGCTGCCAAATGGAGACATCTCTGATGCCAAATGTAAGAATATTTACCGATTTGTTAAGTTTAAAATAACTTGTGCACACCAGGGTTAGTTGCCTAATTAAAATTCTACACAGATTTTCACAAATTGTTGTCTTATGTATACAGTAGATCTCTTTGTATAATACATGATGTCACTGTGACTGTGTGGTTGGAAGAACATTTTAAAGGTTCATCATTCATTGAGTCATTGGTTTTTGAAGGAGTACAGCTTTGACAATTTATTCATGTTCATAAAAACATTGACAATTTTAATGTTTTGTCAATAGTTTTGTGCATGCTCGTGTGCAAGTCTCTGCTTATTTCAAAAGTAGCAATTGAAATAATTTTCATAAGTTTTCCCTTGAATTTGATAGTTTTTTTTAGACAACAAATATTTCTTTGGGGGATTGGAACTGGTGTGAACTTTATCAAATTGAAACCAATTTCTTTCAATTGATTACTGAATCATGTACTTAGTCTTTTATTTTCAAACATGTGAGTATATAAATAAATGTAAGTTTGAATTGAATGGAATTGAATTGATCAATTCTCTAATCCCATTTTGGTGCCTAAATGTCAGCATCTGTTAAGTAAGACCCAATAACAAACTTCGTATCTTTTGTGTAATTTGTTGTACCATACATGTGTGGCAGAAATACATGTATAGCCATGCAGGCCTTGACCTTCATTCTAGAAAGGGGCGTGGCAATTTCCCCCCCTTGATAACTACATGTATAACATGGGAAAGAGCTGTTCTTGGGGAAGAGGGATCTGCCATTTTTTAATTAGGAAGGATTTATTTCATCCTTGGCTTTTATTTGCATTTTTATTTATAACATCATTTTTTTCCCATTCTATGAGAATTGCATTGTATTGGAACCAAGGGTTATCTTGGTAAACAATGGGCAAAAGGAAGGAAGACCCACGGGGTCTGTGGTTAACATGAGGCCTGGATCTGACATTCATGTACTGTGTGTAGAGGCATGTACTATAATTATGTACACACACATACGTTTGATATGGGTACATGTATGCAATGTACAGATGTAGGTGTAGTGTGTAAAAGGAAAGTGTGTACTCATGCTTTAAATTGGACACTATTAGGGGTTCAAACTGCTCACTAATCTTAACAATACTTTCACCTGAAAAGCACCTACATGTCAAGACACTCAAATCAGAACCTATTGGAATGATCTGAATGTCACCTGCACTAACACATTTAAGAGAAGAGTTTTCATTAGTTGTTACTGGGATGACATAGATGAGGAATTCAGTGTGACTAGAACTTTCAAATGTTATCCATTCTTTTGAATAGATTTCACTAAGGCTTTTATGTCAATGAGTTTCACCTTGACTTGGAAAGGCTATATCTGCTAAATTTGTTTTTACTTGATCATGTTTATCATGTTTATTGTGTGAATATCTTTTTACATTATATGGGTTAGATCTCACATGAGAGGAAAAACTACATCATTTAAACACATCACTGTATACACTGTATAATATAGAGTAAAACTTGGTCCAATTTCGTGGTGAGCTGCTTACCACGGCCAAAAGAATGGAACACTCTTCCAAATCACATTAACCCTCTTGCTGTCTGACCATTCAATACCATTCACTGTGGTTTTGAATGATAGATACGCTATGCCAGCCTTGCAATATGATACCATGAGCAGTGTTGTGACTACACTGGTCGGGGCTGCCGACCGGCTCTCAAGCAATGTTACGACATTGCCGACCGGTACTTTTTGCTACTAAATAAGCTTAAAAACTAAGGAATTCTTCTTACGTAAGTTAACTGAAAACTATCAAAATCAAAAGTGTTGTAAATCTTGTCCTCGACGATCGCGATTGATCAATTCTTGTTGTGTCATTTTTATTTCAAGTTGACTGTTTGATGCAGCGATGTTTCCCCTTTCCATGTTGGCAGAAAAAATATATATTCTCACAGCGTCTGATTGCTGCCGCATCCTTTGAGTAAAGCATTAGAAAAACCTAGGAACCAGACGATAGTAGAACGTATAGCTCTACGTTACGCATCAGTGCACGTAGCCAGACTTCCTCCTTTTGATGCATGTGTTTTATTTTTTATCTAACTCACCAAGTTGTGAGCACACATGTCGTTCGTTCACGCGGCGGTGTTATTTTTCTTGTCGCTATTGTACGACAGAAACGACGCTCATTAGAACCCTTGCTTCACGCCGCTCCGCCATACCAGTTGTTCACAAATCGTTCTCCACTGTTTCTTCATTATTGTTGTCACATTATGTGTTCACGAGGGAGATATAGACAAGAAAATTATTTTCTTACGGAAGTATGAAGAAAGAAAGCGCACATCTCCGAGCAGTGCAATCCAATAATTTTTTTTATAGTCTGGACCGTATGTGCGTAACTGCGCAAACCACATTGACTTCTACTGGGTACTTGACTCACTGCACATTAGACTTGTTAAAAGTCCATAAATTTTCAAAGGTTCTGCGTTCAGCGCTCGCACACCAAATGTATCGCGATCTTCTGTCCCCATTTTTCTCACTGGATTTACACGATTCACACGGGTTGACTTTTTGGTTAAAAAAAAAGAATTTCCGGCAAAAACCGGAGGAATCACATCCCTGGATTAACTTACCTTATTAAGTTGCAAGAATTTTACACAACTTACATTTAATAAATAACAAATACTTTATTTGATTAAATTTGACACTCGTCTCATTTCACTTGTCAGCTCCAGATATATGAAGGATTTTAGAATTTGTGGGGTATAATTGGCAGGCTGGGTATAAAAACTTGATATATGGCTCAACATGTGTACTTCTAATTCAGCAAAATACATTGTGTTGTTAGTGTCTAGAACCCATAAAATATGTATTTTTAAGGGTGTAAAATGTAAACATTTTCGGGGCCACCCCCTTTGGACCCCTGATGAACGCCTCGCGCAAGCGCTCGGTACCTCGCATAGCTCGCTCCTCTGTGAAAATTAACCGGCTCTTAAAAACTTCTGGTCACAACACTGGCCATGAGGGAATGCATGTACACAGTACACAGTACACAGTCAGTTGTGCCACCATACACAACTTTGGCAGTTGAATGGTTTCAAATGGTTGGTCAACTCACTTGAAAATGTTGCGAACAGTAGGAGGGTTAAGGATGCTCAGACTATTCATATTTTCAAGAAACTGCTCAAATGTTATCTTTTTCAACAAGTGTATTGTAATTAATTTCATGTAAATGTCTTAAGTGCCTTTGAACAATTTTTGTTGATTTTTGCACTATATAAATGTTTTTTGATTGATTGATTGATTTTGTGCTTACCGTGGCATTTTGTGCGTACTGTGGCATTTTGTGCTTACCATGGCATGTTGTGCTTACTTACACCACTCATTGCATTTAGGGTTTCCAGCTGAATGCCAAATGTCTACACTACCTGTGTAAGCAAAGATCAGTAACATTAAGTGGCTATACTGTATCAAGGAAATACCCAAATTGTTTTGTTAACTTAAAATAGGCATTCTTACATGACTTACATGTAGCATCAGAATTAACAGGGGCTCTGTAAATTGGGTCCTAGCTTCTTGTCATTGAAAGAGTTTGGCTTCTCTAAAACATGCAAGGTCAAGGTTTGAGTCTAGCCCAGGTTGGACCCCCTCTGTTGCATACAGTCCAGGGTATAAAGGTTCCCTGCCATTGCGAACAAAGTATTTACATGTTGATACCTGATGGAGGAAGCTGAAGCTTGGTTCACATATTCCTTTTGTCTGGAATTCCAAGACTGCTGGGTTTAGAATTGTTAATAAGTGAAAACTTGCGTAGTAAGTTCACACGCTCAGGGTATCGATTAATTAATAATTCAAGTAATATCACCAAGTATAGTATTGACACCTTCAGATAACAATACCAGACTAACACTAATCAAATGTCTTGCTTCAGTTGAAGTGAAAGTCAATCGGAGATACTACCCATTTCGCGCATACGCACACGTGCTTACACGTTGTTACAAGATGTTACAACGGAAGTTTGGATCTGCTTTTTATTTTTTGGAATAAAGTCATCCTTGGATATATTTGTTATTTGTGGACCCATCAAAAGTATAGTTATGGCCATAAAGAATATAATAAAATTTCAGGTACAAATATGAACAAACATTGGTTGAAATTTTATTTGCATTGTAGAGAAACTCTATAGCCAGGATTGTCAGTGCAGTGCAACAGAGACTGGCATCCTACCAAGGCTAGGTTTGAATCCATCTCTAAGGCTTAGTGTTTTGGCAGGACTCTAAAAACACTAATTAATTTATCATAATGTACATCAATGCAGGGACAAAAATAAAATGGAATCACCTGTTTTTTCAATCATTGGTTCTCAAGGCTCAATTACAATAATTGCATACTAATGTATGCAGGCACAGAGCCGCACAGTAAATGTTAGGGAAACATGGGTTTACATTGTAATGTAAACATGAATACATTTACCAATATAGTGATGATTCTTATCACCTGGATCAAATCATTAGTTAGCATGCCATCCGTGGTCCTTTCTCTATGGGCATACATACATGGTAAATTCAGGAATCATGTAGTGTTCAGTGAGTGAATTTAAAGGTACAATACACCAGTGGGTTTTTAAAGAGTTGTTCATTCATACAATTGATTGATGTTAATTTAAAGGAAGGTACATTATTTTTAGACGAGCAAATATTATCATTAAATTCAGTGGTCACCAGTGTCTTAGCCAGGAATATAGAAAGTGGGAGTGCAAACTGAAAAAGTGGGAGTGCAACTTAAAAATAAATAAAATTGTGTGCGAAGCACACAACACGAGCGCGCAGCGTGAAGTCTGTCTCGGCCGGGGTCCAGGGCCCGCTTAAGGGCCCTGGAAGCTCTGGCTACTGTAGATGCTCTCTGGTGGTTTCTGATGCATTTCTGGCATCTATTTCTCCGGTACAAGTAAACTATTTTGATTAGATTTTTTGCTTTTTGAACTGAAAAAGAGAGGCTTTACAGCAAAAATAGATTGTAAAGATAAAAGACGCCCACTATTTTTGTTCCGTGATTGCAATTGTGATTAAACATTGTAACAAAGAAGGCGCAAACAATGACACATGAATCATTTCAAACAGGTTATAACAAAGTCTGTTTTATTTTATTTTTTTCAATAAAGACTTACACAGTTAAATGTACATCAACACTGATGTACATTAAGTCAATCCTTGGTTTTTGTGTTGCTACTCACTTTAGTCACTGCCTGTTTGACGATGTTTGGATAAACTTAATGAATAATTAAACAAAAACGTTTGCCTTCTGAAAAATGTCAAGATGAAAATCTCAAACTGTTATTCCCATGATGGTCAATCGTCACTTAGGCAAAATTAGGGCGAAATCCCGATGCATACGAATCAGGGAACGATTTGGTGCCAAATTTTTGCATAGCAATGTTTTTTTTTGCATAGCAATGTTTTTTTTTGCATAGCAATCTTAAACATTTGCATAGCAATCCATAAATTTTGTATAGCCAATTTTTAAATGCTTAAATATTGCTAAAAATGTAACTGTGTGAAACAGGTTCGTTTGTGTGGGTTATAGGCTTAATTTCAGGCCAAGGCTATTTTCAGAATGTCTATAATTAAAGAATAAGATGTTTGTGAAAGTTTGGATTCCTACAAAATACACACAAGAAAAGATTATTTCCACATTTAAATGGATGTGCTCGGACCATTTTTGATGCGAGTCCAAAACCTTTGCCTTCTATAATGCACCATACGGCGGTTGTCTCAAACAACATCAGGGGTTTCCCTTAACTTGTTTTTTCACTCACCGGCAATTTTCGAAGTGTTAAAAAAATAAAAAATAAAAAAAATACACACGGAAGTGAAGTTTGTAAAATTGCGTTTTTGGACGATCTTTTCCCCTAATTTCTGCCCTTAATAATACTGTTTTCATCAACAGCAATTTTCAAGGATTCTTAATTTGAGAATCGGTTTTGTAGAACTTTTTTTGCACTGAAAGCTTCGTGATTTAAGATCGGTCGACAACGCACATTGGGAAAATTGTGTGGCGACAGCGATGTGTTTATGAGTACGAGATTAAAATTTTGTATGAAATATAACAGGAACGAGGTTAAAATTAGACTCCACCGCGCGTCTTCCGCCCCTGGAAATTCGAGTTGTGTGTTTCCCTCCTCGCCTTCCTATTATTGTAAGGAACATGGAGGAGAGAGCCAGACTAATAATAATGCATGCGTGTTTTACTGGAAATAAACGATCGCAATCGCGATCGCGGCCACATTAAATCTAGCAATTATCAAGACTTGTCAAACAATTTTTCTTGTCAAACCGTGCGGGTGTAAAGTTATTTTTATAACTCAACAATTTTATATCACTTTTCACTAATATTATAAAAATTAGACAACACGGCTTCAACCAACATGACCAAGCCGTGCATCAAAATTTTGCCCGTGTTTTCAGCCCAACTAGCCGTGCTAACACGGCTTGCACGGCTCGCTAGCTATAAATTATAGAACAGTATATCTTTTGTAAAAGATTTTGATTGAGTAATAAACCACAAGGAAAACATTTGTAGGCTTTCCTTTTTTGGCTTAGATTTTTTCCGGCTACCGAATAAAAAAAATATTGCAGTTTGTGGGGCACTTTGATAGTATTTTAAATGGATGTATTTCTGGAGATTGGTAATGGTCATGATGGTATGCTTGAATGTTTGATTGGTAATGGTCATGATGGTATGCTTGAATGTTTGATTGGTAATGGTCATGATGGTATGCTTGAATGTTTGATTGGTAATGGTCATGATGGTATGCTTGAATGTTTGATTGGTAATGGTCATGATGGTATGCTTGAATGTTTGATTGGTAATGGTCATGATGGTATGCTTGAATGTTTGATTGGTAATGGTCATGATGGTATGCTTGAATGTTTGATTGGTAATGGTCATGATGGTATGCTTGAATGTTTGATTGGTAATGGTCATGATGGTATGCTTGAATGTTTGATTAGTAATGGTCATGATGGTATGCTTGAATGTTTGATTGGTAATGGTCATGATGGTATGCTTGAATGTTTGATTGGTAATGGTCATGATGGTATGCTTGAATGTTTGATTGGTAATGGTCATGATGGTATGCTTGAATGTTTGATTGGTAATGGTCATGATGGTATGCTTGAATGTTTGATTGGTAATGGTCATGATGGTATGCTTGAATGTTTGATTGGTAATGGTCATGATGGTATGCTTGAATGTTTGATTGGTAATGGTCATGATGGTATGCTTGAATGTTTGATTAGTAATGGTCATGATGGTATGCTTGAATGTTTGATTGGTAATGGTCATGATGGTATGCTTGAATGTTTGATTGGTAATGGTCATGATGGTATGCTTGAATGTTTGATTGGTAATGGTCATGATGGTATGCTTGAATGTTTGATTGGTAATGGTCATGATGGTATGCTTGAATGTTTGATTGGTAATGGTCATGATGGTATGCTTGAATGTTTGATTGGTAATGGTCATGATGGTATGCTTGAATGTTTGATTTTCAAATACCATGATCAAATCATCAGCTAGCAATATCTGCACTGTAGCACATTCAATAAATCAGTTGTTGTTTTTCTCATACATACCCACAATGCACCTGTTTCAGCATGTAACTCAGCAGTTTCTATTCATTGAAAACCCCATTAGAATGAATGATCATGTGAAATGGAAGTCCCTGGGAACCTGTTACATGTATAAATATTGGCAAAGAATAAAACAACCACATTGGGGTTCTGTATTGGGTCCCAGTGGTCCAATACCTGCAAGACTTCCATTGTCTATTGTTATATACTGAAAATAAAAGTAGGTCAGTAGGTTGACTGTAAGGTACATGTACATTTATGATCCATTGGTTTTGATCCTTATTTTCGAATGAGTAAATTTATTGCTGTCTTCTGGTTTTTAAAGAAGCACCACACCCTACAATGAATCTGTGACAGTTTCATCTACATTGGGTAGTCCAGTTTTAGTAAAAACAACAAATGGTTTACAATATGGATTTTGTGCAGTGCTGTGCCGCAGTCAAAATGCATGTATGCAGTCCAGTGACTGTGCAGTTCTAAAAATGCAATGTTCTTGACTTCAGAAAGATCTATTTCACATCAATGTTTTCGCTGACAGGTTAGCAATGACTTTTTGCATGTGTGTGTTTGAACCCACTGGATTACTGGGCTCGATTTCACAAAGAGTTAAGATTGATCGTAACTGCAAATCCATCGCAGTTGCTTAGCAAAGAGTGATGTCACAATACAAATCACTATGGTAATACTGATAACTCATCTAAAGATGTATCTTAGTGCTTTGTGAAATCGACCCCAGGCCTGAGCATTGGACCACTAACCTCAAAACCAAACAAGTCCTGCAGTCCAGTGCTTTTAGAAGTAATCTTCAAGTATAAACTTCAAAATGTTCAAGCTAAACAAATTCAGAAAATAAATGTTACAGTCTTTAATACATTATGTTTTGGTCTGGTAAGTTTTCTGAGTTTCCAGACTTCATGGCATGACTCAATTAAGCATCATCATGGCATCATTCTAGTGCAGACATTTTATGCTCATCCTGTATTTAAAATGCCATTTGAGCAGTGCCATGAAATCGACCCCAGGGTCTGGATTACAAGTGTTTGTTTATAAATGTGTACACCTGTATGTCAACAGCGTATGTGTTGTGTTTCAATTCTTCCTTTACAATGTAGGTCATGTAGGTCATGTAGGTCATTGGTGTTTGCTTGTTAAACAGACATAGTACTGCATCAAAGAGCAGGTCTTAATGAACATTCATGATGAATTAAAACTTGTAATATAAGTGAATAATACAATGTAATCATTATAAATAACTCATGTAGGAGATACATGTAGGGTTAAAGACAAGGTGCAGGATTGTTAATTTTACATGTACTTCAAAGAATGGATTAGTTTCGATCTGAAACTCACTAAATCTGAAAACTCACTAAATGAACTTCATACCATCACCAATTCTCCAGAGATTTAAGTCCATCTGAAACAATGTCAAAGTCTAGAATATAGCATTAAAGAGCCTCCAAAATCACCATGGCTTTCAATTTCAGTTGCACTAATCCAAATAAGCAAAGAATTGCATCATTTTTCACTCATATGGGATCATTTTCACGTATTGGATGGGTGAAGTTTTTATTACAAAATAACAGGATAGAAACATTTCTCAATGTTTATCTTTAATCAGACCTTAATATCACTTCATTTTCCTGTCTGAGATTATCATTAGTGTAATAAAAATACATTTACTAGATTCGAAGAACAAAAGTGTAAATAAACTTATGTTTGACCCTCAAGACAAATTAGTTCTCTAACTAGCTTTTTTCCTTTCTTATAGTAACCATTGAAGCTTTTCAACTTGTATACACTTAATGTATCATTGGTACATGTTCTTGTGCAGCTATATGCAGCTCAAAACATACACTAAACATTCTGCCATTGTTTTAAACCCCAATGCACTGAATTGGCAATCAGAATAAAAATTAGTTTCCATTTAAAAGCGTACTGAAGTTCATACCAGTACCAGTCCTCTAGAGAAATAGCTCTGTCTCAAATAATGTTGAAATAGCTTGAGTGAAGGAAAAAGCATTTGAAGACCACATAATTCACTGTAACTTATTTAAATTGCTGCTATCGAAATAAGCCTAATATGAAAGAGTATACAAATATTTCAAAACTTAAAACGTTTTTTTGTTGAAATTAGTAATGTGTGTTTATTAGAAACTGAAGGTTGGGAATGAACACAATCTTCCAAAAATCACTGATGAACTTGTGTTTTACCTTTAATCATGTTCCCATAATTATGTCTAAACCTTAATTTCCTCAGAGACTACTTAATTCCTGTAACCAATGTGTTCCATCCTGTAATTAAGAAACACAGAAAACATTTTCCACATAAAATGTGTTGATCATAAAGCTGGTGACACTGTGATACATTTAACTGAATGTGGCTTTTCACCACCCTGTAGCTGACACTGTGCTAACTGGGGTTGTGGGGATGACTTTTGAATACTTTGTCTTGAATTTGAGTGCCCATGTCTTGAATTGTAATAGCAGATTTCGCAGGTGAATCTATCGTTCTCAGAAGTATTCGCTTATTTAGATTTCTGTTAACAATGGGAAATTACCTTGTTACTACTAGCACCTACTTGTACAGTGTAGCACCCAAAAGTCCTCATTTGGAGTGCACTTTAAATTTTTTTATTGCAAATGTTGACACTCTGTTGCCTTTTTCTACATACTATTCCTAAACTCCTGACTAAAAATGCTTCATGTCACAAACATTCTTGTTTTCCACACTTCCTACACAGTGGACGAGTACATTTGCTTGGCCAAAGAGCGCTATGGCTACAACACTGAGCAGGCACTGGGTATGCTGTTCTGGCATAAACACAATGTGGACAAGTCCCTTGCTGATCTGCCTAACTTCACTCCATTCCCTGATGAGTGGTCAGTGGAGGATAAGGTCCTCTTTGAACAGGCATTCAGCTTTCATGGTAAAAGCTTTCACAGAATTAGACAAATGGTAAGTTGTGGGTTCCCAGGTGTGGTGTAGACTTGATTTCAAGTGGTTGTATTAGATGTGAGAGGGGGCATTATTGTAGGCAATGCTATTACTGCCTCCAATGCAAACAAAGAAATGTGATGTAAGACTTGAAACTAGTCTAAGGAGAGATGGAGCGTTGGAAATTAGAAAAGCATCAATAAAGAAAAACAAAACCTTTTCCAAAAATATTTTTGTTTATTCAATACCATTCCTTCAGGTTTTATTCGAAAACTTTTGTGTTTGATTTGACTGTTTGATTTGTTATTACTAATGTATAAACACAGCTTTGCAGAGTTTTACTGCAAAAGAACAAAATGGAATGCAACTTTCTTGCCGATCTCGGGGATTAATCAGAAAATACTCTATTAACAGCTACATGAACTGAGATTACTATTTTATGGAGATGCAATAAGTTTGCAATACCCACTGTTATGATCCAAACTGGCCTTATCATGGCTAGCTAGAATGTGATGAAGACATATGATGTAGAATGCTTACAGTCATGGGTTTGAATCTCATCAATGGTTGCTCCTTAAGTACTCAGTAAGTACATTGTAATCATCATCATCAGGTGACTGCACAGCAGGCAGACTCAAACGTTCCTCATTCTATTCTATTTTGTGCTAGTCTTGTAAACAGTGCCCTAAAAACTACAATGTTATCATTCTTTATTCCTGATGCAATAATGACAAATTAAATTGTCTTAACTTTATGTGAAAATGAAGCTTCATCATTAATGTTTTTTCTGTCTAGCTGCCAGATAAATCAATCAGCTGCCTTGTGAAGTACTACTACCAGTGGAAGAAGACAAGGACTAGCACAAGTCTAATGGACAGACAAGCAAGAAAGCTAGCTGCTGGACAAAAAGAAAATGAGAGGTTAGAAAACAAGAAAAAACAAATACTGAGTATTGATGGGGCCAAGTGTATAAGTTGCAAAATATGACAATGGCAAGACAAGATACAAGGTTCTAAGCGCATTTATATTTAGAGCTTTTTATTAGACAATGTGCTTGTATTGTATGACTTCAGTCGTTTCAGGCTCATGTAGTTGTACTTGTAGTAGATGTACATACAAACTGTCATTCAGTATCTCATAATCTACATTCAAGAATGACTGAAGTATGTTGTTTGTGAATTTTTCAGCGAGGGCTCAGAACCTGAGGAGAAAGTCAAAGTGAAAGAAGATCAAACTTTTGACCCAGAGAAAGATTCTAAGGTAGGTTCTAAGAAATTGTCTAGTGGCATTTAAGTATACTTTATAAATACAAACATACAAGCTTCGTCCAATAATAAACAGAATAAAAGGGTATTTTTTTTACTAAAGACGATGTAGTTTATGTGATTCAATAGGTTTATCATCAGGTAAGGAACTTAAACGTACTCTGTGGTAGAGGGCACCTTTACATTGTAAGAGGTACTAGCCAAGAGCTTGGACGCAATCACCTACATAGCTTCTGTGATGTATATATCAGCCCTGGATCATCCTAGACCCTGACTTTCTCAATTCTCCAACATCTTTTTTCTGATGTTGCTTGAGTTTGATGGATTCAGAATGATATTGATGGGGTGTTAAGGCTGAGCAGTGTTTTGTACCAGGCTCAAGCTTTGGTGTTGTCAAAGTGTGGGTTCAGGGTTCATGGCACTTGTGTTCTTGACCAAGACACTTATCCATAATTGCTTCGTCTTTTAGACAGAACATTAAGCCATAGGACCTATGTGTTCTGAAATGCACATCAAAGAACTAAGTTCAGTTATTATGAAGAGAAGGGGGCTATCCCCAGTCTTTCTGGTATGGTTGGCTGCAGGTTGAGCTGCAGCACCTTGTATATCATTCAAATGATTGGGTGTCATAATTCAAATGGCTCTGTATATGTATCATAAAATAGTAAGGGATTTGATATGCCAGTAATCAAAGTGCTATATTTAAATTGTGTACTTTTCAAATAGTTTGCACGTGGAGTTTTCATACAATGCAGGATTTGGGTAAAAATGAGAAGTAACAGTAATCAACTTCATGCCAGAGGTTCACCGAGTACAATTGGATTGTTTTTATCAAAGTCGAACGGTATCTTTTATCTATGTTTTTTTTTTGGGGGGGGGGGGGTTTTCAGTTTTTTAGCTTTTTCTGTCTGGGTAGCCAAATTCTCTTTACAACCAACGACTAGATTTTAGCGAAATATAATTTAGTTGACAAACTTTTGCCATTAACTGCATGTATAATCAACAAGTAATTTTTGTTTGTTTTTGCTTTTCAGATAACGCCGGTTGAAGGAGGAACTAAGAGCATCTGTTCCAACTGTGCCAGCACAGTCAGCCAGCTACACACCACACAGAAAGGATTGTTATGCAATGCTTGCTACAGCTTCTGGAGGTGTGTTGGAGATGGTCTTACTGTACAATGGGGGAGGGGGTTGGGATTTTTAGCAAATATTGTCCTGTATAAATGTTCACTGATTGTCAAAATTGCAGATACAATTCTAGCTCAGGACCAGAGTTAAAAGAGTGTGCTTTTATACTGTCAAAAGTTTCTGAAGTTGCCCCTGTTTTGTGTATGTTACAGACGGACTGGTGTGATGCGTACTCATGTTGGTCCAGTACGGAATGAAAGTAGTAGTCATCGTCATCATCCTTTCCGCACCAAGAAGAAGCCTCCTAAAGGCATGTATCTGGACTACGAGGACTTGATGGCATTGACTTCAAACCAGGGAGATGCCATCTTCAAGGCACTAGACACAGAGATAGTCAATCTAAAGAGACAGGTAGGTTTAAAGGTTAAAGGTTGAGGGTTATAGGTTGACAGTGAGGATGATACAGAGAGGAGGGGGCGGGGCAAGTGATGCATGTATCTGGACTATGAGGACTTGAGGGTTATAGGTTAACAGTGATGATGCTAGAGAAGGGACAGGGTAGGTGGACAAACTGGGGCATTTTGTAAAAAATATCATCCCTTGACCTCTATGTGTATAGTGTTATGTAGAGTGAGTTGTGGTTCTGTGCTCATCATAATCTTTTCATTATGCCTCATTGATGGTTTTGTTCGTCAGTTTTGGGGGTTATTCCGCTCCTCACTGGTCCCCAAAAATGTTAAGAGTCAGTGTTGCCACTGTTGGTCACAAATATCTGAAGTCGGTGCTTTGTCAGGATTTTTCATGGGTTCAGGTTTTGTACAAAGTCTCCCTGCCTTTATATATAACCTTTAAGACGTAAACTTAACAAAAGGGAAGAAAGAGATTAAAGATGCATCTTTTTCGAACATCTTGTTTTCCATCTGTGGTAAGGCAGAGTCTTAAAACTCTTAAATGAAGCACCCACCCTGAGAGTTCAGGAGTATCATGTCTGAACCAAGCGCACCAAGTTGACAGGATTTGTTCATCTTTTGCTGATTTTGTTTTGGTTGTTTGTGGGGTTTTTCCACAGATAAATGCATAAAATGTTTGGCTTTATCAAAGTAGCTTTAGAGCTTGTTATATTCAAGGACCTTTTTTCATCAATGAGGAACAAATTGTTGGGTGTATGCAGATCACCTTGAATATGCAATCTCAAAAACTTTTGGAAAATGTTCCAAGGTGATTTTTATGTCTTGAAAACCAGCGTACAAGAAAAAATTCACTCTTCCAAAACATCATGCTGAACTGCTCTTTGACCTTAATCATTTCTTACCTCAGATCCAGTTGAACAAGCAGTTTTTAGGACAACAGAGGGTCAAGCTATTTGACCTGAGTGACTTTCGGTTAACTGAAAATGCCGCTCGCAACAATTCACGCTGGACAAGTGAAGAGCAACTCCTTGCTGTACAGGGTAAGTCAAATTTAATTTTCTTACTTTAAGAATTATTGCTTGATGACTGTGTTTTGGTTGTGACAAATCCCAAACTTATTTTAACCTTCATGCTCTTGGTAACATTTCTCGGTAAGTAGACCAACCATTTGAAACCATTCAACTGCACTAGTTGTGTGTTGTGTACTGTTTAGATGCATTCACCACATGCATTCATACAGCAATCAGAATACATTCCGGTTCAAAAAGGAGGGGATAAACATGTCATTGGTAATTTCAGACCTATTTCTGTTTTATCTACTTTTTCCAAGGTATTTGAAAAGTTGATATATAGTCGCCTCATTGCATTCATAAATAAACATAACATTCTTTCTGAGTCACAGTTTGGTTTCAGGGCAAATCGCTCTACTGAGCTAGCAACGTCTTATGTAATGAATAATTTGCTAAATGCCGTTGAAGAAAACAACATTTCTATTGGTGTATTTTTAGACCTATCTAAAGCTTTTGACACGATTAACCATGATATTTTGATATGTAAACTAGAGCATTATGGAATCCGTGGAGTAACCTTGGAGTGGTTCAAAAGCTATTTATCTAATAGAAAACAGTTTGTTTCATACAATTCTGTCCATTCATCTGAAAAACCTATTTCTTGTGGAGTACCTCGGGGTTCTGTTTTGGGTCCTCTTCTTTTTATTATTTATATTAATGATATCTGTAACACATCCGAAATTATATCATTTTGTCTTTTTGCCGATGATACAAGTTTAGTGTACAGCCACAGAAATGTAGATACAGCTATTCTTAACCTTAACGTTGAAATGGTAAAAATAAGTACGTGGCTTGTTGCTAATAAACTGTGTATTAATCTACTCAAAACAAATTATATGATATTTTGTCCAAGACAACGTAAATATATCCAATCTGTGCCTTTAATCTTAAATGGAATTGACCTTCAAAGAGTAACAAGTACTAAATTCCTTGGTATAAGAATTGATGAAAATTTGTCTTGGAAAAGTCATATTAATGATGTTGCAAGTAAAATATCAAAGAATATTGGTATAATTAATCGGCTAAAGAAATTTTTACCAAGCCATGTCTTATTAACTCTATATAATTGTTTTGTTCTTCCCTATTTAAGTTACTCAGTTCTTACTTGGGGTGGTTTACCTACACAATGTAATAGACTTCTTACTTTACAAAAGCGAGCTGTTAGGATCATTTCTAACGCTGGTTTTCTTGATCATACTGCTGCATTATTTTGTAATCTTAAATTGTTAAAATTTAATGATCTTTATCATTTGAAATTAGGTAAATTTATGTACAAGTACATGAGTAATGCATTACCACTTTGTTTTAGTTCATTTTTTACTCTAACTACTAGCATTCATTCATACAAAACTCGAAGCACTTCAAAGAAAAATCTTTTTGTTTCTCGCAACCGAACCTCAATGTATAAAAACAGCCTTGTTCAACGCGGTGTTACATACTGGAATAGTTTGGATGGTTCTGTTAAATCTGCAATCACTCTACCTATATTTTCAAAAAAATTAAAAAAATTACTACTTAATGCATATTCATTATAATTATTTCATGGCTTACTTTTGGTATATTGTTGATACACCTACATTTGTTCGTCTGTCCTTGTAGTCCCATGTCTTTGTGAGTCTTATTGTTTTGTTAGTCTGTCAATAGGTTAGGGTACAAAAGCCAAGGCTTCACCCAATCCTAAGTTTTGCCCTTCTGACTTGTTAATAATTTTAGCTACTGTTTATAACTGCCACTGTTAATATTTATAAAAAAACAATGATGTATTATATCATGTGAGGGCAATACCGAAATAACTGTTTATTGAATTGAATTGAATTGAATTGATGTATTGCAGGCTGGACTGTATTGCTTGTTGTGTAATGTAGAGATGCATTCACCTCATGATATCATATTGCAGGCTGGACTGTGTATTGTGCAAAGAAATAAATGTATTCTGTGATTGATTCATACAGCAATCAGAAAATACGGGCGAGACTACGACGCTATCGCTGATGTTGTTGGAAACAAGAATGCAGCGCAGTGCCGGAGTTTCATGGTGAATTTCCGCCGTCGTTTCAACCTTGATCAGGTAATGGAGGAGTGGGAGGCAGATAACAAAGCTCAACTCAAACAAGTCAAGACCAAGGAGGAAGCAGAGGTTAGTTTAATGATGCTAAGAGTGAATTTTTGATCATCGGATCAAAGCAGCAGTTGAAGAAAATTAATATTTCCAATATCATGATAGGTTATGCTAAAGTTTTTCCTACAACATGTGTTCGTAATTTGGGGTCATGGTTTGATTCTGAACTTACAATGAACACCCACATCAATAAAGCTTGCTCTGCAGCCTTTTTTCATCTTCACAACATCAAACGCATTAGTCAATTCCTAACACAAGACTCTCTTTTAAAACTAATTCATGCATTTGTGACCAGTCGTCTTGATTATTGTAATAGCCTTTTGTATGGTCTGCCCAAGTCACAGATAGCTAAACTACAAAGGGTTCAAAACGCTGCAGCCAGAATTGTTACTAACACACACCGGTTTGAACACATTACACCTATAATTCGTCAATTACATTGGCTGCCTGTTTCGTACAGGATTAATTTTAAAATCCTTTTGTTGACCTTCAAAGCTCTTCATGGTCTTTCTCCAAAGTACTTACAGGATCTTGTTTTCAGTTATAGACTCCTTGGGCATTAGAGATTAGCCTTATGTAACCGTGACCCCATGTTGACCTTTACTTCCGGGTCAACCGGAAGTGAGACCAAATCTCAAGAACTACACAAACGATTTCCACACTTTTTTCAGTTATAGATTCCTTATGCACGGGAGATTAGCAATGGGTAACCGTGACCCCATGTTGACCTTTACTTCCGGATCAACCGGAAGTGGGACCATATCTCAAGAGCTACACAACCGATTTCCAAACTTTTTTCAGTTATAGACTCCTTGGGCATTGGGCATTGGAGATTAGCCTTGGGTAACCGTGACCCCATGTTGACCTTTACTTCCAGGTCAACCGGAAGTGGGACCAAATCTAAAGAACTACACAACCATTTTTCTAACTTTTTTCAGTTATAGACTCCTTGGGCATGGGAGATCAGCCTTGGGTAACCGTGACCCCATGTTGACCTTTACTTCCGGGTCAACCGGAAATGAGACCATATCTCAAGAACTACAGACCCGATTTTCAATTTCTTTTTGAGTTATAAACCCTTTGAGCATTAAATAATAGACAAGAGTTACCATGACCCCTAGTTGACCCTTATTTCTGGTTTAAAAGCTCCTTTCGATTCAGTATCAAAATGAAGACCAGGTTTAGGCTTTTAGGCAGACTTAAGTGAAAAAGCGCCTGTCAAAGGTCAAGAGTCTTCTATCTTGAAATCAGACCATCTTTAAAGCTTTGAAGCACTTAATCGAAGCAAAACAATAATACACGGAACAGCTTTGTGTTTGTTCACAAACACCTAATGTCTAGTTATTATTTGAGTTTCACGTCTTAAAGGATTTTCTTCCTATTTATATCTATTTTAAACTCTAACCGTCATGTGTCTTCTTTTCAACGAATATATTCTCAGAAGATCTCTATTCTTCACCTGCTTAACTTTGATTTAAAATCTACTGTCAGAAAAGAAACTGTTGTATGGCCTCTGACTGGCACCCCGGAACAAAGATATTAACAAAATAGCGAGACTGCCAACATAGTGCTAGATAACTCAATTGATAGAGCGCCGGCACGTTGGTTCGAATCCCGCTCTAGTCAATTTTTCTTTATTCAACCCCAAATCTGAAAAGGAACTTATCAGCTTTTAGGATTTATCTTAGATTCTTTTATTAATTTGATTCTATCCTTTCCTTTTAACAGCAGCAGACAGAAAACCCAGCTGCAGTCACTACATCAACCACACAGACAGTGGGTGCCATGAATAATGCACCCCCACCACTACTCAGACCAGCAAGCCAGTCCCCAGCAATTAGACCACCACCTCTTCAGGCACAAAGGTGGGTTCAGCATTTATTTGTTTAAAGTCCAACATGCTTGTGATTCTCAAGATGTTTACATAAATCTCTCTTTCTTCAAACCACAGACCATTACCCACAGTGCTTGGTAAACCTTGGAGACCTCATTTTTAAGTTTGTTGGCTTTTGTAGCCCAAAAGGTTGTTCACAGTTCATGATTACGTGATGATGTCTTATGTGTCCCAGTTCATCTACATCTACATCTACGCTGGTACTCAGCAAAGTCCACTTCTGGATGTAAAAGCTGAGGTGAAGACTATGTGTGCGTGAAAACAGGTGGAAAGCTGTGCTTGATAAATAAGTGCAAGTAAAAACAAAACTAGTTGGAGCTAATGGGTGTAGACGTGTGACCTAAAGACGTCCACTGATGGAGCTGTGATGATGTCAGCAGGTAGTGCGTTCCAAAGTCTGACTGCTGTGGGCATGAAGGAGAATTTGTTAATAAACATGCTTGCAGTTCATGATAATTGCATGGTGTCATACAAGCATTGACTTCAACTGTCTGTTATATATTGCTTCATAGTTATGGTAGACTTTGTTAGCCAGCTGAATACTGAACGTTGTGTCTGCTTTTCCCCGTTCGATGATGTTCAGCCATGTAATGGTCTATTGTGAAGGAAGATAGCCCATTTCTAGATTTCCTTTTGTAGTACTCAGGAGCTTGTGTGCCTAAAAACTATGAACTATAAACCGACAGCCGAACTTTACAAATTTTTAGGGATTTTGCTCAAATCATTTTATGGTTGCGCTCTTTTAGAACATCTGATATTGAAACAAAGGGGAAAAGATACAAGGTAGTTTAAAGTCATATCAAATAGTGTTATTCTTACAATATCTTATTTTAAATATTTTAATATAAATGTATTTTTTAATAGATTTGTTCCACCGCCAAGAATTTCTTTGCATCCACCACCTCTGATTCGACCCAGCAATGCCCAGCCAACAGGCCCTCTAGCACGAAGCCGACCCCCTATGATGGGCCCTCTGTCTGGACCTCCTCCTCAACTGGTTGGGAGTCAGGCTGAGCCCCCATCACAGTAACTCAGAACAACCAGAGAGAGAAAAAAGCAACAAAATAGAGAAAGAAACCATAAGCAAACTGCCTCCAAAGGCAGCTCCTACAAGACAACCACTAGAGGTTGGACTAAACAGTGCCATAATACGGTTCTGCTCTTAGCTAGTTAAGGTGCAATTTGCACTAGCTTTTGCTGTGTTGGATAACATTGGCTAATTTGAAGATTAGAATGTATTTGATGATGTAAATGTCAGATAATATTTGAATCTCTAACACGGTTGGAATACAATCTAGTAGGGTTTATGATAACACCATGGAAATAAAACTAGCTATGTTAGTCTGATAGATAAACAAAAACACTATCTTCCTTGGTAACACCTTGGAAGTAAATGAGTGAATAGTGGTTCGGAAAAAAGCTGATTATATCACTGGTTCTTTTCAAAAGCACCTTGACTAATAAAGTGATTATATCCGCGTTGTTACCGCAAACCCTACAACATGTAGATGCCATATACTGTTAAATTGACGCAAACCCTACAACATGTAGATGCCATATACTGTTAAATTGACAATGAGGAAGGATTCTATTTCATGGCGCTGCTCACTGTTAGTGAAAAATCTGCAATAGCATTTAAGCAGAATATTTGGGCCTGACACATATAGCAAGGAGTGTAGTGTATGTGTGTGCCTGTGGGCTTATACTTCAAGTCAAGTCTTATACTCCTTGCTAAAAGAGAGCTAGCTCAGATGATTGTCACTTGCCCTTAAAAAGTATAACAAAGATACAGTTAACTTTGGGTCAGTTCTTGAAGCATTCAAACAGTTCAATGGTTAGATACAAATGGTCAGCAAACTTACTTGTGACCTAAATTGTGGAATTTGTGTGTGAAACTCTGATTCCAAATATCTTCCCTGTTACCAAAAGGAGTTTGACAAAGATACAGACGATTAGAAACAAATTTGTAATGTGTAGGAAGAAGTTTTACTTAAGAAACCAAATTGGCAGTTTGTTTGGACACATGATTTGAAGAACTGGATTTCTTGTGTGTGAAACCTCAATTCCTATCTTTCCTGGTTATTTGTTCCATTAATGTTTTGAAAGGTCCTGTTCCCAGTTTCATTGCAGTTTGCCAAAACCACAACCCATCAACAGCACCACCAGGTGTGTAACACATAGACCTGGGCTCAATTTCATAGACCTGTTTAAGCAACTTGCTTACCAGAATAAGGTTACCAGCCTAAATACCATGTCACAAGTACTATCATCTGTAACTAGTATCCTGCTTATTTTTGCTTAGCAGATTATTGTTAAGCAATATCTTTTGCTTAAACAGCTCTTTGAAATTTGGCCCTGGGTTATAACATCAAGATGAAAGATAACCGCCCAGTTAGATCAATAGTCCATGAGAATTGACAGTTAGAGCCAAGGAAAACAGTGACTGATGAAAACGTTATTAGAGAAGCAGCACATGGCTGCAACCAACTGCCTTCTGAGTCACTTCTGAATTTTACATTGTTTAATTCATTCTTGTTTTGGTTGCAATAATAGATTTTTACAGAAAAAGCTGCTGAAATTTGTTGCACAAATACAAATGTTGCTTATTAGAAAGTGGTTACCAACCAAAATACCATTTTGTTAAGCAAGTAGTTTTTTTCTGCTTTACAGTTTTATGAAGTTTGACCCTGTTGATATGATTCTTGCAATAATTGTTTTCCAAGGAAGTTATTTCTTTTAGAGTCTTCATTTTATTTACAAGCATTAAGATTTGGAAGGAAGATGGTTTGGGGTTGGACTGTATAAACTAGAGTCATATGTTGTACTTTAAGATGAACATTCAGGCCACTGTCATTGTTATGCAGAGTTTTTAGACTGTTTGATTTGATGCAGAAATTGTAGTTGGAAACAAATTTTCTGTTAGCTGTAGATTTTACCCATGATGCATCTGTTGTTTTAAGAAACTTACGTTTTTCTTCAGGGACTAGTTTTTATGCAAACAAGTTCATGACATTTTTAATCACCCTGAGAATTTGTGAGCAATATTGATCTGTATTTAGCTAGGAAGATGCACCGTTACTTTAAGGTAAGCTTGTACTAAGCAATTGGGAGTGGGGGAGAGGCTTTTTCTCTTAAAACGTCTTGCTCCGTTTGCATTGTCATGAATAGTCTCTAACAATCGCTGCTAGAGGGTGCTTTCATTCCAGTATCCACTATCACCCCCATGAACTGCTATTGGAATGAAGGCACCCTCTAGAGGTTTTAGGTGACTATTCATGAATATTCAACTGTAGAATCTTGGAATCAAAACTTTTTAAAATTGAGAGAATTATTTGATGAGTTATAAGAGGTATTTTATTGCAAATTGTAAAACATATATGAAAATATAGGTTTAAGTGTAAAATTCATCCAATTGGACGACATTTGAAAAAATAAAAAAGCAGCAATTTTTCAAGATGGCTGCCATTTTCACAATCCAAAAGTCTATCTACATGAGATCACTTAATGTTGTACCCAAAGTCATTTTCTTTGTGGTCATCATCAACCAGCTCTTCATCTTCTGTACTTAGATTCACCCTGATATCTGGGAAAACTTGTTTCTGAAGACAAAGTACAAGATTTGTAATTATTGAGGAATACTTCTCATTCAGGAACCTTGGGTTCCTACACATATTGAGTTTACCTGTAAATGAAACAAAACCAGACATGTTAATGGGTGTCAATGTGGGAATATGTACCAGACCTGCATGGTATAAACCTGTATTATTATTTGCAATCAATGATTCTTAAATGATTGAATCGATGTTCCAGGGGGAAGTTCCTTACATTTTTGCACTCTTATTTCTGTACTTACTATGTTTTTTGCACTTAGGTTAGATACCTGTTATGGTTTAGATAATGTGGATAAAGCAATGGTAATTTATAAATAACTATCATTGTAAATACAGAATACATTTCAATACCTCTGCCAAACTGCCATGTTTGTTGCTAATTCTAATGCCAAGCTGCTTGAAATATAAGCTACTAGTGGAGGAGTTTGTAAGAGCTTCCTCCATTAAATGGTGCAATTCACTTAAGGCCAGAGTATTGAAGATGGATTCATGTCACTGTGTACATATCTCTGGGTTTGTTGTCTGTTTTGTTTTTTCTAAGGCATTTTGTTTGTAAATAGTATTTATAAATACAGTACAGTTAAAGGGTTTTCTTTGAACCATGATACCAGTTTTTGAAGGTGTTCTTTGGGGTTTTGATGGGGTGTGTAATTGTTACTTTTTTGTTAATTAAAGTTTTCTAAATCTGTTTTATCCCTACTTAGTCACACCCTGTAGATTATTTGTTAAGTATTTTCAGGACAAGCCTGTCTGCAGTGGGCTGCTTTAGTCTTCTAATGGCTGCCATCAAATAAACCAAAATCATTTTTCAGATCTGGTTGGTATTAACTTGATATTTGAAGATATTTAGGAACCGTTTGGTTTCTACATAAAATTGCTGTAACATGTGAAGGGAAACAAAAATGCACATTTTGAACAAGACCCACATTTTTAATGTGCATGAGATTTACAAAGTGTGTAGCAGAGGCAGACATAGACTTGTACCACCAGTTTTCCATTATAAATCGGAATATACTCATTAATGTTTTCTCATGTGGTTTGCCATGTTTGTATAGACCTGATGCACATGAGATCTCTAGAGTAAGGAAAGAAGGCTGACCTTTGACCCATGTTGTGCATTGCACGCACAGAGCCGTTTCCTTCTATCCTTTCATCATCGTTTGACCTCTGAGATGGTTGATTAAAGATGTCAGTGCATGAGGTCTACAATGTGCACCAACTGCCTATCTGTACAATATGATGTCAGGTTTTTTTTTGCTGAAACACTTTTATGCATAATTTAACGGATGAATATGTTGTGCCATTTCCTGTTCCTATCACACCTGCGATTTTGTCAGTGTATTTTATTAAATCTCCCGTTGTCACTAAATTTATATTTGAGTTGGTGTTGAGATTCTGTAAATTTCTAAAATGAACCATTCTGTACATTCAGGAGCTTCATCTCTAGACTAAGAGGATGCTTTTTCATATTGTACAGTCAACATAGTTAAATAAGGCCCACAGGGTTAACCAATAAATTTGTTAAATAAATCATTTTTGAAAGTTGTGACAAACAATCAATGGTGACTCACATTACAGTGATTCACTGGTTTGCTGAATGATAGTAGTGGCCTGATAGGTTGAAATCTGTTGCTATTAACAACAGATTTGATCTGATATCAACAAATCAAGTCAAGAAAATCATTCCAAAAACCAGCATTCTTTATCCTGCAGTCAATGTAATGCAAGTCACTCTGAAATTGCTCCTCACTTTGACCTTCATGATGTGGGATATGAACAGTATTTAAATTACATGTATCAATTTTATCGCCTGATATAATGTACATTAAAAGTAACCAGGGTTCAGAAAAGTAAAATGTATGTATTTAAAGTGAAAATACAAAGAGTGGTTACTTTTTCTTTCTTAGAAACAGAAACCCCATTTCAAGATTTGCCTTTACAAATTTTGTACTTTTGTAAAATAATATTTGTAAGAAAGAGTAGACCCTTTATGATTATTTATTGATAAAAAAAGAAATTGTGAAATCTATGAATGTTGAGATTGTATTGGACGTATATTACACAGTTGTCATAATTGTCTGGTACCCCATATACCCAAGGACATTGGTTGTACTAATTGCATTTTGAAGAAAGGAACTAGACTTTCTTTCCTCTTAGTCATAGGCCATATCCGAATTGGCGGCTACAGCTATGGCTTGTTGCTAATGGTGTTGCTGAAGATGCACTGTACTTCAATGCATGATGAGTGGAAATCTAGCCGTAGCCGTAGCTGTTAGCCGCCAATACAGACACAGCCTCAGTTTAGTTACACTGAATTGAATGGAAGAAAAAACAAGATGGCTGCCATTATAAGATGTTTCTTTGAATCAATAAATAAAGTCATGATTATTGTATCAGTAATTGTCTTATATGCAATAATCTTAGGGTAATTAAAAGCTCAAATTTACACAAAGGCGAGGGCTATGCAATTTAGACGTCGAGCTCAATTGTTCTTTACCTTGTTAGTAAGTCACACTCTCACATCTGCGTAAAGGTTTTTGCTGCTTCCGAGATCGCTCATTTCATTGTGTAAGGCAGTTACACGAATAACTGTTTTAATACACTTAGTCTTCAGAGAAAACCTGCTCAACGCATTTGCTATGGGGCTCTGGTAATTGTTGGAGCAGTCAATGTGAAATGAGCTTGGCTTACATTGGAGTTACATCACATATATCCCGTTGAGTATCATGATTTGTTTCTTAAATAGACGTTCTTGAGTACTAGTCCATGACAGAAACTCGATTTTTCAAGGATTGGATTTGCACATTTTAAAATATTTTTTATGGAACTAAACATTGTGATTCCAGGTAGTCTTCACACTGCCTGTTGGTATTATTGAACATTGATGTAATTGATCATCACTGGGTGTGAGAGTGAGAGAGAGATCAGTTGCATCATAATCAGATTTGTTTGAGTTATATTTAAAGTCTGATGTTTTCCTTACTAAACTCAAATCTCCTTTTTCCTTACAAAGAAGTTTTTCTGTGATAAGGGGTGGATTCAGAGAGTCATTTTCTTGGGGCCACTGACCCATATACAAAGGCTTTTTATTTTTCACCTCTCTTCACCCCTAACTCCAGCACTGTAATTAACCCTAAAAAGCTAGTCTTCCAAACTGCTCAAACTAAAGCCACCAATATATTTACAGCATCAAGTTAATTTCATAAAGCTAACAAAAACGCAGACAAATCCTGTCACTCAAAATTAACTTGACGCTGTCAGCTTATCAAACATTGTGACATTGAGCATGATTCCAGTTTTATGGCTTTATGGTAGTGGACCCTGTAGGCTCTATGCACAAAATGTTTGCTTAAAATATTCTAAACTTGTTCATTGGAAGTAATGGGTTTTGTAATTTGTAGCAAGGTAGTTTTCCTGGCAGCTACATATGTTGTGCAACAATTTCTTCTTATTGCTGTCTTAAGATTTCAACATTCACAGTCATACAAAGAGTTCAACTGATTGGGGTGTAGATAGGGAATCAGAATTCAGAGTAGACTGTGTGTGTGACTTTACATGGTGTTCAAAAATGTTGGTATTTTGTCGGTAAAAATAACAGGAAAATATAATCTGTGGAGATATACTGACAAATCTATCAGGCAATCATGTTGATTATGCCTTTGGTTGTGTGGAGGGGGGTCGGGGGTAGGGGATGGTGTGGATGTGAACATTAATAGTAATGCACATCATTGATACCGTTGCAATTTATTTTGAAAAGTACTACTGGTACTCTACATTATTTACAGTGTGGGCAACTTTTGATGATGACCCCTCAGTACCTTTTAACTCAATGGAGAATCAGGACATTTATTTTTAATTTTTGTTGGGACCCACAATAAAGCATAATGAATGTTTTGTGTTTAGCAACATTAACCCAAGAGCATGTTAGTAAAGTCTTATTTACCTATCAGAGGTTTGTGTTTAGAACTTCTTTGAAGCTCTCATGCTGAGATACTCATGACTTTCTTGTTGGGCTAAGTCAGGGATAGAAGCATCTTGCACCAAGTCAGTGTATATAAAATGGATGGTTAATGTATGATATTTAAGATACTATGTGTACTTTGTCTACTGCTCCTTTTCCCAATAATTTCTTTTTTCTTTTTATCAACCATGAAATAAAGTGTTTTCACCACGGATGGTTTAAAAATAAGTATGTCTCTTCATTTCAGTTTTTCAAGAATTGTTTGTACAGCTTTTTTTATCTTGCAAGAAAGTAGCATACGTCCTGGGCAGAAATGGTAAAGTCCAACAATGTCCAGATGATTTATGATTTTGCATCAAAGTGCACAAATAGGGACTGAGCTACCCCTGTAAACATGAAGTCTTATCTTGTTTAAACATTAATATAGTTTGTGTCCTTTCTTGGTGTCTCTGTAATTGCTGGAACCCATGGGAGACCAGTGGTTGCCACTAAATGAGCCCACCCAGTTGAAATAAATAATTCAATCAATCAATAAACTTTGATCACCACTCATTGGCAAAACCATGGCAAAACGAACCATAGGCATTTTGAATAGAAATGATCTTGTTAAAATGTGAAAGTTTAACCATTAAACTAACTAAATTGCATTTTTTGTTTGTAAGTATTTCCATCATTTAGGCCTTCCTATCATGAAGGAAAGAAATGTGTTCTTATTTTGTTAACTAATTTTTTGTATGACCCTCCCTTAATAGACAGCCCTTGGCGCAGACGTTGAGGGCGTATCATTGAGCTTCAAAGTTCACTTCTGCCATCCAGTGGCCAGTGCACAACTTCGTTCTCATATTTGTACGATTTCGCCGCGTCTTTTTCCTAGCGTACCCTGCTCTATCATAAGGAGAGCGAGCGATACGACACGCTGTCCATGGGAAAGAGGTTTGAGTGACATGACATCATTTCCACCAATCCATCACAAGATCTTTGGTGTGTGATTGAACTGTGAGTGTGAGGGTCATCGTCGTCCCAAATTTACACGATATCGTAATATCCGCACAGAAACAAAAGTGGTTCTCATCTGAATCAAAATGTCGGGGAAAGAAAGAATTGTAATTTTCCCTTCGCGTATGTAAGTATTCTACTTTTATTTACTTATTTGTATTTCCATCATCGATCGGAGAACGAGTATGCAGAATTAGCAAGCAGACGATTTTTTTATTTATTTCAATCATAAGCAACCACACACAGCCGGCCCCCGGGCCCCCTTGTTGTTGTTGTGCAGTCCTGAATAACAGGCGATTGCCTCCATGCCTCTCTCAGTAGTCTCTGGTCATTGCTTTTTTGCATGCAAAAACATCTTCAAAAATTGAAATTTCCCACGCATACCCACGGTTGTTTTGCTGTCAAAGCACACTCTAGGCTAGTTGCGATAATCGTAACCCTCCTTTCCCGAACGGCCTAGGCCGTTCGGGAAAGGAGGGTTACGATTATCGCAACTAACTCTAGGCCTAGCCTAGATCCCCAGTAATTGGGGCGCTGTACTGGTTTTTTAAAAAGAAATTTTGACATCTGCGGTCGACTACTAGTGCCCCAGAGGATTATCTTATGGTCAAACATCAGTCATCATGATCCACCTCTCGCTTGTATCGACGGGTGCCCAGCCTCAACCGCGTAGTCGTAACGCCAAAGAGGCAGGGCACCCGTCGATTAGACAGGTGCCCTTTCTTAATCGTGACGACTACGCGGTTAAGAAAGGGCAACCGTCAAATTTTAGACGGGTGCCCTGCCTCAAGGATGACTACGCGGTTGAGGCAGGTACGACCGCAGATGTCAAAATTTTTAAAAAACTAGTAGTACAGCGCCCCAGTTACTGGGTCTAACTCAAGCCCCACTTGTGTGGCCAAGCTGAATCCTTGGCCACACGTCCGGACCATTTCTTGTTAAGCTAAGCGATAACCATTTGAAGGCGCATTCCCTACGGGCCAGTCGGCGGTTTAAACCAGCTAAATGTGTTCACCTAGCTCTTACTCTTAGTCTTAGCTTGCCTTGTGTGTTTTGGATGTTCAAACAAATAACCCATTAAAAAGATATTTCAAACAATAACTGCGACTTATTCCGAATTACTTTCCGCGATGTGTACTGGGCGCCGCCATTTTGGAATGATCCCAATCATGCCAATCAAAATACAACGCCATCAGCCGGCCCGGCTGTGGGCTGAGCGAGGTGCGAATATTTCAATGGTTGCTTTACATATCCGCTCCGCCAACAGCCCGGCCGGCCAATGACGTCGTTGGGAATAACATATTCCACCTTATTCAACCTGAAAAAGTCTACTATTTTGATTGACCTCCAAAAAATCAGTCCTGACCTTATCATGGTACCAAGCAATGCATGCCTTTTGTGTGGTGATGGTAATTGTTTCCTCTGTATATTGCCAAACACTAAAAAAAATATCGTCTTTCTTTATTTTATCTAGTGGCTTTACTTCACTTTTTTTTTAAGAACAAGAAAGACCTCTTACATGTATACATAACACATAAAACAAAACCAATGTATTGATTCATAATACAAATTTTTTTTTTTTTATGAGATTCTGCTATCACACACAAACAACCTGCAAATGCAGATAGCTCCCCTGCTTGCTCTGCTGGTACCCTGTATAATTACTACTGTCCAAACTATAGTTGGGACGCCCCAACTGTAACACTCAAGTTAGGACCAGTCCCAATTATAGTTGGTGCGATCGTCAAAATTGGGGCAAAACATCTCTATGAGAGTCCTTGCCACAGAGCATGCAGGAAGTCTATGTACACATACATGTACATGATTGGAAAATCTTTTGCTTCGAAGATTTTAACCAGAATCACAAATAAAATTAACACTAACAGAATTGTTGGTTTTGCTTTGGGTTAGCTGGAAATAGACCTTGGAAAATGCCGAGTTCAATAGACCTTATGCATATGACGTCATTTGAGTAGGGCGCCCTCGCCTAGAGGTCAAAAGGAAGCCGTTCATTGGCCAGTCCTGTGCGCCGCGCGTACAAATCTGCGCGTTTCCATTGTTTCATCATCAGTTTACCTCTAAGATGGCGGCTTGGTGACGTCAATGCATAAGGTCTATTGTCATGTGTATGTCAGCTGTTGGCATGAAGAATATCAATACCATGTGACATGCATGTATGGCAAAATCAACCAGCTCAACCAATGGGAGAGCTGGAATTTGCCATCCAGCTAAAGTGGCAGCATGAAAGAATTGGCTCAAAGCATACACAGATAACTTTACACAGCATTTCCAATGATCTATTTCTATGAAAATTATAACATGTCTTCTCACTCTCAGTTTTCCTTCTGAACTTTTTGAAAATGATGCAAAGTTAATTGAGGTGTTTTCTTGTTTTTCTCCAAGGGCATTGACCAACATGAAGGTGCGATTGAAGGGGGCTCAGAAAGGTCATAGTCTCCTGAAGAAGAAAGCTGATGCTCTGTCTTTAAGATTCAGACAAATCTTACATAAGATCATAGAGGTACCTAGATGTTAAAGATCTACTTCAACGATAATTGAGAAATAAAACAGATTTCTTAATCTCATACGTAATGTTATTAAGTATTCTGAATTTGTAGATTGGATTGTTTTACACCAATATTTTTTTCGTAATTTTAACTGAAAAAATTAAACCTTTCTTGGGGTTTTTAAAAACTCGCGCGCTTCCATGGCTCCCTCCATAGGCACTGTGCTTGTCCAATACTATAGCACTTGCATTTACGCGCACCACAAACCCACTATAGGATACGTGCGTGAACCAGCGAATGATGACGTACTTGTTGGGATGGGAAACCAGGAAGTAGCGAGGTGTCGTGTGTTTACACGGTAACTATGTATGATGATCTCATTATTCGAAGACATTCACCAAGTTAAGACGAGATAATTTACCGTCCTGAACTCATGTGCTGTCGGTGGATGTACTTCTGTAGTAGCATAATACTATATACAATAGTTTTAAATGTTTGTTGATAATAAATAGCCACAGGTTTCATTCAAACTGGTCATCACAATATCACATCAAGTTTGTGAAAAATGCAAAATTAAACAAGTGGTATTCACACCATCAGCACTGGTGTTTTGTGGTAGCACTTTGATGGCTTCGATAATCTGCTCATAAACACAGGGTGTTTAGATAATCTTCCAAGTTAGCTGGTGGACAGTACAAACGAACTATTCAAACCTAATCTCCCCACTCCAAGCTGTGTACAATTGGGCTTTGTTAAGATCTCGTTTGTACTCTTAACCTTTTGAGGAATCCTAGATGTATTACAACTAGATCATTTAAATAAAAAACAGTGACTGCTTAATTGGCAGTTTGAATTTTCTAGATAAATGCTGTTTCCTACAGCGCCATTTCAAATGCTAATGGTACAAAGCCCAATTGTACACAGCTTGGAGTGGGGAGATTAGGTTTGAATAGTTCGTTTGTACTGTCCACCAGCTAACTTGGAAGATTATCTAAACACCCTGTTACGTTGACGTTAATGGAAATATATAAGTTCGCGATCCTCTGCGGCCAGTGGCTCAAACCTACATGTATATGGTTCGGCAACTCCCCCAGCTTCATCAACGCCCTCTTCGTCTTCGGAGGAGCTCCCTCAACCGTCAGAGCTATCCTCACTATCAATACTATCATATGTATTTACTAATTCTTCTTCGTCTACACTATGTTCCTCCCACGATCCGCTAGTGTCTGACATTTTGTTTTCGTAACCGTGAAAATAGCAGACGCGTACAATAAACACACTCCGCTGCGCGGGGGGTAAACAAGCCGTTTCCACTCATGTACGTCATCAAAGTCTATGGTATATTTTCATCACGTGACACGCTGTTTCCAAAAACTCGCTATGAGAAGGGGGTGAACGCTGGTCAAAATGACCCTTTTTTTAAATTACGCAACCACCGCTAAGGATTTTCTTTGAAATATACGTAATCATGAAACACAAATTGATTGGATTTCGGCAAAGTTTAAATTATCTTAGTGCCGTTGAAGTAGATCTTTAACATTTGCCTTAAAGAGTCAATTAATTCCAATCCTAAACACACCGTATAACCAACCTGTGAAAATGTCATCAAACTCAGAGCTCATATTATAGTGAAATCAAAACATAACAGTTAACCTGGGATTTTGTGCATTTGATTCATGTTAGGCTTGTTTGGATGAAAGCAATTCAAATGCAAATAAGAAATGGTGATTTGGGGTCTTCAACTCAAATAATAGGTTCTTGACTTTGCCAGTATTTTAGACGGACAAAATTCTCTGGAGGATTGGTACTGGGGACTTGTTGTTCATGTACAGAATTCGTAATAAAAGCATTTTATTAATTTGTTTATAATTACAAATTCTGTTCTTTGACTTTATCAAAGAATAGATAAAATACCTTGTTAGTCTTAGAGACTTTGCATCATATTTTATGCAAAGCTATGAATGTGGTCATGACCGGGCAGCCAATCAGGTTTGAATCCAAATGAACTAATATGGAGTTTATGTGTTGGTGATTTTCCTTCCAGACAAAGACATTGATGGGGGAAGTCATGAAGTTGGCATCTTTGTCACTTGCAGAAGCCAAGTTTGCCTCTGGGGATTTTAAGTAAGTACAGAAGTTATTGACAAAAATTAATCCAATTAAAATGTCTTCATAATGCTAGGGAATAAAGTTCCATGCCTTTTATTGTTGATCACTAGGATATAACACCAAGTGTCATATAATTGGTTTCATTTTGTGGGTGATAATTTGTGTGAATGTTACTCTCACTGTCTTTAATACAGGTTGTTGGTCAGGTCTGCTGGTGACAATAAGTCAACTATAACACTTACACAACCATTAAGTGTCATAAATTTAAGCAAATTTTCTATTTATTAATGGTATTTTTTAAAGAACATTGTCTGATATTCTTTTGCAGTCACATGGTGCTTCAAAATGTGACAAGAGCCAAAACTAAAGTGAGATCAAAGAGAGATAATGTTGCAGGTAGGCTTGGTTCTAGACCTCCATTAATAGGGTACAGCCAATCAAATCAATATAACCAAACTGGCTGGGAAGGACAAATAGTCTGGCCCCTTTCAGGTTTAATCCGAGTCAATATTCATTATTTCTGTTACTCAAAGGAAACATGACATATGGCAGCTGCATGCAAGTCTTTAGTAACGTCAAGGGACAGTTTGAAAATGGTCACATGATTTCAATAGCTCGAGTTATGAGCTCACAATGTTGCAGTTGACACAACGTGGCAGTTGACACAACGTGGCAGTTGACACAACGTGGCAGTTGACACAACGTGGCAGTTGACACAACGTGGCAGTTGACACAACGTGGCAGTTGACACAACGTGGCAGTTGACACAACGTGGCAGTTGACACAACGTGGCAGTTGACACAACGTGGCAGTTGACACAACGTGGCAGTTGACTGCCCAAGTCTCATGCATGATCCAAACATTTTTTGAATCAAGAAAAAGTGTTACACTAAGTGGAGTGCCGGCACATATTCCTTAGTTAGGTTTACTGTGTACTGTCTGTGATTATACAGTGTGTCCTGAACAAGGGAAACCAGGTATCGGGTGAATTGCTCATTAACTACTGACCATTTTCCTGATTTTCCATAAGTGTCTACTTCATTTGAAAGCTCATTTTGTCTTCTTTCTTTTGATATCTGCATGATGCTAAGGTCATGCATGACTGACCAGGGACAATCTAAATTGCCACTGTCACAATTTGTTCCGAAGAAGAAAATGCAATACTCGGTTTAATTCGAAAAGTAACAAAGCCTGTTTTCAAAAGAGCATTTCTTTTAGTTTTCTGCAGCTATAGTGCCACAACTTCTGTGGCATGAAACCTTTTTTTGCTATGTGGCTATTCAACTTAATGGTCATACAAGGTTCTGTGCTGTCGAACAGATGTGATTTTAAAGAAAATTTGAAAGTTACAGAGTTTGTGATCTTTGCAGAGGACTGGCCCTATTATTATTTCTTTTTTCAGGACACCCTGTCTAGTGACTCGGCTCTTGCCATTTTGCACAAGCTAAATAATGATATTTTTATTTGTAGGTGTTCTTCTTCCAGTCTTTGAGCATTACACTGATGGTGGTGACAGTAAGTGGTTGCCTTTCCTTTCTTTTCTTACAAGTCTGAATTTTCAGATTTCTTTTGGCTTGGGTGCTAGTAGAATCGACTAACATTTTTTTGAAATCTGAGATGGAAAATGTGATTTTTGTTCATACATTCATTGGTCCGAGTTGGACATTAAAATCTTAGCACTGGAATGGAAAGCATAATTTAGGAGTAATTGTAACAACATTTATATTCTTTTGCTTACTTATTACCTTCATCTGAGGTAAATTGTGTTCAAAGTGTGCCCATTAGAAAGACCTAAAGAGCCTATCTGGTAGGCAGCTGAAATGATATAAAACGTGGTTAAGTTAATTTGACTCTCTATTCCTTCAAAAACACTTGAAGTTTGATTATTTTCATGTATATTCCCTCTACACCAGCATACGAGCTTACAGGGCTATCCAGAGGTGGTCAACAAATAGACAAACTCAAGAAGAATTATGACAAAGCAGTTCAACTCTTGGTGGAGCTAGCATCGCTGCAGACATCGTTTGTGACCCTTGATGAAGTAATTAAGATCACTAACAGACGTGTGAATGCTATTGAACATGGTGAGTAGATAAGATAACTGAGGCAATCCATGCACAACATCACATTCTTGCAAAGTGTAGGAAACGGTTTCCAGATAAAAACAGGTTTTACTACGCGTTTACTTGTAAAGTTATAAATATTTAATTTAGACATTTAGCCCGGGGGGCTGCTGAGAGTCACCTTGGGTACTAAGTTAACACTGATCCATATATGTATTGTATGAAGATTTCATTTTGCCAGGGGGGGGGGATACACCCCTGAGGTAGTTGCAGTTGACGGTCAGGTGTTAACCTTGAGTGACCTTTTCTGCCATTTCTCCTACAGTTATCATTCCACGTATCGAGAACACAATCGCGTACATCACCACGGAGCTGGATGAAAGGGAGCGTGAGGAGTTCTACCGTCTCAAGAAGATTCAGGAAAAGAAGAAGATCATCCGTAAGAGAAAGGAGGCAGAGCTTGCGGCTCGCAAGGCGTTAGGTGAAGATGTCAGTGGAGGGGGTAATCTTATATCTGATGATAGAGATGAAGATTTATTATTTGAGACTTGATAGAAGTATTGAGTTACTAGGATGTCAAAGCCCCATTTACCTTTGGAAATATCACTTTGTTTAAATTTATCTTTCTCCCAGTCATTCCTTTTCTGTTTCTGAAAACCATGTTGAGTTTCTGTGACTAGCTCTGTATGTTACATACAATGATGAAATGCAACAATATTAGGTTTTTTTTGTGTGTCATTTTTGTGTTTCTGTGGAAAACACAGGTCATTGGTTCAAATCCCGCTCAGTCAATTTTTCTTTGTTCAACCCAAAAATCATTTAAAATTTACCCAGTCAGTTTCCCTTGTGGTTTATTATTTGATATCTGATATAAAACGTCGCATCCCCTTAAGGTGTTCCCTTGGCTGCCGCTTCCCAGGTTGTATCGTATACTTGGGTGTGATCCCTGGCTACACGGCAGCTTACAGTTGAATGGCTTCTGACTGGCACCCCCCGAACAAAGATATTGACAAAATAGGGAGACCGCCAACATGGGGCTAGATAGCTCAGTTGGTAGAGTGCGGCACGTTTAATCCGGAGGTCGTTGGTACAAATCCCGCTCTAGTCAATTTTTCTTTGTTCAACCCCAAAAACATTTAAAATTTACCCAGTCAGTTTCCCTTGTGGTTTATTATTTGATCAATAATAATATGTACCACTTTACCAAAGGAAATTGGGGCTTAAAATTAACTTAAAAATAAATTATTATTATTATACATAAATATGAATGTCTACATGTACATGTGTAACTGTTGAGAGTTTTTCTGTGGTGCTCTTGACAACTAAAGTTTAACACTTCATTAAAATTTCTTTTCTTGTTAACATCTCATGGTGAAAAGGGTTTTTGTTTATGGTTTAGGGAGACTTTTAGAGATAACCTGTACACTATGTACAATTGTGAACTCATCTGGAAATGGGTTTTGTTTTTCTCAAATGATGGCGAGCATTTTACTCCATAGCAAGGATTTTAGTGGGGTTTTTCCTTTCCCCCTTTCTTGACAAAGTTCTTAATTTTTATTTGGTGTTTGCTTCATTGGTTTCATTCAACAAAGCCTCAAAAGAATTGGAAAGAAAATAATGGTTGAAATTGAGATTCAAACTAAAATTGTTTTTCTCACAACAAATCCCCACCAAGGGTTTTTTACACAATGAAGTCCAAGCATTTACACTAAGGTGTTGTAGGAGTGTAACATGTGGCATAATATAGGCATTGAAGATGAGCAAGACTTATAGAAAACTACTTATTTCTGTGGGTTGGGGTGTTGGAAAAACTCAAATGACTCTTGGTAATAATTTTGATAATATAATATAATATTTTTATTTATAAAATTCTTATGTCAAACTGCTATAATGGTACTATTATTAATATCAAACAGCCTGATGATTAATAGATATAACAACTGCATCCAGGATAAAGATTAAACAGTCCAGTTTTAACCTTACATTGATGTTTGATAAGCAAAATATACTCTCTACTTTCTGAGTACTGCAGAAAAAAACCCAAGAGGCAACTCTGGTGGGATTCGAACCCACTACCCAGGGCCTGATGTGTAAATGTCAGAATGACTTTCCTTAATTGTGTAGAGCATAATACAAATTCAGAGTTATATAAATGGTTCAAATGTTGTTAAGATTGTGTAAACCTACCCAGCCATGTGTAATATTTCAGGCAAATTAAAAATTGCTTAATTCAGATCATGGTGTCAGACAGAACTTCGAAGCGGGTTGTCGAAACTCGCCAGTCTTGTCGACACCCAGTTTCCCCTCTGACTAACGCCATGATTTGGATGTATTTAAACTCATTAAGAGGGAACAGGTGTAAAAAAAAAAAAAAAAATCAATCATCAAAATAAATATGACAGTCATACTGTTCACCTTTTAGGAATGTTTTAGCAGTTAGAGATATATGGTATTTTAATACTATTGCAACTATATTATTGTATTTTATGTAATAAAAAATAGAAGGCTGTGTATTATTATTGACATTCTAAGCCTACACTGGATAACTTGAGTTGTCTGCTATTATTGTAATTTAATGGACATTAAATAAAAACCAACGATTGTATGAAATTATACCCCAGCGTGTCATGACGATTTAATTTACAATGATTGCCAGGGTTTACACCTACAGCCTCTGGATGGACTAAAAACCATTAAAAGTTCTTAAAAAGTGTTGTATACCACAAACACAGATCCTTGTCATTTGCCACGATGCTTCAAATTTCAATATTGGATAGGCTCTGTAAAATCTGGCATTTCCATTTCACGAGGCTTCACCTTGTAAAATGGAATAGCCCAAATTTCACCCCAGGATTATATTCTGCAATAATGCACTCACATGCATCAATATTTGTATCAATGCTTAGATCTTGTTCTTGAAGCATACTATAATTAAATGAAAAATACTTCAACCAAGCCTTGGACTTTTTACATTAATTTGTATATTTAAACTTTTAAAAACCTGTATACTGTTAATATTTAAGGCAATAATATGTAGGTGTCCTTCACCTTCCAGCTGCAGCTTGGTAGGGAATCCAGATTTCAATCATCCTGCAACAAAAATGAAATATTTAACTAAATTGAGCCTGGTATCATGACATTAGCAACACCATCAAAAGTGGTGGGGTATGGGTGGGAGATGCACACTTTTCTTTGCATCCCCAAGTTTTTCTTGCAATTTTTTATTTGTTATTTAAGGGAGTGACCTTTGATTGTGTGCCCATTACATCATCAGCTTTATATCCCAATAGTTTACACCTCCATTGCCAAATGAAGCAATGAATCACCGAAAAACACCTTGACCCACTCTGAGTGTTGTTGAGTTTTGATGTGCAGTGTTTTTCAACTCATCTTACCCATTCATCCTCATCAGCACCAGCACCATCATCAGCTGGTTGAGATGAGTCATGTGACTTCAATGACATGACTTTATCTGTCCAAGATGTTCCAGCATTCTCCCCTCCAGCGTAGTTAGAGACTTGGCTTGTCACTGTGTCTAGCTTAGCCAATGAGACTAGGGAGATAGAACAACAGAGCTTTGCAGTTAAGACATCTGCTCTAGAATACATGGGTCATGGGTTCGACCCCCACCCGAAATGCTTGTGGTTTTTTCCCACAGGACTCTAGAAGCACCGAGTATACAGTGCTTATCACACATCAGTTTAAAAGCAAAATAAAGGAGGTTTATTAATTAGTGTCTATCTGAAAATGAGGCACATTTGCTTCTGTAAACAAAATGATCCCAGTACAGATACACGAGTGTAGCCTACCTCTACAAGGACTTACATATGAAAGGACAATCAGTAACTGTCTTCAGTCTCACTGTGTCTCCAATACAGATACATGAGTGTACCTCATATGGTATCAGGTTGGTATGAGATTGCAAGCATTCTCGTTTTTCCCACAGGGTTTTCAAGTTTTCGTAACCAGCTACTATCATGTTTGGATCTGAAACAAGTTTTCCCCTGTATTACTGGTCCCAATTTCATAGAGCTGCTTAAGCAGAAACTATTGCTAAACAAATTGTTGCTTAGCAGAAATGAGCAGGATACCGGTCACAAATTGTACGTGTGACATGGTAGTTTGGCTGGTATTCTTATTCTGGTAAGCGTAATTTTGTTGTGCTTAAGCAGCTCTATGAAATTGGGCCCTGGTTATGTAATGATTAATCAAATAATAGTTCAAGGTTGTCAAACAGCTATGGAAAGTTGGAATCTGTAGGTTATATATTGACATGTCCCAAGGCCGTGGCTGTCCTTTCCTATGGGGAGCGCACGCATTTAGGTATTGTTTTCTAGGGAGCCACTGCCTATTAAATTTGGTAACACTGACAGCACCCTCTAGTTCAGGTGGGGCTGATTCGTGTACTACGCATGTACCAGCGCTGGAATCATTTTAAGCCTTGTAGGTATTTGTGTCATCTGATTTTGCTGAACTGGTAATTGACCAGTGTCTGTTTGGAATAAAGGCAGTTTGAGCTGTGCCAAAAAGTCAATAAATTGTTTGGTTCGTCTTATTGGGGTCGTCTGAGAATAAGGACTTACATATGAACGGACAATCAGTAACTGTCTTCAGTCTCACTGTGTCTCCATTCTCAAGCTCAATACTATCTAATTGTTGTTCCTCTGCCCACAGTGCTATACATTCAGCTCTATCATGTTTAGATGTCAGTTTGCTCAGCTCAGGTTTGTTGATGAGAGTCCTGACTGAGGATGTTGAGAGTTTGTCCGATACACCCTTGGCTTCCGTTTCTGGGTGGATAAAAAGTTCAATGTTGCAATTAATACTAGATGCTTGTTACGGTCCTTCAAGAAGATATATAGGGCCTACACTGCCTTTAAGCATCTTTATACACTATTCATCAGAGATGAAAATTTCTCCATCTAAAAATGGTCTCCAACAGTGAAGAATTCTAGTTCCCTTTAGAGTAATACTCGGTATTTATATGAACTGTTGATATCAGAACTTACTATAAGAAGACATCAAATGACCTGTGTTGACCTTCTTACTGTCACTGAAGTTTGGCTCAATCTCAACTCCGCTTGTTTTATCAAATTTGCGTTTGTGTGCAACTGATGGTTTGACTTGGAGCACTACATATCGGAACTGTACACGAAAAACAGAATTTGTAAATAATTGAATGTAATTTTTAAAAGAGAAGTTACGGGTTACATCTTAATGGAACAATTACAGGGTTAGGTTGTTACTTATGCCCAGCTAGAGGAAGATATTTTGAGCAAATACGATCAGCATGATTTAAGTTTCAATTAATTTACCATCAAAAGTTGAGGAAATACGTAGTATTTGAAGACCCCACATATATCACTGCTACTTATTTCAATTGCCACAATGAAAATAAGCCAATACAACTGTGCACAAAACTCCAACAAAAAGTTTACCTTTTTTTGATATTTTCTTTCAAATGTGACTTCCCAATTTGATGAAATGTTCACAGGATCTTTGTACGATGTGTTGAATAAAAACTACAGGATATAAATTAGTTTTCCCTTCAAAAACCATCAAGATTGTAGCATTTTATGTAAATACGAAAACATAATGCTGGACGAATGAAGAGACGATTAACATGATTTTCGTGGACATGACACAAGTTTTTTTCATAACCTCTGATAGTCTGACTTATGATCAGCAGCGCGCATGTGCTATCGACAAATCTACATAACACTAAATAGATACACAAAAACAAATCACAAGTAGATTTAATTTAAACTGACCTTTTGCTTCCCTGAATCTGTGACTACATGGCGAGACCTCCCTAGCAGAACTCCATTCATCAGAACACCCGGACCACTGATGATGACAATGGAAGAAAAATTAGATGTCTCAGCTTAAAAGAGTGAAAGGAGAGTTGCTGAAATAGAACAATAGTGAAGCCCTTCTTCTTTGACAAGGATACAGTAGAAAGTAGCCCCATTAGTGTGGCCAAGTGTCTCACTAGTTTAATGCTAACCCATTATAAATTAATAAACCAACATTTTTTAAGTGGGCATTTTCAAGTTGCTTACCAATAGGAACACTTTGTGCCCATGGTTGGACAGTGTGACATAGTAAGTGCTCCCTCTAGTTCTGTGAGCCTAGAAATTATATCTCTAAATAGTGGCTTAGACTAGACAATAGTGGCTTAGACTAGACAATAGTGGCTTAGACTAGACAATAGTGGCTTAGACTAGACTGGACATTGACTGATTTTCTTGATAAAAAGTTTGACTGCTTCTCAAGTTCAAGAAGCATTCAACAAACTGACAGTCTGCAGACTGGTGAAGGAAGTGGCATTTTCACTCTGACTTGAGTCTAAAAATAGTGACCTATTTCAACAGTTAATGTTAATATTTTTGATCATAATGAAAGAAGAAGTGGCAAGCAGATCTGGACAGGACGATTTTTCAGTTTCTCTTTGTTTGCAAAGTTTCTTTCCTTTTCAGAAGTTTTTATATTATTTTGGGTTAAACAAAGAAAAATTGACTAGAGCGGGATTTGAACCAACGACCTCCGGTTTAACGTGCCGGCGCTCTACCAACTGAGCTATCTAGCCCTATGTTGGCGGTCTCCCTATTTTGTCAATATCTTTGTTCGGGGGGGGGGGGGTGCCAGTCAGAAGCCATTCAACCGTTTTATAAGTTTTTATATTGTGACAGTAAATGAAAACAAAAATAGAGAAAACAATTGGTGTTGGTACAACAAAGAAACAAACAAACAACATTAACAAAGCACCTGGATCTGGAAATAGCAAACATGTCACACCCTAGCCCCATTAATAGTGCCAATACTCTGGACTTCCTCCGATCCTTGGGGAAGTCCAGAGTATTGGCACTATGGGGCTAGTCACACCCTTTACTTAATTTTTAAAAGGGGGAAAAACTTTGTTGAGAAAATTGACCCATTTTTGGCCCGAGACTCCAGGCCCAAGTTGGGTGGGATTCTTCAAGTTGGCACATACTACTGTGGAAGAAGGAGAATGGGTGATAATACCCGAGGACACAAAATTCAGCTTTATCTTTGGGGTGGTAACTGAGCAACCCCCACCCAGCATGATATAGCAGGGGGTTTCGGGTCGTACACTACTTACCCTGGAACTTTTTGCAAGTTGTCCCGTGCGGAATTCCAACACCCCGCCCAAGTGTGATTCTCAACTGGAATTGACTGGAGAGGCTTGTTGTCATAAACACGAGACATTGCGTCGATTTCTAGTCAAGTAAACTTAGCTCAAACAAGTTTCCGGCCTTAAAAAAGTTTTATATTCATAGAAAGAAAACGATGGAAGACTCCACTTTTGTATCGGTCTCTGTCATTTTTTGACTTTTAGTTTACTATCACAGCGCCCTCAAGTGGTTGGAACGGTTTGGTAAATTAAAGGGACAACCGGATCATAATTATTAAATAGTATTGCTACCGTTTAACCATGGAGGTTTGCTCTATGGTTTACCCAAGTACTTAAAGATGTAACTCACTCAACATTTAATTGTTAGAAATTATAGCACTTTAAGCTTCCTTTTTACTATGAAATTTGCAAAGTATGTCACATTATTTTTGCTGAAACCAAGGCGGTAGCTGTAACTTATGAAACTTCTTAATTGAGCATTACTTGACCCTTACAACAAACTCATCCATCATTACAAATTTGTCAATAACAAACATAAGTTGGACATATTATGATTTTGTTGTACAATCGTCTCTTCCCTTTAAGTAGATGGTGTGTTGAAGAGCGGTCACTTGAATGAAAGGCTGAGAAATGGCACGTACTTCAAGAGGGCATGGATGATAAAGATTCAAAACACTTCATGCAATATTATTCTTCCTCACATTTACAGCTTGCCCTTTGATGGAATGTTGTCCTCGAAACAATGAACATCCTGTGAGCTGAAATACTTTTTCTTAAAAGGCATCAAGTTTGTTTTCCAAACATTAACATTCCATATTGTATTCATATAAAAGGAACATCAAATCAACAATTTGGGTCTGGTTTCTGGGAACGCCACACTTTTGAACAAAACAAAACAATTATGTAACAATTTAGATAGTGGTGGACATTCTTTATACTTTACTTTGTATTTATTTACACCACGCAAAGTTTCAAATCCAAATTAGAATTGAGAAGAATTTCAAGCAATCATCACATAGTGGTTGTAGCAAGAGAATTTCTTGAGAAAGAAGAGCGAGTGGAAGATTTATGAAAGCCAGTTTGCCGACTACTAATATTCAATGCGTGCGTATCTCAACCCATCTCTTGCCCAACTATGCTGTACAATGCAGTAACTGATATGAAAGTGAAACTCCTTCATGGCTAAGAATGTGGAGTTAGTGTGAGAAACTCTCATGATATGAAAGGAAATAAGAAGTTAACATTGAAGTCAGCCATAAAAGGCAAGGTCAAAACCAAATCTAAACTAGACAACCAGACAACCAGACAAACCAGACAAACCACACCAGGAGAATGTTTTCTTTCAAAACAGTCACCTGTTTTGCTTTCCCAGCTGTTATTTTAAATCAAAGTAACAAAAACCAACATCAAAATTTACAAATCAAAATCCTACAAAACCAAAACCGAAATAATCTTTCCACACACAAACAAAGTCGTTGTAAAAATTATCTTTAATTTTGGATCATCTCCTTGTGTTGACAACTATTCACAATAACTCTGGGATTCACATATTTTGGCATTTTGTTAACCTCAGCAAAAACTGAATAATCATATTAAAATTATATAAAGACAGATTTTAAGAGTTATAAATAAGCTAGAATAGGCTTAAAAAAAAACAAAAAAAAAAACGACCTTGTTTAACTTATTTTGTATATAAATGTTTTAGATTAACTTTAAAAATTTGTTTTTCCTAATTTTATATGGGTGGGGTAAATCTTTCTATTTATCGGCAGCATACAATACCTACAATGAATATAACATTCCAACAAAAAAGACTGATTGTAAAATTGTTCCATCCAAGTTTTGGAGAAAATATCTCTGATGACACAATTGTAGTGATACCCGAGTACACTAACAGTAATAAGTACTGACTATCATTACACAATATGGTAACCAGACTATTGTTGCCTTCAAGCCTCGGTTTAGTTCTTAATGGTTTAAATGAAAGAAAAACAAGATGGTTGCACAATGGATAATGATGTCTGTTTGACACCCGTCAGGAACACAAGTACTTAAGCTGCATTTAAATAATTATAAGAAATACTTCTGTCTAACAGTTTAAATTTAGTCATATTTCTGACACTTTTTCAGGGGTTAATTTTCCAACAAAGTCAGTATTAAGAAAATACTCTCCAGAGAGGAAAAGTTGATAATTCAAGCTCATTCAATTTAGGCAAATGTATTAAAGAAACTTTAAATTACTTTATTTGAGAAGAGTACATTTTTTTCAATCCTTTTGTTTCTAATCAACATAACATCCACCCTTTATGTTTGTGTTATGTACAGGACTGCAGGTACTAAAGAAAGTAGCGGTAATTTTTAGGATTAGTGCTAGTTTCTTAACTTTAGAGAGTATTTCAGTAGAAATATTTCTGGTGGATTGGTTCCAATAGGCACGCTATGATCAGTCAGCTTTCAGATTAATCGATCTTTAGTTCTATAATTACCAATCTTTTATTTTGTTTAAAAACTGCTTATTAGTAACACACTGACCTTCAAGATTTCATTGCATCATACATTACTAAGGGCCTTTTTCAAACCACAGCTTGGGCTTAGGATTTGCCAGTTATTAAGGAAATGTGTACTTTCCTTTAATCAGGGCATTAATCAGGCACACCAATCCAAAGCATTTGGCTGGTAACCGTTTTCTGCTAAGCAAAATTGTTCAGTGCTAAGCCATTTCTGTGCTGAGAAGCTTGATGCACAAGACTGCAAGACTTATTTGGTTGTGTGGTATACTGGCCAAGTTATTAAAATACTGGACTGGCCAGTGGTCCAGTTAATGGTCAAGCCCTGTTAATGGAAAAATAAACATTTATTGAGAAATTGAAAGCACAGAATGTGTGGGTTGATAAAAAACCTGTATATGTCACAAGTCAACCATCAAGTATACATACTGCCAAAACACCTTTACCATAGACAACAACTTTGTTTCTTTCATACAATTCATACAAAAGGAGCCTACAGAACGCCGAGTGAGTTATTGTCATCAAGACTCAGTTGTCAGATCATTTTATAGATGCAATAATCATTTGAATGCACCTTGTTTTTCACGCTTGTATATCAAAATTTGCCACAAATCTTCTACATCTTTAAAAACTGACCAGTAAAACAACTAGAATTGTTTGGTATCTGTCGTCATTTTGCAATAAATGCATGTCACAAGGTATCATTACTATGCTCTATGACATCTAACCAAAATGAAGCTAGCACACAATATAGTAGGATCCCATTTTGCTTTGAATGGGAAGACCTCATTACCATTGTTCACACAGGGAATATGACAAAGCTTGTTTCTCACTCATTTAAATCATTGTAGCCTAAGCATGGACAGGTAAGTTAGTCAATCCCCGTAACTTCTTAATGAATATCAATGTTATTGCATACAAGAAACTAGAAAAAGATGATAGGAATATTGAAATCCTTAGAGATGGATGAAGGTCCATAAAAGCAGAACCCTGGAACAGTCAGTAAGTTGTGTAACTCAGTTGTGAAACCATTTTAGGGATGCACACGGCCATTATCATGCCATGTTTTCTACACTCATATAAGGCAAACTAACATCATGAGACGCATGCGTATATGGTAAATTTTGCAAATGTGAAGTACTGTTACAAATGTACCACTTTGCCATACATGGGTATCATATGGTATTAAACACTACATCCAGAGCGGGCACAGAGTGAGGAAAAACTCAGCATTCTCTGGGTTCTCTTTCTACAGTGAGGGAAGAAAACACAGAGTGACTCTGTTTTGTTTTCAACACGGCGTGCATAATATCTCATTCACTTTGATCTACAATCGGAGAGTGTAGCTTCCCGCAGATGACCCTACACCTGAACTATTTACATCAGATTATAAAATATCTACAAGTCATCCTTGTTACAATTTGCATGAAGCTGTCCCTTTGTTGACCATACTGCTTTTTTTTTCTTTTAAGCATGCTTAGAAAAAGATGAAGATTACATGATATCATGGATTACCATTGAAATTCTCAATGAAAAAATGGACGGATGATTTTTAGGATTAGCATCCCTGACTTTGCGGATTAATTTTTCTGCTTTTTAAACTATTTCTGTTCATCTTGGTGAGGTATTAAATGAGGAAAGTTTTAAAGTTTTGGGTACAGAAGCAAAAAATAATACATACACCAAATGAAGATACGTTAACTGCCAATTAAGTGTACATTGCATTCTTTTTAAAACAGAAACGATAAGGAAAAAGGTTCACTTAAATTTTGAACAAAAAAACTGTTTACTTTTCAAAAAATTAATGGGAAAAAAGAGAGAACTTGCTTGTTTTTTTAGAGACGCAACTGATATAAAATATCACATGAATTATAACATATTCTTCAAAGACCATTTTTTCCAGTTGATGTGAAATGCTAAAAAAATAAAAGAACAAAAAACAATTGAAAAGTAACATTTGTTAATCAAATTAAGTTTTTCAAAATACAATGGAACAATTTTGGAAGATGATAATAATGTTACCAATCTTTTTGTTCGAATTTTTTGCTTGATTTAGGACTTTATTCAGAGCATTTAATACTAAGTTGAAAAGACAAACTTCAAATTCACAAAAGAAAATCTAAAACATGAATACAAGCAGGGAAAGAACGAAAACAAACAAAACATAAGACAGAAATAGAAATCAAGTGTATTCATTTTGATCAAACACAATGGCATAAGTTAAACAACAACAAATTAATTCAATACCAATGAAAAGTTAAACATGCACCGTTTCACAAAAAGGATGATTTTGTTCTGCATTTTCTTCCTCAATTGCAGACTTTCATGACTGCTCAGTGGCATCAGACTGTATTGGCGGCTACAGCTACGGCTATGACTGTTGCTAAGGGTATTGCTAAGCAAGCCAATACTTCAACGCACAATGATGCAGTGATCCAGTAATAGCTGTAGCCACCAATCGGACATGGCCATACCAGGTTAATACCACTGCTAGTCTTAGACAATGGACATGTTGTATGTTGACCTGGTGTCTGCTGCCATCTTGTGTTCAAAAGTCTACCAATTTTACATTGAAAATTATTCATTTACAACCTTGATGGGAGACACAATGTGCACCTTCATTTATAAATCACACAAAAACACTTCCTAAAAACTATGCATAATCAATCTTTAAAAATCATAAAGCATTTTTTTGTTATAATTTTATCCATTTTGTAAAATAATTGGCAAGGCAAATAAACATTAATATTTAAGTAGTGGTGTTGCACATTTGATTTTAATAACTATTATTGTGGATGTTGTTTCCATCTGGGAAACTCAAATTCTCAATTCAGATAATAATTTATAATTAAAAGTAAGATTGCAATGAGACCATGGCTTGGATGGTTCTAAAAACAAAGGGTTGTGTTATGGAACAACTCAACATGAGAAGTTGGGTTGGCCTAGTGGTATCTTTCCTTGCCTTCCACCTCTAGGACCCCAGTTTGAATCTTGCCAGAGGCACTCTGTGGATTGTGTTTTCAGTCCCTACCTGATTGCATGGGTTTTCCCCTGGAATTATTCTCTTGGGTTTCCTCCCACATCTAAAACTAAAATGTCCTTCTTTGTCTTCTCTCCATGGGGTTCTTGGCTAGTACAGCGAATAAGTTTGCTTTTCTGAGAGTCCTTGGCTTCAAGTAGGTTTATAAAACTTAAATGTTTGTGGTCAGAGTTCCCATGATAATTTCAGTTCAAAAACTGACTTTAATTGATGGTTAATTTCCTTGCATTTGATTCATTTGGAACAAAGTCCTTGTACTTGAAATACCTCTCAAAAATGTGATTTTTGTTGAAAATACATATTTAAAATCATACAATTGGAATACACATAAAAAATGTACGTTTTTTGAAAAATATTTCAAAAGTACAAATCAATTATGCAATATTTTTCAACAGTACTTTGAAAAGTTGTTCAAAACGATGCATTTCGAGACACATTTCAAACTCTCATTTGGTAAAGTATATAGCTAAAACATTTTAAATTAAAAGATATTTTGAAACTATGTTTTCCAGGCAATGACCCCTGAAGAACATTTAAAATAAAGTATTTTGTTTTTTTTATAAGCAATTAAAACATCATTAACCAATTATCTACTATATTTTCTTTGGCAGATAAACAAAGACAACATTGTATAATTATAGCAACAACTGTACATTTTTGTTTGAAATATGAAAAATGTTTAACACCATAGTTTTTCTTATCACAAGAACGTTGACTTCACTTTTTCAACAAAAGAAAAAACCCAAAAACCTCAGAATATGGCTCGGCCATAAATAACCCAAACATTTCCATAAAAGTACTCTGATTTTCAATCTTTAGTTAAAATTCATAACTGCAATTAAAACTTGTCTAAAACTACATATTGTTGTGACTGTCAGTGTCTTAAGTTACCCATAGAGAATTTCCATTGTTGTGTTAGTACTCGCCTTTCACACGTTTGGATAGTTAATCCTTTTGTTTTTGTTTCTTTACTATCTATACAGAGATTTGTATCATGCAGCTTGAAGACACGACCACCTTCAGCTTGTTCCCATTTCTACAAAATAAATGAAGAAAATGAACAATCATTAAATCACAATAAATGAAGGAAATGAACGATCATTAAATCACAATAAATGAAGGAAATGAACGATCATTAAATGACAACTTTGCTGATGAGAAACAACTTATAAGAAACAGCGGTAGAAATATTTGGTTGCAAGGTACAATTTTGGTTGAATGTTCAAGAGTTTGTAAGAATTAAAACCATGGCAACAAAGCTTTAAAAGTCTCATTGGACCAATCAATCAAATTAGGAAATGCTGTGTTCCTTGTGTGTTGTGGCGCAAATGAGGGATTTGACATCTTTTGTTAGTGTTTGTTGTTGCTGTTCCCATTGATGTTGTAGCAGTGGTCATGAGCTATTTAACATCTTTGGTTGTTGCTGTTCTGGTTGATGTGTTTTGATTTGTTCATCTTGGTCACTGGTACATTGGTTTGTTTGGTCTCTGTGTCTAAATAGTTTTCACTCCTTTCTGGTATTCCTCTTTCCTAATTTCTTAACTCTTTATGTAGTTTTGTACAAATTTGCTCAGCTGTAAAATTTGTAAAACAAAACTTTTTAATACTTTATATATTTATGAATTTTAATGATTTTAACAAGACGTCAAATATAATGAAATTGAAATTACAGTTGAAGATATGATTGGCAGAGAATAGATGCCAATGTCCTTCCACAAAAAAGCCAATGATGGGCAACTGCTATGATGGGCATGACGCATCACTCAATATTATTTTGTAAAACACTGATCTACAAAAGTGTTTCCATTAATCCAGGTTCAGTCAACACAAAACCGAATAACAAATCTACCTTACTAGCAAAAACTTGGCATTAAATACAAATCCTTAATTTTAGGAAACAAGCTTGCTTAATTAAGCAATACCAGGTTAGCAGTGAATATGTGAATATGTGTAAACTTTATGACATTGGGCTGTGGCGGCAAACCAAGGTCGTTTCTGAATTAGAAACTGTGGCCAGTCACAGCCACAGCCACAGCCGCAGCCACAGCCACAGCCACAGCAACAGTCACAGTCACAGCCACAGCCACAGCCACAGCAACAGTCACAGTCACAGTCACAGCCACAGTCACAGCCACAGCAACAGTCACAGTCACAGCAACAGTCACAGCAACAGTCACAGTCACAGCAACAGTCAGTCACAGTCACAGCAACAGTCAGTCACAGTCACAGCAACAGTCAGTCACAGTCATAGTAACAGTCACAGTCATAGTAACAGTCACAGTCACAGCAACAGTCACAGCCACAGTTGCAGCCACAGCCACAGCAACAGTCAGAGTCACAGCAACAGTCACAGCACAACAGCCACAGTCACAGTCACAGCAACAGTCACAGAAAAAGTCGCAGTCACAGCAAGTCACAGCCACAGCCACAGTTGCAGCCACAGCCGCAGCAACAGTCACAGTCACAGCCGCCAATTTGGACTTGGCCTAATTTTTCAATAACATGAGGGGTGTCTGGTGCCCAGACTCTGACCTACCTGATAACTATGATAGCCATGACAGTTTTTTAATACAATAAGTGAACCAGACTCTGCATTTGCAGCTGTCATGCAGAGATCTGTGTGCTTGATTATCTTCTCTTTGGTGTAGGAAAACTCCTGTGGTTTTTGGAGAAAAGATGACACAGAAAAAACTATTACCAAAACCATCAATATTATGTTAATATATTCAAAGGAAAATACATCATTGGTTTTCAGAAATGTGAAGTCATTCCCATCCTCTAGTTTTCAATTAACACAACAATTCAATTCAATTCAATTCAATAAACATTTATTTCGGTATTGCCCTCACATGATATAATACATCATTGTTTTTTTATAAATATTAACAGTGGCAGTTATAAACAGTAGCCAAAATTATTAACAAGTCAGAAGGGCAAAACTTAGGATTGGGTGAAGCCTTGGCTTTTGTACCCTAACCTATTGACAGACTAACAAAACAATAAGACTCACAAAGACATGGGACTACAAGGACAGACGAACAAATGTAGGTGTATCAACAATATACCAAAAGTAAGCCATGAAATAATTATAATGAATATGCGTTAAGTAGTAATTGTTTTAATTTTTTTGAAAATATAGGTAGAGATATTGCAGATTTAACAGAACCATCCAAACTATTCCAGTATGTAACACCGCGTTGAACAAGGCTGTTTTTATACATTGAGGTTCGGTTGCGAGAAACAAAAAGATTTTTCTTTGAAGTGCTTCGAGTTTTGTATGAATGAATGCTAGTAGTTAGAGTAAAAAATGAACTAAAACAAAGTGGTAATGCATTACTCATGTACTTGTACATAAATTTACCTAATTTCAAATGATAAAGATCATTAAATTTTAACAATTTAAGATTACAAAATAATGCAGCAGTATGATCAAGAAAACCAGCGTTAGAAATGATCCTAACAGCTCGCTTTTGTAAAGTAAGAAGTCTATTACATTGTGTAGGTAAACCACCCCAAGTAAGAATTGAGTAACTTAAATAGGGAAGAACAAAACAATTACATAGAGTTAATAAGACATGGCTTGGTAAAAATTGCTTTAGACGATTAATTATACCAATATTCTTTGATATTTTACTTGCAACATCATTAATATGACTTTTCCAAGTACCGTAATTTCTTGCGTATAAGACGCAGGGCGTACAAGGCGCAGGGCCGTGAAATTACCAAAAAAAATTCAAGCGTCAACAGACAAGGCGCACCGCCACACAAGGCGCATGATCTTACATGCACCTTTGACTGCAAACAGCAGACCGTATCGGTACATCGCCAAAAAGGGGTCATTTTGTTACCCTAAAAGTACCACGCTAATCAACATGTGAATAAATAGAAATCACATGTGCTTGAAACATGTAGAGACATGTAGAAAAGTTCATTTTAAACTGAAACAACCTACCGTTCAGCGACGTTTTCAGGAGATTCTTCTCCCGTGTGTCACAAGGGGTTGAAGGGAGTTTACAGGTGACCAACAGAGGGCGCTACCACAGGGCTGAAGGGATCTGTTTGTTCAACAGAGGGCGCTACCATACGGGAAAAATCTCCTGCCATTCCGATGGGGACGTGACATTTATAATTAATGAGAAGTTCCTTTTCTTTATTTTATACCACAAACATTTATTCAAAGACATCGTTTTTCAGGTTTGTTTTCTCCACAGTTATTTTATATCTTACTTTTGAGCTAAAATAAACGAAACAATTAACTAAGCTGAAGGTCTACCATAGAATTAGTTTCGAAAAAGGGTCACTTCCCGTGATTTATAATTGTTTTTTCGTTTATAAAATACAATCAATTAAAAAGTAACGATTACAGTTTATTTTTATAAAGTTGATTAAAGTAAACCATGGACATGGTCGCACCTTTCACACAATACAGGTTGGGTGAATGCGTGAATCACCGTTCACACAATAGAGGTTGGGTGAATGCTTCCGCAATCGTTCTGATTAATCTGAATGCAGTATTTTCGGTACGAAATCGCGGCCACAAAAGAAGTGATGAACACGTTGCTGCATTGTTGGAATGAATTCACGGTCGTTATGTATAGGGACACGTGGCCACAAAGGCGGCTCAATACATCGCGTCATTGTCGGAATGAAAATCTGGCGACATTGTCTGGAGAGTTGAGCGCTGATAATGTACTACGTCAACAATGCGTGGTGAGTTGATGGTTGGCGACCGCATTATTAACCTGACCGCAGCTACATTAAATAGGGCCTAGATTATTTGCACGTCGGCCGCGGTCATTTTGATCTCAAGCGACATCATACAAGGCGCACCGGAATACAAGGCGCAGTGATGATTTTGTGGTCAAAAACGTCAGATAAGACGCGTCTTATACGCAAGAAATTACGGTACATACAATCATCAGCCTGAGAGAGCTCACAACAGTAGGTGGCTTTGTTAAGCCAACCTCCAGAAGAATGGTTCATGTTTTGTCAGTCTTCAAAGCTACAGTGATGAAGTTCACTGTCAGGTGGATATTAAGATGGAGAAGATGTGTCATCTCATTGATATAGCTGTGCTGAGTGATGTAAGGGGAGCTTCAAAAGATCCAGATGAACCAAGACTTGGACAGAGTACTTTGTAAGATGTGGTCAGTGAAGGTGAAGATTATCCTTGTGGTGTTTGGAGCACTGTGAGGGTTGACTTACTGCACAAGGTAGCGCTCTTGGGAACCATGGATAAGGATCCTGAGAATGTAGCTCAATTCAAGAGCTACTGGCACAAAGGGAAATAAGATGTTTCTTTTGCAATAAATAACAATAAACTTACTTGATTTCCTCCACTGTTGTGACATTCATAAAGTCCTAGTGTACCATCCTCTGTATGCCCAAGTGTATCCATACACATTGAACCCTGTTGTATTGCTCCAAATGCTAAGTCCTGCTTATCTGGTACTCTGCACAGAAACAAAAGTCAAATCAGTCCTAAAATAAGTCAGCTTCATCTTCTCTTCAAAGGCATCTTCAGTTTAACTGGTTTTTAGGAAAATTGTGTCTTTTAATAAAGAATTGGAAATACATTTTTTGTATCTTTTGAAAAAAAGAAAAGGAAGTATGGATGTTGACTTTTTGTAACATTTGAGAAAGACTCTGCTGGGGTTGATACAAGGGACAATTAACCATTTTATCATTTATACCATAGGTCATGTTGTATGAAAAGCAGTTAACAATGGCCAATTACTTAACCCTGTCTTAACTTTCACTTCAACCCTGGACCCACTCATCACGTTAACGACCTTTCTTTTTGCATATTTATTAAACTCCAGTCACTACACTCTTGGGTTTTCACCAGCCAGTTATTATCCTCTTATGAGTTGCTACAATGCACAAACATAAACATTCTCTGGACCAGGCTTTCCAAACAGGCCTTATTGACACAAATTAATTTGCACAGTCTCCTGGTGGAAACCCCCCATGGCTCTTAATTTCTTTAGAATATTAAATGTATCAGACCGCTGCAGTACTTCATGAATGATTTAGATTTCAAACAAGTAGGTCCACTGGGCTGTGTATGGGATATTAATTTGAAAAGGGAATTCCTTAACACCTAGGGCTATGTGTGCTTATGATGCAAAGAGTGTTTTGAATGATTGATGACGAGGGGTTGGATTGGGAAGGAGATTCAGGCTGAAGACCAGATGTTTTTGTACTTGATCTTTGTATATGTTTGATGAAGGGAGCTTTTGCCGATTGATTCTAAATTCATTGCACATGAGTTTTTGATGCCTCAATAAAATAGTAATTGTCTGTGGCTCAAGACTAATAATGATAGCTTTTATACAGTGTGTTTTGGGCCTCTTAATTAAAGCACTCATTATGAGACCTTGCACCTTACACACATGAAGCTGCACAACCTGCAGCCAACTACACCAGAAACACAAGAACTATTGCCCTCCCCTCCTGCAGCCAACTACACCAGAAACACAAGAACTATTGCCCTCCCCTCTTGCCCCACAACCTGCAGCCAACTACACCAGAAACACAAGAACTATTGCCCTACCCTCTTGCCCCACAACCTGCAGCCAACTACACCAGAAACACAAGAACTATTGCCCTCCCCTCTTGCCCCACAACCTGCAGCCAACTACACCAGAAACACAAGAACTATTGCCCTCCCCTCCTGCCCCACAACCTGCAGCCAACTACACCAGAAACACAAGAACTATTGCCCTACCCTCTTGCCCCACAACCTGCAGCCAACTACACCAGAAACACAAGAACTATTGCCCTCCCCTCTTGCTCCACAACCTGCAGCCAACTACACCAGAAACACAAGAACTATTGCCCTCCCCTCTTGCCCCACAACCTGCAGCCAACTACACCAGAAACACAAGAACTATTGCCCTCCCCTCCTGCCCCACAACCTGCAGCCAACTACACCAGAAACACAAGAACTATTGCCCTACCCTCTTGCCCCACAACCTGCAGCCAACTACACCAGAAACACAAGAACTATTGCCCTCCCCTCTTGCCCCACAACCTGCAGCCAACTACACCAGAAACACAAGAACTATTGCCCTACCCTCCTGCCCCACAACCTGCAGCCAACTACACCAGAAACACAAGAACTATTGCCCTACCCTCCTGCCCCACAACCTGCAGCCAACTACACCAGAAACACAAGAGCTATTGCCCTACCCTCCTGCCCCACAACCTGCAGCCAACTACACCAGAAACACAAGAACTATTGCCCTCCCCCTCTTGCCCCCCAAATGAGATTGGAAAAATGCACATATGAATAGTTTGCTCCATTAAATAGCCCCCTCCCCCGCCCCCTGATTACACCACACAGAGCAAGTCCCTTGTACCAAGTTCTTTAAATTACATTACACAACACACTGCAGTTATGGCTTTACATCCCATCTGAAGGAGAAACAATAGTGGTTAACAGTGCCATGACAGGGACTAGAACCCACACTCTATGGTACGCAAGACTGCTCGACCAGTTATCAGCTTCTTCCTCCATGGTTTAACAACCAAGTACATGTTGATTTATTTTATGTAACCACTTTAAGTACCACAACCATGGCATTCTAACTGTATGCACATAATATGGCGCCATGATATTGTCTAGCATAGATTGGAATCACACATCCAACAGGCAGAGCCTATTTCAGATCAATCATGCAATGAGAGCTAACTGAAAATATATGTGTGAAATATATGACTTGGCAATAAGAGACCGTTTGACAATTCTACATAATTCCCTTTTTATGGAGTGCTATAATTCTATATGACAAGACAAAACTATCAGGATGTTAACCCATGATGCAATACGTACTGAGTTTGTTGGGATGATCTACCGGTAGTCAATACTGGTGAACATATGCATGAAAATATTTCTTAGGTCTTGGGTATATCGATGGCACAAATAGGCATAACGTTTTGGGTTTGTTTTTACAAAAGGAAATGACTTTGGCAGAAGTGAGCTTGGTGCAGGGCTGTCAAATATCACCTTACACTTCACAAATAATTAATGTGATACTTTGTTTGATCACAGGAAATGTAAACATTCAAAGAAGAAAAACCTAAAGAATTAAAGTAGCAACATACATATTCTATGTATGTGTGTGCTTGTTCCCAATGCAATAATGATATTAGTTTTCTGTGTTTTGTATTGCAACATATACCAAAAGTTACCTCAAGTGATAGCAAAAGGCTCAACAACTATCTACTTCTGCTAAATAACAAAGTGCAACCATAGGAACAGAACTCTGAGAAAGATGAGCTCAATTGTCATCTGTGTCTGCTGTTCGGTTTGCTGACTAGAGTTGACTAGAGCTGACTAGAGTTGACTAGAGTTGACTAGAGTTGACTAGAGTTGACTAGAGCTGACTAGAGCTGACTAGAGTTGACTAGACTTAAACATAGTCGATCAGAATGTCACTCAACGGCTGCATGGTTCAACTAGCTAGTCCAACTGGATCAACCTAGCCCCAGATCACTGTTTATCTAGTCAACCAATGAAGTTACGTCACTTTGTCGAGATGGCTGTTAGATCACGTGCATTGATCTCTATTATGTTGGTCACATGACGGAGAAAGTTTTGTAAACTTTTGCAATCACATAAAAAGTTGATTTAATGATAAATGGTAGGTTTTTGCCAGTAAAATATACAAATTATTAAGAAATAAATATTAATGCACTATATTATGCAAATAATTGTTTATGGACCAATATAACATTTTGTAATCGATACGTCGTGGCCTTGTTGGGTTGACATATTTGACAAATCAATCAGCTAAACGCATTCAAGTGAAAGACAGCCCCCCCCCCCATGGGTGTCTTTAAATTGCAAATTGACTAAATGTTAGTACCCAAAGTTGCTCATTATGATTTATGTAGCCCATTTATATGGGAGTATTTCAGATCAAAGTGCAAAGACCAGCACTCTAAAAAGGTTTAATATAAAAATAATGTTTTTTTTTTTTTGAGTAATTTCATTCCCATCCTCTAGTTTTTATCAAACAAAATTTAAAACTGTCACAATGTTTTGTCAAGAACTTTGTGCACATTTCTGTATAATGTACAGGATTATTTTCTTATTGCTGGAACTAAACTAAGCGACGGCTATTTTGGAGTTTCTGAAATGCTTTACTTGCATTTGACTGTGGCTAAGATTTCAAACATTTTCCTTGAGCTTTGGTACTGGTATAAACTTTATAATCACCACTGAGTTTTCAGATGGTAACTAATCTAGTTATACCTCAATAATTACTAACCCTGTATCGAGTTATAAATGCCTAATGATATTATTTTAAAGTTTCCATAAAACAGAACGTGTGATTAAAAATGCCTTGGCACTGCTGTTAAATCTTTCAGCATAAATTTTCAGAGTGGCAAAATGGCCTGGGCAATGTGTCAAGTTGTCAAGCAAGAACAGTCCCATCGGTGAAGTGTAAAACCATCCGTTAAATTATGTACATGGATGTGGAATCGGACAAGGTGCACCTAGGATTGGCTAGGCAGGGAAAAGGCTGAACGAGCTCCCACTACACTCCAACCTTCGAGGTGTCAATCCCACATGTCAGTGTTATTTTAAAGAAAACACGTTGGTTGTTATATTGTATCATCACTTCAAAATAGCATTTTAAATGTGTGTTTATTAAATGGGTGAATTAGGTCGTTTTCCTTTGTACATAGAGCAATGTAAACATATGCTAAATTACTGGTTTAAATTGAGTGGTAAACATGTGGATTCCATACTGTACAAAGTTGATCAAACTCTAGGGCTTAACCACAAACCATCGGTATTTCTCAAGCTGACAATTTACTTTGATTCTGTCTCTTGTAATGTGCTAGAGAACATATCTGGGCCCTCTAACCAAAGGAATGTGAAACATACTTTTGTTCAACAATTACGTAATGTGTTTATTTTTAACTGGTATAATAGATTGCACAATGACCGTAGAACTAATCCTGGCCAAAAGAATAAGATATTGGCCCGTTTCAGATGCTCTTCACACAAGCTACTTATTGAAATAGTAAGGTACATTGGGTTAGAATCAAGCCAAAGAATTTGTCAGCATTGTCACCTTGATGTTGAAACAGAAATCCATTTTCTGCTAGATTGCCCATTATACAACGACCTTAGAAATATTATGTTAGACTATATTATTAATCAATACAACGACTTTGAAATTCTTGGTAGGGAAGATTATTGTATGATTATTGCTTCCCTAACCTATGATCAAATAGAAAATAATTTCACTTATATTAAAGGTTTATTAATTTAATTCCAAATGTAAAAACATTTAATCAAATTAGATTTTTCATAAAATAAACCTTTTTTATTTCCACAAGCGATCCCTTTAACATTCAAAACAGGAAAAACAGCTCCCCAAGACATTATCTGACAAATCTCCCTTTCTGCATAGTAATCCCTCAATATCGTTTGCAAAGCCTGTTTTCAAAAAACAACAAATAAGACCAATTTAACTCAAACCCCACATAGTCCCTCTGTCCCTCAAAGTTTAAATGAATCCACAAGCTGTGCCTCAAAATTCCTCAATTTTTTTGTTAGCAGCCGGACAGCTGACGTTAATAACCGCCCTGACTTTCTAGTGTGTAGCATGCCCAAGCATGCACCTACTGTGCTACACTTCATTTCACCCGTATAAAAAAGGGACAATAGGTTCTGGAAAAAGTACCTTGTAAAATCCCTTTCTATAATAATAATAACAATAATAATAATACATTTATATAGCGCCAAATCTATTTTTGTAAAATGCTCTAAGGCGCTTCACAAAAAGGCATAAAAAGTACATAAAGCACAAAGATGATAAGCATTTAAAAAGGTACAAGTAAATTACCAAAAATTACAATTGAAAAATACAAAGATAATAAAATCCCACCGAAAACACAAGTCGACAATAATGACCACAATATAGTTACAGTTAAAACCTAAGAGATTGCTCAAAAGCTTTCTTAAAAAAGTGTGTTTTAAGTTTAGATTTAAAAAGATTTACAGTCTGCGCTTCTCGAATAGAGACATCCAGGTCATTCCACATTTTAGGGGCAATAGCACATTCTATGGGTTATTGTGTAACCACCGATTCCAGACTTCTGTTTTGTTGTTTTACAAATGTGGCATACAAGAATGGACAGGCTGCCACCAATGTGGCATACAAGAATGGACAGGCTGCCACCAATGTGGCATACAAGAATGGACAGGCTGCCACCAATGTTTATCATTATATTCTGCTCAAGGGGACCACCACAATGGTTGACCCTCACAGTTGCTATTTTGATTGACACAATCAAAATAAGACCAATACAGACATGCACAAAATCCAAGATGGAACACAAACAGTTTTGTTGTTTTCATTGGTTGGTTGTGTGGTGGGTAAATTGCAAACTGGAGAATGGGAGTGAATCCAAACCTCTAAGATGTTCCATTAGTAACTGGATGAGAAGACAGTAAGTCTTAATGACAGATGATAGGTCTGCTCAAGAGGATGAATTTGTCTCTTATTTAGCATTTTGTTTTCCCGTTCTGAATTTGTTCTGGATTAAAGTGAACGAAGTGAGTTATCGACTTTGCATTTATTAAAGAAATCTCAGTAAAATCCAAGCCTGGCCTCCCACACAAGAATCACAATGGTCAATCTCTATAACTCTTTGGTCCCACGCAGTTGCACCATGGAACTGAACTTTACATTCAACAAGATGCCTGCATGCCTTAGGAGTTTGTGGCAGCATCATGTCATGAAAACATGAGCAATGCTGGATCTGCATACAGCAGTATGCATTAAAAACTCATTTGTTTGAATCTTTATTTGTGTAACTTGCTTTTAAAATAATATTCTTTTCAATGTTTTTTGTTTTGTTTTTGCAAGTGCTACTAAGGCAATGAACTAAAATTTATAAGTAAAGCTGTTTAAGTTCCATTTCAGAAAAACAATATTCCTGCTTGTTTTGATCTTCGGGAAATTGACTGAATAATTCATAATTTGCAAAACAGGTGCACACAAAACAGGCGCACACAAGGCAACTCTTATATTGCCACAAGTTAGTTTTGTAACAAATTTCTTAACTTTCCGTTAGGTGATGGGCAGCGTGTTAGTCAGAAAAAATATAGAAAATTTATAAAGCACTTTAATGACTATGTTTTGCAGCAACTTCACCATATGCACAGATTAATTTCAGGCAAGGTTAAATACAATCAGACACATTCAAAACATAGCATAGTCAAAGCTGTAGTGTGACAAAAACAAAAAACAGGAACCCCCCCCCCCCCCCCCCCCCCATTCAACCCTCTGCCAACACTCCTTTAAGGTAGCATATTAAAAAACCAGGACCCTCAGTTAACCCTCTGTCTACCAGGTAAATGCTCAACTCTCCTGATACTGCAAAATGAATTGAACCAATTAACCCAGTTCTCAATGAGTTGACAATCATCAGGGGATGACTGTGGGGCTCCATTGCTCCCCACACCCCTACCCACTCCCACTGACAATACAAGGCGTCCAGGTGGCTATATTAAACATTCAGTGTGCCCAACAGGTGTTGAATCAAGTTTACTATAAACAGCTCCTACCCTTCAATGTTCCCATGTGCCCTACTTAGTGGTGTTTTCTTTTTGACTGAAGTAACAATGTTTGCTTGCTAGTGGTTGAAGGATTATTTGAAAAAACTTGTCAGAAATGTCTGATGCAACGGCCAATCCACAAAGGTTAAATAAATGAGGTCACAATAGTAGAAGAGGGGGTAAAAGCTGCTAGACTTGTATATTTCCAAATTAAAAGTGTGTTTCAAAATTGTATTCATTGCAATGATGCAATTTCATTGCAATGATGCAACTTAAGTTCAAAGTATTTTGTTGTTATTTTCATGATTGATGAGGGAACTATATGACTTTATACAGGTACATTCAGTTCATCAACACTCATGACTCCTTACAGGACTTTATACAGGTACATTCAGTTCATCAACACTCATGACTCCTTACAGGACTTTATACAGGTACATTCAGTTCATCAACACTCATGACTCCTTACAGGACTTTATACAGGTACATTCAGTTCATCAACACTCATGACTCCTTACAGGACTTTATACAGGTACATTCAGTTCATCAACACTCATGACTCCTTACAGGACTTTATACAGGTACATTCAGTTCATCAACACTCATGACTCCTTACAGGACTTTATACAGGTACATTCAGTTCATCAACACTCATGACTCCTTACAGGACTTTATACAGGTACATTCAGTTCATCAACACTCATGACTCCTTACAGGACTTTATACAGGTACATTCAGTTCATCAACACTCATGACTCCTTACAGGACTTTATACAGGTACATTCAGTTCATCAACACTCATGACTCCTTACAGGACTTTATACAGGTACATTCAGTTCATCAACACTCATGACTCCTTACAGGACTTTATACAGGTACATTCAGTTCATCAACACTCATGACTCCTTACAGGACTTTATACAGGTACATTCAGTTCATCAACACTCATGACTCCTTACAGTTTTTCTGTATGGGTATGTCTGATTGTTCTTGTCTTTGTTTATCACTAATTGTCTTTCTTTATGATTTATTTAATTTTATTTATGCTACGTTATTTTTCATTTAAATTCATTGACTTATTGAGCAGATATTTATTAATTTATTTACTTATTTAATTATTATTCATATATATTACCCTCAATTATAGCATTTTTAATTTCCAGATTTACTTTCTCATATTACATGTATTTATAGGTTTATATATATATTTATTTTGTTTGTAAAATTATTTCTTGTTACCAACCTATGATTGGATGAACAGGCTTTTGAGTCACAGTGTTTTCACTTTTGTTCTTCCTGGCCATCTTAGATTGGATTGTCTTTACTCTGCTTGTTGTACTCCCTCCCACTTCCCCACTTCCCCAATCCGCTCCCCTTCTATTTCTCATCCCCACCCATACATGTATCTCATTCATACCTACTGTACCTCTATTACATCTATTCTTTTTGATTGGTATTGTTATACAATTAATCTTTCATCTTGACTGTCCTTGATGTATGACATTTCTTACTTTGTATGTACATGTTTGTATTTAAGAATGTTTTGGCCGAATAAATAATAATAATAATAATAATAATAATAACAGGACTTTATACAGGTACATTCAGTTCATCAACACTCATGACTCCTTACAGGACTTTATACAGGTACATTCAGTTCATCAACACTCATGACTCCTTACAGGACTTTATACAGGTACATTCAGTTCATCAACACTCATGACTCCTTACAGGACTTTATACAGGTACATTCAGTTCATCAACACTCATGACTCCTTACAGGACTTTATACAGGTACATTCAGTTCATCAACACTCATGACTCCTTACAGGACTTTATACAGGTACATTCAGTTCATCAACACTCATGACTCCTTACAGGACTTTATACAGGTACATTCAGTTCATCAACACTCATGACTCCTTACACAGGACTTTATACAGGTACATTAATTTAATCATCTCTCACGCAACTCAAACCATTTGGATACAAGACTAGTCTGGTGCCAATGCAAATGGTCGCTTGTAATTGTTAATGAGTTTACAGGTAACCTAGGATGACCATGGTTTTGTTGCAAGGTCTTAAAGGGCAGTTTAAGACCAGTAGGGTCATGGCCGTGCGAGGACGGACTAAGCAGTATGAGTGCATGAGTATCTGTATGTATTGATTGCGTGATGAAAATGTAACCCGGAAAAATTGATCACTTGAATAAAACTAAATAAAACTATGCACTGGGGAAACTCACTTCAGAAAAACTCATTAATCTAAGAATCGAATAGGGTTAAGACGCGAGGAAATGCAAAAAGCGGGACAGGGACTCAAAATGTAGGTTTCCAACAAGCAAAAAATAAAAAATAACTTTATTGATTATAAGGCGATGACCAAAAATAAAACCAGTGATCGAAATATAGCAACAAATTAAGTAAACTCAAAAGCAAGACCATTAACACTATTGAACTAAACCCCGAATAATTAAAAGAATTTATAGAAACCACTAAAAACAACAAAACAAAACACAGTGCCAAAGAAGGTTACAAATTAAAATCAAAATGGCTTTAAAACCGAGTCCATAGCAGTAAATACTTGAAACAAGCAAAACTTGAACATGTGAAGTAAAAATCAAAGCTTGTGATGGGAGAACACTGTTCCCCTTGTGCTGCCAGGCTGCTATCTGAAGTCAATTACAGGGGTGACTAACCACACTATACCAAGGATTATGCAAGTGGGTTCATTGTTTATTACAGAGGATTCCTAAGAAATTAACTAAGGGGGTGCTAGAAGAGCTTAAGGGGGAAGTATAAACAGTGGAAGGGTAATAAAACTCTAACATAGACACTTGGTCTCCTACTGAGCAAAGGTTTTTCTACACCTATTACACTCACCACTACTTAAACCATAGAGCAATGCTTAAACCCATTGTTGTCCTCAACAATGTTAAAAAATACAAAAATGAACCAAAATCAAGGCCAAAAATAACTAAGTCGTGCCATCTGTATGTCTATGATATCCCGAAACCCCTTAATGTGAATGAAATTTGCAGATTACGTAAAACCTGCCACCTTATTGACTTGGGCAAAACCTCTAGGTACTCGGGCTCTACCCTGCCTTGCCGATAGCACAAGGTATCTCATCTCATCTCTAGGCTATCCCAAGAACGTAACAGCCTCTTAACTGCTCCTGGTTCCTTATCCATCTGATGAGGGCTAGGCTTTTGACTAGTGGTCTTCATTTTCGCTACCCTTGTGATGTGCTCGTCTCCCAGTTGAGCTGTTTGTACATCTTGAGAGGTAGTAGATTGGGGTGATTTTCCCACTTCTGGAGTTGGCTCTTTCTGCTTCTCAAACAATGAAGGGCTATAGTAAACTGTTGTTGGTGTGGACTCGCCATTAAACTGTCGCCATTGCCTCTGGCAACTTCGGGATACTGTACTGCACCCAGCAGAACTACTCCTCTGGCGCTGATGGCCGTCCATTTGCGTCTGCAAACTTATCAACAGTTCTCCTTGTTGTCGCTGCTGAACAACAATCTCTTCAAGGAGACCCTTCACCGTTACAAGCAGGCCCAAATTACTGGGTTCCTCCATCAGATGGGATGTTCCCTCCTCCGATGATGGGTCAAACCCACACATCTGAAGCGTGGTCAAAACAGGCTTAATTTCTGGTTGGAGGATGCCCTCATCCCAACCGAATCCTGGGGGTGGGGATACGTACGGTGTTTCATCATCCCAATCAAAACCAGGGGGAGGAGAGATATATGGTGTCCCGTCGGGCAAAATGATTGGACTCGGCCCATCAACCATAGTGAAATAAAATGCTTCCAAACTCTGGCACTGTGTTCGTAACCCTAAAACTAATGACCGTCCCTACTTTTCACAAAACCTGGCTAAGTTCTAAAGGAACATAAACCTTACCCGGATTCTCCACCAAAAAAATGTAACCCGGAAAAATGGATCACTTGAATAAAACTAAATAAAACTAAACACGGGGGAAACTCACTTCAGAAAAACTCATTAATCTAAGAATCGAATAGGGTTAAGACGCGAGGAAATGCAAAAAGCGGGACAGGGACTCAAAATGTAGGTTTCTCAGCAAGCAAAAATAAAAAATAACTTTATTGATTATAAGGCGATGACCAAAAATAAAACCAGTGATCGAAATATAGCAACAAATTAAGTAAACTCAAAAGCAAGACCATTAACACTATTTAGGTGTTTAGGTACACTGTTGTCTATCCTGGCCGGCTTAAATTGGTTATGTTGTTCTTGATTCTTGTTTTTCCGATTCTGTTGTTTTTGTCATGTTCTTGTTTATTAATATGTCTTGAGCTGTTCTTTGTTTGTGTCTTGTTGTTGTTGTTGCTTTGTTGCCTGTTGCCTGTTTTGTTTTGGTTTTTTCCCCCGTTGTCTTTCATGGTTGCCCAACCACCCCCTCCCTTTTCCTTCCAACTTCGTTTTGTCTTAGTTTTTGTACTGTCGTATTTATTTATTTTAATAATTTTGTCTTATATTTAGCTGTTTCGCAGCAAGCGCAGCGAAACAGCTAATTGTTTTACTAAGATTTACTTTTATTGTTTTGTTTTTTTAAATTTGTATGTTTCAGACTTCCGGAAGTCATTGAAATAACGCACAATTCGTTCTAAGCGGCATTTTGCATAGTTCCTAAAGAGCAATTGCAATGAAACTTTCAGTGATGAAAGGCATTGGTGCAAGGAAGGTCCAAAAACAAATTCGTCATGATGACGTCATCACCTGTCACGTGACGTCATCTTAAAGGTTTATAATTTAAATATTTGAAAATGCGTATCAAATCAGCCACAAGAGACCGTACGATTCTGTTTGCAGGATTGGGTAGGGATTAATTAGGGCTTCATTTTATTCAGTGTGCGTGACCTCACGTGACCTCTACTTCCGGTCGAAACCAGTCGAAACCGGAAGTGCCCTCTTAATTCAAAAGTGACAAAAGTTATGAAGTTGCTTTTAACGATGTTAGTGTGCGGCTAAGATGTACTTTAAAAAAAAATACCAATGACGTAATAATATTAAAGAGCGCCCTCTAGTGGCAGTTGGAAAACTGTTCAAAATGCACTTTGAGAAGATGTGTGTGGCAAAGTTTTTTGTAATCGCTTCAAAATTGATACACATGATGACCGTCAGGCAGCCAACATATGTATGAAGTTTTAGATTGATTACGTCATCAGGGGTCACGTGACGTGACATTAAAGGTGCACTTTTTGAAGTCGTATATCTCCAGAAGTATAGGTCTGATCACGTTGAAACTTGGCAAGTTGTTAGATACTGGCGAGTTCCTGTTAAACTTGTAATGACGTCGTAATGACGTCATGATGACGTCATCACAAGATTTGTTATGATTTTTTGCCCATTTAAGTCATAAATTGCTAACGGAGCATGCTGTAATCAAAATTCTTTTTTAAACAGGCTTGATACATCATAACTGCTTTAGATACAAAAAGACTTTCATATTCACTTGAGTAATTTGAAAATATTATTAGCGAAACAGCTCTGCATTTGTACACAAATGCAATCATGTCTAGTTTCTATTTTGCTCGATTCTGTTTACTTGTACATACTGTATTTTTTGTGATCTTTATTGTCTTTGAATCTTGGCTGAATAAATAATAATAATAATAATAATAATAATTGAACTAAACCCCGAATAATGAAAAGAATTTATAGAAACCACTAAAAACAACAAAACACAGTGCCAAAGAAGGTTACAAATTAAAATCAAAATGGCTTTAAAACCGAGTCCATAGCAGTAAATACTTGAAACAAGCAAAACTTGAACATGTGAAGTAAAAATCAAAGCTTGTGATGGGAGAACACTGTTCATTCCTTGCGCTGCCAGGCTGCTATCTGAAGTCAATTACAGGGGTGACTAACCACACTACCAAGGATTATGCAAGAGGGTTCATTGTTTATTACAAAGGATTCCTAAGAAATTAACTAAGGGGGTGCTAGAAGAGCTTAAGGGGGAAGTATAAACAGTGGAAGGGTAATAAAACTCTAACATAAGCCCTTTTCACACGAGAATCGGAAACTTACGTCCATCGTTTTGGGCGCCAGTTGTCTGTCCCAAAGGTTGCGTGCGATATCATGACAAACATTCACACGATGACACTTCGCGTTCCCAACGTCTCTTGTTTTCGTGAGTTCGCTACGTATTGGGTCAAAGGTCATCATTGGTTATTTATTAGTTCGCTGGTTCTCTGTCGGTGTCCCGTTTAATGTTACGTAAATGCGTGTAGGGTACCATCGATCGTTTTCTCAGCGCGACATTTCTGCTTTTTCGTGCGAATTCTCAGTTTCCTGACGAACTCCGAAGATGAATGTAGCGGAAAGTGTTTTGTCAGAGATGGAAAGTGGAAATGCCAAATCCAAAAACAAAGGTAACTTAACATAATTTGCGACACGAACATTTCTTCCACCGACGCCATTTTAACGGAGGAAGGAATACTCAAACAAACAAACGACATTTCTCCCGCTGCGCATGCGTGATCGTTGTGTGATCGCATGGGACCTTGGTATCATAAACGTGCGTCGTTTCACACGACCGATCTTGGCGATTCTAAACAGGGATGCGATTTTTGGAGGAGGTCTTGATCCCGGTTGTTTATAACGCGGGTCCCAGGTAATTTCATCACACGGATTCCTTTCACACGACGCAAATTTGCGATTTCATGACACCGATGCGATTTCGTTCCCAACGACCATGGTTTAGAAAGCTCGTGTGAAACGGGCTCAAGACACTTGGTCTCCTACTGAGCAAAGGTTTTTCTACACCTATTACACTAGCTTGTGTGCCAACAATCATCTGTCTATGAATGGACAAGAACACACATTAGCCAACTGGTCTTAAACAGCTCTACCTATGTCTTTATCAGCCATTTAATACCAAGTAAACATTGTCATGTGACCACTTTTCAACCAATAAGACTGCCTAAAACTGTCTGGGGTATTTATGAAGAGTCATTTAAGATTAACCCTGATATTGTCTCTTGGGAAATCAGCTGATACTTGCTCTATATGATAACACACTGCATGATAACCACCCAGTCATACTCACTCCTTAGATAATTAAACAGTTTGAAGCTTTTTATCTTCACCTCAGGAGGTGTAATGTACAATCTCAAGGTCATACACTCCCACATATAGTGTCAGTCAATATGACTATGCATCCATAAAGTACAACACTTGATGATAATAAGGATTATTCATAAGGCAATAGAAAACATCTTGTCTTGATGATGTGTGTGACAATTCTACTGATTGACTTGAATAACTCTAATAGGATTCTTATTGACCGTTTTATTTATGAATGCAATTATATCTCTCACTTGTCATTAATCTCATGAGAAAACTTGGAGAGATTTTTTTATTCTAATTATTAGAAAAATGTTAAACCGATTAACACCTTTATGAAAAAAGGAGATATGTTTGCAAAAACACCTTATCTGTTGTTTCATGGAAATGTTTTCTAAAGTTCAACTAAAAATATTTATTATTCAAACACTAGAAATTTAAATTGGATGTAAGTAAATTCACAGATGAAAATCCATCCCCACTAACAAACACAGTTTTAAAATTAAACTCGGCACACGTTATGGGCTTTGAAGTTTTCATGCTTCACACTTAAGGGAATCCTTCTTGATTCACTGCTATCCTCGAGTCCAAAAGGTTTCAATAAATGGATGTTGAAGTCTCTTTATTTAGAGCATTTGAGAAAGACTCTGAGTGAGGTCATTACCACTTTTTGCATTTGTTCCACATAAACCTATACTTTCAAGTTACTCAACTTGATTCAACTTCCCCAAAATGTCAAGAATTGTATATAACCCAAAGAAATTAAACCAAGTGAATAGCTTCATCCTTGTGTACTGCTACAGTTTGTTATTCACCTCTGTCATATGTTATTGATAATGTTGTGTCCATTGAAATGAAATGTTCTATTCAGTACTTAATTATGAACTTTATCTTTTTAACTGTTGCATTTGTATACATTTTTTCATCCACTTGTTGCATTCAAGAAAATGAAATAAATTACCTTTTTTAAGACAATAACATATTTATGAATATGAAATACATTTTGACTTACCTTAATTCTGGATAAACATTTTCTAGATACCAACTGAATGGCTTGCATTGTAATTTATCTCGTAAATCAACACGACCTTTTATACTGAAATAAAACAAAATCAAACATAAAAGATTAAGACAAACTACAAGAATAATAGCACAATTCATTTGGTTCTGAAAGCACACTGGATCAAATTCCCTAAGCACAGAAGAGTCATACCTAGCAGATATGAGTTACCAGCCAAATTACTGTGTAACTTAGAGTACTTGTGAATGGTTGATTCCCTGAAAATATTGAATTTAAAAAAGTCATTAAAAAAAAGGTTTTGTATATTTGATATTGTTATCATTATAAACATTCCAAAAAGTCACCACTGGGCAGCATTAATGGTCCCAGTTATTAAGCTATTAATATGTTAAATGCTACGAAACAAAGCTCAATTCAACGACTCTTATGGTACAAATTAATCGGTGTTTGTCCAAAAAGCTCAGATTGATTTGTCCTAGTCTACGATGAGAACAAATTTATTCAAGCAGCCAGAAGTGTCTAACTCAATAAAAGCCTCTAATAATACCCCAAGACAAGTGTAAGGGTCAAGATAAAATGGTTTCTCCCCTGCAGAGTTTGACAGAGTGAGGGTAATAACAGTTAGATCAGGAAGCTATGAAGTACTTGTGGTTTGACTCCACAGCAACCCTGTCTTGAAGACCTAAGATATGGTGCTGACATTACTAGCTTGAGACATCAGACTGTGATGTTATCTTGGAAAGTAAACTTAAAGAGATGAATTGTCATTTTGATTTAATCTTTACATTAATGGATGGTAAGCAATATGTACTCAATGGATTCCAAATCTTATGGGACAAAACCATAGATTAATTGAGTGGGATTCAAACCTGCAACCCATCATTCTAGAGTAGATGTCTTCACCACTAGACCACCCAGTGTGCCAGATGGCAAAAGGGCTAGTTTGAATCCTACAATAAGCAGCGGGTAACCAACTACAAATCTACTCCTACAGTTCAGACAATATTTCTGTTCCTGTGAAAGTTCTGAGCTATGAGACCTGTGGTAGTGGAGAGTTCCTTGAAATTTGAACCATGCATATTGTTCATGTCATGCAGAGTAATATAAAGAATAATAACAGAGAATCACTCTCTCAAATTCTCCTCCAAGAGAACGCATCTTCAGGAAATACCATACATTTGTAGACGAGTCCGTAACGAAGACCTGCTGTTTACTGTCTATCCCTAGCGAGGTTTACCCCCAAATAATGATGCTAATTGTTAATGGTATGTAATAAAACAGACAACAACATGGCCTCGATATTTAATTGCCAATTTATTTATGAAAACACCAATTTAATATCTACTTGAAAAAGGTCACTTGTTTGTGATCTTTCAAAATAAATAAAGCATTCCTGCTGATATGCTTAACAAATTGGTGTTGAAGGTAGGAAAGATGTGCACAATGAAGACAGAGCTCAATGATTGGGTTAGGGTAGACTTACAGTAATTACTATAAGAATGTGTCTACCCAAGGTACTCTATGAAAACAATTAGGAGTAACTTGTTGTATACAATCCCTTTCATCAACCTTTTCAGCAAAGTTAATGGAGCGTATTAATTTTTGTAATCAATCAATCCTTTCATTAAATTTATAATGCAAGAATCCAACAGTCTTTGCTCATTGCACCATATAGACCATGTCTCAATTTCAACCAAACTGGCCCTCTATTGAAATCTGCCTGCCAGTGTGTGCATTGGTTAAAGAGTGATGTCAACAGCAATCTGACCCTTGACATCCCACCTATTCCAAATTGGCAGGAACATAATGTCAGAGGTCACATCCTCTATAGTTACCTCTCTTGTATAGATAGAAATGAAGTGAACTTTTGAATATGGATACTGAAGGAGACTGTCTAACATGGTAAGGAAACACTATTCTACATCTTATAATCACAGTAATGGAAAGACACAATCCCTAAACAGTGCTTGCTTCTTGTTTTTGAGCGAAAAAATTATCAAGTTTTTTTACCTAAAAATGTCTTGATATCAAGCTAGTAAGAAGCCCTTCCATTATCAAACGTATTTCAAATACTCAAAGGGAAAACAAGTTGTCGAACTGTAAACATTTGCCAAAAGCAAAATGTGTTGATCTGACAAAATATTTTAGGACTAGAAACTCAAGTGCCTGAAACTCTTAACACAATTTTAGCGAAAAAAAATAAATTTTAGCAATCCAAGGAGCCAGAGATTAATACAAAAACCCAAGATGATATTGTGATTGCTTGGGGTTGTTATGACTATCCAACCAATCTTGTATTCCCAAGATGGCTGCTGAGATAACTCTACATAAAAGAGACTCACAGGAAAACAAAAGAGATGGAAGATTAAAGATAATGATGAGAGACACGAGCAGGGAGAATAATGGAAAATAAAGGTTTACCTGCCGTAGGGCACATTGCGGGCAGAAGGCACAGCGGCATAATAAAACTGCTTGTATTCATCCATCCAAACCTCAGCAGCTCTCTTGGTATTCCTACAAATCAAAACATTCAATAGGTTGGTGAGATTTCACCACGATTGTAATTCATACAAATGAACTTTTTAAATAACAACTGGATGATGTTTTGGTGGTCATTTGATTACATCCATACAGTTCCTGTCTTTCACTCCTAACCACCCAGTTTTTAATGACCAAACAATATGACCTATACGTGAAAATCTCATCAAAATAAGCTGTCAAACTCTGAAGGAAACCACAAACTCTTAATCACAGATTTTTTGAATTTTTTTTGTAATTACTTTCCAGGTAAACTTAAATTAGATCAAGTTTTAAGGATGCGTATTTTTTACACATGGCAGAGTTTTAGATGGATGTAGTATTCAATTCACAAAAAGTGAAATTGTAAAATATATATATATATGTATTTTTTATTGCACATCATTGCAACAGCTGATACCATGGGCTAAAAACAGATTTTTAAAAATCAATTCATTTTTAGTAAAGATACGAATGGTAACAAAAGTAAGCTCTTAAACAAATTGACAAATTCTAATACCTTTCCTTTTGCATTTTGATATGACAGCTGTACCATGGTTTTTAGTATTAAACAAATGTGAAGAAACAGCAGTAAGTAAAAAAAATAATTAAGTTTTCTAATAAAAATAAAAGTTTTTATTTCTGGCTTAAAGCATGTGGACAACACTGGTAATTGTCAAATACCAGTATTCACACTTGTGTGACCCAACAATATGAACCAACAAACCTCACATGAGAAAGTTTAAGCTCAATTGGTCATCGGAGTCGCAAGAAAATAGTTGAAACCCCCCATTATATGTCTTCACTGTTTTCAACATCGATGTCAAAACTAATTGTTTTACTAATTACTCAAAATGTATAGCTTTTTGTGCTAACAATTTTTCAAGAGAACTTTTCCACCATGACCATCTTTATACCATAATCAGTGAACATTTATATTTTCAGTCTTTCCAATGCTGTGCACACCCTTTAAAATTAGACTTCATAAAATGTCAATTGTTACTTTGTACAAGGATATCATGGAAATTTAAACACAAATTCAATTTGCAATGTTTATATACTTGTTACCAAATGACATTTAAACCACTTGAAGTGTGGAATTGAAAAAGCAAAGAATGCATCATGAAGATGAAAAAAGAGATTTTCTTTCTAGTTCTAAGCTTTACAAGTTAATTTACACTGTCATCCGGTTACATTCCATCTCGACTCCCACCGGTTTTAAACAAAAATGACTCATATCAGAGGCTTCCATTTTACATCTGAGTCTAATCACGATTAACGCTCAAATCTTCATGATATCAAGCATGAACCTGAACCTCATTCTCTGAACATAAACTGTAGGCTTAACGTCATCTACGTGAAGGCAGCCAAGCCACTGTTAAGACTAACAACCAACTGCTGACAGATTGCTTTTTTCCGATTGAAGCTTAACGAGTTATCTATCCGTATCCTACCATGTAATGGTTGGGCTGGATTCATTTTTGATAGTGTAGTTGGTGATGCTTGGCATAAAGCCTCATAGCAGATGAGAAAGCATCAGTGTATGTTACCAGTAAAAGCACACAGATAAATGTTCAACCACGCTGGAATGAAACAGGCTGCTGTACTTATAATGCACATGTGAAGTTCATAAAACTGGTATTGTTGGGGCAAACCAGTATGTAATTATTCTAAATTACAAGTACATTGTACATTGTAGCATGGTGGAATATATACACAGGATGAAAAGGGGCTACAGTTATTTGCTGAGGGGGAGGTGGGGGCAGGCACTTGATCTTCTAGTACTAGTTTCAACTGACAATATTAATTTCATCTTGATGTCAATCAACTTGATTTTGTCTGATTTCAATTGTCATGATTTCAATCATCCCGATTTCAATCATTTTGATTTCAATCATTTTGATTTCAATCTCTTCATACTTAAATCCAACCTGTAGAAAAACAATAAAAAGGACTTCATTTTCGATTAAACAGTAGAGACTGATGATTTTGTTTCTATATAAACCTTTCACAGCAAATTTTGGTCAGCATCAGTGTATGTTACCAGTAAAAGCACACAGATAAATGTTCAACCACGCTGGAATGAAACAGGCTGCTGTACTTATAATGCACATGTGAAGTTCATAAAACTGACAACCTCAAGCAGAAATATTGTCCATGTAATTGGCACTTTTAGAAACTTTAACAAACTAGGAGTTGATCTGGGAAATTGTTAGGAATCTTATTTTAGTCTAGTATACCTTGGATATCTCATGTTCATTGTTAGGAATCTTATTTTAGGAATCCCTTGTGGTTTATTATTTGAATCTTATTTTAGTCTACAAAGCCTTGGATATCTCATGTTCATGTTTATTTTAAGGTTAAACTATGATGTATGCAAAATTGCATAAAGCAAAGTTAATCACTGTTGAACTTTAACCTTATGTTAAAACTGCTCACAAATTGTTAATTCAGCAGCAAAGCAATATAAACAGCATTATTAATCTACATCAGAATGCCTTTAGATAAAGCGGACTAAATATCAACCTGCCAAACTATCGGCAACAATTTCAGTACATGTACATTAACCTTCCTCATGTGCATAAGTTTAAAATCAACATCATCAAGCAAAGCATCATCTTAATTCACATCTCAATAATAACATGAACAATATTTAAACAAACTTAATGTCAGATTATATTTACACAAAAACCAAATTAACATTTATTATCTGTTTGAATATACCTTGCGAATACATTCCCACTGCCTCCTGGGAATGTGTAGGGGTGCTGCTTGCGGAACACATGTCCCACACGGCTACAAGGAATGATTTCTAGCGTACCGCCGCACTGCCAGACTCGAAACGAGATTTCTGTTTGGAAAATCGCCATGCAGAGAAGGAAAAAAGAAGAATTAATACGCTAACTTGATTATGATAAATGCATTAGCGTGGGGGGTTGATTAGATTATTTGGCCATTTGAGTAAAGGTAATATACACACAGCTGGATTGTAACATTGTATTGGTGTTTATATTTCAACAACTAGAGGTCTGGGGAATGGCTTTGTGATGAAAGGGTTAATTCACAGTCAACTGGCAAGCCTCTGGAACCAGGACTCTAAAATAGAAATAATGATTTTAAATTTGTGTCCCATGGTGGAATTGTTCTTTCCTAATCTGGTTCAGTGATTGTATAAAAATGAATAACCCTGACAGACAATTGATTCCCAGTTAGGTTTAATCTTAGATCTTTGTGAAACGGAGCCCTGAAACCTCATGAATTTACACATTCAAAACTAGAGATTTAAAACAATGCAGATGTGTCACTACACTACACCCCTTGATGGCAAGTTGTCATCTGTAAAAGAGAATATGAAACAAGAGAAGATGTGTGCAACAACCCTGGGAAATCACAGGCCTGTCACAGTGGACCCGTTTCACTGACGTCATATGTGGCTGCAGTCTGCCATTGTAGAGGTCAAAATACAATATAAAGATATAGTGCGCATCTAACTGCGCGCCCGCCACCTAAAATACGCACCGCACAGTAATTGCGCACCGCGCAAGCAAGATTTATTGTGTGATAATGTCCGGTGAACTGAGTCAATATAGTTGAACTGCAGACACGCAATCATTGCATCCAACACATGACAGATAGTCCTTCTACAATTTATATTATAATCACAACATATAAATGGTATCTCTTTTAATGTTGTAAAGACCTGCTTTTAAAGTTTTAAAAATACCAAAATAGTATTTAGTTAATGCAGTAACAAAAATACAGTCACATGAAGTAATTTTGTCAAACAAATTAAGAAAGTAAAAACATTAACCGCTGCAGCTGTTTCTGTGTTTGTTTGCTTTTTAAATTAGAAAAACTCCCACTGAGTGGCTTTAAACAAAGAACTTCTGTAAAATTGACTTACTTAATTCAACTTGATACAAATGTTGGCACATCTCCATGTTATCAAAAACTAACTGATGACTTTGGCAGTGCCTATTAAAAGTTAATGAACTTAACTGTAATTAGACACACTGAAATTTAATATGCTCTATCCTTGCCTGTAAATATTTGATGATCTTATTTTAAAGGTGTTTAGGATTCACTGACTGCTTTTACATTTAATACAATATTATGCAAGGCTTAAGACACCTCACTGGATTGCAACCAGGGTTAAAAAACAACTCAAAGACTTATGCTTTCCTTTAAAGCTTTTGCACTTTATCCACAATCCAGCTCGAAGGTTGCAGGGAAATTGTGTATAAATAAATTAATGGAAAACAAAGTTGACTTCCAAGATCTACATATATGACAACAAGGAGACTGATTGGTAAACAGACTACAATAATATTGATTACCTCCCTAAAGGCAGTCCATACAACCATCTGTTATTTGCTCTGATTTTTAAAAGGCCTATTTATCCCAAAGGCAATGGTTTGTCCATAAATCACTCCACTAAAGTAGAAACAAATCCCTCTCTGTGCAAATGGTTTCAATTCCATTAGTAATAAGACACTGTATGGAGCAAGAGTTTGTTCCATGTCATTGTGATAGTATGCCTAGTGAGGTTATGACAGAAACTAACCAATGGGATACAGAATTGATATAAGGACAGTTGTTCCAACTACTTCGGTCTTAACTCTTATTCCAATTTGCCAATGTAAAGGGAAAATGTATGTAAATATGCACACAATTCCTGACAAAATACAGACTGTTATTCATTGTTATTATGAATTCACTGACCACCTGATCTGATGAAATGTTCACAGATAGGAGACAACTAGAGGACTTCTATAAATGCTGTTTCTATCTTAAAGGGAAAGTACATCATTGGTTTTAGAAGAGTAGATAAATTCCCCTCCAATATTTTTTTATTTCATTAAATTATGCTCGTTTGTATCTGACTTGATTCAATTGTGGCAATCAAAATAAGAAATTATGTACTTTGTCTTACAAAGAAACAAAGGATACTTTTAAAATATGTAGCGGATTTTTTTTAAATGCATAACAAAAAAGACACCCCTTCATTATTTTGATGTGATCTAAATAAATAACAGCCCTTGTTATACAAACATGAAATGAAAACAGAAGTCATTAAATATTTATGTGTACTTCCTCAAGACATTATTTGAGTGTCAATGACCACTTTCTCATAAGGAGAACTGAAATTCGTCTCATGCATGTTTTTTGTTTCAACTGTTGACAAACTGGAAACATTTTGTTTGAATTATTTCCGCGTTGCATCTTGACTATCGTTGTCAAGATGAACACACTTTCTCAACAAACTCACCTAAATTTTCTCCTCCCCAAACGTCCATCATCATGTCATATTTTCCAGATTCTTCAAACCATCGTTTGGAGATAGCAAATAATCCTCCTGCAATCATTGGAGTTCTAAAGAAAAACAATACAGAAATTCAGTTTATTAACCAGTGGCACAAATAGTCTGATTGTCATAATCTTGCAAAATAGTGATTTTGATACATGTCCCCCCAATGTTCGGCATGACTAGATTAGCTGTGCATTAATAAAAAATAATAAAAACCTTCCAGAGTTTATGCACTCTGATTGGTCAAAGACTGGTCATTTGGGGTTGTAATAACATGCGATATAAAGAACAGCTCTGTTGTCTAGTGTAGTGAACAAATGGCCCCTAAATAAGCAAGAATATTTTTGTGTTAAAGTTCTGTGTGTACAGTTTTCATGCAAGAAGTTATCAAATGACCTGTTTTCTTTGTTTGTTTTTGTGAAACGTACACATATGCATACTATGTGTATGCTTGCATAGGCACATGAAAATGGTATAATGTAAAGTAGAAAGCTGAACACCAATCCAAATGGTGTTGATAATTTTCAGAGCTCTTAGTCTGGTTCTTGAAAATCTGCAGTGCATGTACAGTTAATGTGTAAGAAAATAAGTGCCAAGCAAAAATTAAACAGCCCCCCAAAATGGTCCTTACACATAAATATATATATATATATATATATTTAAATATCGGCTGAAGAGATATCACAAATTCAGATTATTATTATTATTATTTTGTTTTCGTTAACCCTTTCAATACCATTGTCGAGTTTACTCGACAGTGCGCCGTGTAGTGCTTCCGTACCAATGTCGAGTTTACTCGACACAAAAAGCAGCGGCGTTTGAGAGCCTGTAATTATTTTGTTTGGCGCCCTCTGCTGTTGACCTTTATATAGACGGGTAGCTTGTTTATCGAGCTTCACAATGGTGTGTATTGTATAGGGGGTCACCATTACGATATTCCGAGAAAAATTACATTGCATGCAGCAGTACTTCCAGATTTCACGCTTCCGTTTTCCCGACAAAAAATCACCATCATGGCTGTTCGTGACCTGGAGGTTTTGGTTGAAATATTTGTCGTAAGTGACTCCAAATTGGACTCGGAAATATCTGAAGAAGAACCTAGTGAAGATTCAGATGAAACTCGTGATGTTTCGTCGCCAGGCACGTTCAATTATGACAACTATCCTGACGATATACCGGTAGCTGGACCGAGCACGGCACCCGTTCAACGCCGTGGGCTTGGGCGTGGACCCGGCGGGCCTCGACCCATTCGCGCCGATCGAGGTGACAAAGGACATAAAGATAATGTATACAAATTTGACATCATATAAAAGGTAATTTCATAAGCTACAAATTGTATGCATAAAGTTTTTCCACAAAAATATGTCTTCACACAGAAAATCAAGATTGAAAAAATGTGAACACTGCACGTTGCTTTTTGTGTGTGTGTGTGTGTGAAAAAATGCGGTACACAGCAGTGTGACCCCTATAAAAAATGCGGTATTGAAAGGGTTAAAGGTGTTTATTAATTGGAATAACAGTGAGGACCCAATGTTCACTGTATGGTAATGACCTTGATTGGTGGCTAATGGACCGAATCGAAGGCTTAGTCACAGACACCAACCCATTCATCACATCAACCTATTCATCACACTGTTATTCCCCAATTATAATATGGTAATAAAACCTGATCTCAAAGCTTATTTTTATAAGCTACACAATACCAGCACCTATCCTGTAAGTCATTAATACATCAATTGTGTTAACTACCTCCTGTTCCAAACATTTGTTTGTATTTTGGCCAAATTCCCTCATTTCTCTGAAAGTCATTTCTTATGACAGAAAACAGTAATTGTGAGAGGACCATGGGTCTTTACAAAACAAGAAAAAAGGAAGTTAAAAGATGGTTTGTTTGGGGTTTTTTTCAGTCGCACACATCCTCGGAGAAAAACTAGCTTGATCAATTTCCTATGAGCTTCTGGCAATTGATGGAGCCAGTGGCTGCAGTGGAATTATGGCACACTTAACAGTACTGACCTATGAAATATTGCAATCTGTAATACTTAAATATGAGAGAATATTTACCCCCTCTTTAAACACTCAAACAGCCAAATCAAAATAAACCCAACATGAATGTTCACAAATCCCTCTTGGAACCATGACCACCTTATTTGATGATTTTCACAGTTTAGTGAAATCAATGTTTGTTGAATTCTAGGATAGGGTTAATATCCTCTCTCACAAACTTACAATGAGTACCTTTATTGTACTGAAAGTCAAGCTACAACTAGCAGAGAGAATGGGCTACCATTAGATATCCAACAAGGGCAAGTGAAATACCCAACTATACAAACAATATATCACTTCTGCATCCCACCTGCCCAGCCTTGCTTACATATGGCACACAGATACATTATATTTGTTCCTACACTGAATAACACAAACATGTGTGAGATGAAAACAAGATTTTAAAGTTGGATACATAATAAATCCCACAAGTGTTGACCTATCAATAGTAAGAATCTAAAAAGAGCTAAACTCCACTTACCTGATTGGTGCAATGGGATTAGACCTTCTGCTACCTCTTTCTGTTGGAGTCATGTAATCCCACTTGAAGACTAAATTCCAGTCAAAACCACCCTTTAAATCTGCTGATGCTGCTACATACTGAAAGTTATCCATGTTGATCACATCAATAATTGGACTAACCACTGCTTTATAGCTCTGCAAAAAAAAAAAAAACCCAAAAACAAAAAACATTAGTACGCTTACTTCCTGAGCTCAGAAAAGACACTCATTTATAGGACTAATTGCCATTTCATACAGCTAAAAATCAAATCAACATCTATTTTTAACACAGCTCTGAAAAATATTGTTTAAATATCAGTACTCACTTTTCATAAAGCTCTGTAATTATATAGTAAACATTAATATTTGTTTTTCATACAAATTATAAAATACAGATTAATTGTATTTTGCACTAATTGTAAGGAATGTAAATCTTGTTTGTAATTTAGCCCTAAGGCTGCAATAAACAAAATGCTTTTTATAATACATAAACAATTAAGTATTATTATTATTTTGTTTACCTCTAATAAATTACACACGCACAAAAGTTTGGTTTCATTTTGGTACTACAAGTAAAGCCTACAAGTAAGCGCCGTGTGTAAAAGTCTACAAACAAGCCTTGTGCAGGGTCAGTAATGTCTCTAGAGAACCCTTAAGGGGAAACGTTGCCTTGGGGGCGAGTTGGGCTATGAAAAGCGTTTGTAACCGTTTGTTATGAAATGCATATGGTTAGAAAGACGTTTTTTAAGTAAAATATAATGATCCACACAAATATGCCTTGAAATTGCGTTGTTTTCATTTTACTTTGCAAACTAACACAGCCCGCCATTTTGTGGAGTCAAAAATTTGGCTCTACAAAATGGCAGGCCGTGTTAGTTCACGATGTAAAAGGAAAACCACGTAATTTCGAGGCATATTTGTTTAGATCATTATATTCTACTTATAAAAAACATCATTCTAACCATATGCATTTCATAACAAACTGTTACAAACGCTTTTCATAGCCCAACTCGCCTGATCCAAGGCAACGTTTCCCTTTAAACTGAGTTTAACAACAAAGCAAACAATTTGGTTTGAAAATTGAAAGTAATGTTGGCAATTTGGATCTAACCAGTAACACAAAAACAGCAGGTCTAGTAAAGAATAGAGATGAAGAACAGCACATGATACAACCCCAAACCCAGTAAATAAGAACTGACTAAGTATCTTAACTCACTCTCGTTGAGATCATAAACTCATCTATGACATACTCGGGAAGATTTCATTGACATTTTAAAGATTATATGAGATTAATTTAGTGGAGTCCCATCTGCTGTAGTTTTGACTAAGTGCTTATAAAGAAAACCATTTCCCTGATGGACAGCAGTAAAAAAAAACTAGCATTAAGATGGTCTGCTGTCAAGTGCCTTATTAATGGATGGATTTCAAGAACCTGCTTATTATCTGCACCTGTTCACTGAGTGGATAATGACATAACGTAAACACACATAGCTTCTTTTATTGATTCAATACCTTCTGTATGTACTTAAAACCAGGCTGTTCAGACTCAACAAACAGGAATTACGAATTGTAAGAATCCATCTTCTATAATACCATAAATTCCTAATAGCTCTTTAAAAAACAGTTACACGTTCATAATAGCCTTGGATATTTTGCCTGTTTCCAATAAACCCGAAGGAGTTGGCAAAGTATTTTTTTTTAACAACCAACTTTCTTCTTAAAGGTAAAGGGTTGGTCATTATTGCAATAAATTCAATTAGTTCCATTCCGGAGGCTCAATCACAATAAAGCTCATACCACAAGGACCAATTCTCCAGAGATATGTCTGAACTAATGTCCAAGTCAATAACGTTGTAGTTGAAGTCTCCTATATTATAGCTATATCGAAATAAGCCCATTTTTTACTTGCACAAAAATCACTGACAAAACAAAGTAATTTCCAAAGTAAATTTCCTTTCTTCTAACTTATAGACAGAACATTTGTTTTCCAAACAAATCTTTGCCTTATCTTCAAAAACAACTTTCTTATAACAAAACTCAAAACACCTAAAGTAGAAGTCAAACTATAAAATATTGGCACTCTTCATCAAATATTGACTCTTCATCTTAATGTAAATAAAAGAAATTCGGTTAGACAAAAAGAAAATGAAAGCTGAACAAAATTTGGTCTTACTTCCCTTAATATTTCCCAAACATAAACAATAAACCTATTATTAAGTATGACAAAATCTTAAATAGTAAATTTCAACTGGAATTTCAAGATTTGTTCCAATTCAAGCACCATAGAAAAACAGTCTAAATATAGCTATGGAACCATTTGAAAAGCCAACTTAAAAATATTTGAAGTAAAGTTCCCTTATAATCATGACCAAGTTTATTAAAGAAATGTCACAAGGCCATTTACACCTACCAGTTCCTGGCAATCTCCAAGATGTTCATTTTGATAAGTTCATTTGAGGATAGCATGGCTAGAAATTAACACGGCCCTGCAGGCTCAAAGTCAAGGCTAGTGATTTTAGTGTTGCACCAGTAAACTAACAATTGGAAAACCCAGTGGTATTGTGTTTCTCAATTGGAAAACCCAGTGGTATTGTGTTTCTCAGTTGGAAAACCCAGTGGTATTGTGTTTCTCAGTTGGAAAACCCAGTGGTATTGTGCTTCTCAATTGGAAAACCCAGTGGTATTGTGTTTCTCAGTTGGAAAACCCAGTGGTATTGTGTTTCTCAATTGGAAAACCCAGTGGTATTGTGTTTCTCAATTGGAAAACCCAGTGGTATTGTGTTTCTCAGTTGGAAAACCCAGTGGTATTGTGCTTCTCAATTGGAAAACCCAGTGGTATTGTGTTTCTCAATTGGAAAACCCAGTGGTATTGTGTTTCTCAATTGGAAAACCCAGTGGTATTGTGCTTCTCAATTGGAAAACCCAGTGGTATTGTGTTTCTCAGTTGGAAAACCCAGTGGTATTGTGTTTCTCAGTTGGAAAACCCAGTGGTATTGTGTTTCTCAATTGGAAAACCCAGTGGTATTGTGTTTCTCAGTTGGAAAACCCAGTGGTATTGTGTTTCTCAGTTGGAAAACCCAGTGGTATTGTGCTTCTCAATTGGAAAACCCAGTGGTATTGTGTTTCTCAGTTGGAAAACCCAGTGGTATTGTGTTTCTCAATTGGAAAACCCAGTGGTATTGTGTTTCTCAGTTGGAAAACCCAGTGGTATTGTGTTTCTCAATTGGAAAACCCAGTGGTATTGTGTTTCTCAATTGGAAAACCCAGTGGTATTGTGTTTCTCAATTGGAAAACCCAGTGGTATTGTGTTTCTCAATTGGAAAACCCAGTGGTATTGTGCTTCTCAATTGGAAAACCCAGTGGTATTGTGTTTCTCAATTGGAAAACCCAGTGGTATTGTGTTTCTCAATTGGAAAACCCAGTGGTATTGTGCTTCTCAATTGGAAAACCCAGTGGTATTGTGTTTCTCAATTGGAAAACCCAGTGGTATTGTGTTTCTCAATTGAAGAAGAATACCTAACTGTGTAATATCTTTAACTAAAAATTGATGATCAAATGTCAACACTTAGAGTCTAATAATAAAATATTTGTAATTCTGTTGAGTATCAACGTGTACTTCCCATAACACAAATCTGATAAATCTTCCCTTTGTGCTTGTTCAAATAAAGACAATCAATATATACAAATTTTTGTCTCATTAATACATTTCTGAGCTATAAGCCGTCTGGCACAGTAGTTGAGTCTGTCAAAATGCCCTTGTATGATAAGAACCTGAGCCTACACACCTCTTGTATTCTCTTTAACAGCGGTTGCAGCCAGTTTTCATTACATTCACAGTGACTATCCAAGAAAGTTAAGACTGAACTAGTGGCTGCATCTGCCCCTTTAATTCTGGATCGGATTAAACCTGCAAAGAGATCAAGATAAAAAGCCACAAATAATTAGTCAACAATAATGCTTGCTAACCTAGGAATGAAACCCTAGGCGATTCCCCCCCCCCCCCCCACCACCACCCCATGTTCATCCACTCTTGCTGTAATTTTCCTGGAAAAATTGAACACGAGTATGCTAACATTGGGGCTATCTCCCTTAACCCTAGGTTAATTCTATTGCCTAGAAAATGGCTTAACAGTGTTAGCAATTCAAGTGTGAAAGGTCAATCGAATGTTTCCAAGAATTTGCCAGACAATCTATTTTGACAGGGATTTTTAATTTTTCTTAATTCCTTAAATCCTGTGTATTTTTGCGCATTGGCCGTAATCCATACATATCAGACTGCAGTTCACTGACATATCGGCCCACACTTTGCAGGTATTAGCCAGATACAATTATAGAATAGAATAGAATAGAATTGTGTATTCAGCCAATGATTAAAAACAATCACAGGAATTTGGAATATTGGTCTCGCACCATCATTAAATTATCTATGGGGAGAATCCTGATATGAGGTAGACATGTACCTTTGTTTCAAATCATGAAGTTGAACTAGTATAAGAAAAGAGACTTCAGGGGCGAGAGTAGACAAGGAAACGATGTCAGAAGGGAAGGGTTGGGGGGGGGGGGTGGGGACCAAAACCCATGAGAATTATGGATATGTGGAAGAAAACAATAAATCCAAAAGACAACAGTCTCATAACTTGGTCATCAATTTGTTTGTCATAACATCCCTGTATATTCTTTAAGCAGTCGGCAACAGACAGCGCAAAAGAATTTACATACAGCTTCAACTGACATGTAACAAAATCTCACAGCTCGACCTAAAGAGGGTTTTTCTATCTAGATATCTGCAGGGCAAGTAGGGCCTACATGAATAATGGAGTTGCCTTCTACAACCTCGTTATTCAGACTGGAAGGAAATTTTAGACAATTCTATTAGAGAGGGTGATATGGGAAGGAGGTTGCTATTTATATTTGAATGTCTTTGTAAATGTTTGTTTTATACAAGCACGGAAGTCAATTGATGAAGCTGGAATATTTTTCTTAACCTAGAAATTCAGAGATGGTCAGGACTCCATTAACCAAATTGAGCAACAGTCTTGATGTTCTATACATTGTAAGCAGCACAGGCCTCTGTGACCAAGGATGATGCAGGGCAGATGCAGGGCAGTGGCAGTAGCAGTGTGATGTGGCTTCCCTCTGACCACTGGTCCAGTTAGTCTTTTGAACCCTGAGGCAGAGAATGTTACTGGGGGGGGGGGATTCAGTTTTCTGTCATCCTCTGGGAAGATTTAGATTTTTTGCAGTACTTTAACAACACACTTACCTTCCCTTCTGTCATTCCTGATGAGTTTGACTTTTTCAATTCCCACTAAAAGTTGCCCATCTTGAGCTGTAGAAGTAGAAGGAAAGAACGGCAATGATCAAAATCTGTATCAAAATATCCTGGACTGGTGTCAGCAACTGTTGTGTTCATTGAGCACACATAATGATAGGAAAATGACTGTCACAGTGTGGTGTGCACAATGATTAATCAGTCATAGTAATATGTTTATTTCTTGTCAAAAAAATGACAATGGCTTTGATGTGGAATGATTAGTAGATAAACTGTTAACTCAGAAACACAATGGCTTCATAAAAGTACACCACACTGGAATCAAAGGAGACAAAGTTACAACATCCTCACTTGGAAATTCAACCATATCCAAATTAGTCTGCTCAGGACTATAAGATCATTAGTGCAGTTTGTGTAGATTCCATCATTTGCTTATGCAAACAGCATATTTTGGAGCTCCTTGTATATCAGAGATGCCACTGCGGTAACGAAAAAAACCCTGATTTTTTTTTTTCTTAGACAAAAGCAGAAAGCCACTTAATGAATGTCGTGAGTGACCCAACCAACCCTAACTTTATGCCGCGACCCTAAACTTTTTATTAGGCATAAAAAAAAAAATGCGCACGTGTTTGCACGATAGTGTGCAAACTTTTGCTCGATATGCAAATTGAGCTGCTGATTGTGTGTAGCGCAAGCTACGGATTGCGCAAGAGTTTGTCCAATTCATTGTGCAAAATTGATGATTGCGCTCCCCAGAATGAACGAGAGTGGACTCAACAGAAGAATTGAAGTCGCAAGCGGACGATTTGGTGCAACCTATTAGCCGAAAATTTATCATTTTTGAATTATATCTGAGACAATCATACCTCCATATTAACCAAAAACAACTCCTGCGTACCTCATGTGAGTTTAAAGTATACTGAAGAGGTCTTGGATGGATTTTGGCTCAGTTTTTGTTCATTCGCTTTTAGTTTTGAATCGGGGCAAGTAGGTTTTTTTACGCACTCGCCAAACGTATCAGAATACAACAAAACGACAACAACAACAAACTTTCCGACGTACCGACCCTATTATAAAATGGCATGTAATCGGAAACGGAACACTTTTTGTTTTACCTTACCTCGAACATGCACGTCTACTGTTGAGTTTTGGATTTTTTCAATCTTGAATGTTTCGAGGAGATCGCGATCGGCCTTTGATTTTATTACTGTGTGTGTGCGCGTATGTATCGGACGTATTACTATTAGACAACTCGTCCTCCTGCATGGAGAATGCGATCGGAGACCACCGCAGCACGAAATCAGACTCATTTCAAGGCTGTGTGCATGACACCTTCGCTCACTATGCAAACTTCCTACACACACGTCTGCAGTGTTTGCGTGCTACGCCTCGAACGTAAGGATACTAAAATTGCGAAGCTGTTGATCGCGCGCGCTTGAAAAAAAACATGTTGCTGTTTGTTTCTCTCTCCGGTCTTTTAATAAATGGACGGCCTGGAAAAATCGGAAGTTGAGGTATTTTTTTTATAAAACCGGAAATCCGGTTTAATCCGGAAAAGTGGCATCTCTGGTATATGGGGTTTATTGATCAAGAGTGGTCTTCAGATTATTTGTTTGGTAAAAAACCTCATAATTTTCTAAGTAAAAAATTTATTAGTTGATCTGACTTATGTTTTTCAAATTTGTACTATTTTTTTATTTAATGACCATTTGATCTTTACTAGTATGAAATTGCAATTAATGACCTTATATCACTGAGTCGATGAATTCCGTCTGATTGATCATGTTATAATCTCAATGGTCTCAGTATAACAAGAATAGGAGCCAATTTCATAATGTAAATTTATTTGCTGAGAAAAGAATAGCATGTTACCAGCCAAATCAATGTCTCTTTACATGGCATGGTGTTTTAGCTGGTCACCATTTCTGCTAAGCAATTTTGTATTCTTAACAGCTTTATGAAATTAGACCCTGATAGACTACCGACTCCTGCAATCTCATGCTAAATGGTAACTTTGGTCAATTTTGTTTTGCTCAAAATTTGCAATTTCAAGTTATATAGGCAATTTATTTGTATTTAAACAAAGTTTTGACAAACCAAAAAGAAAACTTTTCAGGTCAAGAACAAACACAATATTTTTTGTAATTGTTTTATTTTTAATTTATAAATTGTTTTACTTAAATTCAACAGGAGCTTGTGCACACATTTACAGAACCTAATTCTAAGAATGAAACATGGAAACCCAGAAACATGAATAAAACCTTTTATTTTGTACTTGGAAGTGCTAGCTGCAAACAAACCATAATATAATAATACATATTTGCGACCCAGATATGAAATGCAAGATCCCTCTTCCTCCCTCTTCCCACTTGTGAAGAGAGTACATCTTGGCACATCCAAACCTCTGTGTGCATCTTGAGTGGTAGCCTCTAGGCTTGTAATTAATACCTTCCTAGCTGTGACTGACAGACAACTGACTGGGTTTGTCAAGTGCTTTTTGTAGTGTGTATGTCTATCAAAAAAGGGATCCAGTGTCTGCACACACATGCTTCCACCATCTCCCTGTAAGTCAGTATTACATAGTCTTGTTTTCTACCTCTGGAACATTTCCTAGTTCAAATCGCCTTGGTTTAAAAATGTTTTGTCTAGAATACTCAAGGGAGAGATATGGAAACAAACCAAATTTGTTTTGTAATTCCTTTTCCAAGACTGACATCAATTGAGTAAAATAATCCACAATATCAGTCATGTCTAGGTGTATGGTGGTGTATGGTGATGATCTAAACAATGGAGGTTATTCCCACTGTGAATACAGTAAATAAAGGGAGTTTGGGTTGGAATGACATGTGAATACAAACATCTAATCTAATAATCTATACTTACGATCATCACTAAAGTCATCCACTATTATAATTTCATCTACCAATTCTGGTGGACTTTTCCTAAGAACACTGTAAATAAGAAAAGACAGAATGAAATCGTGATGTGAAGGTTGGTTTAACAGATTTAAAATAATTAATCTTTAAGAGTACAAAATAAAAAAATGAATAAAAACAACAAGTCATTCCACATTACAAACTAGCATCTACAATCTGACTGTAGTGGCCTGATATGTTGAAATCTGTTGCTATTAACAACAGATATTAAACAAATCACATCAAGAAAAACATTTTAAAAACAGCTTTCTGAGTCCAGCACTCAATGTAACAAGAGTTATGAAATCTCCACCAACTTTTTCTTATCAATAACTAATTCTTCAATAAAATAACATATTATACATACATACCTAATGTACATGTATTCAGTAGTACATAACATGAGCATAAATGTGTAGAATTGGAAGAAAAAATATGTTTTACTGCCTTTAAGGCAATTTGCACCAATCACAATCTTTTTTTTATTTCCAAAGGTCACAGTTGGAGGACATTCCATCATAAATGAAGAAGCTCCAGGGAGTCCCTTGGTGACATGACATAACCTGGTTAAATGTCTGTGGTTCAATACCAAGAATGGATCACACAAAAGTCTGTGTGGTTCACCCATGAAGTTGCAACCAGTCTTGAGGCAATTAGTTGTATTTCTTATACTCGGCAGTTAAGCTCCACGATTGCACAAGTATAGCAGACAATCCAGACATAATTGTGTGTGGTTCCAGAAGGCATTTTTGAATTGAATCAGGGATAATGTTGTCTTGTTTTGCCATTTGCCTTATACCAATAAATGATATAGGTGTCAGCATTCAGGGCATCAGCTCTAACATGAGGAATGTCATGAGTTTGAATCCTGCCTGTGCCATGAGGTGTTTGTGGATTCAGTTTCCCATAGGACACTAAAAGTAGAGACTTTCAAGTGCTTGGTTCATACTTGGTGCGAACTTGAAAGCGTCACATGTGAGGAAAATGGTGCGTCCTGATTAGATATTCACTTCGCATTCAGGTTCTCATGTGGGCGCGATTCTTGCACATAAAATGCGACCACGGTGCATGGGGTGGGGTGGGGGGGGGGGGGGGTAATAGACCCTTCCCATGAAATATTTAAATTGCACTTCACGCGTGCGCACTTACACCGCTGGTTGGCAAAATGATGGAACATTGCCCCTTTTTGTGTGGGGCTGATGGTGGCGTGACGCAGACGCGCTTGTGCGTCTACTTAGTGCACAACTCTATGGCGTTTGCCAACCAGCAGGGTCTGTACGCATGCGTGAATGTAATTAGCATATTTCATGGGAAGGGTCTATTGGAGAGGATATCAGAGTTTATAACTTTCAGAATTGGTTTGGTAAATATATTTAAAATCTGTACGCAATGTAGTTATGTCCTAATGATAAAATGTCGAGCATGCAAAAGGTGTTGAGTGCGGTGCGATCGAAGGCGAAGCGTAGCCATCCCTCACCCTTTTCGCCCCCTTTTCTCGACTACGAAGCATAAGTTGGGGTGTGTTTTAATATAAGTTGGGAAGGATATAAAAATGCAATGATGCATGCTTGGCATGATATGTAGGTTTTTGGATATATCAAGACTTTTTGAATATCCAACAAAGGCCATGAAATATATGCTTCTGTGCTCCTAAAATTTGTCAAATGTTTGAATTCATGTATAATACTTGATTTCCTTTTTTCTTTATTTCTGGATTTCTTTGTACTTGTGTCTCTATCTCTTTATTTCTTAAATGTGTCTTTGTTTCTATATTTTCTCTTTCTGAATATCCGTGTTTGCCCGTGGTGAACTTTGTATTTTCTCAGTATTCTATTTCATTGTTTCTGTAATTAGGCCTATTATGTGTTTTTCTGACTCAGTGGTCTGTTTGTCTTTTTATTTGTTTATTTTGTTTATGTCTTAGTTTCGTTATTTCCTTAGTTGCAGGGGGCCTATTATTTATCTCTGATATGTTTCTTGATATCTATTGACATTTATTTTGTAATGTTTTTATGTCACTATGTTACAGTTGATTTCGATGTTTCTATGTCACTATTTCTGTGTTTTTAAAATTATTTTGGCATGCGTTTGTTTCCGTATTTCGTTCTTCTAGATTTTGTAAATGGTTGATAATACAATAATAATGTTAAGTATTACAGGGGTGTGATTTTGCACATTTTGTTGATGACAGTTTTGTAAACTTGTTTTTGTCTTGACAGACCCTGTTGTTCAAATTTTATTCATCGTACGTCTAAAGATTTAAATAGGAAACGAAAATAAAATAAAAATGATTTGTGTGTTTTCGTTTTCCTTTATTTGTTCCTTTCTGTCTCTCTTTGATTTCTTGATTTATATGCTTGTTTGGAGGAGGCTTTATTTTTGTCCATTTTCCCTTTCATTGTGTCGTTATTTCTTGCTTTCTTTATGCCTTGTTTCTTTATTTCTTTATTGCTCGGAAATTATTGGTTGTATTTAGGCCTACATACCACTAAATGCAGGTAACGACTAATATTCGACAATGCTTGTCTTTGTGAATATTATGTTGTTATTCAGTCAATGAGTAGGCCTAACGTAAGCAGTCAATTTATGAAAGAAGTAGGGCCTATAAGGAAAATTTATAAAGGGGACATAGGAGGTCACATCTGCCCAATAAAATGAAATGAGATGGAAGAAGACAAAGCATCATTAACAGAAAATATGCAGTATCTGTAGAAATTAGGATTACTCCCTCCCCCCCCCCCCTCCACCCCACTGAAAAGACTCATAGGTCGTTAAAACCGTGGACTTTTGGTTACACAAAATGCAGTAGATATTTATTGATTAAATTATTTAATACCATTTAACCCACAAAACGTGCAACAAATATCTTCTGAGAAGACAAACAATATTAAAACAATCTTTTCGAGAGAGCTGGGAAATTGTGGCGAACACCCAAGACCGAGGTAATAACGGACCAATCAAACGTGAGAAATAATCACACGTGAGAAAATCGTTGCAAAATCGTCGCTGGTACACACTCTCTTTCTAAAGCGTTGTTCGATGGAAAATGAGGGCACCAGTTATCCCAACATGCAAATTGTTTATTGCGTGCATCCTTGAGAAATTACCTTAGTCATGCAGCGCTACTTCTGATTGTTCACTGAAAAGACTCATGGGTCGTTAAAACCGTGGACTTTTGGTGACACAAAAAGCAGGAGATATTTATTGATAAATTATTTAATACCATTTAAACCCACAAAACGTGCAACAAATATCTTCTGAAGACAACAACATTAACACAATCTTGTCGAGAGAGCTGGGAAATTACGGCGAACACCCAAGACCGAGGAAATAACGGACCAATCACTCGTGAGAAGTCATCACACGTGAGAAAAAAAAGATGGCGACCCAATAAAAAAGATGGCAGCCCAGCGCAACCTCGTCCTCGAGGGGGCGAGGTCACCGTGCGCAAGCGGACGGTCGGATCTCGCAGCGCCGCGGGGTGGAACTTGGCACCGATTTTAATTATATAGATGTAGCTATGCAAGAATCATGTTGCAAAACAGTGATCAGTAATGTCATGAATTCTACATTCCAAAAAGCCCAACACCTCTCCATTTTGCATGTGCAGTGATTGAATAAAGCTAGCCCTGTGAACCACAGTCATCAAAGTAAACACAGAAATATCATGACAGAGCAGGTAGAGGGACTTGCCTTTATGCAGACCAAACAAGGGCCCTCTTACTTACCACAATACTAAACAACTTCCATAGTGCCATAAGGGCCCTCCTACCACAATACCAGAGGGATCATGGATTACATCAAGCCTACTGATACTGATATTCACACCCCTAGGGCAATTGATCTAGTGTACATGTACATGTAACTCTACCTTCTGGCTAGCTAGCTACACACCATTCTGTCATTTCTTTACAGTTCTCATGGAAACTAAAAATGAGAAGAATGTTACACTAAACAAAATCTGACAAGGATTTTGTATAAAACAATGAACTTATAAGGTTCAATCTAAGAAGCTCACTTCTTATAAATCTCATACCAGTAACATTAACAATCCTCCAGAAGATATTTCCATCTGAAATAATGTCATTGACACAGCAAGACACTGTTGAATATAATTTTGTTTTTACCCTACACTGTATACTCAGTACTTTCCCGAGGGCTGTGAAAAAATCCACAGGCAAATCACTCGGGTGGGATTCGAACCCACGACCTTTGCATTGCTAGAGCAGATGTCTTACCACTAGACCACCGAGCTAGCCCGATGGCTAGAGGCGGTTCGAATCATTGGCAGCAGGTACCGCATAATTTTTAATCGAAAAAAATAAAAATTTACATCTATTAAAAATGAACATGCATAAAGTCTGGAATCTGAGATTACCCCGCAAAAATGGAGATTACAAGCATTAATTCCAGTACCTCTATCCCTCTTTGCACAAGGGAAATGAAGCATAGCACCATAGGTGCGTGCCTGTGTACACTACACAATGGAATGTCTGGGTGAATATATACAAGTCAGCCGTCAAACTGACTGCAAAAAATTGAGGTCGCTCTGAAGTTGTTCATACAGGTTGTAAAAAGTGTTTGCCATACGCCAGTTTAGAAAAATTTGACGTACTATTCACATCCCCATGAAGTGGTTGGCCCACACTTTGTTGGATGGTGTGTTTATAGAAAAATAGAGAAAACTATTTTTGATTGTTGATGTTTTCCTTACCTGACAATTGTTCGTAATAAAGTTGATCTAGCCTCATTGTGAAATGTAATAATAACTGTTGTCGCTGGAAGGACGTGATGCCAGTCAATGGTTCTACATCTGCACATAGGTAAAACAAACAAATTATAAAACTATTATTTTATCAAAATTAATAAAAACAAACGGTGAACCACATCATCAGGCTGTGCCCTCTCCATCAACCACCCAATGAAGCCCCAGGTTTGGCTCATGTTGATGTCCCACACAGGATTGGCTGCTCAAAAAACAAGCTCCCCATTTGCAGCATACCAAAGAAGAAGTCAAACTTAATCTAATAAACCATGTACATAAAAACAAATAAACTGATCTGAATTGTGTACTCCACAATGTTTTTAATAAATCTGATTAGTAAAAATTTTATTTAATAAGAGGTCCACAAAACTCAAAACAAATTGATTTCAAAAGCAATATCTGCACCTGCTACTGAGACCAGAAATCCTAAGATGGTACACAGCTGTTAATCCAGATCCAGCTATAAAGGTTTGACAAGGTCAAAGGTTATGACATTTTAACTTTGACCTTCCTCCATATGAAATAATCCTTTCTAAATTTTTGTCATGTTGACATCAGACATGATACAAATATGATGGTGGACACAATGGACAAAGTTGATGGTGGACACAATGGACAAAGTTGATGGTGGACACAATGGACAAAGTTGTGAGTGAAGGAGTTAGAGTAGCCGAATTGCATAGCGCTGCTTAACGGTAAGCACATTGTTGTGCTAACAGTAGCAACATAAATTCCTAAAGTGAAAGCGTATTCACTGGTTAGCAAAGAATTAGGCAGACATAGCGGGTTCACCATGGATTTACATTGTTACGTCATGCCTTTTTGTGTGCTTATGGTTATCTATGGGCTATGAAATGAAAACTCTTGCAGTAAGCACAAAATTGGCCGTTGAGCAGCTTTATGAAATTAGCCCTGAGCTACTCCACTGAGAATCCCATTCATAGGTCACAAACACCTAAATCATGAAAAGAAAACATAATGCCTACTAGCCACAACTGTCATTCAATGTACATGAGTAGTAACTATGTTTGACTGGTGCAGACAGCTTTGATCCCTCTGTACCACTGTAGAACATTTCATTTAGTCAGCTTCCCCTTACATGCAGTTACTGTTAACAAACTACTACATTCGTAAATACCAATTACAATTTAAGCAACCCTTTTGGTAAACAAATTGTCGCATAATCATATTTATCCAGTCTTGAATCACAGTTAAAAACACACAGCTAGAGCTGTTTAAGACCGGTTGGTTCATAGCCATCCGCATTGGTGCGCAAGCTTACATGTGCACTAGTAACACATCAAGTAATCAATAGCCTAGCTACGTATGTAAACTCTATTAGTGCGCGTGCATACGCACAACCGTGATGTTGCATGAAATTTGACTGTTTGAAAAACATAGCCTGAGGACAGAAAATGAAAATTTACAAAAAACATTTTCCTATATTATTCTGCTTTTTGAAGGGTCGAGTGATGCGATAAAGGACCTCACCTTCAGCTCTGCATTTTACTGGCAACCAGTTCTAGACAATCTCTATACAGTAAAGGCTTTCAAATTTCAATTTTCACAATATTTTCTTGTAGATGGTCTCTTGTACTACAGTGTACCTAGTGTTCATCAGCATTCAGAACAGTTGGTTGTTCAGTACAGTTAGCTGTCAAACCCGACTCTTGTGATGAGGCCAAACTGCTTTTTTCTGCTCAGGATATTAATATACCAATGGTAAGTATTCAAAGTTGGCTCCCATACTATTAGAGGTAAATTTTCATGATAGTTCACAATCTCAGAATTTGAAGGAAAAAAACGTATTAGTAATAATTTTGAAAAGTGTACTACAAACTACCAGGATGTGGTTTGGAATTTGTCACATTTGGAACTCAGGGGAATTTCTTCAATTAAGTACAAATTTCCTGTCTTTTTCTAATCTCCGGTCATATTCTGATACTATTGTAATTACTGAATGAATTTCCAACTCTAATGGCTTTAATTTCTAAAATGAATAAAGTCTACAAAAGACTGAATGTATTTATAGATCTGTTCATTTATATAACACCACGTCAACAAAGATCTTATCTCTCCTTCTTCACAGATCCACTTCTTCCTTCATATTTTAATCTCTCTTACATAAGATGATATTTCAAAGCCATGCAATTTTTCAATTGTTAATAAGATAAGACCAATACATTAAACCAGGAAAGATTCATCAAGACATTGTCAGTAGTTCTGGCTAGAATGAATTTCTGTTTGGATTGAGAAAGACCCTGTATAACACCCCCACAAAATAAATATTCAAACTGTTTGCAGACAGCCCCTACTTTGAATAGAGACAATTTTCTTCAAACCATTGATCTGTAGATTGAGCTTGCGTGGGTGCTGAGAATTGTTCTCTTCAATCCATTTTAAAATTTGATGACATCAGGGGCTGAGTGTGCCATACTTTTCGGATTACTTTCAGCAAGTCTTGTTGATACGTAAGTAAAGTTTGTTCTTGGTTTTGTTAAACTAGACAATAATACAAAGTTTTTTGTTTGTAAAGGCAGAGAATAATTTCAACAAGCTAAGTATTCATGGCAAAATATTTTGACTGAACATGTTTTATGTACAATGGATGCTAATATGGAGCAGCAAATTATGTTTTTGTGTATTGTTTGGTGTTAATGGAAGATTGACTCACTTTTGAAGTTGTTGGTATAGGACTCACAAGAGATAAATACTGTGTACCTTCACTTCAGGTATCACAGAACAGTAATCACAGAAATATACAGTAATAAAAATCACTAGAGTTCTTTCACTTTTATACAGACACTAGACTTATTTTTACACAAATGTGACAATTGTTTGAGAAGTAGGTGAGGTCCAACAACTTGTTAAGCAAAAAAGACACTGTGGCGCAATTAGCTGCAACTGCCTGGAAACACTGGGGCAAGTCCTTGCACTTTCACGATAAGTGTTACTAGGTTCTTTTATTTGTATTACACAACACATATGACCTACGACACAGTGTCCTATCAGCGCAAATGGTTTTAGGACTTGAATCCCCATTCTGACAGCACCAGAATTGAGAGTGGTGCCATGGACTGTTCACCTAGAACACTCTACCAGACTGCACAGTGAGCCCATCCAGTCCACAGACTGGAATTAAAGAGTTAGTCCACAAAGCTTGAACTCAAAGACTTAAAATGTAAGCAGAATACTCTTAAAGTCTTCTGAGAGAAGAATATCAAAGTGAAAGTGCAAAGATATCTACAAAAACTGATTCCTCTGTGTACCATGTTGAGTGTATAATGTATTCAAGTCTCAATAAATAAAGGGATCAAGTTTCAACTAGTTTCAAAGAAATACTGTCAAATTGGAGGCAACATCATAAGCATGATAGTGCACAAAATCTCATGTTTTCACTCTGATGTTACCAAAGAATGGAATGGAATAGTGACAGGTTGATTGGATGATGAGTTAAAAGGCCATTTTGAGATATGGTGGACACAATACTATGACACTGTTACATTTGGGTTAATTTACACCCAAAACAAAATGTGCACTCTGATCTTATAGAGTCCACCATATCTCAAAAAGGTTAATGGAAGTCTCTTCCATGAAACAATGATGCACTTTCCATTTCAAAGGATGATGCTGAATTGGTTTTTATTTAGAAGAGTACAATCACATTGCAATCCCTCTGTAAAACGAAAAATCTCATCAAAGTACGTGTAACCTGTGGCATTAGATTGCTATCACAATATTAAACAATGCTTACAGTTAGAAAGCTTGTGACACATTTTCTTTTACTGTCATGCAGGGCAAGATAACCACTATTCAAATGCAGCCCTTGGAAAATCACAACAACTTTGGCAGATGAATTTCTCAAGACTTTAGGTCTCTGAAACACCTACATCCTGAGCTGTTGGTTTCTAGAAAAGCCTTCGCCCAAAGTATTCAAGTTTTTAATTAAATATCTATAACTTTATAATGAAAACTGAAACCAAGTTCATAAATCAATGTTCTTTGTAACACAATAGAATGTACTTCAGCTACATGGTAAGATGATAACTTAATAAATTAGAGACAGTCTCACTTTCAAGAGAAATGTGAAAAGATACCTTCTCTCCCTTCATGTTTTTTTGTAATTTCCTTGTAGCCTTAACCATGAAATGGCCCTCTGGTGTTGGGTGATTTTTCAATTAAAAAAAGCAAACACAAAACATAAAAACAAGTCAAAACACCCGAGGGCCAGTCAAAAGTGTTTTGTTGTTATGATTACAGGTAAACCACTGCCTGCATTCCCTGCACAGTTGGTTTATGTGTAAACCACTACCCGCACAGTTGGTTTATAAGTAAACCACTGCCTGCACAGTTGGTTTATATTTAAACCACTGCCTGCACAGTTGGTTTATGTGTAAACCACTGCCTGCATTCCCTGCACAGTTGGTTTATGTGTAAACCACTGCCTGCACAGTTGGTTTATGTGTAAACCACTGCCTGCACAGTTGGTGTATGTGTAAACCACTGCCTGCACAGTTGGTTTATGTGTAAACCACTGCCTGCACAGTTGGTGTATGTGTAAACCACTGCCTGCACAGTTGGTTTATGTGTAAACCACTGCCTGCACAGTTGGTTTATGTGTAAACCACTGCCTGCACAGTTGGTTTATAAGTAAACCACTGCCTGCATTCCCTGCACAGTTGGTTTACAGGTAAACCACTACCTGCATTCCCTGCACAGTTGGTTTACAGGTAAACCACTACCTGCACAGTTGGTTTACAGGTAAACCACTACCTGCACAGTTGGTTTACAGGTAAACCACTACCTGCACAGTTGGTTTACAGGTAAACCACTACCTGCACAGTTTGTTTATGTGTAAACCACTGCCTGCACAGTTGGTTTATGTGTAAACCACTGCCTGCACAGTTGGTTTATGTGTAAACCACTACCTGCACAGTTGGTTTATGTGTAAACCACTACCTGCACAGTTGGTTTATAAGTAAACCACTGCCTGAATTCCCTGCACAGTTGGTTTATGTGTAAACCACTACCTGCACAGTTGGTTTATAAGTAAACCACTGCCTGCATTCCCTGCACAGTTGGTTTATGTGTAAACCACTACCTGCACAGTTGGTTTATAAGTAAACCACTGCCTGCATTCCCTGCACAGTTGGTTTACAGGTAAACCACTACCTGCACAGTTTGTTTATGTGTAAACCACTGCCTGCACAGTTGGTTTCTATGTGTAAACCACTACCTGCACAGTTGGTTTATGTGTAAACCACTACCTGCACAGTTGGTTTATAAGTAAACCACTGCCTGCATTCCCTGCACAGTTGGTTTATGTGTAAACCACTACCTGCACAGTTGGTTTATAAGTAAACCACTGCCTGCATTCCCTGCACAGTTGGTTTACAGGTAAACCACTACCTGCACAGTTGGTTTACAGGTAAACCACTACCTGCACAGTTTGTTTATGTGTAAACCACTGCCTGCACAGTTGGTTTATGTGTAAACCACTGCCTGCACAGTTGGTGTATGTGTAAACCACTGCCTGCACAGTTGGTTTATGTGTAAACCACTACCCGCACAGTTGGTTTATAAGTAAACCACTGCCTGCACTGCCTGCACAGTTGGTTTATGTGTAAACCACTGCCTGCATTCCCTGCACAGTTGGTTTATGTGTAAACCACTGCCTGCACAGTTGGTTTATGTGTAAACCACTGCCTGCACAGTTGGTTTATGTGTAAACCACTGCCTGCACAGTTGGTGTATGTGTAAACCACTGCCTGCACAGTTGGTTTATGTGTAAACCACTGCCTGCACAGTTGGTTTATGTGTAAACCACTGCCTGCACAGTTGGTTTATGTGTAAACCACTGCCTGCACAGTTGGTTTATAAGTAAACCACTGCCTGCATTCCCTGCACAGTTGGTTTACAGGTAAACCACTACCTGCATTCCCTGCACAGTTGGTTTACAGGTAAACCACTACCTGCACAGTTGGTTTACAGGTAAACCACTACCTGCACAGTTGGTTTACAGGTAAACCACTACCTGCACAGTTGGTTTACAGGTAAACCACTACCTGCACAGTTTGTTTATGTGTAAACCACTGCCTGCACAGTTGGTTTATGTGTAAACCACTACCTGCACAGTTGGTTTATGTGTAAACCACTACCTGCACAGTTGGTTTATAAGTAAACCACTGCCTGAATTCCCTGCACAGTTGGTTTATGTGTAAACCACTACCTGCACAGTTGGTTTATAAGTAAACCACTGCCTGCATTCCCTGCACAGTTGGTTTATGTGTAAACCACTACCTGCACAGTTGGTTTATAAGTAAACCACTGCCTGCATTCCCTGCACAGTTGGTTTACAGGTAAACCACTACCTGCACAGTTTGTTTATGTGTAAACCACTGCCTGCACAGTTGGTTTCTATGTGTAAACCACTACCTGCACAGTTGGTTTATGTGTAAACCACTACCTGCACAGTTGGTTTATAAGTAAACCACTGCCTGCATTCCCTGCACAGTTGGTTTATGTGTAAACCACTACCTGCACAGTTGGTTTATAAGTAAACCACTGCCTGCATTCCCTGCACAGTTGGTTTACAGGTAAACCACTACCTGCACAGTTGGTTTACAGGTAAACCACTACCTGCACAGTTTGTTTATGTGTAAACCACTGCCTGCACAGTTGGTTTATGTGTAAACCACTGCCTGCACAGTTGGTGTATGTGTAAACCACTGCCTGCACAGTTGGTGTATGTGTAAACCACTGCCTGCACAGTTGGTTTATGTGTAAACCACTGCCTGCACAGTTGGTTTATGTGTAAACCACTGCCTGCACAGTTGGTTTATGTGCAAACCACTACCTGCACAGTTGGTTTATAAGTAAACCACTGCCTGCATTCCCTGCACAGTTGGTTTACAGGTAAACCACTACCTGCACAGTTGGTTTACAGGTAAACCACTACCTGCACAGTTGGTTTACAGGTAAACCACTACCTGCACAGTTGGTTTACAGGTAAACCACTACCTGCACAGTTGGTTTACAGGTAAACCACTACCTGCACAGTTGGTTTATGTGTAAACCACTGCCTGCACAGTTGGTTTATGTGTAAACCACTACCTGCACAGTTGGTTTATAAGTAAACCACTGCCTGCATTCCCTGCACAGTTGGTTTATGTGTAAACCACTACCTGCACAGTTGGTTTATAAGTAAACCACTGCCTGCATTCCCTGCACAGTTGGTTTACAGGTAAACCACTACCTGCACAGTTGGTTTATGTGTAAACCACTGCCTGCACAGTTGGTTTATGTGTAAACCACTGCCTGCACAGTTGGTTTATGTGTAAACCACTGCCTGCACAGTTGGTTTATGTGTAAACCACTGCCTGCACAGTTGGTTTATGTGTAAACCACTGCCTGCACAGTTGGTTTATGTGTAAACCACTGCCTGCACAGTTGGTTTATGTGTAAACCACTGCCTGCACAGTTGGTTTATGTGTAAACCACTGCCTGCACAGTTGGTTTATGTGTAAACCACTGCCTGCACAGTTGGTTTATGTGTAAACCACTGCCTGCACAGTTGGTTTATGTGTAAACCACTGCCTGCACAGTTGGTTTATGTGTAAACCACTGCCTGCACAGTTGGTTTATGTGTAAACCACTGCCTGCACAGTTGGTTTATGTGTAAACCACTGCCTGCACAGTTGGTTTATGTGTAAACCACTGCCTGCACAGTTGGTTTATGTGTAAACCACTGCCTGCACAGTTGGTTTATGTGTAAACCACTGCCTGCACAGTTGGTTTATGTGTAAACCACTGCCTGCACAGTTGGTTTATGTGTAAACCACTGCCTGCACAGTTGGTTTATGTGTAAACCACTGCCTGCACAGTTGGTTTATGTGTAAACCACTGCCTGCACAGTTGGTTTATGTGTAAACCACTGCCTGCACAGTTGGTTTATGTGTAAACCACTACCTGCACAGTTGGTTTATGTGTAAACCACTGCCTGCACAGTTGGTTTATATTTAAACCACTGCCTGCACAGTTGGTTTTAGGTAAACCGCTGCTTTCAGTTGGTTTTAGGTAAACCGCTGCTTTCACAGTTGGTTTATATTTAAACCACTGCATGCACAGTTGGTTTTAGGTAAACCGCTGCTTTCACAGTTAGTTAACAGGTAAACCCCTGCATGCAAAGTTGGTTTACAGGTAAACCACTGCCTGCACAGTTGGTTTACAGGTGAACTGCTGCCTGCACAGTTGGCTGACTGGTAAACCACTGATTCATTTTTATCCTCAAATTTTTCAATAAAAACACACCATCCAACTAATCAGTGAAACTTTCGTCAAATTAGTTGATCCTACATTTATTGAAAACTAATCAGTTTATGCGTTGTCATGGATTAAGTGCCTATTCACATTGGTTAATACCTGCTTTTTAATTGCAACAATCGAAACAACCAAGACTGATTGATGGGGTCTTCAATGCTGTTTCCTTGATATTCATAGAATTTCAGATGAAACTATTCATCAGGAAGACTGGAACTGGTATGAAACTTGTAGTTAGTGAACTTTTAGATCAAAACTTATAATTGTTTTCACCTGCTAACTTCCAAACCTGTGCTTTGGCTTAACGGATTACCTCGTGACAAATCTTCTTCCAAGGTGTTGCCTCCATCAGAAACCACATTAGGGTTCTCATTACTGCAAGCCATTCAGAAGTTTCTAAAGACAAGGTTTTTACCCATCTGTCAATTTCCTGAAACAATCATTGATATTCACAAGCTTGTCTATCAGCTCAAGATCAGCCCTATCAATTTTTAATGTTGCTTTTATGAAAGCCATCATAGAATAACAGGATTCACATTCAGCCAGTGGTGTAGTTTGCTCTCAATCAGTTATTCTTTTTTGTCTACAGTGTAGGATTTTGACATTGTTTTTCTTGGTTTCTGTAGGAGTGCAAGGCTACATGTAGCTGGGGGAATTCGGATTAAAAATCAGTGCATTTTGCTTTTAACTAATACAATACTTCATCATTGTGTTTATTTTAAACAATTCGCTTCGTGATTAACATTTCATTTCCCATTACCCCAGCAGGATTATTAAAAATCATCTTTTTTCTAGTCAGTTAGTTTCTACCGGTCGTGTCGTATGTTTACCCACGTCATTAATCCAAGTGCGGATGCTGGTAAGTTTCACCTTTTGGAATGTTAACCACGGTCTCGGTAAAACATTAATCCAATGCGAACACGGCTTTGGTCACAGACAATGCGAAGCCCACACAGTATACAATAAACAAAGAATTTGCACAGTTTTTTCAATGTTTATTACATTTTAAAATAGGTTATAAATTTTACACAGTGGACAGACAAACACATTTGGAATTGCAAAAACAAAAGACACTAATCTAGCTGAAGTTCTCTACAGTGTTTTTCAACTTCGGTACATGGCAAAAGAAATTAAAGACATAAAGAAGAAATCATTGTAAAGGGTGAGAAGATGCCTGCCTAGGGCTCAAAATCCCCACTAAACTTGACCACTGACCAACAGTCCAACAGTTCTAGGGTTGAGCTAACAACCTCACAACCAAACAAGTCCCGAGTTTAATATTGTTTTTCTAAACATATACATGTACTTGTTAAGATTTTCATTTCAAAATCTCCAAAAAGTTCAGCAATTATAAAACAAGAAAGAAAAAACAATATTTATGGCCTAGTACAAATCCTGGGCTTTATAAAGCTTGTTGTCTATTTGAGATTATAATAAAATTCAAGCCCTGATGCCTTGCTATACATGTAGCATCAACATTCTTTTAACTTCACAATTTATTGGTTTTTGTTTCCTTCCCAGAGATCAATTTCCAACAAGACTTCTACAGTCGCCCACAAGGAATACATGTACATGTACATGTAGATGTGACTAGCATTTCTACTGCAGGAGGGATTTACCATTTCAACACAATGCCACAGGGAGCAATACACAGCAAGTAGTGGCTTCTAGTCAAGGGGAATTGGTAATAAGGCTTTTATTAATGGCAGCCATCTTGTTTTTCTCTTATTCAAACAATGTAACCAAACTTAGGCTTAACAGGTAAAATAGTCAGGCCCCTTTTAATAAAATCAAATTTAATAGGCAGTAGAGGGTTAAAACCACTGTAATGAGGTAGGGCAGTAGAGGGTTAAAACCACTGTAATGAGGTAGGGCAGTAGAGGGTTAAAACCACTGTAATGAGGTAGGGCAGTAGAGGGTTAAAACCACTGTAATGAGGTAGGGCAGTAGAGGGTTAAAACCACTGTAATGAGGTAGGGCAGTAGAGGGTTAAAACCACTGTAATGAGGTAGGGCAGTAGAGGGTTAAAACCACTGTAATGAGGTAGGGCAGTAGAGGGTTAAAACCACTGTAATGAGGTAGGGCAGTAGAGGGTTAAAACCACTGTAATGAGGTAGGGCAGTAGAGGGTTAAAACCACTGTAATGAGGTAGGGCAGTAGAGGGTTAAAACCACTGTAATGAGGTAGGGCAGTAGAGGGTTAAAACCACTGTAATGAGGTAGGGCAGTAGAGGGTTAAAACCACTGTAATGAGGTAGGGCAGTAGAGGGTTAAAACCACTGTAATGAGGTAGGGCAGTAGAGGGTTAAAACCACTGTAATGAGGTAGGGCAGTAGAGGGTTAAAACCACTGTAATGAGGTAGGGCAGTAGAGGGTTAAAACCACTGTAATGAGGTAGGGCAATAGAGGGTTAAAACCACTGTAATGAGGTAGGGCAGCAGAGGGTTAAAACCACTGTAATGAGGTAGGGCAGCAGAGGGTTAAAACCACTGTAATGAGGTAGGGCAGTAGAGGGTTAACCCTCTATTACCCTACCTCATAACAGGGGGTTTAACCCTCTATTGCTCTACCTCATTACGGTGGTTTAAAAAAAATATGAGTTTGAGCAGTAGTGGGTTAAGTTCTGTTTTCTTAGATAGAAGCAGTGTTGTATGACTCGAGTCCAGGACTCGGACTCGAGTCCGTCTCGAGTCACAATTTCGGTGACTCGGACTTGACTCGAGTCACGTCTGCAAAAGACTCGGACTTGGACTCGGACTCGACTATCATGACTCGGACTCGACTATCATGACTCGGACTCGTGTCACGTATTTTTTTACAAACAATACCTTTTTTAAATATTAAAAACAATTCCGACGATCCGATCGTCATTCCCGGAGTGCACATGTCATAGAGTTAACGTCTAGCACAATAAATAAGTACTGTCGTATGGTGTTCGTGATTATTGTGTAGATGGCCATCTAAGTACAGCGCGTGTATGTTCGATTCGTATGTTCAGTACGCATAATAACACTGGGATGCACGACACCAGCAGTATTATGCTGGTATTCTGTCAACGTTAACACCATAGCCACTGCTTGTGCTTGATGCCAGGGAAATGGCATGTCTGGTACCTGTAAAACACAGCCTGCATATTGCACTGTGGTGGCTGTGTGTTGTTTGCACCAGTTTCTACACATGGTTGACACACAAACACGACGTTCAAGTTTGGTCACGTCACTATAGTAAAAAGTAGTACAAATTTTTTTTAATCATGGCATCTGCCGTTCCGCCCCGTATTGTTTTATTTTGGTTATACCAACTTTAACAAAAAACTTTAACAGAACTTTGTTTAAAATAAATGTGTTTTATTTTGTCATTTCCAATTCTTATTTTACGACATTTGGTTTGCAATAAAAAAAAAAAAGTGACTCGTGACTCGTGACTCGTGACTCAGACTCAGACTCGGACTCGGACCAAGTGACTCGTGACTCGGACTCGACCCAAGTGACTTGAGACTCGGACTCGGACTCGACACAGGTGACTCGACTACAACACTGGATAGAAGCCAGAAACAGATCAGATAAAATGTAAAGAATATGTACATTTTCATTACAATAGTACATTGTCACATATTTGTATGCACAACAAGTTCATGTTTGTTGAGTGAACATTCAAGTACCTGTACCATTTGTACGTTTTTGATGAAACTAAATCCATGCTCCTATTCTCCTAAAACAACTCCAGTGTTGTATAAAAAGGTAACCTTACACTAGTGTTACACTGATTGTAACACTGAATGCCAAAAAGTACAGCCCACAGCGAATGCCTCATTTTACACACTTTCATGCATTGATGATCAAGCCTATTAGTGAGCCAACACATCCTTGGGATGTGAGAATTTTAAAGTCTGGATGCAGAGTGAGAGTGTGAAAAGAGGGATGCGCCCGGAGTCTCCAAGACGTGATATGAAAGACTGAAGATAGATGGCTGCATATAAGCTGTTAATGAGTTCTTTCTGTATTGGAGAGAAACTGCAATGCATTCAGAATTGAGTGGCAAGGCCAAGGTTGGCACTGTTCATACTAGGCTTGCAGAATTGGCTTTATTGCATTTCTTGATTGCATTTATTCCTTGTCCTCATTAATGACTGAATGAGTATGGGTGATTCGGTTTCCTTTGCAATGTTCAGTGTTTACAAACATGTAGTGTTCTGATTTTAGGAAGAGCATCTGTGGACCTGTGGACATGTAGACATGTATTGTAAACGAAAGTACCTTATTTTCCTGCGTATAAGACGTGGTTTATCTGACTTTCAAAGAGCCAAATAAATCACTGCCTTTTTTTCTAATGCTGTGCCTTGTTTCAATGATTTAAGGGTACTGCGCCTTATATGCAGATCACATCGTACATCTCCAAAGTCTCCCATTAGTCACAAAAGATTTGTATAGTGGTATGCATCAATAATTGAGGACCTAAAAGACCTACCTATCATCTTACTATTATTTTGTTAGTGATGTTCACTTGAAGTAGAACTAGTAATTATTACAAGCAAATATTGGTCAAAGTATCATACACAATATGCAAATGAATGCCCAAATGAGGATCATGTAAACTTTGAGTGTATAAAGACTGAAACCATAAACATGGTCATGAAGGAAGTTCACTACAAAATACAGGATTGGTAAGTACATTATTTCAAAAACCTAGTTTTATTCTGAGAACTGACTGAAAGTTCATACAAGTACAGATCCTTTTGATAAGTTTTGACTGCTTTCTCATGTCTGAAATACTGTTGAAATTCAAGACAATACATGAAGCATTTGAACTCCCACTACATCACTACTGAATGATTTGATTGCCATAATTGAATTCAGCCCTGTACAAATGCGTATGATATTCCTGACAAAACGTGAACATTCTTTCGATATTTTAACTGAAATGCAACCAACCACTTAGATGACATTTTCACAGATAGGTTGGATAGCTTGCTGATTAAGCACTTAAGAATAACATTTACTCTTTCATAAAACACAATAATTTGCTTTCTCTTTTTGTTTTAAGTGGTTTCGGCTACAGGTACATACTCTGTCAAGTCAATGGTCATGTCACATGTCAGTAGTGACAAGGAATGTTCATTTGGTTTATATATTGATGTAGGATTGCAGGTACTTAGTAATGTGTAAACACAATGGCATAACATTCAATATTTGTATAATTGTAGGAGTTCTTCAGACTACAGACTACTACATCAATAACTACAGCAAAGCATCCAAGTAGTTTGTAAGAATCTTTTCAGCAATGTTCTTGCGGCAAGTTTGGTTGTTAACCCTTCTACTGTCTGACCATTCAACGTCATCTACTACTACTACTAATCAGCCTGAATCATGTTGTAAATAAATCTTCAACAATAAACAAACAGAACTTTCTGAGTGATGTTGTTCCACCCACTCTAGTTCTACCAATACTCAACCCACATGTGAATTTGAATGGATTGTGAAATTGCAGGCAAATGTCATGGATAGTGCGTAGGAGGGGTTAATTAATTGAGTCAATACATTATAAATTACAACCTTGTTTACTGACCATAGTGGCATGAAGAAATGTGCAACAACAAAGCCTCAGGGAATGAGTACTACACATAGAAGAGATGAAGAGGGTGTGGCAGCAGGGTGTGGGGGTGGGCAAATGTCACCTAGTCAAAAATAAACCTTACACTAGACTAGTGGTTAACATTTATGTACAGTGTACCACTCCCCCCCCAAAAAAAAAACCCAAAAAACTAACAAAAAACTAGAGTTTGTGGACAAACTCAGGGTGTTCGGCTCGAACGAAATAAAGTGACTGTGTAAATAAAAATAGGAAAATTATTGTGTGAAGGTTTTTTGTCTAATTGTGCTGACGGGCAAAATATTTATTTGTACCTCTTGTTGATCTCTGTGCAAAATCATAGCATAAAGGTTGTCATATGAAACTTCAACTTCCGGTTTTGACAGGGAAAGGTCAAATGGGGTCACACTTTGTACAATGTATCTAGAATTGCCCAAGAGCTTTAAATTGTGTGTTTTGAACTGTTTTCAGCCTGCCACTAGAGGGAGGTTTTGAATTATGTGACGTAAACCAGACACTTGCCAAACCACAACATTCCCACTTTCAAGTTACTGGGCATTTCCGGTTTCGACCGGAAGTAGAGGTCATGTGAGGTCACGCGCATGACAAAAAATTAAGACCTATTTGACCTTAGTATGATCCCGCATAAAGCAACTGCCGGTCTCTTAAGTGTGATTTGTTACAGACTTTCAAACATAAAAAAATAAATAAGAGAATACGCTTGAGAAACATAATTTAAAGTTTGAGTGGCCAGGGCAAGGTTGTTCACACGTTAATACGCTATCGTGCGTCGTCAATGCGGGTGAACTGATAGGTGCGTGTTTTCGTCCTTTTTCGACCAGATGTAAAAGAAACATGTTGTTATTTCTGTGCAAAAGTTTGAGCAGGCTTAACGGTCTACACCCTGATAAAAAAATTATGCTGAAATGATTAGTAGCTTTAAAGATATGAACATGATCAGATATTTTGACATTTTCAACTTCCGGTTTCAACCGTAAGTCAGTTCAAATGTTGTTAAGGTTCTGTGTAGCATTTGTCAAACTCTTAACGACCTATCCGATGATGTGTAGATTGTACAAATCCATTCAGTGGTTCGTGAGTTATGTTCTTTTCAAGTATTAAACTTTGATTTAGTGTAATTTGATACCCGATGACGTCATCATGACATCCTCAGTTGTGTGTCGTCTAGATACTAAGGTGCAGTTGTCTGATGAGTTTTAATGTTGATTGTCAAAATCCGAATTATGGTTCATGAGTTATGATTTTTACAAATATTAAACTTTGATTTATTGTAATTCGATACCTGATGACGTCATCATGACGTCATCATGACGTCATTAGGTTTGTGTTGTCTTGATACTGAGGTTCAACTATCTGATGAGTTTCAATGTTGAATTCAATCTCAATCTTGAGTTATTCTGTAGATAAGCTCCAAAGTTGTTTTTTGAAGGAAAAAAACGATGGCGAACTTCGACCTAGGGTAACGACCCGGAAGTTAAGGTCGTACGATTTTGGCGTTAACTTTTCAAATGTTGCCCCAATCTTGGTCTATCAGATGCCAAACTATAAACATCATAGCTTTCATATTCGTTGAGATACAGCGAAAAGCAAATGGTAATTTTTCAACTTTAAAAACCTTGTAATTCGACACCTGATGACATCATCATGACTTAATGACAACTGTGCCGTCTTCATATTGAGGTTCAATTATCTGATGAGTTTTAAGGTTCAATTCAGTTTCAATATTGAGTTATGTTCCAGAGAAGAGTTGCGTGGAAGAAGAAGAAGAAGATGGAGAAGAAAAACAACTAGCGATTCAGTTTTTGTTAATTACAAAAACAAGGTGTTCGTGGTGAGTGATATTTATAGGTAACGACATTATACCTAATCAATCCAATGTCTGGTTCAGGAGTTATGAATTGTTCAAAATTTAAGCATAAACTTCCGGTTTGGACCATAAGTCAAGGTCAAAAAGGGTCACACTTTGTGTAGCACGTGATTAGTTTATGAAGACCTTTTAGATGATGGATGAATTGTAAACATCCAATATGGGGTTCAGAAGTTATGATTTTTCAAATGTAAAGTTTCAACTTCCGTTTTGAACCGGAAGGCAATGACAAATGAGGTCAAACTTGGTAGCGTGGGTGGAGTCTTCTGAGTTCTTTCTTATGACATATAAATGATAAAAATCAAACATGTGGTTCAGAATTTGTGATTTTTGAAACATTAAATACCAATTTCCAACTTTAACCGGAAGTCAAGGTCAAACGGTGTCGCATATTGTGTAACACGTGATAAGTCTGTTTAGACCTTTCAGATGATGTATGAATTGTTAAAATCCAATGTGTGGTTCAGGAATTAAAAATTTTATCCAATATTAGATGGATTATCCGCTGGGGTGCAATATAATTTCTAACACCGATGGATGCGAAATGTATACCAGCATGGTCCCACACAGCACAAATACATTTACGTGCAAAATAATCACACGTGCATTTAACAAAGGACGTCAGGGAAAAAGGCACGTGCGATGCACGTGTACAGGAGGTTGACCCTCATTGACCGTCAATGACAGTCAACAGATACCAACTTGACTAGATCTCATTTCTAGTCACATTGGTTAATTCAAGCCATAAGAGGGCGCGCTATAACGAGTTGTAACCAAGCACAATACACTAGCCACTATCGATCTCTGACGTCTTGGGCAAAGACTAGTACCTATACAGTACCAGTACACATGGAGCCCCACGTGCACCGTAGGTTTAGCTTTCGTCAATGCAGGTCAAATTATACATGCGATTTATCGTCCTTTTTCAACCAGATGTAAACTTCAAGATGTTGTTATTTCTGTGCAAAAGTTTGAGCTGGTTTAACGTTCTACATCATGATACAAACATTATGCTGAAATGATCAGTAGTTTTAAAGATATGAATAAGATAAGATATTATGAAATTTTCAACTTCCGATTTGAACCGGAAGTGAAGGTCAAGAGCTTGTGTCCTGTTTAGCGTTTGTAAAACTTGTAACGACCTATCCGATGATGTGTAGATTGTAAAAATCCACGCTGTGGTTCACGCGTTAGTATTTTTTCAAGTATTAAACTTTGATTTAATGTAATTTGATACCCGATGACGTCATCATGACATCATCAAGTGTGTGTCGTCTTGATATTAAGGTACGGTTGTCTGATGAGTTTCGATGCTTAATTCAATTCCAATCAGGAGTTATGCTGCAGATAACTCCCAAAAAACGTTTTTTTTTAGAAAAACACAAATGCAAACTTTGACCTTCCGGTACGACCAGAAGAAAAGGTCATACGATTTTGGCGTTAACTTTTCAAATGTTGCCCCAGTCTTGTTTTATCAGATGCCAAAGAAGAAGAAGAAGAAGAAGATGGAGAAGAAAAGAAAAAAACAGAACAATATCAAGAGGTGTTCGTGCACAAATTGCACGAACACCTAAAAAACCTCCCTTCCCTTCCTGTGGACAGTGCACTCCTCTTCCCCCTTTAACAATGAAGAACGGTTTCAGTTTTGCCACCCTCATATCAGGTTTATTTTTAAAAGGCCACTGTGACTCCCCTTTGACAGAACTTTAGCCTGGAAACCCACAGAACCAAACAAGTCAATGCTGCTAATAACCAGTCCTGTATTCTGTCGCAGTGGTGTAGTACATACATGTACATGTAGGTTCTAACTCAATTCAATACATGTATCTGTGAGGTGTTACATTCCCCATTTTGTATTTCACTTTTCTAGAGCATGTGCAACAATATGCATCCAAAATGTTACCCCAATATCTAATAAAAATAGAAACAGAAAAAAGATCCCCCACAAATGCAGTATGCATACAAATTACATTTGTGTCCTGGTAGTGACTACTTTTTCTCTCGCTACCATGAATAATGTACAAACATTGGATCTCACTCCGATCTCTTCAAAATTGAAAATCAAATGGCGACAGTAAAACTATCACAAGCAACCGTATTCTCACAACCACCATTAATAAAACATGATGGATTCGAAGACAAGCCATTGAAAATTTGATGAGAGTTGGGCTTTTACATGCAAGTGGCGGGGCCATGGCTGTTTGATGAGAGTTGGGCTTTTACATGCAAGTGGCGGGGCCATGGCTGTTTGATGAGAGTTGGGCTTTTACATGCAAGTGGCGGGGCCATGGCTGTTTGATGAGAGTTGGGCTTTTACATGCAAGTGGCGGGGCCATGGCTGTTTGATGAGAGTTGGGCTTTTACATGCAAGTGGCGGGGCCATGGCTGTTTGATGAGAGTTGGGCTTTTACATGCAAGTGGCGGGGCCATGGCTGTTTGATGAGAGTTGGGCTTTTACATGCAAGTGGCGGGGCCATGGCTGTTTGATGAGAGTTGGGCTTTTACATGCAAGTGGCGGGGCCATGGCTGTTTGATGAGAGTTGGGCTTTTACATGCAAGTGGCGGGGCCATGGCTGTTTGATGAGAGTTGGGCTTTTACATGCAAGTGGCGGGGCCATGGCTGTTTGATGAGAGTTGGGCTTTTACATGCAAGTGGCGGGGCCATGGCTGTTTGATGAGAGTTGGGCTTTTACATGCAAGTGGCGGGGCCATGGCTGTTTGATGAGAGTTGGGCTTTTACATGCAAGTGGCGGGGCCATGGCTGTTTGATGAGAGTTGGGCTTTTACATGCAAGTGGCGGGGCCATGGCTGTTTGATGAGAGTTGGGCTTTTACATGCAAGTGGCGGGGCCATGGCTGTTTGATGAGAGTTGGGCTTTTACATGCAAGCGGCGGGGCCATGGCTGTTTGATGAGAGTTGGGCTTTTACATGCAAGTGGCGGGGCCATGGCTGTTTGAAATGACTGCTAAATGCGAAGGGATGAGTAGCCACTTGTGTTCCAGTGTGTGTCCAATTACATGTACTAGTCTTGGAAGACTGATGCGGCGTGGCGCAGTGGGAGTGGAGGCATGAAGAGAAGGAATTGAAGGTAGATTAGTGAATGAAACAAGGGGGTACTCAATCAGTCTTTCTCTCTTAGATTAGAAGAGGGAATGCATTTTAAATGAAAAGGATTTTCTTTATTCATGATGGGGTGGGAGGAAACGTCAGTCTCATGCTCACAACCCTTAAAGGGCCTATGCAATACTTATTTTTCACAATTTAGAAATTTATTTTTTGTAGTTTATTTTTACTTTCTGTATACAATTTAAAAAATAAAAAATTTGTGTGAGTAGTGTAAAATGTTTAAAATTTGCAATAATTATTTTTATTAATTAAATTCCTTATTTTTTACGCCGCGCGGGGGCGCTGTTCGTGACGTAGACTGCGGAGAGTTCATAAGCAAGTCAGAATGGTCTGGTACCAAGAATATGTTGCGGGTACCATGCTAATGTGGCAGCTGCTGCTGATGCGCTACGTGTACATGCACACACGGATCGCGGAAATTCCTACAGTACACACAACGCATTGTACATTAACAATCACTACGACGGACGTGATATAAAAAGACGAACATGGCCGAATCTTCATCATTTTCAGCAGTAGATGAAGAATTTTCGGGGACTAATTCTTCGGATTTAAGTAGTGAGGCTGACAGTGATTATGAAAGAAATGAGGAGCTAGGGGTTCGGCCATACATGTACGAGCCAGAGAGAGGCGACGACGATGTCTCAAAATGCACGGAACAGATGACCGAGTGCTCGGTTGGCCCTGACCACTTTGCCCGAGTCAGCTTGACTTTCGCCGTCCAAATTCTTCAAAATTTTGGGTCAGAGGGAAAACGATGGAGACTGAAACCATCCTTAGTGGTGTTGCTGCAACCAGCAACAACACAGGTCGGTGGCATTCTGAATAAATGCCCTATTTTTTTGATGAAGCAGCGACAAACTGAAGAAACTTTTAGAAACTTCACACGGTACAGTATGCGTGTGACGCACAACACGTAGAACCAGGAAGTGAGCCGATCTCCCTAGTCTACGTCACACATTCTTATGATAATGAGGGAATGGGCGGGGTGTGCTGGGCACCCCTAAAATATGTTTTTATTTTTTTAATGGCATAAACGCGGTGAAACCAAAGGTTTAATGGGTAAATATTTGTTCAGGTAGGATCACTTTATGACTTTAACTAATAAAAAAATGCATTGCATAGGCCCTTTAAATATTCAAAATGACGGCCCCTTTATCAGAAAAGAGGTCAATGCTTCAATTGAAGCAAACAGTGACGTTTGATGAATCTAGCCAATAAGAATGGCAAGCTTTAAAAAAGCTGCCCACCAATGTTCATTATACATGTTTCTATGGACTGAAAACAAATATGTCAAAGAACTAAAATGCATTACATGTACGTGAACAATATGACAAATAAATCTGGTTTCCTATTAGCAAAAGAAATAATAAGAGGAATATCAAAGGCATTGTAAGAGATCTCTCTACATTGCCTCAAGGTCCTGTTTTGTAGGAGATAAATTACACCTGTGTAATTGTACTGTAGCTTAACTTCTTCTTTTCTAAAACCTGATGGGAATTGCTGCCTTATATTACATGAACATAAGTTTTCTCTTTGGTACAACCCTGAGGATATGGGGGGGGGGGATCTATTGCTGTTGCTGTTCTGGCTGGAGTAGTTGAAAGACAAAGTATGTCAAACACATTAATAAGTGAATGTGTGCATGATTTATTTGAGCAACTGGAACTACTACATGTAATACTCAATAAACATTCACATGTACCCAGACAAACAGCAGAACAGATGTTACCACATCTCACAGTTGGTGGACAGGCCGATGGGGTGTCATTGCTTTCTGGATTTGTGAATTGGTCATTGACAAAAAAATGACTAATCAAATATAGTTTCATTCAGTGGAATGTACGCATACTGTGTGCCATTATACACATGCTTGCCTCTCAATCACTGTCTACTACACATGTATTTACCACAGAGTCACATAATGTATGCTGCAGGAATTTGATGGATTCTGGTTTATCAAAAGAGGTTGAAGGTACTGAGGAAGGAACATTCCTTCAGGGTTGGGGAAAGCGCCAAAATAGGGTTTGACTTCATAAAGCTAGTAAGCACAGAATGATGCTTAACATATTTGTTTTGCTAAGCAAACATTAGCAGGGAACCAGTCACAAACAATACACATTACATGGTAATCTGACTGGTAACCTGAATCTGTGTTTAATGAAACTTTGACAGGTTGTTTATATACTGAAAACTCCATTGGGAAATCAAAATTTGTTTACTGTTTTAAAAAAACAATTATGTAATTTCCCTTTAATTTCTCCCATGTTCCAGAGTGCAATGTATGTGGGTTCACTAGATACATGCAATGTATTAGCAATTCTCTAGCACTTAGCCTACCGTGTGATCCTCTTATTCTAAAATCACACTACAAATTTTGTGCAAACACGATTACTCAAAATGATCTCGCTGTAACTAATCCTCAGTTGATCCATGGATCATCATGGGATTATCCTTGATTCCAAGTACACTACATGTACAATGTACGCTGGCATTTGGAATAGTGTTCTACTTGACATTGGTTTACAGTATTATGTATGATAACACGCATGGCTGCTCATGCATACGTATGCGTATTACTGTAGGGTAATTATGGTCAATCCTTGAGGCTACATAAATTTTGAAAATTGCATCAAAAGCAGTGGAAGGTATTTGATGAATGCTGACAGTGGACAAATTGAATGTCTATCTCACAATGAGATTATGTTATTGAAGGTTTTTAATGGAGCAATGCTTCCCAGATGCAGTCACATTAATAATGTCAGCATTCTTCAATAAAATACCCTACATGTACATTGTACATGTAGCTAGCAGAGGGCTTTCTTGCTAGCCCCGTAAGTAGAGACTGATGATTATCAGCACAGATTTCAGCTTTAAGCAGATCCATGGAAATGGGTACAGATTGTAAGCGCCTAGCACACATAGAAACTAAAATCATTATAAACTATAAAGCTCAAAAGCCTCTACTCAGAATAATAGGACCTGCTTCCAGTCAGTTATTTGACATCTACATCTACATCTAGGTGATGCGGAGAGGCCCAACCATGGAGCTGTAACAGAGCCCAACCCTCAGCCAAGCCTCCAAAATGCATTTCTGCGATTGTTGAACTTTATACACACACTTTAAGCCTGATTTGAGTTTGTTTCAATGTACCAACATTTACAATCACTCCATTGAAATGAATGTAGCATCAAAACACTCTTTTTTTAACCCCACTCCTCCTCCAACATAAAACTAATTATGCTAAAATAAAATAAATTTCTAAATACATGTAAACAAACTGACAAGCTCTTCCTAAAATATATTTGTATCATTCCCCCAAACAGTTACCTCTTCTAAACCACAAGGTAGACATTTTGTCATTTGACAAACATGTATTGTATACATTTGATTAAATGTACATCTTTGTGTACATGTCAGAAAATGCTTTCCTGAACACAATATGTCTTGATTATTCATGTGTACATGTAATTTGAAACTAGAGTATTGATCAAGGATGCTAAGAATCACCCACACAGTTTCTGCAAATTTGCTCTTTCTTTATTTGGACAATGGACTCAACGCTTGAATGCAGTGGAAGGAAGATTCCAATTTTGAAGATCTTTACTCAAAGCGTTATCATGTCTTATTCTAACAGCTACAATTATGTACCTCAAAAATTAGTCAGAGCCAGACTCTACATGTTTCGAGCCCAGGAAAAAGCAACGGAATACTTAGAGGCCAATCAAATACTATGTCCACCAGGACCCATTGGCGGTGGTGTGTAAATTATACTACCTTTAAAATAACATCATGAAGAAGACGGTGTCTTTTGTTAATTAATTCCACCAACGCAGCAGTTTCAGAACAATTAAAATGAAAGAGTCACTCATAATTCTCTATTTTTATCCCTATACTCTGTAGATTACTTCTAGGAGATTAACTAAGCTTTATTTGCGAGTCCATCCATCTATCATATCTCGGTTTGACATTTTGTTTGAACTACAGTTTTTAAACAAAAAACCTTCTACTTAAAGATAAACACACCACAGTTTTTGGAAGAGTGAATTCATTCCCATCCCCAAAACCTCCATACAATTCACCATTCAACCAACCTGAGGGAATTTCATTGAATGGAAGACTATTGAGCGGGCATCCCACTCACCGGTCCTCTTCTTTTTGTTTTCATTCCTAAGAACAATGGAAAAGGACCCATGAGTAGAATGCCAGCTATCATCTCAAAAGTCTCCTATTTTGTACATTGCTGGTGAGATGGTTAAAGTGAAAACAACAAAAAACATGTTATCAAAGATTTGTATTTAACCAGTATCTGCTTATTTTGAATTTTGTAAGCAGCTGTGATTTGGGGGCCTTCAAATGCTAGAATGTAAGTAATTTCAGAACTGGTATCGACTTTATTATCATTGAGTATACAAATTGAATCGATTGATTTAGTTTTTGACTATCCAATCCCATGTTTACCTTTAAACTGATTGAATATGATGAAACAAAATCTCAACATGTAAGTCACACCTAAGTTGTGTAGCAAGTTCAACAATGTGTAAAGTGCCCCCAAGATACTGTATGACTAGCTATAACTCAGACGACACTAGATACTAGACTATGCCAAGCCATGTGTATCTTCAGAACAAAAACTAATAAATGTATCTCCAAATCCATATTTCTGCATTAATGCGTGAATGCTGTCGCCTCTTACAGAAACTAGAGATTGTTCCTTTCCCTATGCTTCTTTGTTCCCCTTGTTGCAATTTGAGACCTCTTTCAAACCCCACTCATGAAAATAAGGAGGATATATGGTTGACCACTCTCAAAGCAAAACGAGTTAAACTTTCAGAGAGTGAGAGGATGGGGATGGCTTAGTGGTACCCAGCCCTTAATGGGCAACTGCTCTTATCAATTCATCTCTTGAAATCAGACATAAACTGAGAGACAATTGGATGTGCAGCGGAACTTTACATTGAGAGACTCTTTCATTAATTTAAGAACAAAATACTATGTGAAGCATTGCTAATAGTTCAACTAGTGTAAAGACATTGTATTCGACATCACACGCACTTCATCATTGTCTTTATCTTTGCACACCGTAAGAAACAGTCTAAATTAGTTCCGACTTTATATGTAGTGTTACAATCAAATTAGCTAAGAATGCCTGAAGTCAGACACACATTTTTGAGTACATATGTCTTTTGTGTGACAACTTACACTCCTTCAAGAAACTTTAGACGGATAATCTATTGAAGCACCAGAAGAAATTCCTACTGTGAGATTATACATTGAATATCTTTCAGATTTGTGGCAACATCGCCTCTTTCAAAAAGATTAGATGAAAAAGATCAACTGAGAAACTATTTGAATAAATCCAAGGCTTGATTGTGTCTTTAGTTTGACATTTCACTTACTGTGTGTTTCTGGTATCTGGTATACCTCTGTCCATTTTCAGTTTATCACTCTCCACTTGGTTAAACTTGTTCCTGGCATAGGCATCTCCACCTTTCTTCACCAGAGTCTTAGCGATATACACCGCCTGGTCAAAGTTCTGCCATGACTTGTCTGTCATTCCTGACTGACCCTGCTGGTGATGCTGTTCAGCATTCAGTCCTCCCTTCCCAGAGTCATCTATGATGAACTTAAAAGCTCCCCTTGGATTGTTCTGTGGATTCAGGAACTGATCTTTGTGTTGGGAGTTTGCCCAGGCCTTTTTAGAATCCTGTCAAAGAAATTAAAATCAAATTGTTGAACTTATTCTTTGTTTCAAGGCATAAATTCAGTCTACATTTTGTCTGAAACCTAGCAGCCTAGACCAGGTATACACAGTAACAGAATACATAGGTTTGAAATACAATGGAAATGTAGGCTGAAGGATTCAAATTGATAAAGGACTTTTTAAAGCAAACCTGTGAAGTATTTAATATGTATACATAAATATATATACATTTAAAATAGACCGATTTGTTAACCTCCATCCTAATGCATTGATCACTCACAAATGTGCACCCAAAATACCCAAAGTGGCGCAGGGCAAAGCAAGCAAGATGACTGTGTCGTACACCATACCTATTTAGGCACAGTTCAACTTGTAGGGTGCATTACCTATTTAGGCATAGTTGAACTTGTAGGGCACATTACCTATTTAGGCACAGCTATAGGGCACATCACCTATTTAGGCACAGTTATAGGGCACATTACCTATTTAGGCACAGTTATAGGGCACATTACCTATTTAATAGGCATGGTTATAGGGCACATTAATAGCCAGTTGCCGTGGCAAACTTGTCTCAATGATTTGTCAGTGAGGAGCAGCTTTATGTTTTGTTTTTGTTTTTTACTTACATAATATGTAGTTCATAAAGTAAACATTGAATCACAAACACATTCTCTGGAAACTCTATCTCTAATTCTAACATAAATTACAAATAAATGTGCACAAGAAAAGTTAGCGCCGCAACAGCTAACTCTATTTTCTCACAAATAAATATAGATACAATAAGTAGATTTGAGTTATGACATGGGTCTAAACAGCAGAGTGACTTCTGTTTTTAAAACCCCGACACACCAAGTGCCTGTGTTAATTCTCAATAGACTCCACCAACTAAAGTTAAGATCAAATGACTGGTTAGAAAGTAAACTTATGCCATTATGACCGGGATTTATTGTTCCATAGGGGAAACATCATGCTGTAACAGGGGTCTGTGAATGTCATATCAAGCATGCAAACACAGTAAATGCAAACACAGTAAATGCAATAACAGGAATGGTCCTTTGTAATATCCAGAGATCATGGGAATTGAAAAGTACACATAATGTAGACAGCCAGAGCATTCAGACACTTGCCCAAGATGTATTGTCCATTTGTGCCCTGTAGTACAGATTTCATTCTCAAAGAGAGAAGGAGGGTGGGGAGGCTACACATGTGTCAAAGCCATGGCAGCCAATCGCCCCATGCATTGTTGAGTGATTACAAGTGACCTAAAACAACCTTTGACACATACCCAAGATAAATGACACACAGACACAGGCTGATCTCCTGGTAATCATTGGTATGGTGTAAATGTGTACATTATAAGTCAAGTACATTTGTCATAGGGCAAAGGATACAGCCCTGTTCAATATGCATGTAAATAAATATCCCGCTCTGGCATAACCAAAATAAACTTGGCCGCTTAAAGTCTAGAAAACAGAATGATTAGTTCAGCTGCAACTGATTGTTCACTGAAAGTTCAAGTTCAAGATTTATGTTTGATGGCTTAATATACATACATTTGTACATTTTTAGTAAGATTTGACACTTTGCATGTTGCAGAAAGATGAGTACAAGTGTTCAGTAGGTTAGTGGCAACAACCACAAATAAATGTTAGTTCTGAGAAGAACTAGGGTTGGCTTTATAAGTAGAGTCTTGACATTGTTGTCTAGTGTTCTGCTTTTCTTCAAACAAGACTCCCCTAAGAACCAATGTTTCTCCAAGAAGATTTATTCACATAGTTGTTAAATGAAAGATGCAAGTACTAAGTTTAATTATTATACACTTAATCCCCACCAATTGTACTATGAAAGCTACATTATTAATTCAGAGCTGAAACATTGCTTTACATTTCCCAAAAGCATGGTCCCCTGGCTGGTTTGTCATTCAAGTTAAACTACAAGAGGACCAGTAACTAAATGTTTTCTTAAGTTGGCCCAGCTCGCTAGATTATTGCTCTCCAAGAATACACTGTCAGAAAACACTGCCTGCTCAGATATTTCATATTGCATCACATTCAATGCTGATGACAATGTTGAAAAAGAACCACAAGATGAATCAGTAAAGAAGAAGATAGCAGACAAATGAAATGACAAACTAACTGTTCTTAGTACATATACTGTACACTGCAATGAGCCCTTCTTAAATATTTGCCTAAAAAGTGGGGGGAAAAATAAATATGATTTTAGCCTTTGAGAAAGACTCTGCTAGGGTCGAAACGTGAGGCTACTTAACAATTATTTTGCATATTTTATAACATAGGTCCTTTTGGTCAGTTGGCAGTTTGCAATTACAGCTGATTTTATTTTCTTAAAATAAATTTTTTGTGACATTAGCAAATTACAGATTGTATAACGACATGGTATTTGCATTGACTTCATGTAAGCACTACATGTGTTTATCTATATGTGTCGTGTACGTAACTGAGTAACCCTTTGTAATGACGGACCATGGACAGCCACAGCCGATTTGTCACATCACTTCATCATTTTTTAGAGCTTGGCTGTAATATTCATTATGTATCCAATTATCCTACATGATTTATCCATACATGTAATGCCATTATTTGGTTTCATTTCCGAAGAGACAGTCCTGGTGTAAGCCACCTGCCTTTGCTATAATGCACCTGCCGAGATTACTAATGTAATATCAGACACAGAAAAGAAGAGGATGGGATAGCAGTTTGTCCTTAGTAATTGGTACATGTGTACCTCTATGAGGGAAATTTTCATTTCTACTGGAACAATTTAAAAAGCACTCTTCCCACTTCCATCTTCCAACTTCCATCTTTTCTACTTCCCTTTTCCATCTTCCTACATCTTCCCTCTACCATCTCCCTCCTCATTTTCCCTCTTCCATCTTCCCCATTCCCACTTCCATCTTCTTTGTTCCATCTTCCTTCTTCCCTCTCTTGGTTATCTTCCATACCAATCCGCATTGTCAAAACCTTCTGATATGATGCACTCATATTTGATAATGGTCAAAGATGGAGAATTGTGGTTGAGTGGTCTAGTGCACAGGGCTCAAAACTCTGGTTCCGGTCCTTGGGCCAGCTTGACACTTGTGTCCTTGAGCAAGACCTTATAACCATACTCCTTTGTTCTTCAGAAAATATTTAGCTTCATGAGGCTGTTTGATCCATAAAACTGCACTGCCTATAACACAGGCTACGGTAATTCAAGTCGCAGGGATCATGACGATGTGAAGTGTTTTTTTCAGTGAATGCATAGGCTTGAGAGGGAAAGTTGACTTGTTTAAATTATAAAGATAACTTTTTCCTCAATATTAAATACCTTTTCGTTTTAATAATGCATGAACAAACAAAATTGCTTGAAGGCAAACTCGAGATACTTCTGATTGAATTTTAAAATACACTTGCACGTACTGAGGCTCTGAAAACATTGGACAATGCAAATGAGCGATATGTTCCGTTTTATGGTCAGCCTCATTGTTGCACATATCAATCCAGCTATATTGAGTTTATTTCACCTGCTAAGGTTTCAATGCCAAATTAAGTATTAGAGTCAAACAAATAAAATAATTGCACTAAATTTACCCCCCCCCCCCCCCTGAAAAACAAAAAAATGTTATCTGTTGCTTTCGGGGGGGAAAAAAAGGAGGGGGGGGGGGTTCTCAATCTTAATTGATGAAGCTTTCAAAGGTTGGTGGAATGGAGTTTGTTGAGAGTTTAAGGATTGCAATATGTTTATTATTGCCCAAACTGATTATTTCTGTAAGTGTGTTTGAGTTTACATAACAGTCATTGGGGACATCTACATCCACATACTAGTAATGTATGAAAGCTGTAAGATGATTCCAATGTACATCAAAACAAGGTTTGATTATGAGTGTCCCATTGATTGATTTGATCCATTAACACAAAGCTCACAATTTAGGAATTCTGCAAATGTCACGGATCAAGAGCGATACTTTGAAGAACAAACTATGCCTGCACACATCTGTCAATAAATTAGCACTAAATACTGGCTTAATGTCTGGATGGCCTACAAAAACAAATAATTTGGCTCGTATTTTATTTGACTATGCATCTCCTTTTAGATCACGTAACCTGTGGCATCACATGTTTACTAAGAATAATTTCTACACTGTACATGTCTCAATGGAAGAAAACAAAATCTTACATTTTTTACACCATGAAATGTATTTGCTTATGTTTTTACTTTAAATATTGTCCAAAACAACAGGGGCGAAAGGCCAATAGACTGTTGAAGTCTCGCGCAAATTTTTTTTTTCATGAAATCAAAACTTTTTGTTTTTTTAATTCTATTGATACAAATTGTGTACAAATAAAAATACACAAAGAAATTGGTAATAACACAATTTCAATTTTTATAAAATACAAAAATACTTTGTTGAAACTTGAGACGAAGATACTTATTTTTTAGAAAACTCATTTGCCAATCATGCCCTAATTTATGATATGCTAGTTGGGCAAACTCATTTGCCAATCATGCCCTAATTTATGATATGCTAGTTGGGCAAACTCATTTGCCAATCATGCCCTAATTTATGATATGCTAGTTGGGCAAACTCATTTGCCAATCATGCCCTAATTTATGATATGCTAGTTGGGCAAACTCATTTGCCAATCATGCCTTAATTTATGATATGCTAGTTGGGCAAACTCATTTGCCAATCATGCCCTAATTTATGATATGCTAGTTGGGCAAACTCATTTGCCAATCATGCCCTAATTTATGATATGCTAGTTGGGCAAACTCATTTGCCAATCATGCCCTAATTTATGATATGCTAGTTGGGCAAACTCATTTGCCAATCATGCCCTAATTTATGATATGCTAGTTGGGCAAATTTTGTATTTAGAAGTAGCCAGAAACAAGGGTCAAGTCTTATCTACGTTGATTTGTTAACTTCATTTTACTTTCAAATATTTCAAAATGTTACTTTCCCAACAATATAATATTTATTTGTTAAACTGCAGTATTTGAACAGAATCCCGTACATGTATAACTCAATGTGGTTGGAACCAACCTGGTCCTGGAAGTTCAAATACATGCAAGACTTACACAGTCTATTAGTAGAAAAGGGTAGACATGAAGAAAGGGACACATTTCAACACTTGTTCAGCTGTTATTTCATGCAGTAACTACCTAAAACATAAAAACTTTCTCATATGACCTGCCAGGAATCCGGTCATGATTAGTTTATGTTCTGTTAGGGATTTTTTACGCATTCATTTCAATCGGAGTGAGGTTTTAAGATGATATTGCCTCAACTTTGATATAAGTTCAGATAACAATATTTCTCTGGGGAATGGTATTGGTATGAACTTTATACAAATACAGAGCTGTCAGATTGGTTTGTTTGGTTTTTTTATTGACAATTTACAAACCTGTATTTAAAACCCGAATTCAATTCTTTAGGACCTGAAGAAAACTCCAAGAAAACAAGTTCACTGGTCTGATACCACTGTGTCTGACCCTTTACTTGAGTCATGCCATGATAGGTCATACATGTAGTGTAGCTTGATTTAATTAGTTGACAATGCAGCAAAAACATGTACATGTAAGCAACATCAATACACGTGAAGGCTACCTAAATACCTAAAACAAATGCAACAAATATAATTTCCTTGAATGAGTGATACCTTGGGACAGGTAAAATGAACCAAACACCTTTCTGTAATTTGGGCTCAGGGTGAACAACCATTTGTAATTTGATCTCCCCAGATGCTCATTACAGTCTTATGAAGAAGACCCTAGCTGGACTGCCAGGCTGGCCTTTTTGATTTGAGAATGGATCTATTAGTCTTACAATTAAACCCCACACAGTGTTATTACCCCCTAACCATCAGTTAGGTGAACCCCAAGGGGAAATTGTGTTCCACACCAGGAGTGGGGGCTTTCTATTTCAATGGCAGCCTCTTAAACACTGTAAGCTGACTTGCTGATCAGTGAGGTGAACCGAGACCAAGCGCTGAGCCCCATTTGTCATGACTGCCATCCAAATGTCAATAGTTAGCGAGAGCCTTGTGCAGACATGAAGGGGTGAACCGTCATGTTTATTCATACACACCCAACAGCTACTCCAAGTACATGTAGTGTTATACAAATACAGAGTCCGAAACATTTAAGGACAAAGTAAAGAATTGGTTACTTATTGAAAAACAATATTGATTAGTTTCAATCAATCTGAAAACTTGCTGATTATCAATTTTATGAAAGTAACAACCCTCCAGAGAAATCGTTCCATATAAAATACTATCAAAGTGGAGAACATGGCAAATGAAGCCCCAAGAACCCCCCCCCCCCCCAATCACCATTGATTTCAATTGTCACAATGAAGTATGACGTTATACATGTAAATGTGCACAAAATCAATGACAAAACATTCTTCACTGTTTTCACTCAAAAGTAATGAAATGTTCACAGATTGGTTGTATGCAAGTGGAAGGAATACTACAGGTTGAACATATAAATAACTCTTCCCACAAACAATTGCTGTACTTATCATGTTAGTTTGATGGTTTGACTCCACATGATAGAATAGCACTCCTTGAATTATTCCCACATGAAGAAAGCTTCAATTCCAGAGAAATTTAGTTTGAAGAGAAGTACAATTGGTTGATGTTTCATAAATATTTGACAGATCTATTCGAGCTGGAACTATGTTATCGTTTCTGGAAACTGAACATTGTAAGGGAGCCTACACATACATGTATGTCCCCTAATGAATGCATACCAAGCTTACCTTCATAATTAAGTTTTTTGTATTTTGAGCTCAAAAGGAAGATTCTATTTTGCAAATTTTAACAAAACTTTTCAACATGTGTGTCAGCCTGATGTACACTTTCATTACGCACACGGAGACAATTTTTTGTATCGATTTGGTTTCAATTTGCATCTTGAGTTGAGTTCTGTTTTTAAATTGTTGTGTTTATGGTTTGTTTGCTTGTTTGTTAGTTAGTTGTTTTTTTATTTTTTCATTTTCATTTTCATTATTATTTTTTTAAAACATAGCTTCATGGCTTTTTTTTTATAACATCGGGCACACCCAACGTTTCCCAATGAATGGGATGCTAGTCTTTGTTATCTCACTTTTTGCATGCTACATGTTTTGCTAACTATACATGTGCACCTAACATGTACCAAATAATGCTTAAATTCACCTTTAAGAATCTATCCATCCAGAAAGCCTTCTATGGAAGACTAAAGTAATTCATATCCCCTAAACAATTTCATCAAACTCAGTAGTCAACAACAACAACAATTGTTTCATGGATTTGTTGTCTAGGATTTATTTAATTTCAGCCCTGAACCTGCTTAACACTGTACAGCATTCCAGGCATAAATATAAATTATTTACCATTTGATTTAGGTTGCAATGTATAGTGCATGACTGAACTAACAAGCCCAAATCGTTTAATCTTTTATTGTCTTCTACCAAGTGACTCAAACCATAGCACAAATCCACAAATTTATGCAGACAAGTCATATTTTACCATTGGGACATCTTCCAAAAGCCATTAATAACTCAATTGTTAAATTGTAATTGCTGAACTAATTGCATACTACATTTTACCATCTGACGTTTACATTGTACAACATTTAGCCATGAATAGCCATGATATAAAGAAAGATCAATACAGACAGTAAGGTACTTAGAATCCTAATTGGCTTTAAACAAAAGCTGACCAGTACATTCACTCTGGAGTCTCTGTTCTTAATGATAGTTGGATGCTAAATTGATTTTACAATATCTAAGCCAGTGAGTGTACATCATTGGTTTATGAATAAGGACATTCATTCCTATATGGTGTTCACTAAACACACCAACCAGCATGTGTACCCAGTGTGGTTACAATAGTATTGCATTTGCACATCTAGCTTTTAATTTGTGTTTTGTACCCTTGCTTTTTATTGTCCTATTTTTAATACATTTTGTCATTTGCAGTTAATTTTGCTTTGTACAATGCACTGATGCCTCCACTTGTGCGCTTCAAAAGTAATTATTGTTATTATTAACCAATGAAAATGCCACGTTGGGTCACGTTTTGGACAAAACAATGGAAAATGGTTAGTTTAGTCAGGAATTTTGTACTTATTTATATCTGGTTTATTTTGATTGCAGCAATTGAAATAAGCAAAGATGATGAAGAGGTCTTTTTTCAACTTTGACAGTATTTCAGATGGGACTAATTTTCTGAAGGATTGGTATTGAGGGAAACAAGGCTGACCTACATAAACACATGATGTACAATGTACATGTAGGCTTTAATGGACATTTCAGGTTATTTAATCACACTTTTTCTGATTTGTCCTGCCTGGAGAAAATAGAATTACCGTAGTTGTTGCAAACTGCTTATCAACCAAAATAACCTACTGTATGAACACACCAGTGAGCTTTAATACTGAAACTTATCAACCAAAATAACCTACTGTATGAACACACCAGTGAGCTTTAATACTGAAACTTATCCTTGTTTTCTTTTTAATCATTACTGCTACCAGTCCTGTACTTTGACTCTACTGTATGAACACACCAGTGAGCTTTAATACTGAAACTTATCAACCAAAATAACCTACTGTATGAACACACCAGTGAGCTTTAATACTGAAACTTATCAACCAAAATAACCTACTGTATGAACACACCAGTGAGCTTTAATACTGAAACTTATCAACCAAAATAACCTACTGTATGAACACACCAGTGAGCTTTAATACTGAAACTTATCAACCAAAATAACCTACTGTATGAACACACCAGTGAGCTTTAATACTGAAACTTATCAACCAAAATAACCTACTGTATGAACACACCAGTAGCTTTAATACTGAAACTTATCAACCAAAATAACCTACTGTATGAACACACCAGTGAGCTTTAATACTGAAACTTATCAACCAAAATAACCTACTGTATGAACACACCAGTGAGCTTTAATACTGAAACTTATCCTTGTTTTCTTTTTAATCATTACTGCTACCAGTCCTGTACTTTGACTCTACTGTATGAACACACCAGTGAGCTTTAATACTGAAACTTATCCTTGTTTTCTTTTTAATCATTACTGCTACCAGTCCTGTACTTTGACTCTACTGTATGAACACACCAGTGAGCTTTAATACTGAAACTTATCCTTGTTTTCTTTTTAATCATTACTGCTACCAGTCCTGTACTTTGACTCTACTGTATGAACACACCAGTGAGCTTTAATACTGAAACTTATCCTTGTTTTCTTTTTAATCATTACTGCTACCAGTCCTGTACTTTGACTCTACTGTATGAACACACCAGTGAGCTTTAATACTGAAACTTATCCTTGTTTTCTTTTTAATCATTACTGCTACCAGTCCTGTACTTTGACTCTACTGTATGAACACACCAGTGAGCTTTAATACTGAAACTTATCCTTGTTTTCTTTTTAATCATTACTGCTACCAGTCCTGTACTTTGACTCTACTGTATGAACACACCAGTGAGCTTTAATACTGAAACTTATCCTTGTTTTCTTTTTAATCATTACTGCTACCAGTCCTGTACTTTGACTCTACTGTATGAACACACCAGTGAGCTTTAATACTGAAACTTATCCTTGTTTTCTTTTTAATCATTACTGCTACCAGTCCTGTACTTTGACTCTACAAAGGTTTACATGGTTTATATATTAATTGCATTTAAATCTGACTTTACAACACAATGTGAAGGTCCTACTTACACTTTTCTACATTGTGTCTGAATTGTCAGTATATTGCAAATATTCATATTGAACCTTTTAAAGATATGAGACATACTGTACATGTACGTGTTTACGCTTCTTACTACATTTTACACATTTCTAGAACAATTATTTTTATTTAGTAATATTTTCCTTGACACTAATACAGGAAAAAACTAAATTAACAAATCAGAGAAATAAGACTTTCCAGTGTGGATGGTGATGAAACTTAATAGCATGGTTTCTAAAAGAATAAACAAAACAATCTAGAGCTCCAGTAAATTAGGAACGTTTTATGGAAGACAATTGATTATTATACCAAAACAAATAAATAAATAATGTGTTTTTACTGCTGCACTTAATCTATTATTTACAGCAAGGTTGGCTGAACAACTTTCCCTCTGTGTGGTTGATATCTTTTTGTGTGTGTTGATCGTTGTTTAATTTGGTTTTACCTTACACTGATGTGTATTAGGCACTGTATACTCAGTACTTTCCCGAGCTCTGTGAAAAAATCCACAGGCAAATCACTCGGGTGGGATTCAAACCCACGACCTTTGCATTACTAGAGCAGATGTCTTACACTAGATCACCGAGCTAGCCCGATGGCTAGCGGCAGTTTGAATCCTTAGCAGCGGGTACTGCAACGATCTATTAGTACTGCAACGATCTATATGTTTCAAAAGAGTGACTGTGTACATTCCAGGGCATTTTCGGGCAGGCAAGATACTACGCAAGCCATATATGAAATTGTTTTATACAATTTTGTAATCAAATAATAGATGTGGCCCCATTATTTATCACAAGTAGATCATAAAATGTGCAGTCTCCATAAAATTTAATTGAAATTATCTGTGTTCTTGCACTGCGTACACTTTGTGCCTGAAGGAAGTCCAGCATCTGTAGCTACGGTTACATGCAGTAATAGACTATGCAAGCCTTGTGCAAAATGAGAAAACAACTCAAACGAAGACTACATTTTTCTATGAAATCATATCTTCTTTTTAATTTCTATTAATACAAATTCTTGAAAATAAAAATACCCATACCATTTTTTATATAAATACAATTTCAATTTGTTTATAACACAAATAATTTGTTAAAATTAACAATGAAAAAAAAAAAAAATTGGTACGAGGAAGGATGCTTATTTTTTAGAAACCCCATTTGCCTATCACTCCCAAATTTGTTTGTCCATTCATTACCTACATACATGTAGGTTTAATGATAACATGAACATCAGTTGGGCAAAATTCATAATTGTTTACATGTAACCAGAAACGGAGGTCAAGACTTTTCTCAGGTTTTCTTAGTTGATTTGTTGATTTTATTTTAAATTAATGTTTTCATCATTTTACTATATCCAAACAGTAAGATATAATTTTACCACGTATTTGAAGACACAGAATTACACAACTCAATATGGTTGGGACCAACATGGTCCTACTTGGTCCCGGAATACTGAATACACGAAAGACTTGCAGTCTGTTGAGTAATGTTGCCCAAAAGATTGGCCCATAATACACAATGTAATCAGGTATTTTACTTGTATCGATGGCGAAATGAACAAAGTACAAAGTATCTAAGCATACATGTAAGATTGATAACCATTACATTAATGATTGATCAATCAAAAAGCTCATTGATTAGATTGATTATTTCAATTCCAGCCAATAAAACTAATCATGTGTGTAAATGAAATTTCACATTTCTTGTTTTCATTCAAATGTTAAATACCAAAACTGTTAAATGCCTGTTGATTCAACCCTAGTAAGGTCTTTCTCACGCAGCCTTTGTGAAAGACTCTGCTAGGTAAGACTAAAGCAATAAGGTAAGACTTAAGCAATAAGGGTAGGCTTGAGACATCAGGCCATTACCAGCTTGTGTGAATACTCACTGGTCAGATTGGTTGGTATCGGTCAGCAGGCTGCAACAGCTATTTCAGATTGGTTGGTATCGGTCAGCAGGCTGCAAGTGCAACAGCTATTTCAGATTGGTTGGTATCGGTCAGCAGGCTGCAACAGCTATTTCAGATTTTCTTTTAAAGTCTTGACAGTATGATGTATTTATGACTGAATTTGCTCTTTAAATAAGCAATGATGTAGCAGCTTGTTAAATTGGAAAGATGGAAATGAATGGCACCATAGGAGGGGGAGGATATTGGTTCAATATGTTTGTAATTTATAAATTCATTGTCAATCACAAATGTAAGGCCACAGTATCAACGATGAATGATCGTTTATGGATGACAGAATCTTCAAGATCACTTGAAGTGAAGCACTATTCTACACGTGATATTAAAATGACAAATATCAAAACATTGTTAAAGGTATATCAATGGTTTTTGGCTGAGCATCCATCCAATTTACTTTTTTAGAAACTCACCTATGAAAATGTCATAAAATGTTGTAGAAATTACAAATTCTATTTCCACAGGGATCTTATGTATTTTATATTCATTTTATGCGACGCTCTATGCTACAACCAGGCACTTCCTGCCCAGACCAGTCACTGGGTGTATTTGCTCATCAAGTATATGAAAAGAAGAACTTTCAAATAACTCCTAATTAGGGCCTACATTTGTATAAGGTAAGGATTTCTCAAAAGATAAATGTGTAAAACATCATATAACATTAATATCAAGGCTGATGTTTCAGTTGTCTTCACTTTTAAAACCGTTTCACTGTTTAGGAGAAGTGCTGATTTGCACAAATGGGTCATCACATGCAAGAGTAAAAGATTACAATAACGCACACAATATTCCATAAATTATTATAATAAGACTAAGAGTAATATTAACGAAGGTTGACCAAATATATGCAACTTGTCAATGATAAAAAGATTCCCATCATCTGATATTTACCCATCCATAGGAAGATTTGTCTTGCCATTGATAATCAACCAACTAATTAATGACCCATCCAAAGAAATCAATTTGCATCACTATAAATAGACTCCAACACAATAAAGACATCAAGACTTCAGGAAATGATAGCTTCATTGTAATAGCTGTCCACCAGATTAATATCAATTACTATTCTCGGGATGAGTAATCACAGAGTAAGAGGTTTCTGATAAAGTAAGAACCTACATTATTGGTTATGTTCAACAATGAACCAAGACATGTGCTGAGGACTAGAACCAAGAACAGAGCTACACATTCATTGACTAGAGCATTATTTATCTCTTCATTCTAGATGCACACTTTTTTTAAGCCTTCTGGGTTCAGACACATTTGAGGCCAGGCTTGAGCGTAGTGCGTGATTGAGGAACAAATTGATTTTTCAGAGAATTTGCTTTATGTTGAAACTGGTGCATGAATGCAGATTCACGTTATATGGACATTTACTGACAAATAATTTAATTTGTAGTTTCTACAATGTACAGAAAGAATGAAAGCATTGCTATTCAAAAAGCTGACAAAAGCCATACATTGCAAGTTTTTACATGCATTCAGCTTTGAACACAAACACAGATGCATCCATAAAGCTTCATTAAGGCTTCAAAAGGAGTGCGTTTTCAAAGCTAGGGATTTGGTCTTCAGCTCCAGCTATTTCAATCTGCTTTCTGGTCTCTATGTGCTGCAAAATAGATTTCAAAAAAACAATGGCCTTACGTGTAGCTGAAGCTGGAACTACCACAATCTTAGTTTTGTAAAGGCCTTCCCAGCTGCCTTCCTGTCAATTTTGAGAAAGGGAAACCTGTTTTCCTCCAAACGTCAATATAACTTTACCTTGCCATGACACTATCTAACATGTCTAATGTAAACAAATCAATACCTGATGTTAAGGACTACATTAAAGGGAGCAGGTTTTTTTCCAGATGTAGGAAGGTTTTTAAACCACAATACCATTACCAGGCCAGACATACATGTACTACATGAAAGCAATAGTCTTCATGCCTACTGGTCATTGCCCCTTGACATGTTCTGTTTGTAGAAATTGACAGTTCCCTCATGCCCTTTAATACATGTACTTTAATACATGTACTGTGTATGCTTTTTGTAATGATGGATAAAATGAGAAAAAAACAAAACTTTCAATTCTATATAATTTATAGAACTGAATACATCAACAAGCACAAAGCTTTACTACATGTACAGGTGAAATTTTGTGTTTATTACAAATATTTCATGTCTTTGTTTTAATAATTAATAAACCAACTTGATTAAATATCGGAGTACAAACTTCCACAGAGTTACCCCATATCTTTCAGTTGAATTTAGGACCAACTGTAAAATACTGAAAATTATTTTGATCTTTATGTTGTTGACGAACGTTGTGTGTGTGTGTATTGGAAACATTAATGTTTAAGGCCAAGTAAAAAAAAAACAGAGTTTCTCGTCCGGACTTTTTCAAAAAAAGAAGGAGGCAGGGCGTTACTATTTACTATTTTTAGTTATTTTTTCCAAGATGGCCGCCATGCTAAATATGGCTGGCAAGGTATATTTATTCACAGATGTTGTGCTATTTGAGTATACTGATGCAATTTATGACAAAACAAATGATTTGTAAGACCCTTCACTGCAGAATCGCAGCACCATCACCTTCGACAACAGTTGCTGTCCGCTCTGAAAAGAACGCCAAGCTGGGTTTGGTGCCAAGACACTGATGATAATATATTAATGAGAAAGTTGGGAATTCTTGAGGCAAAGCTGCTATTTTGGCCCATCTAATTGGATTCAGGAGATTCAAAATATCAGAGTATGCTACTCAGTTTTATCAAAAAAAATATGATTTCAGCTTTAAATCTTCAAAAAAATCTGATTTAAGATGATTTTTCCCCCCCTTTTATTTTTTTGGGGGGCGGGGGCCAAAAAGGAGGCGGGCGGGGACGAGAAACTCTTTTTTTTTTTACTTGGCCTAATGCATCGGATGTTTTGAATATTATTGCTGGGACAAAGCCACTTGTTTTCTTTCCTTTAATAAATTAAAAACACTCGCAAAATTTCAGCAGATTTTTTTGTTGGTAAAAAAACCTTGCAAGGCTGATTTTAATAAAAAGCCCTCTGGCTATGCATTACCTCTTCAGCACTAGGCCAATCTAGGAGATTGAATCAATAAGAATTATCACACTTTATCGAGCAGCTGAAGCAGTTGTGGCGGACAGACTGAGGCAAATAAATGAACGTCTTGCCCAGGGTCTGCATCCTCTGCATCAGTGCCTGAGGAAGAGAACGATGCTGAGCTACGGGTGGGATCCTCTATCCTTCATTACTCATCACAGCTCCATGTCTTACAGCAGTGTTCTTACAGACTCTGCTGGCGAGTTGAATATCTTTACCCACATACTTTTAATTAAGGCTAATTTAAAGGGAATGGCTAGTTCTGTTTGTTTTAGGGGTGGCAATCATCTCAGCCTGACAAAAGAGTCTGTTTGAGTGAAGTTTATGGAGTACAAATAAACTAAATGATTTAAGAGATCAATAGGGCATGGTATGAAATAATAATACTCAAAACTTTCTGCCACCTGAAAAGATGTGTAGAGTATATTGTGGCAGAAAAGTAATATATTTTATATTTAAATAAAACCACTACTTTAAAAGGAGTAAGAGATCTATTACCAATTGTAATGTTTTTTTCATGTTTAACTAAAGACAATATAAATAAATACACTGTAAAGGGAAGAACAATAAAGACAAACATTCTTAAGTTTGGAAAAATGCGTTTAACTATCATGTAATGTAAGGCTACAAAAGTTTCACAGTGTTACATGTGGGTCTTCAAAGTTTATAGTTTTAAAAAATTCAGTTAAAATGTATAGGGAATATTAAGCAACGATGGGACCTTTAAACTTCAACTACTTGGCACAATTTTCCCTTTCTTAACATAAATTAATAATTCCAAATAACGATTGTTTAGTTTCGTGTTCATGCAGAAGCACTCACGTCGTGTTTTGAGATCTGTGCAAGTACGCACATGAAAAAATCCCTAGCCTCTTAATCATTCCAAATCAATAGTGTGTTGAAACACGGATCAACATTTTCTAGAGACAGCATGGTCAGAGAGACTTCTTAAACATCTCTGCTAATGGTTCTGATTTCATGAATAGTCACGTTCTTAAGAAAGCCAAGTTTATCTTGAAGACAGAGAATAACCGCCCATGATTTGTTTATGAAGTTAAATGTATTAGCTGGTCCAGTTTTAATATTCTGTTAGTATAATTTAGCTACATGTATTTTAAATTGAATGATTTGGTTTCCCCCCCCCCCCCTTTTTTAAAGGTTTTTTTAAAAAGCTTTTCGGGATTGTTTCTATGTAAGGCACTTTGTAAAACTTTCTATATGAAAATTATTTGAACATGGTATACTTTATTAACATATGGGAGGGGGGGGGGGGGGGGGTACAATTTTAAACTCTGAGGAAAAAGATTTATGGTTCAAACTGAAACACAAAATTCTTCCCACTAAGGACAAACTTAAGAACTACGGTATAACCCAAGATGACAATTGTCCTCTGTGTAAAGTTAGTATTGAAACTATTGAGCACCTGTTTATAAACTGTAGCGAACACGCAGATGCTTGGTTGTTTGTTGAAAGTCTTGTGCGTAAATGTACCAATAATGGCGCATTCTGTTTAAATGTTTTTAATAGATTTTTGGGAGTAGGAGTTGAAGATAATTTGTGTATTTTTTTGGTAGCACGTTGACACAGAATTATATGGAAGGTTAGATGTAAAGCAGCCTACGAAGGAAACAACAACTGTAACATATTGATATCATACAAAACTAACCTTCGTAAATTTCTGTCCTTTGAAAGGAAAAGATTAGATGACAACATTTTCAATATTTTATATTGTGGCAATAGTGTTCTTTGTTGTGTTCAAGATGATCACTTACAATTTTGTTTCTAGATACATTGTAGAACCTGTTAGTTCATTGTTTCATTTTCGCTGTCTTCATTTAATATGCACTATTTTTAACCTCCTAATTGTAAATATCATTAATTGTTGTTAATGTGTTTCTGTTATTCGTGCGAGGAATGAAATAAATGGGGCTGTATAGCTCCACTTTAACGAAAGAGAAAAAAAATTAAAAAATTGTATGGACAAAACAAATAGAAAATGTTTAAATCTGGAAAACATCCATTTGTATTAGTACTAGTACTAAGTGCAACAAGAAGTGTTTCTGTCTGAAATAACATGCATAGAACTTCCTCCAAACTCAGTTCATATGCAAGGTGCTTTTTCTTCTCAAAGGGACATTACAATTTTCCGGAGGTGAAAAGCACTTTTTGGGAGGATAGTGTGAATTTCTCTGGGATATCTAGGGTTATTAAGATCAAAACCTCAAAAATGAATACATATTAAACCCGACACAAACTGCTCCTTTAAGGGTTAAGCCTATTCGTGAGTTGCTTCCTTTGACTGGATTAGTCTCCAGTTTTAAGACAAAAAGTCTCAGCGTAATTGACAAATTGGTTGATGTTGAACGCCATGGGAAGGAAGGATTGCGTTATGAAAGAGGTCAGTAAAAATGTAGTCTAGGAATTCAATTGCCAAGAATATCATCAGAAACTCTTGAATGTGGACATCTATTGGACAGTCTAATCCTCTGTTTAAAGAAAGAGTCTAGGCATTTTTAGTGTGATAAACATATTGACATTCAAGACATTCATCTTACTCAGTTATATGTGAACAAAATCAACTTTACTGCAAATGCTTTCAGCATGCCAAAAAATAACAAATGTATCATGACCAGATATATGAAAGTTTACAGTTTAAAAAAAGTAGGCCCTTCACTGTTCTCATGCAAATTCCTCATCGCCATTTATCATAAATAAATGAATGTACTTCTTTCATGTGATGGAAACATTTTGGTTTAATAACTACTACATGTATGCTTGTAACACAATTTACAAATCACTGCACTTGCTTATTAAACATTTGTGTAGTCAGCGAGGTAACCAATTCAAAACCTACTAACTTGAATATTGGAATATGAAGCTCCACCAACCTTAAAAAATATACTAAAACTTTGTCATACTCCCCAGAATTCTGTCAATATTAATGAATTAATAAAACTTTAAAACATTTGAAGTAACAGTAGGCCTACATGTATGTTCTCTTGACACTACAATGTATTGATGTTTCTAGCTGATTACAACTGGGACCAATTTCATACTTTTTACCAAAAGGCAAATTTCCAACTGCATGGCCCAATTTCATAGAGCTGCATTAGCATAAAAAGTTGCTAAGCACAACAAAATTATGATAACCAGAATAAGGTTACCAGCCAAACTACCATGTCACATGTACAATTTGTGACTGGTATCCTGTTCACTTCTACTAAGCAAAACAAGTTAAGCAATATTTTCTGCTTAAGCAGCTCTATGTGGATTTTTGTGGATTTATTCATCTTTTCAATTAAAGGTAAGACCACGCCAAGAAAGATCAAGTTTTGTTTAACCCACGTAATACCACTTAAATCACAGAATCGGTTTTTGTAGTGTTTTTCATTATTTTCGATTGTCAACAAATTTTGTATGGCGAATTACACGTAAACGTGATTTCCGAGACATTCCTCATTTCGATAGAGCGGGTCACATATAATCTCAATGTAATGTAAACACATGCAATACAATATAAGAAAAGCAGGGTTTTTTCCTTAACACTTTGATAACCAGAATCATATCCTGAAAAATGAGAATAAGTAAAAATGGGTACAACATACAACAAACAGCGGTAGCCTCTAGCCTTCTGATGAGAGAAGGGGAGTTTTTAAAATTAGCTGATGTTCAAATTGGATGCCCTGTTTGATCCGTTATGATGTAACAAACAGTGGAAATGAACATTTTGGCCAAACTGTTTTTTGTACATATCCCGAGCCTGACTCAAACCTTAATATATCATAACACTTACGGCATTCCTGTACACGACTATTAATGTGTAGCATTTGAAAATATCCTCTAGCACAGCTCAATCTAGAAGACTTAATATCAAGCAGTTTCTAATTTATTTTCTTCAGCAACTCATTTGAGTCTAACCCCCCAAGCTGTATGGCGTTTATTTCACTACTTCCTGTGTCAGGTTATTGCTTGGTGAAAATTTCATCAAACCCGCCATCATGGTGGAGTGCAGGGTGCTGTTGATGCTGTAGACAGACTCCAACATGGCCGATGGACTCTAGGGGTTAGCTGACATTGAACCAAAACCCTCAGGTGGATTCGGTGTCCACCTTATCTGAGTGTCTTCCAGAGAATATTTCTGATCCTATCCCTTTGGGGAGGTTTACATCTTGAAGACGCATTTGTCATCGTCTGATGTTACCGTGGTTATTACTCTTATTACTAACAGAGATGAAACCTTATTGACAGACCTTTTACACACCGTGATGAAAAGGGCAGGTTATTTCCCTGCTGATGCCAAGGTGCTGGAGTGAAAATGTTGTATGGTAAAATTATCTCTGTTGCTAATTAGGTTACAGTACAGACCCATAATATACTGGTACAAGATTCAACACAACGAAATGAACGCGTGATCCGATACGCAAATGAACGCGTGATCCGATAGGCAAATGAACGCGTGATCCGATACGCAAATGGTAGTTTTTTGAGACAATTGTACAACTCACTAAATTAAACTATTCCATCCTTTTCTTTTAATGTATTTTTCAATGGTATAAAAGGTTACATCATTTCAAAATTATTTAAAGGTGTTTAACACCTACTAGTACTACATATGACAAACCACCCTGAAGAAATGCTTCCATTTGAACTGCCCTATCTTTGAAAAAAATTACTGTTTTAATAAATAAAACAATAAATAAATTAGACACATTTAATAATATCAAATGATAAACCAGAAGGGAAACTGACTGGGTAAATTTAAAATTATTTGGTTAAATGTTTTGTTCAACCCCAAAACATTTAATAATACTAATAATGTAATCTTATATAATGCTGAAGTCCACCTTAAAATTTGCTCAAGACACTCCACAAAGATACCATTCAAAAAGCTTAGGCAAAACACTGTATACAAAATTACAAATGAACAGAAAAGAAATCACCAAACAATTCTAAGCACATTAAAAAAAAAAAAAATTTCCACAGACACTTAAATACTGGGAAACAAACTAAATAATAAGGATATAAACAATTCATGTACTCTTATTTGGTTTTTACCCATACACTGGCGTATGTATTGTAAGCATTGTATACTCAGTACTTTCCCAAATCCTGTGGAAAAAATCCACATAGACTCGGGAAAGTACTAAGAATTCAGTCCTTTGTAAGGGTATAAGGGTAAAACCAAAATTCTGATGTAAATTCAACATCTATTAAATTCATGTAGTTTGTCATGTGCTGTTTTCTCAAGTGCACATTTTGATGAAGTTTTCACTTCATGTGTCAGACAATGCTTATTGTTAGTACAGTATTCATGCTGGTTGCATTTATGCTGGTTGCATTTACTATTGTTGCATGTACTATGTAATACATAAAGGTATTTTTATGCTGCATTTGTGAACTACATGTAGTGGTTTAGAAGGAATGTCTTCCCCTAAAAGGTCAATTCTAAGGATTAAGATCCATGCATGAACATGTATAATTGTATGTACAATACATACATGTACTGTATGAATAAAGCATACGTACATCAAGTACTGAACATACATGTAAGATGCTTTACAGAACCAGCAACTATTTTTAACAGCTACTTGAGCAAAAGATTGTTAACAGGAATGCCATTTCAACTTGTTTACTACACAATGTGTTCGTTTATTAGTATGTAATTTAGATATTTTCACACTTCCGATTTTTTACATTTTTGTAATCAAAACATTTTGACCTACATGTGTAACCTCACCGTTTTGAAAACACAATATTTCACTTGAACTCAATTTCCTTATTGAATGAATATATTTAAAAGACTTTCAGCAAAGATCACTTCTTGCCATTCGTTCAAGCTGGTCTTTAATGTACAGTATTATGTTCAAATTTAAACATATTCATTGTGTGTTAGGGATCAGCGTATAGTGGTATTTTTTATCAAACATCTGGGTTGGAACATTATAAGTTATCACACAAGCGCGAGTGTAATACGGAAAAATATAGCGCTTCTGCGTCCCATATCCAACGAGCGCTATATTTTTCCGTATTCCACGAGCGCATTTATCTTCAAGCAAACATAGCTTTTAAAAGCGCAATACATGCACAGAGTTAAAACACACAATACGCAGGGTGTGATATGGGCCGTGCAATATAGGTTTATATCACACTCCTTGTTGCTATGGATTGACCAATCAGAATCGAGTATTCAAGCCTGCTTGAAGATAATGATTGTTTGATGTATACCAGCAAGACAGGTAACCCAATAAACTGGGTTGGAACATTGTTTGATGTATACCAGCAAGACAGGTAAGGCTATTTCCACAGTAAGGTGTACAAAATGTGACTATGTACCCTAAAATTCAAATTGAATTCTGACATTATTTAAGGTCAAGCATGTAATAAACAGATATTGTCCTTTATATAAAAAAAATAATAACAATAACTTTTTGTTGCATTATGGGTATACGTCCAGATACGTAATGTGTAGACAGTAGTAACAGGGACAGACATTTAGTTAAATAAAATGAATTTTGCAAAGGACTTGAAAGGCTTTTATCAAGATCACATAAAAACTCACTTTAGAAAACCAGCCGATATGCTCAGAAAGATAAAAACGTGAAATTGCTATAGCGTGAATTCACCATCCCAATTTTAGCAATGAAAGACACATTTTTTTTCTTTAGGACCTAGTGATGTTTGTAGAACTAAATACTTAAGTCCTCAAATGGTGAGATATACGCTAGTTAGATAATGAAATAATATTCAGCTATTTCTCGCACTGACATGACAAATGATGACCATTATCTGGTTACTCTTTTAAAGGTAAAGTTACCCACGTAACATTGACGGACAATAAGGTAACTTTATTTGCTCATGGTGAAGAAGTTAAAACTAATTCTAATTACAGTAAAACAGGCCATTAGTTACTTATAATAAGACTTAAGGTTAAAAAATGACAAAAAATGAAGATGAATTGTCGTTATTTTCCGTCTGTTTCTGATTACCCTCGTAACAATATCACTGGTGATACGGACACACGTTTTGGGTTTTTTAAAGGTTGTATTCAACCTGTTGCCAGAAGTGAATGGGTTTAGTTACTAGATGTACCTGAGCACTATACAACATCAACAACTCAGTTGGCCATGAAAAAAAAAAAAAAAACCCGTCTGGAACTTACTGTGAACAATTACCCTTGTAACTGTTTGACAGAAAATGACTTCCCAATTTTCAGTCACTGTTTGACAGAAAATGACTTCCCAATTTTCAGTCACGGGTCACGCCCATTAAGTAAAATATTTTTTGAAACATTTTGTTACAGTAATTCTCTGATGTACCAAGTCATCCTTTCGTGTATAATTGTGAACTGTTACTAATTTAGTTTACCTAGGGCCTTACCTACTTACCCACGTAACATTTTGACAGACGTAGTTACGTGGGTATCAATTTTTATTTTTTTAAGTATTAGAGTTATTAAAGGAACAATGGGATTTATTTATTTTATTCATGATTACCAGAATTAATTACATCAAATGTATACACTTTATTTTTTCCTTATATTTCACCTTTTTGGGGGGTTGTATCAATTATCAGTGTAACATAAAAGCAAAATGCGATATTCCATTAAGTTAGTTTTATTTTCACTATGTCTTTAGTACATATTTAACATTATAAATCAACAATCTTAAATTTAATCTGGGCAGATATTTTTTTATCATAGTCAATAAATCTGTCTGTCAAATGGACACCTTACTGCAGAAAGAGCCGTAACCCAATAAACTAGGTTGGAACATTGATTGTTTGATGAATACCAGCAAGACAGGTAACCCAATAAACTACATCATGTTACAATAAATATGTACATTTTGCCACTAGGCACAGGTGCCCAGACTTTGTATGCTCCTATGTGTACCCTAAAGGCTAGTAATGTACATGATGTCTGAAAGCCAACAATCAAGAAAGTGCCCCTTCTTGAACCACTGTGTTTTTATAATGCGTAATGCAGCCACACTTTATGGGTTTCAATCAATACCGCAGTAGGGAGTGCAATAATGAAACGTGTCCAGCGCTAGACAAGCGTTTTAGGATCGCGGAACGATCAATGTTGTCGGGTGCAACTATAACGTTTAGGACTGAGTGCATTTAGGGCAAGGATACGTGTAGGTAATTATATTATGCCATAGTCTTACTTTATAAAACCAATATCGCACACATGTACACTGTAGTATACACTATTTGGATGCAATTGAAGAAATACTTACATGTAGCTTTACCACTGTACAGGTCTAAATATTGTACATGTACAGGACTAATTTTAACCTCTGGAAAAAAGAGAGACTTTGCTCAGGTTAAAATAAAGTACATGTAGATAACAACCAATAACAAGATTTTTGTTGTCAAAATATGTCAATACTTTAAAAACAGACGTAGATTTTGAGGATTTGTTACTCCTAACACCCAGCCCTGCATATTAGAGAGGTTTCATACGGATACGGATACGTCGACACTTTGTGTGTTCACGTGATGCGTAACCGTGGCTTCCGTGTTTTGCATGCGCGTTGACAACGGATACGGGAGCTCATACACGGATACCGTTTTGCTGATTTTAGTTGTACTTTTGCCCTACATGTAGATTAAAAACATTTTCCCCGGTATTGCTTTTAAAGGTGTCATTCATGACATACATGTAGATAGAAATGTGTTCATCATCTGTAAGCAAAAAATGGGGAAAATGCAGTATGAACAGTCGTCTCTATTTTGACCTGCTTGCCGGAAACTTTCTTTACACGCGTTTAACGTGGGGGTCCGAAAACGAGGGGTCAGTTAAACAAAAATACTAACCCTGGACGATATCGTAAATTTTGACTGGCGATATATCGTCGGGTTAATATCGCCGATATGTCGATATATCGTGAAAAAAATTCCAAACACGGAAAAACGGTTTTACCGCGCGCAGGGACGACATGAGCAATAGAATAACAAACAAGACATGACTGTATGGATAAACCGCTGAGAAAAAATCACTGAATTTAATATCCATATTCCATGAAAACAAAACGTCTTACATTTTTATGTGCTTTTTATAACTGGCTCCGACACAATTAATTCATGGTTTTACCTCAACGATTGAACGTTGCGCTCTCTAAAAGCTGGTGCCTCGACGTTTATTCCGATCCCGTAATGTACATGTGCGTGTTATGTAGAAACGTTCTCCCGACGTTTCCCGACCACGCAGTGATTTCTCATCAAGGGAATTTCCCTCGCTATTTCGCTCCCACGGCTACACGCCCTTCCTTCACCCCCTTACTATACAGTTTACTAAGTTAGGAGCAAGCACATCTGCGGGATTGAGGTGATAATACTATTGAATGGCAGCGTTGTGAGAAGCATGACGTCATAATTATTCACGCCAATCTAGTGAATTTCGGCCAATCGGAATAGCGGCCAGTCAGAAATCGGCCAATCAGCCTGTGCATCACGTTCGGCGATACCGCGAATAAAAAAACCCAACCATGGCTAGATGGGAAGACGTACACAATGGGACCGGTTTCCTTCGATATATATTTCAAAGCCCCAATTCATTCAACTGAGTCTGATTTTGCGGCATTTACATTAAAAAAACCTGGCGTTTACAAATATTCAGGCCCAGTCGCCGTCCAAATTATTGAATGGACTACAAAAATTGGAACCCTTTGAACAGAAAAAGCGTGATTAAGTTTTCTTTAAAACCATATCGTCTATTTTATATAATATCGCGAATATCGCGATAATATCGTCATATCGTCCACCCTTTTTGGATTTGTTTTGTTCGCAGAACCTATGCCAATGTGTGTCTATACTTTGGCCCAGGCCACATAACTCTATGATTGCGAAACAAAATCTGACGCGTATCTAACGTGAACGGATACGGATACCGTATCTGTATCCGTATCCGTGCGCTTGCGAAACCTCGACAAACCAGACTTCTGCATTTAGCACAAAACCTTAATGAAACGTGGTCCTTTGAATGCTCAGTATACTGCGCAGTTTCCATTGTTTACAAATTCATTAAATAAGAACCCATTTTAACTGAACTTGGCATGGGAAGTGGCAAGTCTTATTATCCTCTGATAAAATACATTTAGAAATGATGTAACAAAGAACATCAAGGCAAAGCATTGAGGGGAAACCGTTACTGATTTAGTTTCCAGCTACATTTTACAGATTACATCGCTGTAAATCATTTCTAAAGACTCGCATTGTTAGACAAAAAACTGACTACTTTCCTTGAGGTCTTGCTTTGTGTATGTTGTATGGAGCGATAAACCCAGTTTCTACAAGGAGAGTTAAAATGACTCACAATGGCGATTTTTTATGAATGAGATGCAACTCTCACACAATGTTTCTTGTGTAACTAAATGCAAGGCCAAGGCTAAACCATTCTATGTATTAAATTATCAAATACATGTAGCAATCACAGTATGATGTGGATTTTTAAAAAAATAAAAATTGTTTAATTATTTTTGACTACATTGTGTATTTCTAGTACATCCGCGTATTTATTTCTATGATAACTGTTCACATACATGTACATGACATAAATACATGTAGTCAAGAATATCTGATTCCACACTTGGCCCCCTCAAAAGACAGACTATTAACTTCTTTTTACATGCAGTTCGTAAAATGAACACAGTTGGACCTTGTAGGGCCCCATATCAACAAGAATGAATGGAATCAAAGGTCAATGGGTCAACCCCTTATAGTACTGGTGCCTTTATGTAACAATATACATTTACAGGTATAGTACAATGATTTTACACGCCTAAACCTAAATCGTGAAAAGTTCAATCCTTTTCATTACAAACAAAACGAAACAAACAAAAAAAGGTAATCTAATCGGCAAAGGGGATGGGCCTGTACAGATTTCCAATATCCGGAATGGGCATTCTCATTCAGCTACCAATTGATGTGCCGTATAATCACCATGGTGTAACCTAAATAAATGTTACATCTATAAAATGGGTCTTCAATGGGCATGCACCTACAATGTAGATGAAATCCCCAGACTTTCTATCACGTAATTTAGATACTTAACACCATATACAATGAAACAGGACTGTTTTTATCCCTTAGATGGCATCTTTTCAGAAAGTTTAAAAGCAAAGATAGATTTGTGAAAATAAAACCTAAAAGCATAAAAAACATGAAAACCATGAAAACCAAGGAAGGTTTGGTCTCCATGGTTTGGTGAACAAGCAACAGGCCAGGTGGCAAGTCCAAAACAGACTGACCTTGGAGCAGAAAGTCAAAGGTCACAGAACACCTACAGAGCTGTCTGAACTTACAGTCAGTCAACAAAATACCAAAGGCCATTTAAAGGGTCTGTGACCAATAATAACTCCACATCTAACATTTTTGTGATTATAAAAAAGTAATTCACTTTTTAAGGTCAAACTGTTAAAAAATTACACATTTAAGCGGGGAGGGAGGGGGCAGTGCCATGTGTGATTGGACTTGGCAAAAGATACAATGTAATTTTTAGTGCATCTAACACTTAGTAACAGAAACCAAAAGGCTGGATTTAACTTTTTAAGTGCAACATTGTGTGGAATATTAATTTTCAAGAAATTATTTCTCAGCATGAAGCTATTTACAGACAGATTTCTGACATATGTACCAGGTGTTAATTCTTCAACCTCAGTGACCTTTGTAAGAGTACAGAGTAAAGTGTCAAACTATTAATTTGTCATTGTTACCCTGCCTTGAAAGTTTCAGTTTTTGAGGTTGTTTTAAATATAATATGGGTTTAGCGTGCTGTATATACATGTACATGACCTACATTGTAATCCAATGTTTCTGTACTGCAAATTAAACCTACATGTATTGCAGTATCATTCAGTTCCACCCACTTTGTTAATGATTAACACCCCTCCCATAGTCATAGAATGATTGACCAGAACATGGTGCACTGCATAGCAAACTACATGGTACATGCCCATGCCCTGCATAGGGTCCAACTGTACTACAGCCAGACATTGTACATTCTTTGGTTACTGAGGATTTCTGTCCTTGGCTACGTATTATATTAAGAACATTGCACTTAAAAGTTTAGATTCTTTGTTATTGTAAGACATGAAGCTGATCCCTGGTGTTACTACAGATACTGAACATTATTCACATCCAGTACTCTACTCCTACATGTAATGAACACTAGTATAAATCTATCAATCATTGCATGGTGGAGATTGATCAAGCATACAGTAATATCTTATCTAGGAAAAAGAAGAGCTGGATAGTTTCTCAATATTTTCAACATCTTATTCAGTCACCTGATGATACCTAGAGCACACTAGTCCAAACTTTGAGAATAAATCACCAGGTCTATTCAGCATGTGGTTTCTTCTCAACACTCTCACCGTCTTATTCAGTCACCTTATGATACCTAGAGGCTCTGGGTATCATTATTCATAGAGCACACTAGTCCAAACTTTAAACCAACCGGGTCTTTTCACAACCAATATTTCTTCCCAGAAGAGATTAAGACACAGTGTTCCCGAAAGAATTACAATAAAATATTTGAATTCACAATTCAGGAAAGCTTCACAGCTGAATTTTCCACTTTTAGTGGTTGTTTTTACCACAAACATCCATCGATGAGGCAACAATTCAGATTGTGTTCTCTTTTAATTTTTTCTTTTAGATCCAATTGGGTCTGAAATATTGACAAAACACATCGTCAAACTGTTCTGCTCTGGACAAACTTGCAGAATTTGTAAAAAGAATCCCAGGGGATTGAATGTCATGAATGTACAATGTCTATGGTTCCATTGTATACCACTCCCACAGCTGGAAAAGTTTAGTGTTACGTTAAATCCCACATACTCCCACATTTTGTAATCTTGTGCAAAAGTGAAAAGTTATTCAAGGAAAAAGGTCCCCTTGCTTAACACACTTTGACCCCTATGGTACTAGTAGATGAATCATACAGTGCATACAGTGCAATACACAGATCGTGTGCATTACAAATAGTCTACACAAATTCCTGTCAGTTATCATAAAAGACCAGTCTGCAGTTTAAAAAAAGGAAGTATTCCCGAAAGGAAAAGTTTACTTTTTATCCCCCGGAGGGAAGCTTTCTAGGAAGTGTTTTCAAATTGTTGGAATAGTTTGGTTTATGAGAATGCATCTACATGTACCTGACTAACTTGAACATGTTAGAGGCTTAACATGTGATGCATTGATCTTCAATGCAAGCTGATACTCTACAGAAACACATTTTGAACGCCATTTCTAAAAGTACTTCTCATAAACATTTTGAATGTTGATATTCATAAGTCATCACTTGCTACTCAATATCAGCATTCAAAACATGTTTAGTCTAATTTTTCTATGAAAAATTGCTGGAATGAAGTCATTCCATGTGTAAATCTACAACAGACTCAATCATGAATGAAACAGGGCTAGAATTCAGGAAAAATTCACTCCACTAGACTACAAATAGGTTTTTTACAACAGATTTCTCTTCTCCTATTAGTATTAATGTACGTATGTGGCATAGCTCTCTTCTATAGTCAATCCAGCTCTCTTCTATAGTCAATCCAGCTCCTATCATCAGCCATTTACTTAATAGCCCTGCTAGTTTAGACATAGGCCCATTTCTCTCATTGCAACCCAGTCAGTTTTTTGTAAGTTTTGTTTTGTTTTGCGTTACCTGTTTGTCTTATCTCCACATTTGTAGTTTGTCTGTCTCGGCTGTCTCCCACAAACCTTGGCTTAATCCGACAACTCTCTTGATTTTGGTCCACATAGATTTATTCTTTTCCCCTCCATTTTCTGTGCTTATTATTTCTCTTATAAATCTGTGTAATATTCTGTATGTTATATTTTGAGAAGAGTAGTATGAAATAAGTGTTGACTTGAATTGAATGATGCCATCGTCAGTGTTAGTGATACCTTAGTCTTTATCAAGGTCTAGGTGTGTGGTGTGGGGGGGGGGGGGTCACCCCAACCAACATAAAAAATATATATAATAATACAAGTTGAATTGAGTCATCTTGCCCTACCTCTTTCAAATAATGTGTTTATTTGAAAGTACTATCTGACTGTCTGAACGTATGGCCAACCTCACACTCATTATCAGCGCACCATATCGCCATTCAGCCAAATTTAGGAACAAAATTAATGCAAGAAAAAGTAGAGTATTGGGTTTAAATTGGGTTTAAAGAGGTAAATTTTTACAAAAACAGTTCAGCAGAGGTACAACCAAACAACGAATTTGTGATTTTAAGGGAAGTTTTCAAAAGTAAGTTTAAAATTTTAAACTAAACAAACTTACCAAGTGAATTTTGATTGCAATTCCACATAATGCTAAGTTCATCTAAGAAGTATTACTTTTTACTCAAAAACTAAAAACTGTTGTGCCATTGTACACTGACTGTACAATATTATACAGGTTTCCAGATAGTACTAGCCAATTAACTGGAAAGTGGCTTTACTGTCAATTGAAGAACAAGGTATCCAGAAGACACACAGACAACCCTCGGACTACCAGCATTCTCCCTGAAATGACCAGATGCTAATCAAAACAGCCGAGGACAAGAACAATTTCTTTTCAACTGGTCAGTCCTGTTGGTTTAGTTCAGTTCAGTGTTGAAAGCATCCTTAATTAATGCAGGTAATGTGGAATGAAAAGCTACACTATATGTGGAATTCTGCTCTACACATACATAATAAGTGACTACTATGAGTTCTGCATTCAAATTAATTTGTTCAGAACACAGCCAAAAACTTCTGAAATGTTTACGTTTACATTTGGCCCACATGTAGTTTCACTATCACATCAAGGGACTTTGAGGATGACTCATGAAACTAGTCTAAACCTAAACAAAAAATTACATCAGTTTTGGGCTGTGTTCTAAGAAAATTAATTGGAAAGTTGAATTTTTACCAGAAAATATCAGAAATCTGCAGTAGCCACTAGCGAGTAAGCATCAGCATGAAATTGGGTTCTATAAAACTTCTAGTCCCACTGGCCAGTCACTGAAAAGGATGCAATGTGTACATGTATAACACAGGAAAAGATAATGCAGGTGTCAAAGCATTTATTTAACTTTTGAATATGTCCTCATTGCACATTGTGATCAAAGGTTGTTGTTTTTTCTCAAAATAAAATAAGATACTTGTACAATACTATTGTATACAGTTTCCAAACCCAGTTGTAGTTTATGAACTGCTATTGAAATTTGGATTATGTTTAATTTTAATGGAAAATCTTGAGGAACCTGTCAGTGTTAATGCAATTTAAACAGAACAAATAAAGTTCTTTCATAACACTAAGTGAGGCACTAACGTAAATGTGCAAATATTTGTTTTATTTAAGCTTGGTTGGACAACTTATGAAAATGTCATGCATACTATTAAATGCCAGTGTACATGTACAAAATGTACATGATGTACAATCAAAGTGCATACAATGTCTCTTCAAAATCTATCATTATTGTTCTAAGGAAGTCCTGAGATGAATTGCTCTGACCTAGTTTTCATGGCTGGCATGAGCAAAATATTATCCCTCAATTTTATGAGCCACATGATTCGAATTATGCTGGTCCTGGGGGGCATTATTGCAGTAATGTTTGGGTAATTCAAGGATTGGTTGTCTGTAGAGTGTTTGCTGAAACAATAGTCAACACAGGCAAATGGGTACCTTAGCACTGTACTGTAGTGTCTGTACTGCAGTATCAACTTCAAAGTAGTAGACTTGCCATGTATTGAAGATCTGTACATTTATGAGAGAGTGTCTGTATTTAAGTGCCTTTTACTTTACATTTCAGACAGTTTGTGTGATAAATCTAACTCTTCATACGTGAGGACACATCCACTTTAGAGCTTAGATTACAATTGAGTACTTACGGTTGAATGAATATTCATGAACAATTTAGGAAGGAATGCATAAAACATTAAATTGGGGGCTGTAAAAGTTACACGTGGAAACAGTTTTAATATTGTGATTTCTTATCAATTAGAACGTTAACTTGTTTTTTGTATTCCTGTTTACATTCAATTCAAATCAATCAAAGTGATACAGTAAATTGCAGTTCACACATCCAGTCTCAAGAGCCAGATCCAATTCATCAAAATTTATCCAATTTCTCCATAATACCACCCTAAATCAGTGCCCTCCAAACCTCTCCTGGCAAATTAGACTCTCCACCCCCCCCCCCCCCCCCCCCCCCCCCCCGCTCCAAATCCCTAGCATCATGACTCATTTGTGATTTAATCCCAGACTCAGTATTAAGCATCAGAAGAAACTCAGATATGACACCTTGGGGACTTGTGACTCATGAGTCACTATTTTTCAAAACATTAACAAAACGTATGCCATACAAGTACCACAGAAAGCTGAACAAATAAAACATTGGAACAATAGGCTATAGTTTTAATGTGAATTGTGACTTGGACTCAATTTAAGTGACTCAACTACAATGTGGTTACATGATTAAGTGTTGGGTAAAGGCTTTTACAAGCAGTGCTGACTGGTTTTGTCCAAAGTTAGAGAATGGCATAAATAGGCATCCATGTGTAACAAGAGCACTATGGTTCTCAATTCATGCAATAAGTCCCTATAGTAAGGTCAATATGACATCGTTGAAACTAGACAACCTAATAAATAATAACATTGTTTTTTTTATAGAGACAATAGCTCATACATCGTTGACAAAAGTGTTAGAGGTCAATGTCCAATGTTTGAAAAACAACACTGCCCATCATTCTCAGACACTACACCATAGAATAAAGCAAGATTAGAATAAAGCAACACATGGCTCTTTTCTACAAATGTATCATCCAGTGAATCTCGGTTGGGCTGTATCCGTTTCATATCTTCTTTTTAACATCTTGGTCTGAATCTGGCCTCATACATGTAGAGTCTCGGTCTGAGGCAAGTTTTGAATATCAACTGGTATCCATAAAAGGGGGGGGGAAACACAAACTAAAAAACACTCCGAAGTCCATGACGGGAAAGATCCCAACTCTTGCTTACAACTAACCTGCTGTACAAGAGATGCTAGATCCCAACTCTTGCTTACAACTAACCTGCTGTACAAGAGATGCTAGATCCCAACTCTTGCTTACAACTAACCTGCTGTACAAGAGATGCTATTAACAGAGAAGATGACAGTATGAATGTCAGTTGGGTACTGATGTGCAGTCATGTTTGTCAGGAAAATTACTTATTTTTCATCTAACTGCATTATCAGGTTAGTTTTAAGTAGGAGTTAGTCATTTTTAGCACTCTTTCATGGTTTTGGGTGAGGTTTTCTGTCTTTTCTTTTCTCTCTTTTAAGGCCACTTTCCTCACCCCAGTACATTGAATCTGATAATTCCATCTGTCCCTCAAACTCTAGCCTTTCCAAATTATGACCATGTGTTTAAAAAGCTATATTTTAGGGTTAGGATCCAATACATAGTGTTAAATGACTTGTGGGTGGTTTCCCTTTTAGTTTTTACTACATATCTCAACTATGAACTATCAAGAAGGGGGGACCAATGGGTCCAGAATGGTTCCCTAATCCCTAAACATCCTAGATCAAAGAATATTTGGGAGCTCCAATAAAATAAGGATATTTTATGCACAGACAGAGTACATGATTAATTGCCCCTATTGCTCAAGTTGCAATAATTACAATCCTCCGATCCATCCTAACACTCCAGTCGCAGACCTCCCCTGCGACTGTCAGAGTCAGGAGAATTTAGGGTTACAATTATTAATTATTGCAACTAAATTGTCCCCTGTGGCACGCGTTCTGTTAGTTGCGATAATCGTATAGCCCGTCGGGGAAGGAGGGTTACGATTATCGCAACTAGCGTTCTGTAACATTTTATTATAATGGCTAAAATAATGTATCCACTTTTTGAAACTAAAAACAAGTATTGATTAATATCTAATTATAATGACAATTATACGAATAACTGTTTTAAATTTATTTACTTTTACAACAACATTACAATACATATTGAGCCTACTGTACTAGTTTGTACTGTAGCTAGAGTAGTACTACAGTACTATGTCTGTAAATTGATAAATTAAATAATCTTGATACCAACAGTACACCAACACTCAACAGCAGTTTAAAATTTACAATTTAGTCATTACACCATGTGTTACTGAGACTGAGTGCATAAAAAGTACATGGAACACGACAGGATGGAGTTCCATTTAACGTGTAAATGGGTAACGACTGCACTAGGTAGGAGTCCACTTGTTTACTTGTTTTTGTACCACTAAACTACATGTATATAGGCACTACCGCACCAGGTAGTACCGCGGTAAACGCACTCCGAATGTTTGCTGACCAAGCCAGCGAGCCAGCGAGCCAACCGGCCGTCAATACTCACCATTTCCTCGTCATCTTGAGAGTTGTGTAGGTACAAAAACATCCCAACAATCCAAGCTACGGTCATCAAGATAATCACCCGGGATTTTCGCCGCAACATGTTGGCTGAGATTAGCCAAAAATAACGCTCACCACACACGACTTCCAATACCAAATCTACTAAAGTTTCAAAGTCAAAGTAAGCCAGCTAACACACGGACGGAAGGAATCTAGTTTACATTCGTGTACCATGTGTACTGTCTGAAAGCTACGTGTGCACTGTAGTGATAGTGTTGTTATGTGTGTGGTGTGCAGCCAGTTTTGGGAACAAAATAGAGTCAGCTGTTCGAACACGTCGTCGTGTGCAATCCGGGTAACCTGCCTCAAAGTTAACCACATGAGGGCGGTAGATAACAAAATAATGTATGCAGCTAGGGGCGCGGCGGCGCACCACACTAAATAAACTCCCATAGGAACCAATGCTAAATGATAAATATTCAAAAATACTCAAAAAATCGTGTAAGTCTCTCAGCCTCTTGAAAACCAATCAAACATATTTTCGGACGACTGAACTTCAGAATTCTTTTCAATTTTTGGCAGGTCAGCCAGCCGTTTGGAATTTTTGCTAACTACCCCAGAAGAAAAAAACACGAAAATGTTTTTTTTTACAAAACCGACTTGCTGCCAGGTTTCGTGAAGCACTTCTCCACTTTCCCGGTCAAATAGGGCCAACTTTAACGCCTAAATTTATCCAGTCTCCTCAAAAGTTGAAGCACAGAACCCCCAGGTTGTGATAGATTCTTATATTTACACAATCTATTAATTGCATGACCCCCAAAACGTTGTAATTAAAAATAAGTTGTGGGTTACAAATTATGATAAGTAGCTAGGCGCATGAATTCTGGCTTATTTGGTGTGGTGCGCCCTATAAGGGCATTTAATTATTCTTTATGGTTAAAAAATTATGCTTAAATTGTTGAAAATAAGTCACTGACTTGATATCTGAAAAAAAAAAATTGAAATGTTATTGCGTTCGTCTACAACAAGGTCAAACATGTTGGAGCATTTACATGTACTCTAAGCAATGCGATAAGAAAAACCTGCATTACACGCTGTGTACACTCTAAATGACAAGTCAGAAGTTTATATCAAAATCCTCACTCAAAAAGTTATAAACGTATCTCTTTTTTTAAAGTTATACAATTCTAAACGCCTTACAATTATTTCTAATAATTGACAAGAGGGGGTTAACTAATGTGGAAGCTGTAAAAGGGATAGGGGATGGAAGAGGGAGGGCCTGATGGGAAGGGGGGGGGGGCAGATTTTGCTTACCCGCCAACATTTTTAACCATGTTTTCATATTGAGTTTAAAATGGTGAACTTTATAACAAAATAGAATATACATAGGTCATTTTATCACGTTTAACTGTCCTTCCAAGTTTCATTTTCCCTAGCTGTTAAGGGATAAGGGGGTGAATGGGTGGGCGGGGCGTGGGCGGGGCTTGTTGCAAAATGCCCTTCCAGACACTTTACTGTTAATAAATTGTGGTTAACGGGAACGGACTATAGTTAAGACTGTAAGCTAATAAGGTGTTTGGGCTTGGGGCTAGGGTTCGGGCTGGCGGCTAGGGTTTTGGGCTTTGGGGTACAGGCTCGGCTGGGGGTTAGGGTTTGGGCTGGGGCTATGATTTCAGTTCGGCTGGGGGGGCTAGGGTTAGGGCTGGGGGCTATGATTTCGGCTGGGGTGTAGGGTTTGGGCTGGGGGCTACGGTTTTTGCCGAGGGTTGTACAGTACGTGTAGTACTAGGCTGCTGAGGACTAGGGTTTCACACGCATCAGAGTGCATTCACCTTCCGGAAACTTGACATATGATGCCATATCCACCACCTCCCCTACTCCTCTTCAAATAGTCTGTTGGTGGTTTTTCTCTCCTTTTTTCATACTCAACCAGCCACTGTTGGCTCATGATTTTTTGAATGTGACTAAAACCGTCAGTCTCATACTTGTCTTAGTTTAACTAACCATGGAGGTTGGAAAGCGCAAACCTCTCTAAGTCTAATTCTCTTTGAAACGATTATTCTTTTAATAAATGTATTGTAATTTGAGGAAATAGAAACATTAATGCTATACTAACAGTTTACAGTCAAAGAAAATGATGTTTCCAATGTAAAAACAGCAACAAAGTGACAAACAATGCCTCACACAACTCAATACTGTCGTTGTTTCAAGCCTACATAACTGTAAACAGAACACAAACATGGCTGCAGGGGCGCCGCCATGTTGTATATATAGGGCGCACCACACTAAATAAACTCCCATAGGAACCAATGCTAAATGATAAATATTCAAAAATACTCTAAAAATCGTGTAAGTCTCTCAGCCTCTTGAAAACCAATCAAACATATTTTCGGACGACTGAACTTCAGAATTCTTTTCAATTTTTGGCAGGTCAGCCGTTTGGAATTTTTGCTAACTACCCCAGAAGAAAAAAACACGATTTTTTTTTTTTTACAAAACCGACTTGCTGCCAGGTTTCGTGAAGCACTTCTCCACTTTCCCGGTCAAATAGGGCCAACTTTACCGCCTAAATTTATCCAGTCTCCTCAAAAGTTGAAGCACCGAACCCCCAGGTTGATAGATTCTTATATTTACACAATCTATTAATTGCATGACCCCCAAAACGTTGTAATTAAAATAAGTAGCTTGGCGCATGAATTCTGGCTTATTTGGTGTGGTGCGCCCCTAGTTGAGATAAAGGTGGGGAAATAGGTGGACTTGGGGAGAGTGGAGAGTGGAGTGGGGAGGGGGGAGGGGAGGGGGGGAGGGGGAGTCCGAGTCCTTTCTCATGTTTATTTTGTAATAAAGTATAGTAACAGTGAACAACATGGTTACTTCATTTTATAGTTGGTGATCAGTAAGGCAACAAGTGCAGGCACGTAGGAACCGGGGGCGCCGGGGGGGCCACTGGCCCCCGCTGAAAAAAATGCGGGGGGGCCGGGCCCCCCTAAAAAAAATTGTCCGGATGATAAATTGGCTTGTTCATGTGTAAGGCCATTTAATCAGATCACATTGACAAAGTGGCTATTTGAATACATTTGCTTACGGAATCTTGAAGTTTCTTCGTCGGTGCTTCCGTCCATGCAACAGACGCAAATTTTTATTTTTATTTTTTTAACTATCTAGGCCTACCTTCTTAAAAATTAGCCACAAGTGTGTGTGGTGTCTTTTCCCCAAGCGGCAGGATGGATTTCTTTTTCATCCTATGCCTATCAAATTTGTTTCTTTCTGCCAAAATGAATCTTTCATGATATGTCACTTGTAATTGCTTAGATTTGCACGATAACATAAGCGTTTGAAACCTGACGTGCCAATTTGTCCTGGATAAAGTATATTTCATGTCGTTCTGGCATTCAAGTAAAGACTATTATACTAAGCTTGAACTATTTTATATGAATATGCATGAAACCAGATATTGCAGCGACCAGATCCAAACGCGAGATTTGTGGGATTAACAGTTTCTTTGAGTAAAATTAGAAGATTGGTATGGATCAGAAGAGCTTAAAAGGCTTCTCGGTTTCAGGCACACAGAGGCTTGATTTTTTACCCCTCAAAATGCCAAAAGCTCAGAGCTTCCGGGGGCTTCGTCCCCTGGACCCCCACCGGGGCCTCACCCCTGGACCCCACCATCAATGTTACAGAAAATGTTCCAGTAAACTAAGAAGATTTATATGGATCTGATTTCCAATAAGAGTGTGTCTAGTTCTCTGTTTTAGGCACATGGAGGCTTGATTTTTCAACCCTCAAAACGCAAACAGCTCAGAGCTTCAGGGGGTTTCGCCCCCTGAACCCCCACCGGGGCTTCGCCCCTGGACCCCACCCATTTTTGGTTTACCCTCTAATACAAAATCCTGGTTGCGCCGTTGTGCCCCCCGGTTTAAAAAATCCTGGATCCGCCCCTGTTATGCGTGTATACAAAAGCCAGCGTGGGATTAACATTTTCTAGGAGTCCTTTTTCCTTTTTCCTGTAAAATTAGACGATTGATATTGAGCAGAAGTGCTCTTTTCCTCTGTATTTAGGTACACGGAGGCTTGATTTTTCGACCCCAAAACGCCAAAAGCTCAGAGCTCCAGGGGGCTTCGCCCCCTGGACCCCCACCAGGGCTTCGCCCCTGGACCCCACCAGGGGCCGTGAGGCCGGCCCCTGGACCCCACCCCTGAAGTTTATTTTAGTCACAAATGGAAAAGCCTGTGTGCGCTGTGCAACTTTACACTTCAAAGTTCCTACCTCCATGTTTACACAAATATTTTTAACTTCAAGTTTTACATCGCGGATTTAAACTTATAGTACATTAAACGATTTTATGTAAGTCTGGTGATCTAGGGATTCGGGTAAAGTGTATAATAATTAAGGTGAGTGACCAGGCAAATTTCACGATATCACCTGGCCCCCCCTGTTAAAGTCATCTTCCTACGTGCCTGAAGTGAAGCCAGGAATAATCTACTTTTGTACACTCTGGCAATACAGTCCAGAGCCTGATCTCAACATTCAAATTAAGTCACAACTTGGTGCATTGGTTTTTGTAAACACAAAACAACAACAAACCTAAAAAACCAACAAAACAAAAAACAACAAAAAAACAAATAAAAAACCCCCAATCCTACTCATTTTTGAAGTAAACATGGCCTAATTTCATGGTGTTGCTTACCAAAGAGTTTTGTGCTTACAGCTCCCTGTGAAGCTTGATTTCTATGGGCCATGGCAGGGTGTTCGCCCCTTAGCCCCTTAGAATTTCACGACAAGCAGTGCCATGAAATTTGGCAAAGGTGACTTTCTATTGGTCACCTCTTTTATGATGGCAAGCAAGGATATTTGTTCTCAGTTAATTATGGAAACACATACACATACAAACAAAACATTTTTTTAATGATTATTATTTTGTGGTTGTGCAGTTAACAAGACATTCTGGACACCTTGCCCAATTCTTGGAATCATCTTCTCTACTCCTCACAGCCAAAGAAGACAATCACTTTACAATTCCACCCCAAAAATTATGTGCAAAAATTATTCCATTCCGGGGATGTTCAAATGAAGTCCAAATGTCTCTAGAGCCTTCATTATATGGAAATCTTTTTTCTAGTATTTTTCATCATTTTATCCCCGTTAATTTTATCAAAATGTCACTTGATGGATGTCGGTCCAGCCAAGAGGATCATCTGAGCAAGAATCAAAGCCAACATGAGATTCATTATGACCTTGCCAGGTTTGTTTTGCAACATTGGGAAGAAGCGATAGGTTGAAAAAGATAGAAATAAAGAAACCAGTGAGATTGTACTACCAGCAAAACTGAATTTATCAAGAATTCCAAACACTACTGGTGAAACCATTGAGATTACATGATCTACGTCTGACAGAAAGTTGCAAACACGAAGAGTGTCATCTGGTAACTGCCAGACTTCATCAGCAAGAATCATCTTACCCGAGTCCTTATGCACAAATACATCACCCTCCTCGTCAGCATTCTCTCTAAGAAACTCAGTTCTGTTAAAACATACAACAGGACAATGGCTCTCAACAAACGGTCTACAGAGCTTCAGAGACTCTTTTCTTGATGTGTTACTGAATGCTTCACCAGCCCTCTTAAAGACAATAACATGAATTTCATCTTGCCATATATGTAACCACTGACATTCACGTAATAAAAACCATCTGCGTTATAAACCTCTGGATGTAGTTGCAAACTGCCGATTGTTATACCCTGACAGACAGGCCACATTGCAGACATTCTCCATCTACCCTTAGAGGAAGCTACCAACATCACAGTAGAGTTTTCACAAGCATATGAATTTTCAGAGTTGTTGAAAAAATGTGTGAGACCCTCTTGAATATACTTGACAATGGAGAAATCAGCATGGATGAAAACATCCCTTTCTTGAGAAGTTGAGAATTCAACAAGTAAGGACATGTTATCTTGCAAAGTGAGGCCCATGATGTTGGATGACAAAATAACCTGCAGGCAGTTGTTGGTATAGTTGTACCTACTTTGAAACTCCCCACCTTGGTCTTGTGAAGGGAAACATTGACCTGTTTGCAGGCGAGTACCAGCTGGACACCAAACATTTCTACATATCCCAGAGAAGGGATCATATATCTGAAGATTACTACAGCTTCCAAGAACCCTTTCTCTTCAATGCTGTGAACCGTTTGTGTTGAGAAATAAAAGAGTAGGGTAATTGAGGATGAAGACTCCAATGGAAGCCGTTGCAGGTCACAAAAAGGGCTTTCATCTGGATAGCCATTACACTTGGCACAGTAGGCATTTTTCAACTGAATGTGGACTGGGAGAAATGAGTTTTTTGCAGCAGCGGCATGTACAATTGAGGTGTGGTTTCCACATAGGGGATCTGTAGCATTCTCAGGGCAAGTATCAATAAGGTCATTGAAACAAATATGGGGAGAACCTTGCTTAGAGGCTGGTGATACCAGAGTGTGCTTACTACACCACTCTAATAAGGTGAAGCCGGAAGGAGGTGGCAAAGGCCCTCGACATTGCATTAGTTTGAATGCCCATGGATTGATATGACTTGCAGGAACACTGTGACAGATTGTACAGAACACGTTCTTAAAAACTATGCTATGGGGTCCGTTCACCAACAGCATTGCAATCAGACCTTGGAACTCCAAAGAATTGTCAGTCTCGCAGTTTTGACGAGTGCTGTCTTCTGGCCAATTAGCAGGGCATCTTGAGACAACAGTGAAGTTGAAGATGTTTTCTTTTCTGTTTGCGGAAATGCAATCAAAATATGGAGAGTACTTGGACGTTAAGAGGGGAGGGTCAGTTTCATTAATACAGTGGTTCCAGTAGTCTAAGCAGCAGTCACCATAAATACTGCAGCTTTTGTCGCATCGACAATTTATCTTAGGGTAAATCACCTGCTGCATTTGACCAAAGTTTAACCTTGTTGTTGTATCTAAACATTTGGCTGTACACAATCGACTGGAATCCAGTGGACATGCCTTGAAACCTGGAAGGATATTAAAATGAAAGCCACAAAAAATAAATAAATAAATAAAGCTGCCACTTCAAGGGGCGATGATAAAAAGCTGATAATTTTAATTACATACAATAAATCAGATTTTTCTTATCTGTCGTTAGTATAAAACCGTCCTTCATTGCTTACCTAGACTTACATTACATACATTCTGCGAGTATTTTCGTTGTTCTTTAGTTAAGAAAAAAGACTTTCTCAAATCCATTCCCGTTTCCTTGGGAAGGAGTTTTGAGAAACATTTTTCGCTGTAGTGATCCCTTCAATAATCTACTTCACTTTGGGACACATTACCATAAATAATAAGATTTTCTTATTTTGTGAAAACTAAACATTGTGTGGACACATTTAAGACCACAGAGTGTCTGAAGTTACTGTAATGTGTGTTAGGTTCACACTTTGTATGTAGTGCTTGCTTACTGCATGCATCAGTGAAAATATTTAACAGTCGATAGTTAAAGGGAAAGTATATCACAGTGTTTCAGAAAAAATTACTTATCATTTTATAGTTTTATACAACAAACCTTCGAAAATGTCATTAAAATCAGCGGTCCCATTTTAGTGAAACAACAAAAAATAGTTTACATTTCATCGAGGATGTTCTACCTGCTCCTATCAGGCTTTATTTGATTGAGGCAATCAAAATAAGCAATTGTTGATTTGTGGGGTATTCACACAAAAGACTTTGGCAGTATTTCAGGCAGACATATTTTACTAAAGGAGTGGTACTGGTACATACTTAGTAGTCAGTAGGCTTTCAGATTTAAACTAATAATTATTTTAAAATAATACCAGTCCTGTGCTTTGGCTTTAATCATTTTTGTTATGATGCCATGAAGAATACAGATCTGGATGCACTTTTTTCAAAACTTTGTTTTAGATTTTCTGCAAACAGAAAAAAATCAGATTTATAATAGTTCACATAGAGTATGTTTAAAAAAAATGTATTTAGGGTATAAAAGACAACATATGACTTAGGCAGGTGAATTGCTTCAGATTCTAAAAGTGAATTTATTGAAATCTTAAAAGTACTGCCTTTACCTTTGCCAATCAACTGAATGTTTTTCTTTCAAGTATTAATTTTAAAAAAACACTTTTAAGAAAGTAATATTCTGAAACAGCACAAGTTCATTTCTTTAAAAGTTTTTGAAATCTTGAGGTTGGAACTACACCCTTCCAAAATAGAAACATTTCAGCTCCTCTGCTGGTATGAGTTATAAAAAGCTATACACTTTTCAAACCTGTTGAAATGAAATGAAAATGAAGTAGAAGCTTACCTGATATGTTGTAACGCAAGATGAGGGAACTCAACACTAGCCAAAATGAAGGTCTGAGAGAAAGGCCAAGGTGAACCATCTTGCAAACTTGTTAGTCATAAATACACACTACCCTTTCCCAAATTGTGGGGAGATATTCAGCAGCTAGTCTCTTTTCAATGAGTTTCAATTCAGTTTGAAGTCACATGCTGGCCATGTAGACCAATGACTTTCAGAGTGATTGAGGTGATCCAAAATAGTGACTGATGGGATCCTGGGCTGTTGCATGCGGCTAGCAACTCATCCTCTAATTGGGGGAAACACAGCATAAACATTAACCACTGATCTTGTCAATACAAATTTGATATAATAATTGTTCAAAGTGGCTAATGCAAAGTGAAGAAATGTATTGTTCATGTGAAGTCGTTGCACTGTGACTAGGATGTCATTCAACTCTCTAGAAACGTTGAAGACAAGAAATTCTCCGCGGGCAACAAAGTAAAGCTTTAAACGTCAAATAAATTCTTCTGGTTTATGCAACTTTGTAAACTTTTGAAATTGTGTTACCTGACCAAATGTCACTGGCAACAGCTGTGTGCCATCATATTAACATTTGCACGTTTTTGAAGTGCATTCCATTTATCACTTTCAAAGTCAAAATTACCTCCAAATTTGTTGAATAAATCACTTCTAGGAAAAACACATTAAAACTGTTTTATTAAGACTTTCATTATCCATTTCTGGTTTATTAGATAGCCTCAAGTGAAAGTACATGATTAATTACCAACTTATGTCAACTGTTCAAATTTATTTACAAAAATAAACCCACCCAAAATAATAGCAATAAATACTGACACAAAATAATATTCTGGCCTTTTTAAAGTCTGGCGAACACAATGGGAGGACACAGCTTGGTTTGGGTGTATACAGACAGATTTACCCAAACCAAGCAGGGCATTAACAATGTGTCCACTATATCTCAAATTGGCTTATAGAAGTTTTGTACTAGATTCATAAAACAAATCAGGCATTTGGACACCATTTTCCTGTAAATTCAGGATTTACGAAACCTTCAAAATGCATTCAATGACACAGTTCAAAAGGTTTAGCACCCCTCTTCCCAATCCTCAAATATCCCCCATCTAATTGAGCAAGTGTTTGAAAGATTCAATAATGCACAGCCAAGCTAACCATGCATTCTTGGCTTGGAGGTCAGGTGTATCACCTCAATCATAAACAGTTAGTTGTTAACGCTAAAGGATTCTGAATAATGTGGAAAGACTCAAAATTCCTTTACGGAGCCCGTCAAGGAACAGGTAAAACAAAAATGGATAATGTATTTTGTTGCATCAAAATTTCATTTTGTTCCCTTGAAATAATTTCTTTCCTTCAAATTACTATTTCGTTCCCTCGAAATAATATTTCATTCACTCATAATTATTTCCTTCCCTTAAAAATAATATTTTGGAACTTAACAGGTACTCAAATTGCATATCACAGACTGTGTAACAGCTAAAATATTTTAAGGTAACAAATGTATATTTTCTTATCAATTAAAATAATATAATACTTCAGTCTAGGTTACTTCAGTCCATCAAAATAGCACTGCGTTCCCACAAAATGATATATATCTTTCAAGGAAATGGAATGATTTTGAGGGAAAGAAATTACTTAAAAGGAACAAAATCCTAATTGTTTTAACCTGTTGAATTAAGTAGGGTTGTGAGATACAATAAATGTAACCAAAAAGATAGAATTGAAAAGAAAACATAACCCGTTCCTGAACACAATTTCATAAAGCCAATTTTCATGCCAGTAAAAGATTTGCAAGGAACCATTCACAAACAATACACATTAAGCCGTATTTTGATTAATAACCATTTCTGCTTAGCTAGGTTTTAAAGCTTTGCATGGTGTGCAAAGTAAAAAATAACTAAAAATTGTAAACTTGTGGGTACAACCATGTGTAAAATCTCTTTTGTGGGAGTGTTGGCTCTGAAAAGAACCGATGTGGTCTCGATGTTTTCGAACAGCTCACCTGCTCGTTTTCAGGAGAAACCTTGCTGTAGTGTTTTTTGTGTGTGTACTGTTTCAAAGTTTCCTGCACGGTTGCCGTAATTAGATGTAGGTATTTCTTATGGTGGGTGGCGCAAAATAAATTGGTCTTTTAATAACAGTACACCCAGAGGTTTTTATCCCAGTGAAAAATAAATCATTTTTTAAGTTAAATTGAAGGCAAGAAATACTTGGAATCACCCACAGTATAACACAGTTGTTGACTCCATGCATGTTAACAATGAGTGTGAATGATTGGATTGATAATTATATCTGAAACAAAACTGACCATCAACAATCAGCCAGAAACAGTTGTATTGCCAAGTTTCCAAAACTGACCATCAACAATCAGCCAGAAACAGTTGTATTGCCAAGTTTCCAAAACTGACCATCAACAATCAGCCAGAAACAGTTGTATTGCCAAGTTTCCAAAACTGACCATCAACAATCAGCCAGAAACAGTTGTATTGCCAAGTTTCCAAATGTCCAGAAGCTTTAGATTAGTTGCCATACAAAATGGGTCTCAATCAATGCTGAGAATTCATTCCATTATTAACAAATTTCTGATATATTTTTTTTCAATGTAAGGTTTTTTACTCAGTAAATTAAATCCAATATTTTAACAATTATCACACCTTACAACCAAAATGTAAACAATTCATAAAATCTGTAGCCAGATTTGAATGTTTGTCAGGAATCCAATCACATTCATATCAGGCTGACAGAAACATTTCTGAGCTTTCAGATGTAAACTAATTAGATTTAGTTTACCAGTTCTGTACTGGTATTTTTATAAAGCTGTCTGTGGACACATTTGGGTTCTTAACCACTTCATGTCAGTATTTGAATTCATTTTTTGTGCACTTTTTAACATGCTTTGTTTTATGTTTCAGCATAACTTCACGTCGATTTAGAAATCTCTTAATTGTCACAATTAAACCCTGATTAAATAATAAATGTTCTCTTAAAGTGCACCAGGACTTTTTGGAGAGGGATCACTTTAAGGGGGTGCAACTTTTTATTTCAAATACCAACTAATACGCCACAAGATAAATTGACTGGGTTAATCAAATTTGGGTTAAACAAAGAAAAATTTAATAGAGCGGGATTTTAACCTGGGACCTCAAGAATAACGTGCCGGCACTATATACAAAGTAGCATTCCCTTAAGGTGTTCCCCTGGCTGCCGCCTCCAAGGTTGTATCATAATTTAAAAAGAATACAACTTAATTCTTCTACAACACCAGGAAGTAGTATGAAGAATTTTAAAGGAATAAATTCAAGAGATAAGCCAAAAGGGTGACAAAAATGATGTAATTAAGTCCCAAAATAAATGACATAATGAGTCCAGCTGTTCATGTTGCACTCATTACTGATACCACATGTTGCTTGCAACTATTTTGTATGACGTGAAGTTAAGTACCTTATGTTTTGTTGTGGAAATGCAATATTCAATGTTTGTATTGAAAAAGAAAAGCCAAGTGTGTGAGAGATATACTTCTTATATCATACATACAAAAATGAACAGACCGATCCATTAAGCTCCGCCCAATTAATGCACTGGCAAGTCAGAACCATGCTAGAGTCTAAGCTCCGCCCCATTTATGCATTGACAAATCAGATCCATGCTAAGAGTCTAAGCTCCGCCCCATTAATGCATTGACAAATCAGAGCCATTTGAGAGTCTGACAAATTTCAATTTAACTACAACCTGTAAACTACTGCCATTCGGATAGCACAATGTGCCTTTGGAGCCTGGTGCACATTTTTTCTTCAAGGTTTATGTATGAAATCAATACTTTCTGGACTTGACTTTCACACGTTTCACAAAGTCTCAAGGTCCACTCAGTGTTATCAGTTTCTGTCATCAGAAATGTCTTTGAACAAAGAAATGAGTGATTTCTGATGAACTTACATGTACATACAATGGTATGTCAGCTTAGGAGCCAGAAGTAGCCCGAACCTTGTGCACACAGCGGATGTGAGTCTTACCAAGACACTGTGGGCAGAGATGCATGTGTCCATTCAACATGAATGCCATTGCTAAGGAATCACTATTGTGGGGGGAGCTTAATGATTCGGTCATTCTCTTATGAAAATAAAAAAATTCTTAGTGATGATGTCCTAGTGACAATATTAATGGTGCTAAACACCCACTAACCACACCAAGAAGTTCCAAACGACTGAATCCTGTTGTGACTTCTGTGTTACCTTCTATGTCTGTAGATGATGTTCGGCGAGTTCCTGCTATTTCTGGAAGAACATGAACTGTAGCTACATAAAGGAAGGTTCCAGCAGAGAATAACATGGAGATACCTGTGGCATTAAATGTAGACAGTGCTTCTTTGCTTGCCTGAAATAAATAATAAAGACACAAAATATCACTCAAAATTACTTTAATTATTTCAGTTTCCATTAAAGGATAAACAGCGCTAGCTAAACTTGAAAGTTACTTGTATAGATACACAAAAATAAAGATTTAATGAATGACAAAATTGATAAAAATGGGCCAACTTTGTGGTGCACCCATCGGGGAAGGGGGAAGTAGCTTTAGCTCCCCCTCCCCCTCTTTAATAGAGATTGTCAAAGTGGAAGGGCAATTTGTTATCTGAAGAAACATTGAATGAATTGATGTTGGCACACCAAGAAAACCTACTATACCTTTAGGAGTGTTTTATTTTGTATTTAACTTTAATCCCATAAAGGTAATTTCTGAGTGTGCCACTGTTAATAATGTCAATTGGTACTCACATGACTCAAACCAAAATATGTAACGAGAGTAGCAACTGGTGCTGCCATAGAGAAGACCATAAGGTGTTTGCGTATTCTAGTTCTCTGGTAGTTCTCATGCATTAAGAAGGTTACCAGACCAAACGCTGCTGGTGCCTGAAATTAGCAGATAAAAAGAAATACAACTTAGCATCAATGAAGCCTGGGTACTAGTATGCTTATATCCCACTCAGTTTAGGATATAGGCCAACATTTTGAAGCCAATACGAATTGACTAATCAGAGCGCTTTATGAGAATAAAGCTGTATACCGTATACTGTATAATCAGAGCTCCCATGTTTTGCTACTCGGGTTGGATTTGAACCCACTACTCCTGCATTCTAGAAAAGATCAACGCAAGACCACTGCCAGCTCAAATCCTGTATTGATTGATAACACCATCTCCACTGATATCCTCCAAAATCAAACCTGTCTTCAATAATTGAATTTCAAATGCGACTCATTCTACCAGACCTTCCAAATTCCCCCTGATGTTTGTGAAGAACTTGGGGCAGAGTGTAGTCATATTCAGCACACTCGAACACACCTTTGAAATATAGTTCAATGGGACATCTAAAGCATTTTCTTTTTCTTTGTTTCCCCTTTTTTATTCACAGTGATACTGATTGGTCAGACAGTAGGTAGGTGGGTTAAATATTAGATTATAAAAGGAAAAACAAAGATAATATTCTCTGCTGGGAGCTCTAGTTTGGTTGAAGCATAAATCATAACTCAAACTGTTAAAACCAGAACTTTACATAAAGAAGCTCTTTATAATTACAGTTCAGTCATATTTTAAAACTTCACAAATGAACAACTTACCTTATGAAGCATAATGGCAACAAATACAATCATTTGAACATCTGTACGACCCATTGCTGCTGCTCCCATAGCAATTCCATCCGCTAGTAATAAATTAACAAAATAACATTATTACAATACACAGTGCTTTATATCATATTTCCCGACCATTCTCTGGGAACCCATATGGGGCACTGCTTCACGTGGGAGAAGATGTTTCTCCTTCATGGACTTGCTGAAATGGGACACCGGCTTGACCAGCGCTGAAGAGCTGCGTACTTGCATGCTGGACCGGATCATTTGGACCAAGATCACTGGGCAGGCTCGAGATGCTGTATGGCTTTGACTTGATGATTGATTGATTGATTGATGGATTGATTGATATAAGCGTTAATTTCATAGAGCTGCACAGCACTTGGAATTTGCTTAGCACAGATACGTTTTGCTTAGCAGAATAGCATAAATGCAATGTGATGAATACTGTTTGTGACTGGTTCACAAGTATCTTTTGCTTAGAAAACAAAATGGTTAAGCAATTTGTTCTTTTTAATAGAAAATTGGCCCCAGGAGTTTCAAAACAATAATATGGCATGTTCCCCCAAAAGTAACATAACCCATTAGACTTCTTGCACATGTAGCCATAGCTGAAGTAAACCAATAGCAATGTATGCACATTGGGTTCCTAAATACCTCCCGCCAATGATGCACTTTCTTTACCTCAGTGAGGGCGCTGTATTGTGAGCTTATTATGTGGAATTCAAGGGAGTCTATTTATCAACTCAACTCAAGGTTGGCCGAGTGGTTTCTTCACCTCTGTGGACCAAAGTTCAAACTCCATCTCAGACCAGAGCCTTGTATGGAGTGGGTTTTCACTTTTCAGTCTCCATTTGGGGTTTTACCCATTTGGGGTTTTACCCATTTGGGGTGTCCCCCCCCCCCCCCACCACTTCGAAATTTGACATTTATTATCTTCTCCTCACATATTTCTCAAGGCCTATGGGGTTACAGTGCAAGGCACTTTACAGGGTTGATTACCAGAAAGATAACCATAATATAATACCTGCTGCATGTACAACTAATCCTAGCGTTGCTGTAAACCCAACTCGGCTTGTTCTCCCTTGATTTTCACCTTCTCCTACAGAGTAAACAAAATGCACATATAAAAGTGTCTGTAACTTGTATGCACTCATCACAACAACAAAAATGAAACACCAGAACATTGAGAATGTATTTGAAATGTGACGTCATTGAACGCTTTTGGATTCTTATAAAATTTGCACTTGAAGTGTATCAAATACAGTGGCATTTGACACCATTTTAACGCAAGGTTAGAGACTTGTAATTTGTTTGCAATTTTCATAAGGACTCTATTGGAAAATGAGTGAAACACAAAACTGCATATGACCTTGGAGCCCCTCTTTAATGTGTGTTATGGACCCAGGACACTCATAATGAAAGACAGAGGCTTGCCACTATGGTAGTAACAGCTAATTACACCACAATGCCTCTGAACATTTACAAAGTGCAATATAAATGGGACGTCTTCCATATCTCACCTATACATGTATGTAAAAATAAGTACACATATCATGTATGCAGTTTCTGTGAAGTATGTTTATATATATACCATTGAGTAAAAATGGTAAATGTATGTTGAAAGGGAAAATGTAACTTGTCATTTATTCAGCATTGTTGAGTTGGTGCTAAACATAGAATGCACAAATTTAATCATGTAACACCTTAAGAAAGATTTTTGGTTGAACAAAGACAAAAAGGGCGGTAATATGTTATGATCTCTTATGGCCTTAGAGGCTCTGAAAAGAACTTGAGTAAAATAACTCGACTCTACATTTCAAATGATATGTATTTTCTTTAAATTAAAGCTATTCAGATTAATCAGATAAATTTCTTTGAAAATTTGTTTGCAACTGTAGAATCCGATTCTTTCCAACATATTTTCAAAGGTTTTTTTTAATGAGCAAACTAACCTGACATCTGTGAATGTGAATGAGCATGGGAGCCTCCAATCTGATCAACAAGCAGCATAAACACAAACCCCAGTACTAACGACACCCCTATTACATAATGAAGCTCTTCCTCATTGCTCTTGCCATGACTGTGATGATGGGCTTCACCATTTGCTTCTGGGGGGTTTCCCTCTGCTGGTTGTGCAACTAGTGCTTGGCCATCTGGTGCCACTGCTGGAAGATTCACACCTCTGTGCACATGGGATTCTGAGGTAAGGTGACAAAAATCAATGCAATATCTATTTAAAAAACAAGAAAGCTTTTGTATCATTTATCAAGTATTAAACACCAAACAATAGTATCAAATTATTTATGCATTACATATTTAATTAGGATTCAGGATTGAATATTGCCACTAGAGTAGACAATAGGAACTTGAAGCTCATAGACATTTCACTGCTTCAAAAATACATCTACATGACTAATACTACTACTAATAATAATGTATAAAGACTACAACTATTGCCTTTCTTACAAAACTTGATGGAGGACATTTTGACTTACAAATGTAAAAATAGTTCAGACAAAGAATTTGTATATTGTACTGAAAATACACTCGACCACCAGACTTAATTGGTTGTTAAAATGACTGAATTACTGGACTTGGGCCAATGGTCTAGCAATTATTTTGAGCTTTACTAACTCTCCTACTCTTGAAGACATTTTGCAGTGAGTTGACGAACCATTTGCAACTATCCAACTGCCTGTGTTTTGTCTTGGACGCGCACACACCCTTTCAGTTAAAACCATTCCTCACAGTCAACTTATTCAGATATTGACAAAACTCAGCATTCTCAATGTTTTATTTCCAGCTAGAGCCTAGATACTAAGGTATTCAAAAATGTACCTTCTGTGCCTTCAAATAAAGCATGGACACCCTCTGGAATGATAACAGCCAGTGCAGTTCCAACAAGAAGACCAGCTCCAAGAACTGTCACAAATCTCAACTTACCCTGTTGTACAAAAATAGAGAGTACAGAAATAGCCTGGGTTAAAATGAAATTTCTCAAAATAATGTATCCTTCCATATTTAATGACAAATGTGGTTTGCATAAAGCCTGATTGGTAATGAGTATGCAATTTGTAATGACCAACAAAGAGGATTTAACTGCGTTTGACTTTTCAATTTTCTGTGGCACAAAAACCAAAGAAAAGAGAAGAAATCTTGCTTGTACATGTAGGCTATATGTAGGCATGCATTGTCTGTAAAAATGAGGAAAAGGCTAAACATTGTAATTGTGACTGATCATTTATGACATACCTGTACATGTGACCCAGTTTGTGAATGCAGTAGCTACACACATGTACTCCTAAAGCAAACCTGGCATTTCATCTGTGAGAGGATCCATGTAAGACTATTTTTATTTTCCATTGGAAAACCTTAAAGTCTATGATAAACTTTTGAAGGGGCACCAAAGTCATTAAACCAGGGTAATAAAGGCCAATGAGGTTAGTGGTTCCAATGGTGTAACCATCTTCATAGTTCAAGGCCTCTAGGTCAATCCCAATAGTCAGTGATAGTTGGGCTGATTCTATAGTTTGAGCAAACCAGAAACATGGAGGTACATGTACCTCTTTGGTTAAATCATCAAGAGGTAGCTCCAAGCTTCTCTTCAGGCCCAAATATTGGGATTGACTCTGCCATTTTCTGATTTACAGATGTGCATGTGATGACAAACTGTATGACTTCGCCATTCTAGTTAGTAGTCTTTAGTCAAGGCTGTATTCAGTCATCACACACAGCGCCACCACCACGGAACACAAATCAGCAACAAGCAGCACGGAATAAAACAGCGCGCTGCAGCAGCATGAAAGAGACTCAACAATTTCGCTGTTTCAGCGAATAGAATCGGCGCTTGTGATCATGCACATCAGTAAACATCATGGAGCCAACGTTTAATAGAGTGACTGTCAGCTCTGAGATTTTTCATAAAATTACACCAAAATAAGCTTGGACAAAATCGCAACTCGTTTTAATGTGCTCTGAAAATTGGATAATGGTAACAACTAGGGGGGAAATTTTGACATGTCAACATTTCGAGAAAAAAAAGGAGTACAGCGCCCCGTAACTGTGTCTAGGGCTACCATTTTCCTACTCCTAGAACTATGAGGTTCGATCCGGGAGACAATAGTGCGCGGATCGACCCTCATATAGTTCTAGGAGTACCATTTTCCTAGATATCTGATGTGACTTTTCCCTAATATTACAATTGAATGCTGTTATTTAAAAATACTGTAACGGACATTGCAACCGCCGGACAAACCGCCGGCGTGAGAACGCGCTCTCTCCAGAGATTGGACCGGAAGTGTGGACTATAAATAGACTGTTGCGTTCGCGCCGGCGGGAAAAACGTTGGCCAGGAGCCAAGATGATTGACGCTTTGCTTTGTGTGTGGATTAAAAAGGAGTGTGTTGTAACGTTGAGTCACCAGAGACCAGAGTTGTTACAAATAAAGTTGTTTTTCCTCCAGTTCAGTCTCGGGCTCCCCTTTTCTTGTTGTTCGACAGTATATAGAAACAAGGACCCTTAGGCCGTTCGCTACAAATGGTGGCAGCGCTCGGATTTCTGAAATGGCAAGTTACGGATCATCAGGAAGGAGTCTCGAGGACGAAATCAGCGACATCTCCATGCAAATTGAATATATGCAGCGGTCGCTGGGGAACAAAACGGGTATGTCCCGACGCAGCAGAACCAACCCGAGACGGGATGATTTGACGACACCGGCTCCGTTCAAGAACATGTCCCATAAGGTAAGAGGATCAGCGCCTGGGGCAAGTGTTAAAGATTCAGGGCGTCGGCAGTTTCAAGACGATGTAAGAGCACAGTGGAGGATGGCGTGCAGCGAGCCGCCAGACAGCAACGATGACCAAAGCGATAGACTTGGGTTGAGGTGCCACAAATCTCCGTTCCTTCTCCCCGTGGTTAGCGCTGGTTGTGAGCCACAATCCGGGGACGCAGGGGCTGCCGATGAACACACGGAAACCCCCAAAGGCGGTGGTCCGGTGATTAGGGCGGCCCATCGTCCTGTGAGTGTGGCAAACACCAGGCTGACCCCGAGGATAAAGGCTCCTGAGTTTGATGGTTCCTTTTGCATGGAGGACTATATTGTTCACTTCGAGAGAGTGGGACAAATTAACGAATGGAATGACCAACAGATGGCTGACTACTTATTGGTGGCACTGAAAGGGCAGGCGCTTGAAGTGGCTTGCTCTTTACCCAAGGAGTCACAGTCTAACTACAAGGAATTAGTTAAAGCTCTAGAACGCCGGTTCGGCACAGAGAGACAACGGATACGCCATCGTGCCGAGCTGACCTCGCGGAAAAGACACTTAGGAGAGACTGTGGCTGAACTCGGACTGGCAATAAGAAAGTTAGTTCGCAGAGCGTACCCAGATTGTGGTATGACCTTTCAGGAGGATTTTGCCATCGAACAGTTCAAGAACGCTCTTGATGATTACGAACTGAAACAAGCTTTATTTCAGGGAAAGCCTACATCATTAGATGAGGCGGTGGAAATCGTGGCAGAAGCGGAGGCATGGCACAAGGCAGAGAAAGTTGGCCAATCACGTGTATTGCTACCTGAACTAACAAAGAAAGACGGCGGGTGCCCCACTACCATTGAAGACCTAGCTGATATGCTGCATAAATTGATGGATGCCCAACAGCGTCAACTGAGGCCCGAAAGGAAATCTAAGGATTGGAAGCCGGGATGCTGGAATTGTGGGAGTCTGCAGCACTTTCGAGCGGAGTGTCCAACCCCTGCCGCCAACTTAATGGCATTAAACAAGAATCAGCTGGGCTTGTGAGCCAAAGGTCAGCTGGTTATAACCAGAGGCTCGAGATCAAACCAACATCGCCGCCGGTGGCGGCAGTCCAACCGCCGGTATGAGTAACCTCACCACTGGTGCAGGTAGTCCAACCGCCGGTATGTACAGCCTCACCGCCGGTGCTGGCAGCCTCATTGCCAGTACAGGCTTCCCCACCGCTGCCACAAACTATTGAAGAACTGACGCTGCATTCCTTGAGCCGGTGGACAGTGTTGCCGTTTTGGTAGACCATCGGCAGACGAATGATGGAACGGCGAGCGGGTTGCTGGCTGAGATCCCAGAACATCTGACAGCACTATTCGAGTCTGGTGGCGAACACCTGTCAGCCTCAGAGAAAGTTTTGGTGATGTGTTTTCAACGGGAGATGGGGACATTGGAAAAACTAACCTCACAGAACACCACATTACGACAGGAAATGCAGCTCCCATCCGGCAGAGACCAAGAAGGGTGCCCCTGAGCCAACGAGAGGTGGCTGATAAAGAAGTGGATAAGATGCTTGCTCAGGGAGTTATTGAACCTTCTGAAAGTCCGTGGTGTTCACCGATCGTGTTGGTCAGAAAGAAGGACGGCTCTGTGAGGGTGTGTATCGACTACCAGAAGTTGAACGAGGTTACCACGAAAGATGCACATCCTCTTCCCCGCATAGAGGATAACCTGGACTCTCTGGCGGGATCACAATTCTTTTCCACTCTTGACCTAGCCTCCGGGTATTGGCAGGTCAAGGTTGCTGCTGAGGACAGGCACAAAACGGCTTTTAGCACTGGAAGAGGTGGACTGTACCAGTTTGTGACCATGCCATTTGGCCTTTGTAATGCGCCCTCGACCTTTGAACGCCTGATGGAGCGAGTCCTTGCTGGATTACAGTGGCAGGTAGCAGTGCTGTATCTCGATGATATTATCGTCTTCGGAAATGACTTTGAGGAGCACATGCAAAGACTGTGTCTGGTGCTGCAGAGGCTTAAGGAAGCAAACCTAAAACTAAAACCCAAGAAATGCAAGTTCTTTCAAAAGAAGGTGGAGTTTTTGGGTCACGTAGTTTCGCCAGAGGGAGTCACAACTGACCCGGAGAAGGTTCGCGCAGTACAGGAGTGGGCTCAGCCAATGACTGTGACAGATGTCCGAAGTTTCCTGGGACTGGTGTCATATTACCGACGGTTTGTCAAAGGATTTGCCGCAATCGCAAGACCACTACACCTCCTAACCGAGAAGGGAAGGCAGTTTAAATGGACAGCAGAGAGCCAGGAGGCATTTGAGCAGTTGAAGTACTGTTTGACATCCGCCCCAATACTGGCCTACCCAGACCCGGGTGAACCATTTGTGCTTGACACGGACGCTAGCGGATTTGCAGTTGGTGCTGTGTTGTCGCAGATTCAGGGAGGCAAGGAGCGTGTGATAGCATATGGCAGCAGGTCACTGACAAAGCAGGGAAGGAATTATTGTGTCACGAGACGTGAGCTCTTGGCCGTGGTCTTTTTTATGAAGAAATATCATCACTACCTGTATGGGAGACATTTCCGTGTCAGGACCGATCATAGACCACTGAAGTGGCTATACGGCGTGAGAGACCCCGAAGGACAGTTGGCCAGGTGGCTACAAAAACTTAGCATATACAATTTCATCATCGAGCATCGTCCTGGAAGCCAGCACGGCAACGCCGATGCCTTGTCGAGGAAGTGTTTTTCTAGCTGTGATCATGAAGACGGAGAGGAGATACCCCAAGGTACCGTGCTAGAGATTGAACACGTTCGTGGTAGCAGGCTGCCGGCACAGGCAGCCTCACCGGTGCAGGTAGCCTCACCGCCGGTACGGGCAGCCTCACCGCCGGTAGCCTCTCCGCCGGTACAGGTAGCCTCACCGCCGGTACAGGCAGCCTCACCGCCGGTAGCCTCGCCGCCGGTACAGGCAGCCTCACCGCCGGTACAGGCAGCCTCACCACCGGCTTATGCTGCATTGCAGGTACAAGCTTCGGCTCCCAAGGTGGAACCTGACCTAAACTGTGACAATATTGCACGCTTTCAGCAAGAAGACAGCGAATTGAGAGAGGTGTTGGAATGGGTCGAAAAACAGCAAAGACCACTGTGGGAAGATGTGTCCAGTAGGGGCTTGGAGGTAAAGTTTTGGTGGGCCCGTTATGAACAGCTGGTGATGAAGCATGGGATCTTGTATATCCGCTGGGAGCCAACAAGACCAACTGACAGTTGCCGACTGAGAGTATTGACGCCTCAAGGCATGCGGTCAACCGTTATGAAGCACTTTCATGATCAGAAAACTGCAGGCCACCTGGGAGTGGCCAAGACTTTCTCAAAATTGTGTCGCAGCCACTTTTACTGGCCGTCAATGCGCACGTCGGCACGCCGATGGGTCCAGAATTGCCAGGAGTGCCAGAGATGCAAGCCCACAGCGAGAGCCAAGAGAGCAAAGATGGTTCATTATCAAGTTGGAGCAGCAATGGAAAGACTTGCCGTCGATATAATGGGGCCTCTTCCAGTCACGACCCGTGGAAACAGATTTGTGATGGTAGTTGGCGATTACTTCACCCGGTGGACAGAATGCTATGCGATTCCAGATCATAAAGCTCCAACTGTGGCCACTAAACTTGTGGAAGAATTCATAGCAAGATTTGGCGTCCCTCTTGAACTTCATTCCGATCAAGGACGGGAATTTGAGTCAGCTGTCTTTGGAGAGATGTGTTCCCTCCTTGGAATAAAGAAAACACGGACTTCACCCTACCACCCTAGATCAGACGGGATGATTGAACGCTTCAACAGAACCATTGAGGCAATGCTACGGGTATGGGTGGATGACTCGCAGACAGATTGGGATGACCACTTGGCCCTGTTGGCAATGGCTTATAGATCGTCAGAACACGAGACTACAAAAGAGACGCCGAATGCAATGATGTTGGGCCGAGAGGTTCGCATGCCAATGGATTTGCTCGTCGAGCCAGTCCCAGGTGATGTGCCCACAGCCACTACTGCTTATGCACAGCAGCTTCAGGATAAACTTGTAGCTGCTCATGAGATTGCCAGGGAAACCACAAGCACAATGATGAGGCACAGAAAAGGCACTATGACAGAAATGTTAAGAAACAGCTGTATGACAAGGGAGCAGTGGTTTGGCTCCAGAACAAGATAAGGAAGAAAGGAAAATGTCCCAAACTAACCAGGAGCTGGTGTGGACCATTCGTGATAGTGGAAAAACTGTCAGATGTTGTGTATAAAATTCAGAAGTCCCCTCGATCTAATCAAAAGGTTGTACATGCAGACAGAATGAAACTCTGTTATGGAAAGTCGAGTGAAGACTGTGGGTTTCGTGGGCTTCGGCAGGCACAACAAAACTCAACCAGCACTGCACAGAGCCCTACCTCCGGTATGGGAAGCCCAACCGCCGGTATGGGCAGCCCAACCGCCGGTATGGGAAGCCCAACCGCCGGCATGGGAAGCCCAACCGCCGGCATGGGAAGCCCAACCGCCGGTATGGGAAGCCCAGCCGCCGGTATTGGAGGTCCAGCCGCCAATGCAAGCATTACCGTCGGTACCCAACTTCCCGTACCGAATAATGATGGAGACCCGTCCACCTGTACACCGTGCACACGCCGAGGCAGAGCCGTGAGAAAGCCACAGCGATACTTGCAACAAATTTTCGTTTCCAGTGAGAACGGAACGCATGACGGTTGGCCACTAGAGGGCGGGCGTGCATGTAGCAATGCTTCAAATTTCTGCCAGTTGAAGAAGAACGCACATTGTGGTACTTCTCCCGACATGGACATGATGGATGACGATGTGACAGCTACCTATGCTTGCAGAGTGTGTGAACGCACGTATGGCTCGTCCTATACAAGGAGACGTCATGAGAAAGCAACCCACGAAGGAAGGGTCTACAAATGTAAGCTGTGTGACAGCAAGTACCGCCGATCGGACTACTTAACACGACATGAACGAATCTCTCATGTTGGGGACACACATCCAGCAACTGCCGTGACTACTTCTGCCGCGGGGGCGCACACCGCCGCTGGCGTGAGTGACATCAGGAGGATCGCATCACATGATGGAGTTGTTTCGTCTGCAAGGATATACATGAACGGACAATGGTATACGGCCCGGACCTTGCAAACTGCGGGGCTCATGGAGTGCCCCACCCCGGCGGAGTTCTTGAGAGCCGACGGAGTCGATAAGGGGGTGCAAACAGAAGCCACTCTCATGCGGGAAGAGTTTGTAACGGCCATGGTGGAGACGGTGGAGGACACCAACACCGGAGTCCGTACCGTTCGCCGGACGGAGTCATCGGGTATAAAGTAACCTAGTGACGTGCTGTGGAAGACATGGACCAGAGGGGACCCCCAGCACAGTGAGACAGATAAATAAACATTGTTTTGTTGTTAAATTAAGAAATGCGGTTGTGGGTCTCACCGCCGATTGTTGTATCTTTGGTGGATTCTGGGTCACCAAATTGGGGACCAGAATCAACATTGATCATCATTCCCGGGGAAACTCCAACCAGTTACAAGTAAAACCTGTTGAACTATGTTAATCACCTGCCTATCCAGGAGTATAGGCTAAACTAAGGAGGGAGTGATGTAACGGACATTGCAACCGCCGGACAAACCGCCGGCGTGAGAACGCGATCTCTCCAGAGATTGGACCGGAAGTGTGGACTATAAATAGACTGTTGCGTTCGCGCCGGCGAGAAAAACGTTGGCCAGGAGCCAAGATGATTGACGCTTTGCTTTGTGTGTGGATTAAAAAGGAGTGTGTTGTAACGTTGAGTCACCAGAGACCAGAGTTGTTACAAATAAAGTTGTTTTTCCTCCAGTTCAGTCTCGGGCTCCCCTTTTCTTGTTGTTCGACAGTATATAGAAACAAGGACCCTTAGGCCGTTCGCTACAATACAATTATTTACCAATATTGTTACAAAACAACAGACTTGACAATATTGCATATCCATTGACTAGCCCAGGTTTGACTCCTCCGTTGCATACAATGCGACATCATCGGCCGGGCGGGCTGTGGGCGGAGCAAGGGTGCGAACATTTCAATGGTTGCTCTATCTGCTCCGCCCACAGCCTGGCCGGCCGATGACATCGTGATTTGATTGGCATGATCGAGATCCATCCAAAAAGGCTGCGCTCAGTACATATCGAGGAAAGTAATTCGGAGGAAGCCGCTCAATTATTGTTTGAAATATCTTTTTAAAAGGTTATTTGTTTCGTTTAACTTTAAATAAACATCCAAAACACCCATGGCAAGCTAAGAGGTAGGTAAACAGCTGGCTTAAACCGCCGACCCATCCGTAGGGAATGCACTTTCAATTTTTTATCGCTTAGCAACGGATCAGTTGGCCACATAAGACAAGTGACTGAAGTGGTGCTTATTAATAAAAGCCAGTCAGGGAGGGCAAAGAAAAAACCACGCATGATTCAGTCAAGCAAATTTTGTTGAGTTAATTTTTAGAAAAAAGGAGAAATATAAAATAATAAGAAACTCTAAAATAAATAAAATTTTTATAAAATAGGCCTAAATCAAAGTTCAAACAGCGCATATCAAAATCAATGCTTAAATTATTTAATTTTTTTTAAAACTTACCTCAGAAAGGGGCACCGTGAGTGGTATTGTTCCTGCGACAAAACAACCAACTAACATGGCAAATGAAAGTGCCAGTATTCCCCACGCATCCTCCATCGTCAAATATTGGAATCAAATTCGTGAAAAATGAATAGTAACCAAGCTGATTATACAGAAAAACTACTGCAATGTCACGTACGTACTGCTGTCAACGTGTACTAGGCCTATACTCAGATGGCAAAAGGTGTTGTGCAGGATTTATCTGCAAAATAGTCTGGTAACCCAGCAGTGTGAAACCTAAAATATGTGGTGTGGTTCACGGTACGAGACCATAATTCATTAAACTGGTCTGTTTTACGAAAAATTGAATTTACTGATACTGTTTTCGAACACGTTCCTCCTTTTAAATTCAAAATTAATCAGGGAATAAACCATTCAAATCATTGTGTTAAATAGGCTGTAATTGATAAAGCTGGGTTTTGTTGTCATGGGAAAAGTTTAATTCAGTTGATGTTTATTTGTTTGTTAAATTTCCTTAGTAGTAATAAAACAGCCGTCAACTATCAGTACACTAATCACAAGCCCAACGTTGGCGGCGTTGTTAAATAAACCATTTTCCACGTACCAAACTCTCGCTGTTGGAGCTCGCTTGCAAAAGTCGCATGCTTCATTTCACTTCGCAACATTTTTATCTGATTTAGAGTCCTCAAAGTGAAAATATCGGAAGCAGTTTTCGTGGTTTAGAAGAGGCTCTCAATTAAGAACTAAGGCTTAACTGATTTCATCTGTAGGGGAAGCTCAAGATGGTAATTCAGATGATTTATATTATTTTAATGCTCTCATTTCTCAATTGACAATTTAATTGCATCAAATCAATGATCAAGAATTAAAAACTAAAGAGTGGACTCGATCGAGTCGTAATGATGAATGCTTAAAATTAACTGATATTCCTTCCTAATGGTTTGACCAACCAAGAAACCGGTCAATTTTCATCGCAACTAAGAACTAAGATTATTAAGCTTATAAATTATAGTTATAACATGGCATGGTTTAGCTGTGATTAGTAGCTATGAGTATGTATGATCTTCGAGAGGATCGAGTGATTCGAGGTTAATAGTAATACGATGGCTTGGTCGTCAGGTCATGTTGATTAGCTCTCCTCGGCTTTTAAGTCTATTATTCAGAAGTGGACTTTGCTGAGTACCAGTGTAGATGTAGACCTTTCGCTGGGAACGGTAGCACACGGTCCATAAGTATACTGATTGAACTTGCGAAGGACAACGTTGCGTTGAGCACGGAACAATGAAATTGTGTACAGAAATGGGAATGGTTAATGGTAGGGTAGGGCAAAATTATTTCATTCTTGCTTAATATTTAGGAATAAAAATAGTGTTTTTTTGCAAACGGACTGGACCTACGTTATACTTTAATACATTATAATTTATATTGAATCTTTCATTGTTCATCACCAGGCACACACCATTCTCCTTATCCAGCCAGGCCCAGCCGAAACAAGAACCTACTCTGACTATGACTCTGTGAAAGATTGCATGGAAGGTGAGGACTTAGGTGTGCTGAACAAGATACAAAAACAATCAGACATTATGTATGCAGCACGTTCTACTCTAGTGCACCAAACTCAAGTCTTGAGCAAAACACTTGACCAATAACCATCATTGCTTTATCCCAATGGAGGTAAAGCTACAAGTAAATGTAAAGAGAATGGAACTATGATTTCTAGCAATGTTTGGCAGCAGTATGTGCCACCTCACCTTGTATCCCTTTCAATTCTAAACCAAACAACTAACAAAGAAAGAGGCACTCTGCATCACAAATAAAAAATGAACATTAAACAAAACATGAGCAATAATTCAAATGAATTGTTTTGTTGATAGTTAAAAACCTGCAAATTGATGTGGTTTAGAATGCATGGAATTTTCACAACTTAATGTATTGTACACAAATATTACATACATGTAGGTAATGTTTTCAAATAATTATTTAAATTTTCAGAAAGTCATGTCAGCATGTGCAGTTGGTTATTAAATTCTTATAACAATTTTAAGAACAAACTCTGAATTTGTCAAATTTTGTTTCAGGAGTTTGCAAGATTTATGAAGAGCATCTGAAGAGATGTAACCCTAACAGTCCCTCCATCACGTATGACATTGGTCATCTGTTCCAATTCATTGATGACTTGAAAGATCTCAGCTGTCTAGTGTGAGTATAGCCGCCCTCCCCCCACCTCCCGGGCCCCGTTTCCCACCTCCCGGGCCCCGTTTCCCACCCTTTATCACATATGGCATTGGTCATCTATTCCAATTAATTGATGGCTTGAGATATATGATATGATATATGATATGATAGTTCACTTTATTTCCATAATCAAGATTTAGTATTAGGCAAAATAGCCATACAACATTGCAAATTAAATATTTGTAGTAAATGACAATTAGAATTAAATTAATTAAAACTAATAATTAAGTTATGTAAAAATACATAACATCAAAATTACTATAATATGCCAACAGTAGACATTCACAATGGAGGGGGCTCAATTAAAGCAATGCTTGTTGTGAATGAGCTCCCTTTTATAAAGAAAACATGTAAATTCTTTAGATACAAAGTATCAGCTGTTTAGTGTGAGTATAATCCCCCACCTCTTACATACCCATCCCTCACCTGCCCCCACCCCTCCTTCCCCCAACCCCAGCCCAACTCGTAGCATTTTAACAATAACTATTTTGTCTTAACCTCTCACTAAAAGTACAGCAGTTGTGAAAATAAGAAAAGAGTAGCTATGGTCTTGTCAACATTCTGAGCTACATGTACCTGTGGATCTGTTGTATAGCTAAGATTTACTTTATCTTCTATCATTTCATTTACAAGTTATTCTTCACATGTAGGAGTGGACTCTCATTCCCAACGTCCTCTGTTTCACATCTTTCTGAATCCTCATAACCTCCCCCTTCCCTTATTCTTAAGTCCTGCTTTCCACCTCCTGTGGCTGCCCAGCAAGGCTTTTAATCATTATTGGTTCTGTTGTTTTCTATTACTGCTGGTGTGTTGGGCTGGTCAACTTGGGTGTGGATAATCTTTAATGTTCCCTGAAGCGACCTATCAAAATAAATGCAATCTTTCTAAAAAATCCCTTGTGAAAAAATTATGCATACACAAGAGTCATTCATAACAGCTGTTGCATAATTGACTAATTCACAAACTCACCCATAATTAGCTATCCATAATAACATTGTAACCTAATCTGTGCAAGCCTTGATAAAAAGTTGGGAAGGTAGTGCATTCTGCTCTACCAGACAGGCATCCTAGTGGATGATACCCATGCCTACATCCTTAAGGACTGTGAAGGGGGTAACCCTGTTTCAGCCCCAGGAGTAGGAGGCAACGTGCCCCTGGTGTCAATTGATTTGGGTCGATGGCCCAAATCAGTTATGTGTAGCCCTCACCTTGAGTGGCCGTCCGTGGCCTTGTGAGTTGGGCGACATCTCATATAAAAAAAAAAAAAAAAAAAAAATCATTGATATGTTGACTTTGTCATCTTCTGTCAATAAAAGATCTAGATTATTTCTGAATTTTTCCAGAAATTGTATTTATCAGAGCCAATCAGCTTCCATTTACCTCGTCATGGTGATGGTGCCCTTATAAAATGTTCCTCGCAGTCTGTTCAGGGTTTGAATTTTTTGCTGAAAATTTGTGAAACTGTACATTTGTAATGTTAACACTTTCATTATTAATAAATGACACTGTTGGAAGTCCAAAACTCGTTGTAGCTTAAGTCTAAACAACGACACCAAATAGTTATGATCAGGGCCCAACTTCTATGCCTTACATACTGTGGAATTCTGCGCTTACATAATTATCAGAATCCATGTCATGCATTTTGCTTCAAGTCCTTTATCCTGTGCACATTAACCCATCAAGTTCTGTAGACAATTACACCTCTGCACTCAAAGGAGAACTAATGTTTACTTTAAACCAATAATTTCAAGGTTTTTTTATTCTTCAAGCTTAGCATGAGGCATCTTTATGTAGATCGACAGCATCCGTTTCCCCCATGCATATTTGATATCAATTTATGTTTTTTTATTATTTCTTTTTTTCTGTTTTGTGGGAAGGCATCGTTTAATTTTCCAGCCATCTTTCATAAAATGAAGATCCAATTTCTGGTTTTGTGGTTAATACATGTATGTGACTGTGTCTTGTATTGAACGATGAGGGATAAGTGTTCACTTGAGTGACTTCTCTATTTGGCTGTTCCCATTCCGGCAGGTTGGATAAGAAGACAATGACGTATCTTCCTTGCAACAAAGACTGGGTCAAAGAGAAGATCTATGTTCTATTGCGGAGGCAGGCCCTCAAATGATCATGAAACGGGTGAGGGTGAACCACAAAACTAGAATCAGCTTAAGGGGAACTGGGCAATGATGCACTGTGTGTGGCATGGCAAATCAAAACATTCTCTTCATATTTTTCATCAAAATTTCACTTTATGCATGAACACAATTCATCTCCAGTCTCTAGCTTTTGTGGGCTTTCATTTCAAATACATCTTTCTTGTAAGTGACCACAATCTGTTTCATTTGCTCTAATCTCTTAGTATTCACCAATCATAGCTAACAGCTTGTGTGTTTGTTTTATTACCAATCATTCTGTTCGCACATTCCCTCAGTCTTCAGCAAATTTGTCTTAGTTTCATGCTATACTTTTGTATGTTTACTGCCTTATACACATCATGATCCACCATTTGCTGTGGTTTGTGCACTTTTATTTGGTGTTGTACTTGTATTAAAGAGTGTATTTAGTTACTTTTTTATTCCTGGTGAAGTCAAGGTCTCAAGCTCAGATCTGAATCAGTCAGAATTTAATACTTCTTTGAAATTCAGAAAGAGGCATCTAGAAAAGCAGCTTTGTGTTATGTTCATTTTTGTGATTGTATGGCAGCAACGATTGTTTGCAATTGCTTGGCAGTGTAGAAGTGAGTGTACAGTTCAGGCTGCATTTTTATATTACTTAATCGTGGATTAAAACAGTCACTCTTGAAAAATGAATGGTTTGTATGGTTTCATTAAACGAATGTGAATGTCTGCACAGCTTATTTGATTGGAAGCAAACCTTTCACTGCAGTCTCCTCCCTTGCTCCTTCCTGTACCCTCTTCTATCATCTTCAATCTTTCTGTTTCGTGGCTGAGATCATTTTCTTCTTAAGATTACTTTTATTTGTTTTCTCTTGTAATTGCAGATTTGATAGGAAGACAACATCGTATCGTCCGCACAACAAAGACTTCTTTAAGGAGCAGATTTATAAGCAGCTTAAAGAGCAGGCAAGCAGATAAACATTGATCACATCTAGGCTTACCTGTCTACAAATTTATCCTGCCCGACATTTTGACCGCAATATATGTCCACTTTTACAACCGGTGGCTATTTTACTTTGGTATTGAACATTGGTTTTACAAAATGCTAGTAAGCATTAAGCATGTTTTACAAACTAACTGCATTCAGAAATCTTTTGCTTAGTGGGAATGAGTTACCGGCTAAAAGACCTTATGGATCATATTCAGGACCATGACTGGTACCTGGATTATTTTAACTTAGTGGGTTATTTTGTGTAGTACTTGTTTCTGCTTGGCAGGTATTAGAGTGAGTAAGGATTCTAGTTAAAATGCCAAAGGGAGTTACATTGTTGTATTCAAAAACAAAATCTCTCAATATTGTCTTGACCCTTGGAGAGACTTAAGTGTTGATAATTTTGTTTTTGTTAAGGTCTTATTAGGTATGCCAAGTACTTTGAAATAGCCTTGAAAGTCTGTGTATCCCAAGTTGATTTTATGCTCAACAATTGATTTAAGAGGCCTTTGTTGTGGTTGGTGCAAAGCTGTAAGATAACTTTTGTACATAATTTTTTACACTTCAACCTATGTCTTAATTCTGTAGAACCACTGGTAGCAAACAATTCTCCATTGTCCGTAGTCAGTTCCTGGATCATTTTGGAGAACTATCAACTGGTTATTGACCAAAATCATATTGGATTTTTGTATTCTTTTTAAAATTTAAGTTTACTGAAAATTTCATGAAATTATTGAGAACAAAACACAGAATCAGGTATGTGCTGTAAATCTATTAATTCATAGTTGCTCATGTTTTCAATACTTGCATACCTTTTTATGTTTAAATTGGACAGTCGTTTTGCTACACAAACAAGTATTTAGTGTAAAGTTATTGTTGATCATTTGGTATCATTTGGGATATCAGTGAAGCTTTTGAGACCATTTGTTTCTGTTTTACAATCACCATATGTCCAGACATGGTTAGTTCATGTTATTTAATACATTCTTTTCCAGTAAAAAAATTGTGTCCTGTTTTGAAAATACTATAAGATGGGGACTTGTAAATTCATGACATGGCCTTTACTATGGCATTGGGTTAATTTATGCAGCCATTTGTGGCCACTATGGTCGCTAAAGTATTAATACAACATTGACTTTTTGTGCAAAATTTAATTTTTAGCTTCTTTATTTCCTTTGCTGAATTGTCTGCTTGTGTTATTTTGGGGTTTAGATGTAGCAATCTAAGTTGGTTTTACGGTATATTGCATTGTTAGTATAGCATAGTCGTGTTGAATAAACTATTTCTTTTATAAACTTTAGAACAATTGTTTTGTTGTCTGTTGTGCATGGGGTAAAGTAAAAGAAAAACATTGAACACTACACAGAGGTAAACACAAGAACGTTGAAGACGTACTACATGTTTCAATTACAATAGTATGCTTCATTTACAAATATAATTTGGTAGGAAACAGCAAACTATTGTAATGTGCCAAAGTTATACCTCGATTCTAGATTTCTAGGTGGTTATTATTAAAAAGTCATGTGTCAACATTTCTTGTGATTATTCTCGCACGGTGACGCTATGTGTTGTAAATGTTGTAAATAAAGTTGGCCATAAATGATCCCACGGTGGCGCTATTTAAAAACAATGTACAGGCAGGCCCTGGAAATTACTGAACTAACTGGGTCGCATGCAACGCGTGCTTGTTTGTGTTTTGGTGCAAGTTCAGTGCAAAAGCAGAGTATAAAGCAAGATGTGTGTTGGATGTGTCAAAGTGAAGTGTCCAGACAGGGTAAGTTTGCTCAGATTTGTCATCTAAAGTAATCCGTTTTGAACGAGTTATATTGTATTGAAAAATAACTTGTATCGTAGGACGCCCTGTATAATTAATATCGTAGGACGCCCTGTATTCAGGGGGTCCCTGAAATCGAGGCAAACCTTTGACCTCTCTGCGCGCGATGTAAACAGTGTCTAGATACAATTTTTGTGGTTTGACTTGCCAAGCAAAGAGTCTCCTCTCATTTGACCAAAACTTAGAAACATGAAAGGCTCCACTGGTTAGTTGCACTTGTAAATGCAAAAAGTTGTGGTATTTAGGCATTTCTGCAAGGTACAAAAATATGTCATACTGTCGGGGCCATAAAAAAAAAATTCCCCATCGAAAAAGTTTCATCAAACACTTTTTCAATTCACAATTCACGATGATCAAATCATGGGACTGAACATTCTGCTGAGCATTCTGGGGGAAAAAATACAGAGGCTTAAAGAAGCCACGTGCCTTATATCATTTTCTAATAGTCTGGATAATTTTTTGTGTGTAACACTTTATCATTTTTGTTATTAATATTAAAATTTAAACATCAGCTTTGTGATTCGATTATCACTGTTTATTTATATGCTTTATTTTAAATGTTAAGAAACATAAAAAGACACAAAACTAAATAAAAATAAGATTTCAAAGCCAAGAATTATTTACATTTTTTTTATTTATTTATTTATTTTTTAGTTTTTGAAAAATACCATGGTTATTTGTAGAACTAAATAAAAAATATGTTGAATAAAATGAAGAAAACTGCTGGCTATAGAGTCATACACTAAGTCTCACAGAACACTTGAAGTCACTGCAGATGTTTCTTCCACGTATGGCTTCACCCGGACACCATACTTTCTTGTTTGCATCGAAAACAGGTCAAACTCAAAACAAATGGGACGCTATTGAAGTCATCGAAGATCGGTGCGTGGTGTGAAAGTTTCAATGTCCATCACGTTTTAATATATGTTTGCATATTTCTTATAAACAAAGGAAGGTAATTAGGGCATCAGTTGATTATGGAATATTTTTATTTTTTTTCAATTCAAAGAAAAAGGCATACTACATCGAAAACCGGACAGGGGAGGATATAATAATATAGGGCGTCCCTGAAATCGAGGCAAATCTTTTACCTCTCTGCGCGCGATGTACACAGTCCCTTAGATACAATTTTTTGTGGTTCGACTTGCCAAGCAAAGAGTCTCCTCTCATTTGACCAAAACTTAGAAACATGTAAAGGCTCCACTGGTTAGTTGCACTTGTAAATGCAAAAAGTTGTGGTATTTTAGGCATTTCTGCAAGGTACAAAAATATGTCATACTGTTGCGTTGGGGCCATAACAAATATTTTCCCCACCGAAAAAGTTTCATCAAACACTTTTTAAATTCACAATTCACGATGATCAAATCATGTGACTGAACATTCTGCTGAGCAATCTGGGGAAAAAAATACAGAGGCTTAAAGAAGCCATGTGCCTTATATCATTTTCTAACAGTCTGGAGAATTTTTTTTGTAACAGAACACAGAACAAATTAAACATCGGCTTTGTGATTCGATTATATGCTTTATTGTAAATGTTAAGAAACATAAAAAGACACAAATAAAAATAAGATTTGAAAGCCAAGAATTATTAACATTTTTATTTTTTTTTAAAAGTTTTTGCAAATTACCATAGTAATAAAAAAAAATATAAAAAAAATATGTTGAATGAAATGAAGACAACTGCTGGCTATAGAGTCATATACACAAAGTCTCACAGAACACTTGTAGTCACTGCAGATGTTTCTTCCACGTATGGCTTCACCCGGACACCATACTTTCTTGTTTGCATCGAAAACAGGTCAAACTCAAAACAAATGGGACGCTATTGAAGTCATCGAAGATCGGTGCGTGGTGTGAAAGTTTCAATGTCCATCACGTTTTAATATATGTTTGCATACTTCTTATAAACAAAGGAAGGTAATTAGGGCATCTGCGGTTGTACTACTGCCTACTGGCCTGCTACAGTACACTAGCGCCCCAGGAATTAATTGTAGACTCAATTGTTAAAACCTCAATTTGCTATGATTTCACCACAAGCCACCAAAAAATGCCTCAGAATGACAAAAATAACCAACAAAATAGCTTAAAAACCGCCTACTGGCTTCTTGATCAGTTGATACGTCTAAAAATGGTCTAAGGATGCAACATTAGGCATTTAATTGTACTCACGATCATGTTTTGTGCTCCAAATTGACGATTTTTTAAGTCAATCTGAGAAACCATCCATCACGAGCCACGTCCGCATCTTGCATGTATCGACAGGTGCCCTGCCTAAATCGCGTAGTCATCATGGATCGAACCTCAGTCATAGTTCTAGGAGTAGGGGGGGAAGGGGTGTGAAGTTTTGCCTGATTTTCATGTCATCAAATCTAAACATAAATACAGAAATAAGTTTGTTAAATTTGTACTGACTACTGTCTGTGTCAACATGGAAAACTTAAATTATCAAAGAAAGAAGGTTCTTTAAATTTAAAAATAAAAACTCCACCACTTCACTAAGCTAGCCCCCTAGGGGAAGAACGACCCTGTAGGCTGTACTGGGGCGTTGTACTCCTCTCTTTTTGAAAATTTTACTTTGACGGGCATACCATGGTTGTACTCTGGCCATGACGGTATGACCTTTGAGCTATGAGTATGACCTATGACTACATTTACAAAGTACAAGGATCTATTCAAGTAAAAATGGAAAAAAAAATCAATTTTGTATTAAATTTTGTTTTTTCTTTTGTAATCAGGGCAGTGTCTGCTTGGAAAATGGGTCTTACCTTTTCAACTTTGAAGAGTGCGCAAGTTGTCATAGCAGGCAAGTCATCAAAATCCTAAACAAGCACACCGACACAGATGAAGATGGGGAAGAGACAGTGATGTATCACCGTGAGTATCATTCACTACAACAACTATCACTACATGTATCACTGCAACTGTCTCTACACTACTACAACTATCAGTGCAACTGTCAGGACAACTATCAGTGCAACTGTCACTACAACTATCACTACAGCTATCACTGCAACTACATACATCACTGCAACTGTCACTACAAAATGTGTCTTCCACTTATCTTATTATTTCCTGGACATGATGTTACCATAAACCTTTATAGACTGACTTTAGAGTGACAGTACTGTAATGATTTGCCAAATGTCTCTGCCCATGCTACATTGATATAGACCAAGTTGCAAATATCCACTCTGCAGAATTTAAGAAATAACCAGTCGCAGTTTACTCCCTACATGGCCTTTTGGCTTTAAATTTCTTTCTGCTTTGTACTTAAAACTGTTTTGAAAATTGTCAAGAAATTGTGTTACTCCATGAAACTTGGCTCATATCAAGGGGCACCAATGCCTGAACCAAGGGTATGTTACTGATCTGGGGTACCAATATTTTGTTTCTATTGAAGAGTACGAGTTTAAAATAATTGTTCCCACTGTTTATCTTCTGCAGATGTGTGTGCAGTCTGTGAGCATCTTATAGCTGAACATCAGTATGAGTTTAGAATAGATGGTGAATATCAGGTAGGAATAGCACTTTAGCCTTATTAGCAGATGCAGTTATTTGACATTGTATACTCACACTTAATTCACAATAACTCTTAATTGAAGAATGCTGCTAGGCCCAATGTGTACACAGTTTGACTATTCTGTTGATAAGTGACTAACTCCTCTGTAAGCCACGCCCACTTTACACAAACTTGCTCCAATGATTTCCAGAAGCCAAGATTGTCCATGGTTTGATTTACCTTTATGTTCTATTTATTTACCTTTAACAGGAATACTCCATGGTTTGTATTCTGTGTGGTAGAGCACAAGATACTAGAAGCATCCTGCCTGAGGATCCAGGTAAACAGATGCACTTGTTCTGATGCTCAGTTGGGATGGACAGATCTACATACATGTAATATGGATTCACCTCAAGTGATGCTACAAACATTGTACATAAATGACATGGGGGAAATACATTTATAATCCTCCTTCTGTCTGACCATTCAATAGCATCCACAATGGTTTTGAATAATAGATGCACTATGCCAGCCTGTAGTATGATATATCTTGTGATGAATGCATCTACAATGTCCACAATTCATAGTTGTACCCCAGTTGAATTGTTTCAAATGGTTGGTCACTAAGACTATTACTGTGAGGGAAAAGCTGCAAAGGATTATGTAAGACGAGGGAGAACATCACAAGCATCTTGGGTGGTACATGCAGACTACATATCAAGATCAAGCAATCTGGTGTACGACATAATATTGCCTACCTAGTAGAGTTACTAGCGCACAGCACTCTTGCCTAGTGTTTGATGAATCTGCTTAAAGGCACCTGGCAGTGGTATTTTTTCAAAATAAATACATTTTTATGAGTGGAATGTGAATAAACAATTTACTAAGGTTAAAAAATTGTATTTTTCTTTTAATTACAAATTAAAAAATAGGCCCCCCTTTACATGGCGCTGTTCGTGACGTCAATCGAGGCAGGAGAAAATGTGTAGTCTGGGCCCGTACATTACGTCTGGGTACCTGATCAGTATGATTCGTATTCGGACGTCACCACCCAATGCAATCCTAGGACAGTGTACAGTCGACTAATACGAGACGCCAGTTTATACAAGGTTTTTCACCGGTCCCGAACTGTCCCATGCGCGTTTCTATGTCTTAAAAACGGAAGATACGAGCATGGTCATAACGAGAACACGGATAATACGAGGTATTGTTTTTCCACCAGAAACATTTCACTGGTAACCTAAGCTTCACTGCAACTTCCCTTGCACACTACTACCAACGAAAAAAATCCCCGGGCTATCCAAGTGTTCGCTGCATAGCGCTGAAAACAACGTCGGACCGGACCACTTTGCCCTCGTTAGCCTAACTTTCGATGCCCGTAACTGCCTATATTTGCGATCTGCAGGAAAAAAATGCTGGCTGACCCCATCTTTAGTCGTTTTGCTGCATCCAGCAGCAATTTTCGCTGTAAAAATGCAAGAAAAAACCCCCTTTTGGATAACCAAACGAAACGTACAATCTCACTACGTGTATATACAACGTAAATGCAGGCAAGTTCGAGTGGGGTCGATGTTCAATCGAGGCGAAGTCTTCCTCGATTGACGTCACAAAAAGGGATGGGCGGAGTCGCCCCCAAACAACTTTATCTATTTTTTTAACATATAAATACTGACAAACAATTACTCAAAAAATTGTTTTATTGTTAATATACATATACTCTTATATTAAAAAAAAATAAAAATCTATTTCCAGGTGACTTTAAGGTAACAAACAGTTCTGTGCACTTAACAACTGCTTCACTGATTACTAAAGCTGCTTCGCCCTGTGCGAGATATCCAGCCTATTGGAGTTTGCACAGTAACAAACAGATGCAGCAAGGAATGTTTGCTTGTGTGCATGTGTATTTCACAATACTACGCATACTTCACTTACACATAGTGCAGAAAAAGAAAGACAGTGAGCACAGAAAGTAAGTAGAGAATGTGACCAAGGGAAGAATTCTGAGCAGCGCTATGAAAATGCCCCGTTTTAGTAGTTTGGGCTCAGGAATAAGTAATGGTAGATTGAGTACAATAGTCAATAATTACCATTTTTGAAATGACTATCACAAGGAAGGCAGAATTTGCTAGACATAAATATAAACAATTAATCTATCAGAGTAGCCAAACAAAGATGGTCAATGTTTGGTCACATATTGCGCATGCCAGAGTCTGTACCAGCTCAGACGGCATTGGATTTTGCAGTCATTGGATCCAGTCAGTACCGAGCACGTAAAGGCCGCCATTGCATGAACCTCTTTGGTGTTCTCAGGGCCGACCTCAAAACGTCAGGACTGGGAACCCTAAAATCTCGAAAGAAACTGAGGATGATTGCTGCTGCAGGATGTTTCTACTACTACAGCAGCAGAACACAGTTTATCATCATCAATTAATCTGCAATTATTAAATATCACGTTTAACTAATGTTTATTGTAACTATACACGTTCTTACATACATCATCTGTACACTACAGTTTTTAATCATATCACAAAAATAAACAAACCAAAGTTTGTTTGTGTGGTATTTCTGTGATGTATTTATGTCAATTGTTAGAAAAACCTTTTCCTTGATGTGATAAAATAAAATGTTAGGACAATGTTTAGGAAGATCTTATTTGAAGAAAATCAAGCAAACAACTTCAGCTGCACTTAGTTTTTATGCAGCAAGGAAAGCTGGAATAATTAAGCCAAGGTTATTTTCAGAAATAATTTTTTATTTTTTATTATTATTTTTTTTATGTTCTCTTGGAAAGTAGATTTATGGAATGAAATGTTCTAGGAGAAAAAAAGAAATTGGTGTTGCTAACTGACCAAAAGTGGTACAAGTAGTGCCCTGACATTTTGACTGATCCCCTGGGCCCAAAATCCAAAGTCTCCCTAAATTCATCACAATCCTTTAATACAGTAACTTGGTATAATGTCTGATATTATTAGTAAGACCAGATACAGGGTGGTTCCAAAAACATTTTTACCCACTTTTGACAGCCATTTTCACCTACTTACCTATAAGCTTTTACAATTATTTTTGTATTTTATTAAAGTGGTGCCTGTTAAGCATTAGTGATGAGAATCTAAGAAATTCTGTTATTTCGTCTTCAAAATATGGTAGTTTAAAGATATCAGGTGCAAAATTGATTTGTCCACTGAGGTTTTCTTATCTCCACTTGAATAATACTTTTGTAATCTTTTTAATAATAAGTAAGCACTAAATAAGAGTATCTTAACTAGCCTTCTCTGGATTGGTGATTTTAAAGTGATACACATTACTTCATTGATTTGAAAGTCCAAGATCAATTACTGTTGGCCAGGTTAGCCTCAAAGTGGATGGAGTTGAAAGAGCATCTGTGGACAAATCAGTTTTGCACATGATACCTTTGAACAAAATTATTCAATTTCTTATACTTTTTTCACCACTTTCACATATTCCAAAAATAATTGTAAAAACTTATAAGTAGGTAAATATGGCTATCAAATATATGTACACTTTATTTTGAACCACCCTATATAACAGGTAACCAACTCAAGGCAAACTCCAAGAAAATCAACATTTAATTTTCGGGTCATTTTGGGAGATAGTAAGACAATGGTAGAAACATCTGTCTTGTGCTTCTGGAGTGTTCCTTGTGGATATAGTCAAGTTGGTTGCTTCAAAGGTACCTGTGAAAATTGCCTTAAGTGACAAGGCACTAACTTCCTGGTTCTCACTACAACAAAATCTAACACGTGTTATGTTAACTCAGCACCCAAACTCTTGGACTCTTGATTATGGTTGTAAACCTGATCCCATGTTAAAAGCATAATCAGTTTACCAGCGCAGTCCTCAGTCCAACACCATTCAGTAACTGAGCACCCCAACTGTTGGACTCTGATGGACAGCCTAATCAGTTTACTAGCGCAGGTGTCCATTATTCTTGTGTTTCATTATACACTTTGATTCCAGTCAGTATATATCCACCAGTACCGCTCATGTTGACATGGGGATGTGTACGCTCTGGTAGTACCTGATGGAAAGAAAGTAAAATGGAAATGAAAAACCTATGCTGTGCATCCAACTAAAGCCCTGTTCACATTAACCAATTCCTGGGAAATTAACCCCACTGTGAGACCTTTAATTGTTCACAAGCAGGTGTAGCTATTCCTGCGAGTATGCCAGGGATAGCAGTGCAGGTGTAAAAAGGTCAACCAACTTTAGCCAGAAATTTCCTTAGTTTGAAAAGGTTTTATCTGTGCTGAAAATCAAAGAATAGAAATCTGTGTTGGAAAAAACTTTCTTTAATCCTCCTACTCTTGGTAATATTCTCCATTGAGTTTGAAATCATGCATCAGTTGTACATCAAAACCACCACATACATACCTAACTGTGTACACATTCACCACATGATATCATATTGTCCACCATTGGAAAACACAGTGGATGAAATTGATCAATCAGACAGTAGGGGGGTTAACAAGCTGTCATCAGAAAAATATAAAATAATTTGGCTTTGTTTACTTCAATGCTACATCTACAGCAAAGACTGAAACCATTGCCATAAACTACTGCCCTACCTGATATTCTCTGAACCATGTTTCTGTAACCCTATTGACTGCATTTCCAGAGTTAAGAAACTACTGCCCTACCTGTTATTCTCTGAACCATGTTTCTGTAAACCTACTATTGACTGCATTTCCAGAGTTAAGAAACTATTGCCCTACCTGATATTCTCTGAACCATGTTTCTGTAAACCTACTATTGACTGCATTTCCAGAGTTAAGAAACTACTGCCCTACCTGATATTCTCTGAACCATGTTTCTGTAAACCTACTATTGACTGCATTTCCAGAGTTAAGAAACTACTGCCCTACCTGATATTCTCTGAACCATGTTTCTGTAACCCTATTGACTGCATCTCCAGAGTTAAGAAACTACTGCCCTACCTGATATTCTCTGAACCATGTTTCTGTAACTCTAATGTTGACTGTTCCTCCAGAGTTAAGAAACTACTGCCCTACCTGATATTCTCTGAACCACGTTTCGGTAACTCTGATGTTAACTGCATCTCCAGAGCTCCTTAACCACTCATTACATTCCATCAGAGGCTACAATTCACACAAGAAACAAAAAACATGTACTTACAAAAGATCATACACCAAAGTGTCAAAAGTGTCTCGAGCAGTTTCAAGATTTGAAAAAAAATATATATATACAATTTGAGCTAAAAAGCAGGATTGACATTGCCATCACTTGATATTTGTTTTTATATGTCACTCATAGCCTAAGACAACATTTGATTTGAAAATCCTCCTGAATTTAAAAGAAACATTGCTTGAAAACAAAATTGATGTGCTAAGATATAGAAAGTAACCAATCACAATCAATGTAGTATTGCTGGCACACTGTCATGACTGTCTCAGCTAAGCAAAGTATGTCTGTGTATATGAAATCAAGCCTTTTTGTGAAGAATGCCAACAAATTTGTTATAAAAAATAGGTATCGAATTACATGTAAATGTGAAAACAATTATCCTAAACTAATCTTACCTCAATGTAATGACAGTAAACAACAAATGGCCTCGATGGGGCCAAGTATTTAAATAATTCTTTGAAGATTGGAAAGGGTTGAAATCTACAGGCAAGCACCAATCTAGTTTTCAAAAAATAAAACAAACATCCAATTAATAAGAGTAATCAAAACTACATGCGAAAAAACCCAGTATTGTGCTCCACAAGTCTTAAAGCATATAAACTGTACCAACTAGTAAATCAGGACATGAATAAATACATTACTAATTAATGTGTCACTTACGTATCCATCATAGTAGAGTGAAGAAGGTTACCAACTCGATTTAATTTGTCTTTTCTTCGTTGTTTCCTGGCCAACTTCTCTGGATTCTTAAAAAAATCAAGCAATAAATCACAGTTACAAAATAGTTTAATGGGAAATGTCTTTATTAGTTGGTCTTTTTGCATATCTCCCAACTCTTAAAATTTGATAATAAAATAATAGAAAAAAACCTTATACTTTAAAGATTAAAACACTAAGTATTGAAGACACACTATGAAAACGAAATGTATGAAAGATGGAGATGTAATTTAGCTTTGAGAAAGACTCTGTTAGGATCAAAAAGTCAGGCCATTAACTATTTGTTCAACTTACACCATAGGTCCTTTTGGTCAGTAAGCAGTTTCCAACAGATAATACTAGTTTCATGAAGGAATTAAAATTAAAATACAACAAAACTTAGATGGGATACTTAACCCACAAGGTTTTTGAGTATTTTAATTTTAATAAAAGTGTAACGCTCCTCAAGATGGTTGCTCATTATTACATGTAGTTGTTCTTACCACTGCAAATTTTCTTTTCAGTCCTTGCTTCCCATCAGTTTCTGACGAACACTCCACGTCTTTAGAATTACTTGATTGATCCCCTGAAGCATCACCAGAAGCCATAGTTACTTCCTCATCACCTCTAGATAAAGGCTCTGTCATCTCTTTCATTCCACTATGTAAATTGTTTCTCACTGGTCTTGCACTCTCTTCTCCTAAAAGTTCTAAATTTGGGGGTTTCATTTGAAGATGGTCACCATCGACCATTGTTTGGTCCTGACCAATAGCATCAACCGTTGATTGCCCCTGACCAATAGCATCAACCGTTGATTGCTCCTGACCAATAGCATGCTCCTGATCAATAGACAGAGGAGCTTTGGTGTTTTCTGACTCGGACACATTCTGAGATTCATCAAGATTATCTTTTACTAACTCCTCAGTATCCAGAAGATGGAGTTGATCCAAAGGAAATGAATACAGCGTGTCCTTGTAGCCGTTTGGGAAGTTGTAAGCATCTACAGCAAGCCTGACTGGAGCATTCTCCGAGTGTATTTGAATGACATTACCTTGGCCTAGAAGACACAGTCAAATAAATCAGTCATTGTTTCTTTTTTCAGTCTACCAAGATCTTAAGATTCATTATGAAAGAGACACATCAATTAATCTTCTGGTAAAGAGTACATTAGGGAAGAAAATAAACATTTCTATTGGCAAAAGCAAATGATACCATATGCTACTACTGTATGCCTTATATGAGAATTACAAATAACAAAAATCTGCCCGTTATTAATTTGTCTTTGAGGGAACGCCAAGGATAGAGCACATTGTTTGAAAAGTTTACACTTTTGCTATTTCTTCATAGAGATATTACAAAGATGTCACCAGTAAACTAGTTTCTTGTTTCTATCTACAGCTCAAAGAAATGTCCTCAACCTCGCCTTCAACCCTGACCTTATCCAAAATCAAGAATTTCTCACCAGCCATTCTCTCCATGATAGTTCCCAGTAGTAACCCCTCCCAGCCCCTTACCCCAACCCCTTTTCACCTGAACCCAACCACTGATCCGGACTGTCTTACCAGCCATCCTCTCCATGATAGCTCCCAGTAGTAACCCCTCCCAGCCCCTTACCCTTTCACCTGAACCCAACCACTGATCCGGACTGTCTTACCAGCCATCCTCTCCATGATAGCTCCCAGTAGTAACCTTTCCCAGCCATTTACCCCTAACCCCCTTCACCTGAACCCAATCACTGATCCAGACTGTCTTACCAGCCATTTTCTCCATGATAGCTCCCAGTAGTAACCCTTCCCAGTCCTTAACCCTTAACCCTAACCCCTTCACCTGAACCCAATCACTGATCCAGACTGTCTTACCAGCCATCCTCTCCATGATAGCTCCCAGTAGTAACCCTTCCCAGCCCTCTACCCCTAACCCCCTTCACCTGAACCTAATCACTGATCCAGACTGTCTTACCAGCCCTCTCCATGATAGCTCCCAGTAGTAACCCTTCCCAGCCCTCTACCCCTAACCCTAACCCCTTCACCTGAACCCAATCACTGATCCAGACTGTCTTACCAGCCATTCTCTACATGATAGCTCCCAGTAGTAACCCTTCCCAGCCCTCTACCCCTAACCCTAACCCCTTCACCTGAACCCAATCACTGATCCAGACTGTCTTACCAGCCATTCTCTACATGATAGCTCCCAGTAGTAACCCTTCCCAGCCCTCTACCCCTAACCCTAACCCCTTCACCTGAACCCAATCACTGATCCAGACTGTCTTACCAGCCATTCTCTACATGATAGCTCCCAGTAGTAACCCTTCCCAGCCCTCTACCCCTAACCCTAACCCCTTCACCTGAACCCAATCACTGATCCAGACTGTCTTACCAGCCATTCTCTCCATGATAGCTCCCAGTAGTAACCCTTCCCAGTCCTTAACCCCTAACCCTAACCCCTTCACCTGAACCCAATCACTGATCCAGACTGTCTTACCAGCCATTCTCTCCATGATAGCTCCCAGTAGTAACCCTTCCCAGCCCTCTACCCCTAACCCTAACCCCTTCACCTGAACCCAATCACTGATCCAGACTGTCTTACCAGCCATTCTCTCCATGATAGCTCCCAGTAGTAACCCTTCCCAGCCCTCTACCCCTAACCCTAACCCCTTCACCTGAACCCAATCACTGATCCAGACTGTCTTACCAGCCATTCTCTCCATGATAGCTCCCAGTAGTAACCCTTCCCAGTCCTTAACCCCTAACCCCCTTTACCTGAACCTAATCACTGATCCAGACTGTCTTACCAGCCATCCTCTCCATGATAGCTCCCAGTAGTAACCCTTCCCAGTCCTTAACCCTTAACCCCTAACCCCCTTCACCTGAACCTAATCACTGATCCAGACTGTCTTACCAGCCATTCTCTCCATGATAGCTCCCAGTAGTAACCCTTCCCAGTCCTTAACCCCTAACCCCCTTTACCTGAACCTAATCACTGATCCAGACTGTCTTACCAGCCACCCTCTCCATGATAGCTCCCAGTAGTAACCCTTCCCAGCCCTCTACCCCTAACCCTAACCCCTTCACCTGAACCCAATCACTGATCCAGACTGTCTTACCAGCCATTCTCTCCATGATAGCTCCCAGTAGTAACCCTTCCCAGTCCTTAACCCTTAACCCTAACCCCCTTTACCTGAACCCAATCACTGATCCAGACTGTCTTACCAGCCATTCTCTCCATGATAGCTCCCAGTAGTAACCCTTCCCAGTCCTTAACCCCTAACCCCCTTTACCTGAACCTAATCACTGATCCAGACTGTCTTACCAGCCATCCTCTCCATGATAGCTCCCAGTAGTAACCCTTCCCAGCCCTCTACCCCTAACCCTAACCCCTTCACCTGAACCCAATCACTGATCCAGACTGTCTTACCAGCCATCCTCTCCATGATAGCTCCCAGTAGTAACCCTTCCCAGCCCTCTACCCCTAACCCTAACCCCCTTCACCTGAACCCAATCACTGATCCAGACTGTCTTACCAGCCATTCTCTCCATGATAGCTCCCAGTAGTAACCCTTGACAAGTCTCCATCAGCATTACATTGATGCCACTCTGGATGTTAGCTGCTGTGATGATCTGAGCCAAAGTGTCAATCCGTAAGTGACTTCAAAGAGTAACACACAAAACATTTTTACCTATATCACTTTCCAAATCATTTTATGCAATTGAATGAGAAATATTTAAGTTCTTGTTTGATTTTAACCCTCACCATTTTTGAAATGTTATATTTGTGATACTTCAGGCCAAAATCAGGCAGTTCTTGGAAATAGTAAAATGGAAATAAAAGTGAAGACAACTGAAACATAGCCTACAAGAAGTCCTGGCTCTGTGGTCGTTCTGTTGTCACCAGTAACATGGTTTTCACTTGACTTCACAGAATAATCAAAAGATATTGAGTATTTGATTGTAAACAATTTCAATGAGGGGTTTGGTGGTAGTGGGGGGGGGGGGGGGGGGGGGTCGTCCGAGGAATGAGAAGTACTCACATATTTTTGGAAGGAGCTCTTGCTCCATACATCTCACAAAGCAGCATTGTATTTGGTCTGAGGATCTGAAACTGCATCAGATGCCTGTAAAGTAAAACAGTCCATTAGAATCGTGGCCACAGCAACAAATTGTTGTAAATGATGTTTGAACATCCAAGAAAACGCTTCTAATGTGAAACATTTATCTGGTCATTGATACTTATAATCATTAACTCAATTCTAATCATTTATTCCAATAAACACATCATCCAAACAACCTGTAAATATTTTATCAACAATAAATTTGTTTAGGTGAAATAGAACAGTGATGGATAATGTCAGGGATTTTGTGCATATTTAAATTGGCTGTCTTTGATTATGTCAATTAAAGTGAATTGTGGGGTTTCTAAATGCTTATTCTTGGAGATGGATATTCCTTGGGAGCTTTGGTACTGCATGAATTTTATAATCAGCGAGCTTTCAGATTTAAAAACACATTTATAATAACCAATCAATGAACTTGGATTGATTTCTATTCAATATAAAATACACGATTACAATAACAAGTCAATAAACTTGGATTGATTTTCATTCAATATAAAATACTAAAAGGCAAAATACAGTTTTGCTTTTAACTTGTTCAAATTGGTAAAATGAAAATATGCAAATAACTTAGAAACTTACTTTTCTCTTTTCCTCTTGAGATATTTGGATTGAGAATAAACGGTTTTATCCTTGAAGCTTTTGCTATTCTGAACAAGCTGTTCAATAATCACCTAAAATCAATCATATCACAAATACTAATAAAAATACCCTTCATTTCTTACGCAAACGTACAGTTTTAAATTTCAAAAGGTGGTAACATTTGCAGTGCCTTGAACAATCATTTGAAACCATTTAACAGCATGGGTTGTGTATGGTGGCTTGACTGTGCACTGATCTAACTTTGTACATGTGTGTAGGCTAGATGCATTCACCACATGATAACATAGTGCAGGCTGACATACATGTAGTTTATCTATCACACACTAAATGCACTGGGTTTAAGAGAAAAGTGGATTATCTACAAAATGAAAACTACTAATAAATACAACATTATTGACTTGTGACATTCAAAACCACTGGACGATATTGAATGATCAGACAGTAGAAGGTCAAGGGGCACTGTCGTCTAGCTGTACATGGAATTATGAGCTCTCACCCAGTTACAACTTGCATGCATGTTGTTATGTATTTACAGGAACGATTGCCCTACATAAACTGGGTTCTTACGAACAACTGATTAAAGACAACATGGATGCTTCGGTAGTGGAACGGAAAGACAACATGATTTATTCTGCATTCAAACACATGTCATGCGGCCGTGTGACCTATGACCTGATTACATATATGGAGGGCCTGTGTTACAAAGACACTATGGAGTGCCTAGCTAACAAATACACTACACATGTGATCTCCATAGGAGGGAGGGCATGCGCATGTAGTAGCTGGGTGAAAGTTCATAATTCCATGTAGTCACAGACCTGCTTTGATTGTGACCACACAGACCCGTTAAAGAAAGCAAACAATTAACTCAGTTTCAGTTTGTTGTTGACTAACTTATTCAGAATAATGGTTTCTGCTGATATACAAATAAAGAGAAAGGTGATCTGACCTCTCCAGTCTTGCCTTGACTTCTAAGCTCCTTAATATCTTCATCACTCAGTTTCTGTGAATGGCTGTCATCATTAATAGAACGATTGTCTGTTCCTCCTGCTGCAGAAATTAATAACATGACAAGACTCAATACAAAGCTAATAATTCAGGGGAAAATTCTCATAGCAATACAGTCGACTCTCGTTAATACGAGGTCGCCGGAGGTTCCTCGTAATATCCGAAACTCGCAATATCCGATCGCGGTAATATCAATGCACTATGCACAAAGTGCATGACAATGGCCGCACGTACAGTATGTTTACACATGGCTGCTGCATGCAATACATTGGATAACTGTGTGCATGTACCGCACAAACAAGCACAAAATTGGGCGAATAAAACTGTTTTAATTTAGTTAGTTTAGCTTGAAAGTTAATTTATAAAATCAATTTACATTTTGCATGCTTGAACAAATGTCTGAGATTTTAACTTGCTGTTCTTGTTTAGCGAAGTTTCCGTGCAAAACTTCGGTCGCAGCAGTCAACAAATAGAATCTTGATTTTGATTGGTAACCACCATTGTAATGCTAGATGGTTCATTGCTAACGCGGGATACCAGGGAAATCTTGCTGTTGCATTAAATATTGATCGCGAAAATATTTTAGTTTTCAGTTGCGGTGGGGCTTTTTATGCTAGAAATGCACATCAAGCACTTGTAAAACTCAATGGATCAGTATGTTTTGTGAAGATTTCACATGAATTGATGAATGCTGACTTGATGGAATTGATGGAATCTGCTCTGTTGTTTGAAACATGCAAGCCTCCTAATCCCACCATTGTCCGGAGTTTGGAATTTATAACAACCTGCTCGCTGACTCGCGACTGCAGTCATGAGTCATGGCATGCTTGTGATAGTGTCCAGTTAGCACCTCTATTGATTGTCTTACAAGCCATAAATAATTATTTTCAGGCTGTTAAAGGTATTTCCTTTGTTGGGTTTTTTATTATTCTCGTTTCAAAAGTGTTGAAAACAATGTTTTGCTCGTAACGGGCCGACAAAAGTACCTCGTTGTAACCGTGTTCTCGTTACTGCCGTGCTCGTATAAGCCGTATTTTAAATGCATTGAAACACGCACGGGGCAGTTCGGGACCGGGAAAAAAACCTTGTATTAACCGGTATCGTAACATGCGAGCTCGTAATAACGGGAGTCGACTGTATAAGACATCTTAAAAGAGTGTTACAATTTAATAGCAATTTGTATCACTCAAAAATTATTACACAATCAACATTCTATTTCAGTATACAAAAAACCCAGAATACAATGGGAATTCTGAATAACACTAATCACTGAAGGTTGCAAGAACTCAAGAATGTATTTTAATTTTAACACTGAAACAGTTGAGAAATGCAAGAATTTTCTCAGATTGATAGAGTTATAGAATTCAGAGGACAACTTCAGAGCCATATGAAGATGAGTTGGTGTAGAGGATTGTAAAACAAAGGGAAATATCGTTCACAAACTATGGCCCTACATTATATACTGGCCCTGGAATTGGTTCAAATAATTTGTATATCAAATAATGTAGCGGTCAATTTCCAATCAACCAGCTTAGAAAACAAACCAGATACATGTATAATAAATATGTTGTTTATTTTATTTGGTAGTTGATTATTAAATGATTATTGATGCCCAGATATTCTTGATTGTTACTCATTACTGAACAAACCTTGACCGTTTCCTTCATCTACTTCACAGTCAGGTGTAACTAGCTGCAGACCTTTACCACATAACTCCCAGGTTGTCCCATACGGCTTACCAATTGCTTCATCCAGGCAAAAGTGTTTCTTATCTAATTGCACCTTCCTAGTTAAATAAAAGAAACCAACAAGAAAATGACAATTTTAAGAATTATAAATAATTAGTAAAGCACTTAACGGATAGAGCTATACTAGGCTATAGTAATCATAGTTATTACGAACATGAAAAAAGTTGCTCAATTGTTTTTGTTTCACAGTGAAGTACAGTACTGAATCTACTGACCATGAGTGACCAATTAATTCAATCCATCCACTCTACTCATTTTTCAATTTGTTATTATTAAATATATTAATTATTATCCATGTTATCCAGTGACTTTTCCTTGCCCTGTTCTAATTCAGTCATGTCAGTAAGAAAATGACTTCTGTCTGTTGACATTTTGCCGAAATGCTGATGGGTTAATAAATAAAATTAATTTAAACTAAACAAACTAAAAACTCAACTGACAGTCCAAGAAAATATCACAACTGGTGAATGAAAAAACATAACGAAAAATGTTGCAAGCAAGACACGTTTCACGATTCAGTGACAATTTTAGTTTACCGATAATGATGATTTACCTTTTCTTCCATACTTGGTAAAGTCTGAGATTCTTCCCTTTCTTCAGGATGACATTTTGGCCCTGTTTTATAACACTAACGTCACTTTTTGTAGCCATTATTTCGGAACTCAAAATACAGATCAGATTTTGCGAATTGTCTTCTTGCGCGCATGTGTTAGTTTGACCTTTGTGACCTCTTTGCGTTGTTCGTGTGAGTGTGTTTTATTTCTCCAACAAATTAAAGCGCTCAAACTGTTCTTTAAAAAATACGCGCTAATGTAATTATTATGACTGAGGCTCACTGCCGCGCAAAAAAACAAAGAAAGAGTTTAACAAGTCAGTGGAATCTTGTGTAAGAACAAGTCAACATTTTGTGAGTATTTCTTGTTTCGTTCTGGTAAGTATTGTCTGAATAAAGTGGTCTTGCTGGAGATGAAGCAACTCAAATGTAGGCCTAGTGTAGTAAGAACAGTACCACCATTGAGCCTATCAAGTTAAATATAAGATATTGAAATAGTTTTTTAGTTTAGTTAATTAAACATCTTTATTATTGTTGATTTGTTTCCTAACGCTTTTGTTTTGTTTTATGACACTTCAGCAGCGGCGGCGGAACACTTTTAAAAGTGGGGGGGGGGGGGGGGGGGGGCAAATTTGTTCCCCATGTATTTTATTTCCATTTGCACAACATAGGTATGTAGGCACACACCGGCTATGTTGGGCTATTTTGGGGTACAAACATAGACCCACACATAACTCTGGAGGTCTTCCAGGAGTAGAGTAGACCAATCCCTAAAAGAATCCGTCAAATTTGGCCGTTATCGAACATTTTCAAAAAACTAAGTTCACGTGATTTTAATCTGAACCAATTTTTTTTACGTAGATAAATCATATGATCTTTGGAGTTAATTTTACTTCCAGCGATCTAAAAAGTGTATTACTGAACCAAATTCAACTCGGCTGGGTTAACACTATGGGAGCGATTGACGCAGCTGTAAGCCGAAATGCAATTTTCCAGTAAAGATGGCGTTTTACGGGAACGATCATTAGACAAAATTACTACCTTATACAATGCACAACTACCACCATTCTGTGATTTGCCAATTGGCCATCAAGACGTGTTTTGTTAGTTCGTTTAATGCAGATCGTGTCTACGTCATTCAGCCGCTAAGCTAATCGGATAACGTGGCGAGTGCGCATGCTCATAAAGACGCATCCCGACTACCTCCTAGAAAGGTGTCTTTATGAGCATGTGCACTTGCAGACAAGCATTTTTCAAAACGGCCGCACAAGAAATCTTCTTTGCTGAATTATCGGAAATAGGTTGATTTAATTGAGATGCTTTAACTAAAAAGTTCAAGTTTAAGCAAATACTTGGGCCGGTGTTCAACGGCGCACCCAGGATTATGTTTAAGGGGGGGGGGGGGGGGGGGCCTCAAACCAATGTATTGGGTGGGGTCCAGGGGCCGGCCTTACTCTGAGCGTTTGGCGTTTTGGGGGTGAAAAATTAAGCCTCTTTATGCATAAAATTAGAAAAATAGACATGCTTTTTAAGCACTTCTGATCCATATAAATCTTTTAATTTTATTTAATATTTTTCATTGATGCTCCTCCCTCTTGTTAGAACTTATTGCCACTCATCTGGGTTAGGCTGATAATGCCCGCATGGAGTCCCAAGAATATTGTGTACAAGGCAAATTGTCAGCAAAAGTTTTTGTTTTAAATAATAATACTGCGGACGTTGTTGATAAAAACATTATGGGTGGTGTTACCTATTTATCATCACTGTGCGGCAAATTCCATCAATAAGTGGGCGGCAAACCCAGATCCTACAGATAAACCTTTGTTTTGCGAAAGTGGTGTCACATAATAATAATTTATACCAGATTACTGTTAAAAAATGAAATTATAAGTTTAACCAGGGCATAAATGTGGTGTGTAATTTGGAAAGGGTATAGAATTGCAGACCTTTTTAATCCCTGAACATAGCCGACTAATATGAAAAATGTGGAAAAGAAGCAACGCGTGATGATATTCATTTTGGATCTGGTCGGTACCTGGTTTCATGCATTATTCATAAAAAACATCGCGGGTAAAAAACATTACTATCCGGCGTTTCTCAAATTCAAGTGTAGTACTACAGGCAATCCATAAGAGGGAAAAACCATTGAATGCCGGAACGACGTGAGATATGTTTTATCCTAGACAAATTAGCCAGTTGGTTTCAAATGCTTAATATGTTATTGTTGCAAATTTAAACAACTACAAGTGAGTTATCATAAAAGTATGGTGTTCAATATCTGTCACCTCGCACCTCGCACCTCGTGTTATCGAACCTCCCGTATAAAAGAGTAATTTGGCAGGGAAAAAAAATTGCGAATGGCAAAAGGAAGAAAATAAAATACTGCCACCTGAAATAAAAACCTAAAGCTACACACACATTTGCGACTTTTCTCCCTCGGCTCTTTTTTTCCTTCCTCCTTCCTCCCCTCCCCAATTTTCTTTAATTTCTTTCCTTCCCCCTTCCTCCCCCGTTTTTTTTCTTTTCTTTCCTTCCCGCTTCCTCCCCCGTTTTTTTTTTTTTTTTTTCAAGCCCCCCCCCCCCCTTGGGTGCGCCGTTGCCGGTGTTGGCCTATAAATTATTCTTCTACAAATCTTTATGTGATTGTAAAATATGTCGAGCGGTATCATATGCCGTTACTAAAGTCAAGTGGATGAGTTTTTAAAACGTTTTTAGCTGAAGCACGAACCAAAAGTGGTGAATACTACGTTGTCGTTTTTATTGAATAATTACGAGGCATAGTAAAACTAATATAACATGCTTTTATGATAACTAGGTGGTATTAAGTCCCCTCGGTATTGGAAGTTAAAGATGCATTGCCCGTATTTGGACAAAACTTGACGGTAAAAAATTGATTTAAATGTTTGTATGTTCCTGGGTAGGAAGTCGTGTGTGAGATCGGACTCTGGGATTATGCATCGAATTGCGGCTAAGCAAGGGCGTCGATCGCTACTGAAAAGTAGGGGGGACGGGCGAGCAAGTCTTGAAAAAATACATCTTACATTATTTGCACCCCACACCATTACTTTTAAATTTAATTTGTGTAAAGGGAACGGTGACATCATACGTGTAATTTTGTGCAAACAGACCATGTGACCACAACAAATATTTTTATGGTAATAATAATTATGAATCATACATACAGAGTGTATTTAGAGAATGACACGCAAAGAAAATAGTAGGACCGGAACGCACTCAAAATGTTCAAAAAGCTTTAGGTTAAATATTTATAAAATGTCTTCCCTTGTTGATGGATAATCATGTATGGAGATTAAAGCTTTAGTCCGGCGTTTATCGTGTGTCAGCTTGAAGTTCTTCGAAAAAACAAAATACTGCTTCTTCGACAAGGCTTGTCTGTCTTGGCAAAAACTGGATTTTACTACATTTTGTGCGTTTTGCTATTGTAACAAAATGTAACACATTTGCACGTGTGCGTACACACAGACTTCCTTTGTGGAGGGATCGTGTACCGTACATTATAGCATACACAAACGACGCATAACTTGAATGCTAAGAAGGTATGTAAGCGGGATTTTGGCGTTCATGTCTTGGACGAAACTTGTCGTCTATTGTCTGTATTATAGAAACGGAAATAGACCAAAAATATCATTCGGCGCGTGGTCCATCAGGGAAAAAAAAAAAAAATTAAGAAAACATTTCACCGTTTGTTCGCTATTCTTTTATTTGAACAAAAATTGTAATGAAATATTAAATCAAGAAAATAGTGTGTATTTTTAGATTTTGTTGCATATTTCTAATGAACAGTCAATCAAAAAGTGGGGGGGGGGACATCTGATATGCTGTTCCCCCAGTCTAAAAAGTGGGGGGGGGGGGGACATGTCCCCCCCGTCCCCCACCTATCGACGCCCTTGCGGCTAAGGCTGTAACTGCGGCTGGTGGTGTCGCAGCCGGGATTCCGGACCCAGCCCGCTATAAGTCAGCCTATTTTTACACCCGATCGCTACAAGTCTCGTGTGTGCTGGTTATGGCCCGGCCATGCAGTACACTCGACCAGCGGTGACTCGCACTGCAGGACTGGTGAAATGTGCATCGTGGGCCATTACTAATCTATTGTCCGGGGATGGCAACTCGCCTACGTTTGGCGTTAATTGCTGTTTTTCGTTAGGCTTATATAATAAGATTATTTTGAGAAATGTAAAGGTGTGTATAATATTACAAACGGGGTTGTCAGTGAACCTTAATTTGGTTTCAATAGGGGGGGCAAAATGAATACCTTTTCAAAAGTGGGGGGGGGGGGGGGGGGGGGGGGGCAACTGCCCCCTTGCCCCCCCCCCCCGGTTCCGCCGCCGGTGCACTTATTGTATAGGATTTATTTTACGTAGTTGGTGTTGGTAGGCCTACAGTTTAGCCAAAATTCACGAACAAAACTCAAGTCTCCGAACGGAAATTTTTTGTTTGGTATTGAGTTAAAATAAAAATAGTGATCTAATTATAGCAATATGCATTAAATCTAAAAGCGTTTTTCTTTTTCTGTTTGACCTAAAATTAGTTCAACTGCGTACCGCCGCCCGTGAGAGAATCAGTCCCTACTAGTTTCTTTGATTTGCGACTTACAAATTTGATCAGCAGACATGCGAGATGTTTTTTTTTTTTCTTAAACGGGATGAAGTCTTCTATCGAAACGAAAAACTGTTTCTTGAACTAATTTCTGTTAATTTTAATACATGTTTGTAATCAGAATTTATTAAGAAAAATCAAGAGTGTATAATAGGCCCGGCCTATTGAACATTTGACTGTGGGGTTGATTTTTCATTTGGTGCGGCAGCCGCGGTGGTTCCTTCTTGCATGGCGCGGAGGTTGGCAGTATTCGCACCGGTAATCACCAGCGGAGGGAGAATTTAAACCAAGGGCAATGTTGACTTGCATTTTGTGCAACTTGAAGATGGTTTTGTTTGCCCGTGCCTTCAGGCGGGAATGAACTATATTTATTTATTTCTCATTTATCCTGGGGAGACCTCTCAGCAAAACGATATTATTCAGAGGTGTCCAGCAGCTACAAACAAACATTAATATAAAAAGAAAATGACTACGAACATTCAAAAGATATTAAAAGATAATAACAGCCAAATTAAGAGAAAGGCCAAGTAAAAAAGTTTAACAAAATAATATAATAACAAACAAGTAAACGAACACAAACAAACAGACAAACAAACAAAAAACCCAAACAAACAAACACCCCCAACAAACAAACAAACAAACACACCAACAAAAACAAACAAACAAACAAACAAGCAAGCAAGAAGCAAACAAACAACACCAACGGCACAAAATTAATACCACAAGTGTACGCAATGTAACATTTTGATCTTTGATTATATTTATTTATCAGACACTCGTAATGACTTCAAGTGACCGTCCACGTATTGGGGCAGGTAAACGGATCATCTATAAAATCAGCGACAGCAGGCAACATCTTGTTGGGCCGTCTTGGCTAGGGCCGTCAGCAACAAACCACACGCACCGTCATCCCATCTTTGATCACCAACAACCAATCCATACTCACATCCCAGAGTTGGCTCATGAAGACGCCGCTGGAAATGAGCTCCCAAGCCAAGCTCTTGAGCAGTCTGACCCCCAGTGTGTGGGCTTTATTGCAGCAGGGAGCTGGGGAACGGCATCTCCGGAGAGCCACGAGATAGACAATAATTTAAACCAACAAAACCACCCGATATTATTAGACGCCATCATTGAAGAAAGTCACAAGTCGAAAAGTTCAACTTCTAGTGAGAGACATGATTTTCACTGTAGTTATAGCTCTACTCCATCAGTTTTGGACTTGATACCAGAGTTGCAGAAACCTCAATCTTATTACCACATAAACAACCCCGGATCAAGCACCTCTATCGGCTCAGCTGGATGGACAGACGGATTGGATTGGGGATTTAATATTCCTTCCGTAGGAATATCACAACAATGGTCTGGCCATCTTAAGAGTGTCCTCCTTGATGTGTTCAACCCAACGAGTGAAAGTAATATGCCGACCATAATGCAGCCACGTTATAAGAAAAGTCCGGGCACCTCGGCGGCTTTGTTTGTTCCCAGCGTCATGGCATCGATCTGGAGGCAGTATTCAGATGAAGCAGGCCCCGAGAGTGGCATCAGCTCCCAAAAGCCCCCTATTGTCCCTGTCAATGAGGATTTGGTTGTGCCTGTATCAAGTTCCAAAACTAAAGACTACAAACCATTGAACAAGGGGAAGAATGCCAAAACTGCAGGCCGTTCCGGATCAGTGGAACTACGACAGAAGAAGTGTATAGTGGTAAATCATGGCATTCACGGGCAACATGTCATGGCGGGGAGCAGGCTGTCTCGGCACCCTCTGATTAAATACTTCCTGGCTAGCTTCAAGAAGGAGCCGGCTGCTGTGGAGCTACAGGACATGACTTCATACTTGCCTGACGATTTCTCCGCGTGTGATCCGAAACTTAACAAAACCTATGGTGACGACGAAACCGAAGACAACCCAAACGGTGAGGTAACTTTCTTTCACTACAACTCCGACGGTACAGACTATACTTGCACGAGTGTTCCCATAGCTAACCCTAAGCTCAGCCGGACCCTACACCGGGTCAACTCGGGTGACATGAAAGGACAATGTGCTATAACCACCTCGTCAGAAAGTCTGGTCATCATTGAGTGTATTGATAGCGACGAGGAAGATGAGGCTGAGGAAGACGAAGAAAAGGTGATAGAAACAGTTTTAATCCAAGACTTCGAGCACAACAGATGTGCATGTACGAGATTCTCCAACAAACTCGCTGACGATGGATGCTCAGTAGATGCGGAGTCCAGTAGTTTCATCACCCGCCCCCTATGCACTGAGTTCATGGAAGCAGGTCTTCCAAACGGGAACATTAACGGAAACTGCCGACAAAAGGAAGATGTTCCAAGTCGACTCAACAGGAGAAGTAGGACAGGTACTCTCAGAATGCCAAAGATCCTAAAGAAAAAGAAAGTCCATTTTAATTTGACCCCGAACCACCACAAGTTTCGGCCAAGAATTCTAGGATCTGAAACCCGCGATGACACCTCCTGTAAAACTACTAAACAAACAGTGAAACATGCCCGATGGAAACAAAAGGAGAATACGAAGATGAAAGCAGACACTTTGAGACACAGTGAGTCTCACGAGCCGTTTGAATGGCCCGATAACTACATCACTGTTAAATTACCTTTGAGGTGGACCCCTCCCGGAATAGATTCAGACATGGACACCTACCTAACGGTAGCTTCGAGGAACGTCCCAACGGTGTATGTTAAAATCTACATCCAAGTTCCACCCAATACACATCTGTGCGAACTCAAGACCCATCTCCTAATCTGCATCTTCAGGTCGTTTTTCACCACCACCGAGGGGCTGCACATCACATGGGTGATGTCATTGCAATCTCACGTCTACAACTTGTTGTACATGAACGTGGCTAGGTTACGATTCCGGCGAGATTCGAACGGCAGACCCTGTCGTGCATGTCTACTCTTGTCCAAAGATGCTACCACATTGGTGAGGCATAAACGATCGGGTCTCCTCAGCACAGTCACTGACATTTTACAGATTGCTCCGGAGGAACTCCTTGTGCTGGAGAAAGAGCGGATCAGAAGCTGGAGTGCCGAGGAGAAGATCACTAACGGGAGAAAAACTATAAGCCATGTGGTGCGGTAGGAGTATAGCAGGTTCCTTCATGAACCCCCCGTAACATCTCTCAATTGCAAAAACTCCGACAACGGTTTCAAGACGAACTCACGGCATGGGAACCAACTTCACAACAAATCATGGCCATTTGTATCTGCCTTTATTCTAGATTTCCGTTCACTCATTCCATGTTTTTAACAAATTCCATGTTTTTAACAAATTCTAAATCATGAAAAAAACTGAAACCACAACTGAAATAGTTGAGCATTCTTGTTGTGATAAAATATCGTGGGTTCAAAAAATGTGTTTTGGAAAGTAAAATAACTGTAACATTATAATCATCAAATAATTGTATTCATATATTATGTCATTATTGTTTTAACATTAGCTTTCCTTTTATTCGTTTGAGAAGTGTGGAAAAAACAATGCTCTTTCCAGAAACACATAAGAGTAACTGGTAACAAAAACATACCTCATAAAATAAAGTTTTGTTCTAGTAATTCATTGGCCTACAATGTCCTTAAAAGAAAACATCAGTTTTTCTTGTGCTTGTGTTCAAAACGAATTGATAATGATTTTATAAACTGGACTGAAATCTAAATTTAATTGTAATGGTTTACTGTTGGAAACACGACAGAAAGCACAAACTTTTCAAAAGTTTTATTTTAAAATTATTATTTTCTTTGTTCGCTACAGTCGAACCTGGACGAGTCCTTATTTTGGATAATGTAATAAATTGCTTTTTATGTTGGAAAAAATATATATTTGTATTTATTTATAATTTATATGTGAAGTTTTAAACTACTGCCTGTAAACAAGACACCAAGACGCCTGAATTTAGTGCTCTTAGCGTAATTTCATGTGAATGTATTCCTTGATGATCAGTCACTCTTTATGCAAATATGAGACACGGGGTAACTAACTTCAATATAAAATACCACTCTGACTTTCTGAACTCGTCAAACAATCACAATTGACAAGCGCATACATCATGCCTCTTAGAGTTCTGATCTTTATTCTCAATGTGAACCAACCATAGATTGCAGTTTGGTGGTCGTGGTTTTCTAAACCTAAACCCAGGACCTTGCGCTCTGTGTGACGTAGTTTTTACAAGGGTAAAGCTGCCACCGCGTCAACAATACTCAAGTTCACCCCAAAAGTTGACCCAACTTTGAACGTCTGGATCGTTTTTATGATTTCACGTCTGGCATGGACTGTGTTTTCTATGGCCAAGGTGGTCCCTATTTTTTATGTCGTTTGTTTTCAAAGCTTGTAATAATTTATAAAAATACAATCAATCCAGGTTGACTCTTATTATAGGCCTCTTTCTGTAATTAAAATTGAAACGATATCTGTGAATTTTCAAAACAAAATTTCTAAATGATTTTTCTTAATCTCTTCTTTTCCATAACTGAGTTTTGGGTATTCCTGTAATTTCCTACATATTCAAAATGTTCAAGCTAACAAACAACTCAAAGAATTTAAGCGATTTCAAGAAATAATATCGTGAAGAACATGAACAGACCAGTATCATAAATATTTGTTAAATACATATTTATTAAACCTTTCAAATCATATGCAAATTGTTATGCTTTTTTGTTTTTCTTTTTGCCAACCATGTCCGATTCTCCAACCTCATTTTACACATATTCTACATAGTTATACTCCACTGATGTCAATAATGTTAAAAAAGGTTTTGTCCTTTGAATCGGATCAATGTTTTACATAAAACCTGTGAAATTTTCACGATTGTAAAATAAATGCCACTAAGATGAGCTTTTCGAAAAAAACACATATTTGATGTCTTTATACTGAAAACAATGATAAAGTAACAACATATCAAAATAATACAATTACAAATTGATCTTGCTATTAAGTATCATTGTGTTACCAGCCAATTATGTGCAATACACAAATGATTATCGATGGTCCACACTTGCTTTAAAAAAAACCACAAAATTGTTACCCATGGGTGGTTTCTGTTCGCTTATGTTGACAAAAAATCCTCAACTTAACCCCAAAAGTGTGCAAACATTTTAATGGAAAATGCAATTTATTGTTCATATTTGCCCAGAGAAGACTGTAAAAACCACTTACATCCAGATACCATCAATACAATTACTTTGTTTGGGGAAATTAATAGATAAAATAATAGTCTACCTTATCTATCTGTGTCACTAAATTTACTTCCATTTTGACTTCAATATTTTATATTTTTCATAAATTCAAAGCCAATAGATAAAGCCTCTTAGTATTCAAGGAAACTACCCTCATTTATGATTAAAAATTCAACCACGTGTTAATTTTGAAAACAACATTTGGATACACCAGAAACAAAAATGATAAAAAACCCACATCAACTAAATATATCTAACAAAAGTGCTAAAAACGTTTAAAAAAACACCACACACCCCTCAAAAAGATTTATAAATTTTGACAATTGTTTGCACATATGCATGCTGTCATTGATTTAGGATTTTCAACTAAAAATATAAATTAAAAACATGTAATTTTAAAACTCAAATTGAAAGTTTGAGAAGTGGAGATTGAAATTGAACAGTGTACAAGGCAAATAAAGTCATAAATAATAGGCATATAAAAGTTGCAACAAAACAGTCTCTGAAATGACATCTATAACACCATGTACCAATTTAAAGATTGACAAACCACACTGGTCATTACAAAATTTAAAACTTCCAGATTATTTTCACCTTTAATCATAGAGGAAGTTACTTTTGAACCTTTTTCTGATTATCAATATTTTTCTTTGCACGTCCTTCAACACAGACATTCCATTGACTTTGTTGATGAAACCCCAAAGTGGCCCAACTGTTGGATAAACTGTTGGAAAGATATGACAGTTGTTCACTTGAAAACATGTCCTTGGAACTGCCTGTGTGTCAAAATGAAAGCCATTGCACAGGTTGAAGCTCCTTTGCACTTCATTATCAACACATAACACCCTGCTACCTCTGAGCTTTCCTACATTGAAAATCACTCAGCGAGAAAACCTTTGCAACTATTGTTCCAAATTGGTGCGCCCAAGCAGGTAGGGAAAAACCACACACAATACAACAAATGTAGTGCGTAGGACAGGACTTTGAAATGGTGCAGAATGCACAGGGGGAAAGAATCCAGGAGATTTTGAAATTAGCCATTCCTAACATTGTAATTTGAGGGTGTGAGAGTACAATGTGCGGTTGAAATACTGACATACTTATGTGTAACTTCCCAAGGCCAAATATCATGAGCGGATGTACTGTTGGTTGTAGGGCCTACCTTGTGTAAATGTGCATACATGTTGTTTAGACAGGCAATAGCATTTGTAGTTAGGTTTCTTATGAGAAAAAGGAGATGTTGGAAATATAAACCAAATCCTAGTCTCTGTGAAAGTCTCATACACAGGGATCTATTAATGTGCATAATTTTAAAGTTAATGCTCATAATAATTAATATACAACATTCACAAAAGATTACACGATTGCATTAGAGATAAGTGTAATCTTAAAAATTTAAAACATGAAGTCAATAGTTATCCACCTTTTGTATCAATGAGGGAAGGCTGGTGCAAGGATAGGTTTTAATCTTTTATATCAACGAGGGAAAGCCAGTGTAAGGAAAGGTTTTAAATCAACGAGGGAAAGCCAGTGTAAGGAAAGGTTTTATATCAACGAGGGAAAGCCAGTGTAAGGAAAGGTTTTATATCAACGAGGGAAAGCCAGTGTAAGGAAAGGTTTTATATCAACGAGGGAAAGCCAGTGTAAGGAAAGGTTTTAAATCAACGAGGGAAAGCCAGTGTAAGGAAAGGTTTTATATCAACGAGGGAAAGCCAGTGTAAGGAAAGGTTTTAAATCAACGAGGGAAAGCCAGTGTAAGGAAAGGTTTTATATCAACGAGGGAAAGCCAGTGTAAGGAATGGTTTTATATCAACGAGGGAAAGCCAGTGTAAGGAAAGGTTTTATATCAACGAGGGAAAGCCAGTGTAAGGAAAGGTTTTAAATCAACGAGGGAAAGCCAGTGTAAGGAAAGGTTTTATATCAACGAGGGAAAGCCAGTGTAAGGAAAGGTTTTAAATCAACGAGGGAAAGCCAGTGTAAGGAAAGGTTTTATATCAACGAGGGAAAGCCAGTGTAAGGAATGGTTTTATATCAACGAGGGAAAGCCAGTGTAAGGAAAGGTTTTATATCAACGAGGGAAAGCCAGTGTAAGGAATGGTTTTATATCAACGAGGGAAAGCCAGTGTAAGGAAAGGTTTTAAATCAACGAGGGAAAGCCAGTGTAAGGAAAGGTTTTATATCAACGAGGGAAAGCCAGTGTAAGGAAAGGTTTTATATCAACGAGGGAAAGCCAGTGTAAGGAATGGTTTTATATCAACGAGGGAAAGCCAGTGTAAGGAAAGGTTTTAAATCAACGAGGGAAAGCCAGTGTAAGGAAAGGTTTTAAATCAACGAGGGAAAGCCGGTGTAAGGGAAGATTCAAACAGCTAAAAGGAATTTACCATTAAATGATGAAAAGAGAGTCTAACAAACAGGATAAAAGCCATAGCAAGGGACCTGTGCTAAGTTTCATCAAGCCTTTTAAAGAAGAGAATTGTGATTTATATTTGTTTGTGCGAAGCAAAAGTAACTAGTCTCCTGTTTTCGGCTGAGCACTTTTTTTGATGCCTAGCAATTTTGACAGAATACATGTATATGAAATTGGGCCCAGTAGGTTAGCAACATTGTATGTGGGTTTTCAAATTTGTTGTAAAATTTAAAGAGAGGCTTCTAAAATGACTTTTTCACAATACATTCCAAAGCAAGTAGGGTCACCCTAAGGCTTTACTGTTTGCATGATCCCCCATACTGTGTTGTTTTAACTGAACCATTTCATGCGGTTAGCAATGCAGTACGTCATCAACTGGTACTCTGCTCATTGTTACTATCTAACAAATCGATGCTGATGTACAATAGAAACCAGTGGACCCTTTAAATCCAGTGATTTAGCGGAAGTTATCACATAAAAGATTCTTTAAAGACCCAAAATGATCCAAATATTGGAAAAAATATATATTTTATTTCCTGGAAAAAACAACATGCATCCTGCTTTCTTATAGACCCTGGAGAATGTTCTAAACACAATTCACCAGAAGACAATATTTTTTGAGCATGGTTGAAGTACATCTAACCAGCTCTTTAGAAATGAAGGAAAACATCCCCAGCAGACAGTAAGACGTCTTACAATGATTGCTTTCAATCTCTGCAAAAGAAACACGAATAAAACAGATGTTCCAGAATGTTCAATGCACAATTGGGATTCTCAAAATAAATAACTGTTAAACATGATATAATAAGTATGTGACAGCTACACTGATATACAGTCATGCTGCAAATGATATAATAAGTATGTGACAGCTACACTGATATACAGTCATGCTGCAAATGATGTGTGTAGTTAATCCTTTTGGAGTGCTGATGATTCTTTCCTTTAATTCAAAGTACATGTATATATAATGAACTGTCATTCTCAGATTTCAACAGTCTTTACTGTAAATAATAACATTATCTACAACATGATAATCATGACCAAACAAAAAGTGAAAATGATCTCTGGATTGACAGAACCTTATAAAGTATAACACATGATCAACGCAATGACTTTATAACCTTTCAATCTGAAAGCTTGATACTAGCATTACCCCACCCTGAGATTGTCAGAATTCAGCAAGATCAGCTCTAAATACTTGCATTGCCAAATCTATACCTACATGTACACAACACCCATTTTCCAATGTTTTACTGAAAACATTACGGCCGGACTTATTTCATCAAATTGGATGTTAATTACTCCAAGTAATACTAACAGTTCGATGGTAAAATCATAACATCAAAAATAATTCACTCTCCATTCGTAAACAGGGCGTTCACACATCTTCTACAAAATCCAGGGATTGAAAATAAGTGTATCAGTCACATTTAACATGTAAGCACTAAGGTAATACTGTGATGTATTACACAGGTGTCAATCTGACACCTGTTACAAGAGTACAAACATGACAAGACACCCTGCTGTGGTATTTTCATAGTAACTTACACTGTGCTTCATGCCATTTGATTCTGACTGTGCTGTGCCCTTTGCTCATTTATCAACACAGGAATTTCATGGAGGTCACATAGGTCACAGCTTCTGTTGCTATGGTAATGACTTCACTGTACTCATGACAGTTTCCCACAGACATTTCTACTTTTGTCCAGAAATTCCTTTTTGAGAAATGAGAGATGCACTGATGACATTAATATACAAATTCTAGTTTATTGAAGTGTAGTCACATTTCATTAAGATTGCAAACTTTGTACTTCTTATTCCACTCATTCCTCTTTCAGCCTCTTATTAAAACCAAATTTGCTGCAAAAAGCCCCCTTTTTGCAACTTATTGCACAATGAAAGCCCCTGCTTGTACATTTTTTTGAATTAAAAACAAAGCTGGTATAGAAATGCTGAATGAACAAAGGTCAGCAAGCAAAACAAGACCCAATTTCATGGCTCTGCTTTAACTGTTTAGCATTAACAGGAGATGAAAATTCTGCACAAAATGAAAACGAATTTCACAGAAACGAAAGGAATTTTTCATGTGTGGGTGCATTCTTCACATAACACATAAATTTTGCCCTAACCCAGTAAGCAGAGAATGGTGAAAATATCTCCAAAAAATTACACGTTAAGCAGAGACATAAAATTGGAACAAGGTCTTGCATCTTCAATTGTGAAAACTAAAGAGGCAACAGATTCAAAGCCAGATGAGTAACGTCCTCTAGAGTCCTTTGCTCTGTTTCTCAAAGGTCTTAAAACTCCAACAGAAATTTATCAAAGAGTTAGAAGACATCAAACCTTAGATAAATGACAAAGAATACATTAGCAATTCATCTTTCTCACCTCCCCTTACACCAAGGCCTTTAAATAGTCCATAGAGTAAAATGAACAACCTCCATCAAAAACAGCAGACAGATCACAGTTTCATCAGAGGGTCAATAATGGTCAGTCTTTCAACTGGAAAGAGATATGGTTTCATACTGACAGTTGGAGAGCAAAGAAATAATAAATTTAAAATCTCAGTGTACCATTCCGTCTGTTATGTCATTTTAATTCCACTTGCTGCTGCAAATGATGAACTCAAGGATCGCAAACTGACGATCCTCTTACGTTGATAGAAATGAAGTCCATATGGCTTGTATTGATGACACAACATCAGGACGAACAAAAAGAATGTGATTCCAACTAAGATGTAACCAAGAGGCAGACCAAACACAGGCTCCTTTTGACAAAAAGGATATCAAAATAAAACATTATGTGACATTTGTATTTAATTTATTTGTTATTTGTCACATGAATATACAAGAATGCTCAAAATTAATCTTTCGTAAAAGACCTCTAGTTTCACCCAGTCCAGTGTCAAATTTGAAGAGTTTACCAGGGTTAGCAATTCAACTGTGGGAATGGCCTACCTTAAACCTACCCTCAAGCATGGAAGCTATTTCTCAGGAGTTTATCAGGGTTAGCAATTCAAGTGTAGGAATGGTTCTAGCTTAACCCTACCCTCAAGCAGAGTTTACCAGGGTTAGCAATTCAACTCTAGGAATGGCCTACCTTAAACCTACCCTCAAGCATGGAAGCTATTTCTCAGGAGTTTACCAGGGTTAGCAATTCAAGTGTAGGAACGGTTCTAGCTTAACCCTACCCTCAAGCAGAATTTACCAGGGTTAGCAATTCAACTGTGGGAATGGCCTACCTTAAACCTACCCTCAAGCATGGAAGCTATTTCTCAGGAGTTTATCAGGGTTAGCAATTCAAGTGTAGGAATGGTTCTAGCTTAACCCTACCCTCAAGCAGAGTTTACCAGGGTTAGCAATTCAACTCTAGGAATGGCCTACCTTAAACCTACCCTCAAGCATGGAAGCTATTTCTCAGGAGTTTACCAGGGTTAGCAATTCAAGTGTAGGAATGGTTCTAGCTTAACCCTACCCTCAAGCAGAGTTTACCAGGGTTAGCAATTCAACTCTAGGAATGGCCTACCTTAAACCTACCCTCAAGCATGGAAGCTATTTCTCAGGAGTTTATCAGGGTTAGCAATTCAAGTGTAGGAATGGTTCTAGATTAACCCTACCCTCAAGCAGAGTTTACCAGGGTTAGCAATTCAACTCTAGGAATGGCCTACCTTAAACCTACCCTCAAGCATGGAAGCTATTTCTCAGGAGTTTATCAGGGTTAGCAATTCAAGTGTATATAAAGCTTCACAGGAAACCCACCTAGCGTGAACAAGGCTTACCTCATCTTGATAGAACATCTTATGTACTTGTTTCTCTTTCCAATGTATAAGATATATGAATAACGTCTCATAAATAGGCATCACAGACTCAAGTGCACTCTACAAAGACAAATATTATGTAGAAATGTCATCTTTGTAGATAATTGACAAAGTACACACATCAAAGTTTATTTTGAAAAAATTCTTGAAAAATGTATTTGTAACATAATTTATGTTTTTTGTTAATTATGAACTCCTTAAACTTTAATGCATGTGAAAAAGAGAAAATTACCTGCAAGTTCTCATGAGGTGGGTTAAATAGGTCAAAGCACTTTCCATTCTTTGTATTTCCCTCCCCCCACAGCTCAATGGCGAGTGAAAACGGTATCTGAAACAAGAAAGTACAAAAATATTAAAGTTTTGTATATTGTGGGAAACTGCCACAGAACACTCATGGGTTTTCAATGTAACACAAAGTCCATAGTTAAGCAGCTACAACTTTGTGCAAAGTTTTTATATGGTTTTGTGTAGGATTATTTGCAAGTGGAACCCATTAAATCTGCAAAACTTTGTTCCCTTTAGTCACAGGTTAAATATACATGTACTTGCCACCTACCAAACAATGAACTAGCCCTATGGTAATCAATGAACTAGTCTTGGTTCAAGACTGTGTAGTGTATGTTTTTGATACATAATCCGGCGCTGCATGCAGCAATGGATCGTGTAATCAAAAACAAACAAAACATATCCTTGAACCAAGACTATCAATGAACCAGCCACCCTAGCAACCAATGAACTATCCAGTGACCAATCCATCTACACACTGCACATAAGTACACAGTTGGTACACTCGTTACAGCATGTACAGTTGAATGATTTGAAATGGTTGGTTAGCTTGTTGTAGGAGGGTTTGAAGAGCTCATCTTGCTCTGCTAGGTTCAGTAACATTCTCATCATGTGATAAAGTTCTTACTTTTTTAACACCTGCCATGTAGTCAAACACAGCCCCATCAGCAGGGTAGTCATTGATGTTGTAGCCAACACCGTAAGAGAAAGAGTTATGAGCAGCCACAGCCATTCTCTTTGCCAAGTCCATCTGCTCATCTAGATTTACTGGCTTGGCTTTAGCTTTCTTGGACTTGGAATCTGCGATTCAAATGTGAAGATACAAATTTCATTGTTTTTGTGGCCAACAGATTCTCAAGAACAAAAAACCTCAACTGGTCAGTGGTTGTGGCCTAGGTTTTTTGACACTTGCTGATTTCATAGTCGGTTCGACGTATAACTGAACCTTTTTAAAACTTGAATTTTTTTTTTAATTGTTCAGATTTTGGTGAATTGAAACAGAATTAGGCCTAAAGCTTAAAATCCTATTTAATCAAGTGTTACGCATCACACAGGTACCTTTGACCAATGATTCATCTACACTTACCAGCAAATGGCAAATAGATTTGCTTGATTCCTGAATGTAGAGATACAAAGGCATCAAATATATGCATTGCTGTCAGGTCGAGGTACACTTGACACTCTGGCTCTGAAACACACAACAATAAAGAAACTGTCAAAATCAAAGTAAAAGCTCCATAGATTAGTTTGTTTCTGACATCACATAGAACACTTCACTTACAACTTAACCCTCCCACCCCTTAGTAACATTCAGTGAGTTAACCAACCACTTTAAACCATTCAACTGCATGTGTTGTGTAGGGTGGTACAACCGTGCACCAAAATAACTGTGTACATGTGCGGATGCATTCACCACATGATCATAATTATTGCTGGCTGGCTTAGTTTATCCACAGTGGATCAGATTGAATGGTCAGACAGTAGGAGGGCTGACTGTGTACTGTGTAGATGCATTCATCCATCATTCAAAACCACAGTGGATGATGGTTTGTCAGTAGAAGGGTTTCTAAGCCACAAGATGGATGTAGGAATATTTGTTGTGGTTAGGGTTAATGCCATAGATGTCTTACCAGAGTGAGCAAATGCCCCTCTATACTCCTCATCCTTAGGGTCACCAGAACTTCCTGCTCCTCCAAAATTCCAATCAAAATTCCGATTTAAATCCACTCCAACACTGGTTCCTCTCCAGCAATAGTTCTTGGTCCTCTCGACATATTGCCTCCCATCTGGGTTAGCCATGGCAATAATATAAATGTCAAACCGACTGAGAATCATCCGAGAGAAACTCTCAGCTGGTGAGCCGTGCAGCGCCCTCAACCCACCGGTTATATTGAGTAGCAGATGAAACAGGCTTTCCACTGGGAAGAACTCGCGCGCATGCTCACCGTATGATAAAAGTATCTTTGGTTTGGCTGCGGCTAGACCAAATGATCCACTGGCTGTTCTTGGGTTAGAGAAATTTGAAAGATGTAGGATGTATTGCGGATTGCCTTTACGTGATGTGTATTTCAAGTCTAATTTAATGTAGTTCGGATTTTTTGTGACAAGGTCTTGAAGTTGAGTTGCTATCTGTGAAACATTGTGATAATATTTGTAATTTGGTGTGTACCGTTCATGTTGGGGTTCTACATCTCTCCCACTGACTATTTTTACCGTAGGGCAAATGAAAGTAACTAAAACCACAAACGGAAGAAAATATTTCCAAAGTAAGATATTGGACAAGACTTTTGTTCGCATCAGTTTCTCTGGTCTTAGGTTCTCTGTGTTGCATCGATGACCATCCATTGCTTGTGATGAATCCATAATGGCGAGATGGTTGGTTAACAAACATGTAAAGGAAACTTGTTCTAGTTCAAAGCATTCTTTCCCCTCGGTGCAGAAGTTAACCACACTGCAAGAAACAAAACTTCAATGAGGAATTGTTTGTGAACAAAAAACCTTTATCATATTGAAACAACTGCAGTTAAACATTATGTAGTATGAAAACCTCTAGACACAGAAACTGGGGGCACTGTACTCCATTTTTGAAATTTGTAGTACAACCGCCATGACCGCCGATGTCAAAATTTCGAGAAACTAAAGTGAGTACAGCGCCCAAGTTACTGAGTCTAGAAAACCTCAGCGTTCAACTTCTCTAAAATCTAGAAGTATTTTACTTTAGTGCTTTTGTAGGTCCCCAACTTGAAGGGAAGTAGGGGGCTTGGTAGCAGGAAAAAATGCCGTAGTTGAAACTATTGTTACCCTCCTGCAATTGTCAGGAGGATTACACACAACTATCCGACCTCCACTTTTTCTTTGTAAATTCTTAAATTTACCTAATTTGTTTGTAAGAAAATTAATAGAACTTGGGATAATCTTGGCCTCCATCTTCCGGACGCTATACGGAAACTAATTTAATTTAATTAAGTCCATCTTACCTTGCACAGTTTTTTGAAAAGACTTTACGATTCCGTAATTCTCAGCAAAAATGAAAATGTACGTTTTCTTGTTGATATAAAGCGATGAAAACAGCAACAAATGAGAGCTTCACGCACACACAATATGCAGCATACAGTAAACATTGCGCAGATTCACGAACGTACGGTATCCGTAGAGTTATCGTTATTCTCGGTACCAGACTTAGTTTGAGTATCGATTCTACTATATAGCCCATACAGTATGTACAAGAGCATCCGAATATTCATTGTCGATACCAAAAGGCACCCGACTAATACCCCCGTCTCAACTCCCCAGCCCCGCCCCCCTGATGATGTCCTGTGTTTCACCATAGAATTGACATGAATAAAACAAATTGAGTTGCTTATGATTAGTTCGTTGTGTTATTCCTGTGAAAATTAAACTGAGTGAAACAAAACGAAACTCCACCTTCCCATTCACACCCACCAGAGAGACATTACAAATGTAAAAAACAACACATTTTAACTTGAACAGGACCTTTGCACTTTAAATGAACTGCAACATTCACAGAAATGTGATCATATGCATAACTGTATTACATACAGTATTTATTGACAAAACATAACAGAATAACAATATTTACAGGAACAATCAACAGTAATTTATAGCAGCTGTCCGTTTCACTTGCTGCTATTTTACTCTTTAGAGACCACAGGATTCAGTATAATACAATGGCAGTTTAGTAAAGAATGTATGTTAAAACGGGGAACATATAAAATGTGAAGAACTTGACCTTTTTTGGTGTCAAGGTATTGGGTCAAATCTTACAGCTATTTCAAGCCTCTATGATAGGTTTGGTACTAGCTTCACATCTACGGCTTACTATGGTCTGTACAGGGTGAATGACAGCTGAACACTTTTGGTCATATTTAAATTACACACCGGTAACTGTTATCAAACAACTGAAAGAATCATATGTACTTGTTAACAGTTTTACCACTAAGGTGAAAACAGTTCATAAGTCACACTAGTCTTTTGTGCTTTTCTTGTTATAGTTTATAATCATTTTCTCAAAACGAACGACAGCTGCTCGGACCTTTTGGGAGAACTGCCACACTATGTTCACGCAGGAAGTTAACTACACACATGCATGTATGATAGGGTAATGGTTTTAACAATACTGCATCGAAATTTCAAAATTTAGTTATTTTATTCCACAAATTAGGTACCAAAAATGTGGCTGTCTTCTTTAATTTCAGTTAATTTTGTGTATTTAAATGTTTCATCCAACTGTTTATGCAGTTGTAACTTACAATAATCACTAGTTTTACACAGGGTTTCTAGCATATCTGAATTCAAACCATGGAGGTACCTCCATGTTCAAACAGGATAAAGTTGTTGAAGCACTTTTCAGCACAACCCAACAAGAATATTGATTAAGAGTTGTGTTGGCACAACATTTGAACAATTTTATGTATGAACAATTTGCATTAAAACTCTCTCACTGTCTGACCATTCAATATCATCCACTGTGGTTTTGAATGATAGATGCCAGCCCGCAGTATGATATCATTTGGTGAATGCATCTACACAGTACACAGTCAACCCTCCTACTGTCTGACCATTCAATATCATCCATTGTGGTTTTGATTGATAGATAAACTATCATCATGTGGTGAAAGCATTCTTTAAAATAACAGTACACACGTACATGTTTTCACACAGTTGTGCTACCATACACAGCCTATGCAGCTGAATTGTTTCAGCTCGCTGTTTCAATACGGTTGATCAACTCGGTTGATCAACTCGGTTATTCAACTCAATTGATCAACTCGGTTAATCAACTCGGTTGATCAACTCACTGCAAAATTTAGGAGTAGGAGTACGAGTGTTTTAAAAACACAAGACTTAAGTGGATTGGAGGGATTACATTATGTATCTCATTGAATAAACTATAATTGCCGTTTTTAATCTTTTCAGATTATTTACTTTTGGAGTTTAATTTCTTTGAAAACAAATCCTTCTTTAATAATACTGTAAATAATTAAACTGATGAGAACATGTTTAAAAATGTTGTTTGTCTAATGAGGTACATTAACTTAGTGCCCACTAGCTGCAGACATAAAAAATGTGCTTTTACTATGTAGGAATTCTAAATTGATCAATTTGGATACATAGCCCAACTTTGAACAGTTGTGCACACATTGTTTACTTTTTGATATTACGACCTGGCCACCTTAGTTGATACCTCAATATTTATTTGGGTCAAGTCACAAAAGGCATACTTTGTATGTGGTTTGGCCAACAATCTGTAGAAAATGCAATAGGCCCATCCAAAATGCACACTCAGTAGGTATACGACTGATTTCCAGTACAGTTACTTAATCCTCCACACTAGACTGACATGAACTTTGGTTTTCAAATACAATAGTTGAACCGTCTCTTTATCAAAGTCAATTTCCAATACCCGGGAGATCCAATCAGAACTGCAAAGTCTGTAGATTTTTCCCTTTCTCTGCAGTGGTTTCTGCAGTGGTTCCTGCAGTGGTTTCTGCAGTGGTTCCTGCAGTGGTTGCTGCAGTGAACTCTGCAGTTGAACCTTCTTGGTAGCGGTTCCTGCAGTGGTTTCTGCAGTGGTTTCTGCAGTGGTTCCTGCAGTGGTTCCCCCAACGATGTAACCCATTCAGCATCCTGATGCACCCCCCCCCTCCCTGATGCTCCCTCCATTCCTGATGTCCCTTCACCCATTTAAGAATGTATTGCACATCAATCAAGTATTACAGCAGACTCTACATCCAATGGCACACCTCATAAGATCTCCAAGTCAACATGACGCACCTCTGGATTCAATTTCTGTGATAGAAACAAAATTTAAAAGATGTTAAGACACAGTGTAAACTGTGTAATAGGGCACTTTCTATTATTCATGAATATACAATTTAGAGTCTTATTCCCTGAATACAAAGGGTTTTGTAGGCATGTAAACATGTTGGTGCTAGTCTGTGCATGCAACCAATATAAATGCAATACAAAGGGGTTTGTAGGCATGTAAACATGTTGGTGCTAGTCTGTGCATGCAACCAATATAAATGCAATACAAAGGGGTTTGTAGGCATGTAAACATGTTGGTGCTAGTCTGTGCATGCAACCAATGCAATACAAAGGGTTTTGTAGGCATGTAAACATGTTGGTGCTAGTCTGTGCATGCAACCAATATAAATGCAATACAAAGGGTTTTGTAGGCATGTAAACATGTTGGTGCTAGTCTGTGCATGCAACCAATATAAATGCAATACAAAGGGGTTTGTAGGCATGTAAACATGTTGGTGCTAGTCTGTGCATGCAACCAATGCAATACAAAGGGGTTTGTAGGCATGTAAACATGTTGGTGCTAGTCTGTGCATGCAACCAATGCAATACAAAGGGGTTTGTATGCATGTAAACATGTTGGTGCTAGTCTGTGCATGCAACCAATATAAATGCAATACAAAGGGGTTTGTAGGCATGTAAACATGTTGGTGCTAGTCTGTGCATGCAACCAATGCAATACAAAGGGGTTTGTAGGCATGTAAACATGTTGGTGCTAGTCTGTGCATGCAACCAATGCAATACAAAGGGGTTTGTATGCATGTAAACATGTTGGTGCTAGTCTGTGCATGCAACCAATATAAATGCAATACAAAGGGGTTTGTAGGCATGTAAACATGTTGGTGCTAGTCTGTGCATGCAACCAATATAAATGCAATACAAAGGGGTTTGTAGGCATGTAAACATGTTGGTGCTAGTCTGTGCATGCAACCAATGCAATACAAAGGGGTTTGTAGGCATGTAAACATGTTGGTGCTAGTCTGTGCATGCAACCAATGCAATACAAAGGGGTTTGTAGGCATGTAAACATGTTGGTGCTAGTCTGTGCATGCAACCAATGCAATACAAAGGGGTTTGTAGGCATGTAAACATGTTGGTGCTAGTCTGTGCATGCAACCAATGCAATACAAAGGGGGTTTGTAGGCATGTAAACATGTTGGTGCTAGTCTGTGCATGCAACCAATATAAATGCAATACAAAGGGGTTTGTAGGCATGTAAACATGTTGGTGCTAGTCTGTGCATGCAACCAATATAAATGCAATACAAAGGGGTTTGTAGGCATGTAAACATGTTGGTGCTAGTCTGTGCATGCAACCAATGCAATACAAAGGGGTTTGTAGGCATGTAAACATGTTGGTGCTAGTCTGTGCATGCAACCAATGCAATACAAAGGGGTTTGTAGGCATGTAAACATGTTGGTGCTAGTCTGTGCATGCAACCAATGCAATACAAAGGGGTTTGTAGGCATGTAAACATGTTGGTGCTAGTCTGTGCATGCAACCAATGCAATACAAAGGGGTTTGTAGGCATGTAAACATGTTGGTGCTAGTCTGTGCATGCAACCAATATAAATGCAATACAAAGGGGTTTGTAGGCATGTAAACATGTTGGTGCTAGTCTGTGCATGCAACCAATGCAATACAAAGGGGTTTGTAGGCATGTAAACATGTTGGTGCTAGTCTGTGCATGCAACCAATGCAATACAAAGGGGTTTGTATGCATGTAAACATGTTGGTGCTAGTCTGTGCATGCAACCAATGCAATACAAAGGGTTTTGTAGGCATGTAAACATGTTGGTGCTAGTCTGTGCATGCAACCAATATAAATGCAATACAAAGGGTTTTGTAGGCATGTAAACATGTTGGTGCTAGTCTGTGCATGCAACCAATATAAATGCAATACAAAGGGGTTTGTAGGCATGTAAACATGTTGGTGCTAGTCTGTGCATGCAACCAATATAAATGCAATACAAAGGGGTTTGTAGGCATGTAAACATGTTGGTGCTAGTCTGTGCATGCAACCAATGCAATACAAAGGGTTTTGTAGGCATGTAAACATGTTGGTGCTAGTCTGTGCATGCAACCAATATAAATGCAATACAAAGGGGTTTGTAGGCATGTAAACATGTTGGTGCTAGTCTGTGCATGCAACCAATGCAATACAAAGGGGTTTGTATGCATGTAAACATGTTGGTGCTAGTCTGTGCATGCAACCAATATAAATGCAATACAAAGGGTTTTGTAGGCATGTAAACATGTTGGTGCTAGTCTGTGCATGCAACCAATGCAATACAAAGGGGTTTGTATGCATGTAAACATGTTGGTGCTAGTCTGTGCATGCAACCAATGCAATACAAAGGGGTTTGTAGGCATGTAAACATGTTGGTGCTAGTCTGTGCATGCAACCAATATAAATGCAATACAAAGGGGTTTGTAGGCATGTAAACATGTTGGTGCTAGTCTGTGCATGCAACCAATATAAATGCAATACAAAGGGGTTTGTAGGCATGTAAACATGTTGGTGCTAGTCTGTGCATGCAACCAATGCAATACAAAGGGGTTTGTAGGCATGTAAACATGTTGGTGCTAGTCTGTGCATGCAACCAATGCAATACAAAGGGGTTTGTATGCATGTAAACATGTTGGTGCTAGTCTGTGCATGCAACCAATGCAATACAAAGGGTTTTGTAGGCATGTAAACATGTTGGTGCTAGTCTGTGCATGCAACCAATATAAATGCAATACAAAGGGTTTTGTAGGCATGTAAACATGTTGGTGCTAGTCTGTGCATGCAACCAATATAAATGCAATACAAAGGGGTTTGTAGGCATGTAAACATGTTGGTGCTAGTCTGTGCATGCAACCAATATAAATGCAATACAAAGGGGTTTGTAGGCATGTAAACATGTTGGTGCTAGTCTGTGCATGCAACCAATGCAATACAAAGGGTTTTGTAGGCATGTAAACATGTTGGTGCTAGTCTGTGCATGCAACCAATATAAATGCAATACAAAGGGGTTTGTAGGCATGTAAACATGTTGGTGCTAGTCTGTGCATGCAACCAATGCAATACAAAGGGTTTTGTAGGCATGTAAACATGTTGGTGCTAGTCTGTGCATGCAACCAATATAAATGCAATACAAAGGGGTTTGTATGCATGTAAACATGTTGGTGCTAGTCTGTGCATGCAACCAATATAAATGCAATACAAAGGGTTTTGTAGGCATGTAAACATGTTGGTGCTAGTCTGTGCATGCAACCAATGCAATACAAAGGGGTTTGTATGCATGTAAACATGTTGGTGCTAGTCTGTGCATGCAACCAATGCAATACAAAGGGGTTTGTAGGCATGTAAACATGTTGGTGCTAGTCTGTGCATGCAACCAATGCAATACAAAGGGGTTTGTAGGCATGTAAACATGTTGGTGCTAGTCTGTGCATGCAACCAATATAAATGCAATACAAAGGGGTTTGTAGGCATGTAAACATGTTGGTGCTAGTCTGTGCATGCAACCAATGCAATACAAAGGGGTTTGTAGGCATGTAAACATGTTGGTGCTAGTCTGTGCATGCAACCAATGCAATACAAAGGGGTTTGTAGGCATGTAAACATGTTGGTGCTAGTCTGTGCATGCAACCAATGCAATACAAAGGGGTTTGTAGGCATGTAAACATGTTGGTGCTAGTCTGTGCATGCAACCAATGCAATACAAAGGGGTTTGTATGCATGTAAACATGTTGGTGCTAGTCTGTGCATGCAACCAATGCAATACAAAGGGGTTTGTAGGCATGTAAACATGTTGGTGCTAGTCTGTGCATGCAACCAATGCAATACAAAGGGGTTTGTAGGCATGTAAACATGTTGGTGCTAGTCTGTGCATGCAACCAATGCAATACAAAGGGGTTTGTATGCATGTAAACATGTTGGTGCTAGTCTGTGCATGCAACCAATATAAATGCAATACAAAGGGGTTTGTAGGCATGTAAACATGTTGGTGCTAGTCTGTGCATGCAACCAATGCAATACAAAGGGGTTTGTAGGCATGTAAACATGTTGGTGCTAGTCTGTGCATGCAACCAATGCAATACAAAGGGGTTTGTAGGCATGTAAACATGTTGGTGCTAGTCTGTGCATGCAACCAATGCAATACAAAGGGGTTTGTATGCATGTAAACATGTTGGTGCTAGTCTGTGCATGCAACCAATGCAATACAAAGGGTTTTGTAGGCATGTAAACATGTTGGTGCTAGTCTGTGCATGCAACCAATATAAATGCAATACAAAGGGTTTTGTAGGCATGTAAACATGTTGGTGCTAGTCTGTGCATGCAACCAATATAAATGCAATACAAAGGGGTTTGTAGGCATGTAAACATGTTGGTGCTAGTCTGTGCATGCAACCAATATAAATGCAATACAAAGGGGTTTGTAGGCATGTAAACATGTTGGTGCTAGTCTGTGCATGCAACCAATGCAATACAAAGGGTTTTGTAGGCATGTAAACATGTTGGTGCTAGTCTGTGCATGCAACCAATATAAATGCAATACAAAGGGGTTTGTAGGCATGTAAACATGTTGGTGCTAGTCTGTGCATGCAACCAATGCAATACAAAGGGTTTTGTAGGCATGTAAACATGTTGGTGCTAGTCTGTGCATGCAACCAATATAAATGCAATACAAAGGGGTTTGTATGCATGTAAACATGTTGGTGCTAGTCTGTGCATGCAACCAATATAAATGCAATACAAAGGGTTTTGTAGGCATGTAAACATGTTGGTGCTAGTCTGTGCATGCAACCAATGCAATACAAAGGGGTTTGTATGCATGTAAACATGTTGGTGCTAGTCTGTGCATGCAACCAATGCAATACAAAGGGGTTTGTAGGCATGTAAACATGTTGGTGCTAGTCTGTGCATGCAACCAATGCAATACAAAGGGGTTTGTAGGCATGTAAACATGTTGGTGCTAGTCTGTGCATGCAACCAATATAAATGCAATACAAAGGGGTTTGTAGGCATGTAAACATGTTGGTGCTAGTCTGTGCATGCAACCAATGCAATACAAAGGGGTTTGTAGGCATGTAAACATGTTGGTGCTAGTCTGTGCATGCAACCAATGCAATACAAAGGGGTTTGTAGGCATGTAAACATGTTGGTGCTAGTCTGTGCATGCAACCAATGCAATACAAAGGGGTTTGTAGGCATGTAAACATGTTGGTGCTAGTCTGTGCATGCAACCAATGCAATACAAAGGGGTTTGTATGCATGTAAACATGTTGGTGCTAGTCTGTGCATGCAACCAATGCAATACAAAGGGGTTTGTAGGCATGTAAACATGTTGGTGCTAGTCTGTGCATGCAACCAATGCAATACAAAGGGGTTTGTAGGCATGTAAACATGTTGGTGCTAGTCTGTGCATGCAACCAATATAAATGCAATACAAAGGGGTTTGTAGGCATGTAAACATGTTGGTGCTAGTCTGTGCATGCAACCAATGCAATACAAAGGGTTTTGTAGGCATGTAAACATGTTGGTGCTAGTCTGTGCATGCAACCAATATAAATGCAATACAAAGGGGTTTGTAGGCATGTAAACATGTTGGTGCTAGTCTGTGCATGCAACCAATGCAATACAAAGGGGTTTGTAGGCATGTAAACATGTTGGTGCTAGTCTGTGCATGCAACCAATATAAATGCAATACAAAGGGGTTTGTAGGCATGTAAACATGTTGGTGCTAGTCTGTGCATGCAACCAATATAAATGCAATACAAAGGGGTTTGTAGGCATGTAAACATGTTGGTGCTAGTCTGTGCATGCAACCAATATAAATGCAATACAAAGGGTTTTGTAGGCATGTAAACATGTTGGTGCTAGTCTGTGCATGCAACCAATGCAATACAAAGGGGTTTGTAGGCATGTAAACATGTTGGTGCTAGTCTGTGCATGCAACCAATGCAATACAAAGGGGTTTGTAGGCATGTAAACATGTTGGTGCTAGTCTGTGCATGCAACCAATGCAATACAAAGGGGTTTGTAGGCATGTAAACATGTTGGTGCTAGTCTGTGCATGCAACCAATGCAATACAAAGGGGTTTGTAGGCATGTAAACATGTTGGTGCTAGTCTGTGCATGCAACCAATGCAATACAAAGGGGTTTGTAGGCATGTAAACATGTTGGTGCTAGTCTGTGCATGCAACCAATGCAATACAAAGGGGTTTGTAGGCATGTAAACATGTTGGTGCTAGTCTGTGCATGCAACCAATATAAATGCAATACAAAGGGGTTTGTAGGCATGTAAACATGTTGGTGCTAGTCTGTGCATGCAACCAATATAAATGCAATACAAAGGGTTTTGTAGGCATGTAAACATGTTGGTGCTAGTCTGTGCATGCAACCAATATAAATGCAATACAAAGGGGTTTGTAGGCATGTAAACATGTTGGTGCTAGTCTGTGCATGCAACCAATGCAATACAAAGGGGTTTGTAGGCATGTAAACATGTTGGTGCTAGTCTGTGCATGCAACCAATGCAATACAAAGGGGTTTGTAGGCATGTAAACATGTTGGTGCTAGTCTGTGCATGCAACCAATGCAATACAAAGGGGTTTGTAGGCATGTAAACATGTTGGTGCTAGTCTGTGCATGCAACCAATATAAATGCAATACAAAGGGTTTTGTAGGCATGTAAACATGTTGGTGCTAGTCTGTGCATGCAACCAATGCAATACAAAGGGGTTTGTAGGCATGTAAACATGTTGGTGCTAGTCTGTGCATGCAACCAATGCAATACAAAGGGGTTTGTAGGCATGTAAACATGTTGGTGCTAGTCTGTGCATGCAACCAATGCAATACAAAGGGGTTTGTAGGCATGTAAACATGTTGGTGCTAGTCTGTGCATGCAACCAATATAAATGCAATACAAAGGGTTTTGTAGGCATGTAAACATGTTGGTGCTAGTCTGTGCATGCAACCAATATAAATGCAATACAAAGGGGTTTGTAGGCATGTAAACATGTTGGTGCTAGTCTGTGCATGCAACCAATGCAATACAAAGGGGTTTGTAGGCATGTAAACATGTTGGTGCTAGTCTGTGCATGCAACCAATGCAATACAAAGGGTTTTGTAGGCATGTAAACATGTTGGTGCTAGTCTGTGCATGCAACCAATATAAATGCAATACAAAGGGTTTTGTAGGCATGTAAACATGTTGGTGCTAGTCTGTGCATGCAACCAATATAAATGCAATACAAAGGGGTTTGTAGGCATGTAAACATGTTGGTGCTAGTCTGTGCATGCAACCAATATAAATGCAATACAAAGGGGTTTGTAGGCATGTAAACATGTTGGTGCTAGTCTGTGCATGCAACCAATGCAATACAAAGGGGTTTGTAGGCATGTAAACATGTTGGTGCTAGTCTGTGCATGCAACCAATGCAATACAAAGGGGTTTGTAGGCATGTAAACATGTTGGTGCTAGTCTGTGCATGCAACCAATGCAATACAAAGGGGTTTGTATGCATGTAAACATGTTGGTGCTAGTCTGTGCATGCAACCAATGCAATACAAAGGGGTTTGTAGGCATGTAAACATGTTGGTGCTAGTCTGTGCATGCAACCAATGCAATACAAAGGGGTTTGTAGGCATGTAAACATGTTGGTGCTAGTCTGTGCATGCAACCAATATAAATGCAATACAAAGGGGTTTGTAGGCATGTAAACATGTTGGTGCTAGTCTGTGCATGCAACCAATGCAATACAAAGGGTTTTGTAGGCATGTAAACATGTTGGTGCTAGTCTGTGCATGCAACCAATATAAATGCAATACAAAGGGGTTTGTAGGCATGTAAACATGTTGGTGCTAGTCTGTGCATGCAACCAATGCAATACAAAGGGGTTTGTAGGCATGTAAACATGTTGGTGCTAGTCTGTGCATGCAACCAATATAAATGCAATACAAAGGGGTTTGTAGGCATGTAAACATGTTGGTGCTAGTCTGTGCATGCAACCAATATAAATGCAATACAAAGGGGTTTGTAGGCATGTAAACATGTTGGTGCTAGTCTGTGCATGCAACCAATATAAATGCAATACAAAGGGTTTTGTAGGCATGTAAACATGTTGGTGCTAGTCTGTGCATGCAACCAATGCAATACAAAGGGGTTTGTAGGCATGTAAACATGTTGGTGCTAGTCTGTGCATGCAACCAATGCAATACAAAGGGGTTTGTAGGCATGTAAACATGTTGGTGCTAGTCTGTGCATGCAACCAATGCAATACAAAGGGGTTTGTAGGCATGTAAACATGTTGGTGCTAGTCTGTGCATGCAACCAATGCAATACAAAGGGGTTTGTAGGCATGTAAACATGTTGGTGCTAGTCTGTGCATGCAACCAATGCAATACAAAGGGGTTTGTAGGCATGTAAACATGTTGGTGCTAGTCTGTGCATGCAACCAATGCAATACAAAGGGGTTTGTAGGCATGTAAACATGTTGGTGCTAGTCTGTGCATGCAACCAATATAAATGCAATACAAAGGGGTTTGTAGGCATGTAAACATGTTGGTGCTAGTCTGTGCATGCAACCAATATAAATGCAATACAAAGGGTTTTGTAGGCATGTAAACATGTTGGTGCTAGTCTGTGCATGCAACCAATATAAATGCAATACAAAGGGGTTTGTAGGCATGTAAACATGTTGGTGCTAGTCTGTGCATGCAACCAATGCAATACAAAGGGGTTTGTAGGCATGTAAACATGTTGGTGCTAGTCTGTGCATGCAACCAATGCAATACAAAGGGGTTTGTAGGCATGTAAACATGTTGGTGCTAGTCTGTGCATGCAACCAATGCAATACAAAGGGGTTTGTAGGCATGTAAACATGTTGGTGCTAGTCTGTGCATGCAACCAATATAAATGCAATACAAAGGGTTTTGTAGGCATGTAAACATGTTGGTGCTAGTCTGTGCATGCAACCAATGCAATACAAAGGGGTTTGTAGGCATGTAAACATGTTGGTGCTAGTCTGTGCATGCAACCAATGCAATACAAAGGGGTTTGTAGGCATGTAAACATGTTGGTGCTAGTCTGTGCATGCAACCAATGCAATACAAAGGGGTTTGTAGGCATGTAAACATGTTGGTGCTAGTCTGTGCATGCAACCAATATAAATGCAATACAAAGGGTTTTGTAGGCATGTAAACATGTTGGTGCTAGTCTGTGCATGCAACCAATATAAATGCAATACAAAGGGGTTTGTAGGCATGTAAACATGTTGGTGCTAGTCTGTGCATGCAACCAATGCAATACAAAGGGGTTTGTAGGCATGTAAACATGTTGGTGCTAGTCTGTGCATGCAACCAATGCAATACAAAGGGGTTTGTAGGCATGTAAACATGTTGGTGCTAGTCTGTGCATGCAACCAATGCAATACAAAGGGGTTTGTAGGCATGTAAACATGTTGGTGCTAGTCTGTGCATGCAACCAATATAAATGCAATACAAAGGGGTTTGTAGGCATGTAAACATGTTGGTGCTAGTCTGTGCATGCAACCAATGCAATACAAAGGGGTTTGTAGGCATGTAAACATGTTGGTGCTAGTCTGTGCATGCAACCAATGCAATACAAAGGGGTTTGTAGGCATGTAAACATGTTGGTGCTAGTCTGTGCATGCAACCAATATAAATGCAATACAAAGGGTTTTGTAGGCATGTAAACATGTTGGTGCTAGTCTGTGCATGCAACCAATATAAATGCAATACAAAGGGGTTTGTAGGCATGTAAACATGTTGGTGCTAGTCTGTGCATGCAACCAATGCAATACAAAGGGGTTTGTAGGCATGTAAACATGTTGGTGCTAGTCTGTGCATGCAACCAATGCAATACAAAGGGGTTTGTAGGCATGTAAACATGTTGGTGCTAGTCTGTGCATGCAACCAATGCAATACAAAGGGGTTTGTAGGCATGTAAACATGTTGGTGCTAGTCTGTGCATGCAACCAATATAAATGCAATACAAAGGGTTTTGTAGGCATGTAAACATGTTGGTGCTAGTCTGTGCATGCAACCAATGCAATACAAAGGGGTTTGTAGGCATGTAAACATGTTGGTGCTAGTCTGTGCATGCAACCAATGCAATACAAAGGGGTTTGTAGGCATGTAAACATGTTGGTGCTAGTCTGTGCATGCAACCAATGCAATACAAAGGGGTTTGTAGGCATGTAAACATGTTGGTGCTAGTCTGTGCATGCAACCAATATAAATGCAATACAAAGGGTTTTGTAGGCATGTAAACATGTTGGTGCTAGTCTGTGCATGCAACCAATGCAATACAAAGGGGTTTGTAGGCATGTAAACATGTTGGTGCTAGTCTGTGCATGCAACCAATGCAATACAAAGGGGTTTGTAGGCATGTAAACATGTTGGTGCTAGTCTGTGCATGCAACCAATGCAATACAAAGGGGTTTGTAGGCATGTAAACATGTTGGTGCTAGTCTGTGCATGCAACCAATGCAATACAAAGGGGTTTGTAGGCATGTAAACATGTTGGTGCTAGTCTGTGCATGCAACCAATGCAATACAAAGGGGTTTGTAGGCATGTAAACATGTTGGTGCTAGTCTGTGCATGCAACCAATGCAATACAAAGGGGTTTGTAGGCATGTAAACATGTTGGTGCTAGTCTGTGCATGCAACCAATGCAATACAAAGGGGTTTGTAGGCATGTAAACATGTTGGTGCTAGTCTGTGCATGCAACCAATGCAATACAAAGGGGTTTGTAGGCATGTAAACATGTTGGTGCTAGTCTGTGCATGCAACCAATGCAATACAAAGGGTTTTGTAGGCATGTAAACATGTTGGTGCTAGTCTGTGCATGCAACCAATGCAATACAAAGGGGTTTGTAGGCATGTAAACATGTTGGTGCTAGTCTGTGCATGCAACCAATGCAATACAAAGGGGTTTGTAGGCATGTAAACATGTTGGTGCTAGTCTGTGCATGCAACCAATATAAATGCAATACAAAGGGTTTGAAATGATGTTTGAAGCTTTGCATGGTGTGGAAAATAAGAAGTAACTAAAACTAGTGAACCTGAGGGTACAACCATGTGTAATTTTCTTTTAGGCGGAGTGTTAGTTCTGAGAAGAAACAGGATGATCTCCACGTTGCAAACAGTATACTCTGCTCATCTTCAGGTAACTAGCGCTTAATATTCACTACAGGGGCAACCTTGCTTTAAGAATATCCAATACTTGGGAAATGAAAATACTGTCTCCACATGTCAATAATAACAAGACTTTTAGTAATGCTCATAATGTATACATTGGAAATGAAAGGAACATAATTACCTTGATTTCCTTTTCTATCCTGTCTACCTCAGCTCCAAGTGAATCAATAATCTTCTCTCCGTGTTTTAACATGAACCCCTCAATCTCTTCCATCGTTGTGTACGTCTTCAACTCCTAGCAAGTCAAAATAATAATCAAATCATGGCTTTGCATCCAATAGAAGATTTTCATGGATAATAAAAGATTTCAAAGTTTTTCTTCGGAAAATGCAAGGAATGCCAAATGCTGGTTGAAACACCCGAGGACTGTTAAAACTCCCACCAGTTAGTGCAATTGGCTAGTTTATTGCTTCCCATAGCTACATGCAATCCTCTGCATTGCTTCACATTCAGGTACATAGACCAGGGAAATCAACTGCCTAGTGGAGTGAAGACCAGGGCCCAATTACATGGCTCTGCTTACCATATGCAAAGAATCGGCGCTTACGGAAGCAGGGAATTCCGCGCTAACATCAAGCGTATTTCACAGGTTAGCAGGGAATATTTGCTTGAGCGTGTGCATACTCCACTTTACTAGGCATTCTTTGCTTACACAGCTAGTGCACAAATTTGGCACTTGCTCATTAAGTGAAGAATGGTGATTGCAAGCGCAGAATTTGGCAGTAAGCAGAGCCATGAAATCGGACCCTAAATGATCTGGCTAGTTGGTCAGAATCAAAGTTGAAGAGTATTCCCTGGTTTCCTTCCATCCTTGGATGAAATGACATTCCAGAAGTGTTTGTTTATCAAACCTGCAGTAAACTCTCCAGGTCTTGGCCATCCAGGTAGGATCTTGTCACCTCTCTTCCATCAAAGTCAACCTCTGCCTTGAATCTGATGGTATCAACACCCATGTCTGTAGCCTTGACATCATAAACACCCCTATTAGGACAAAAACCAAGCTCTATTAATTCTTCAGTCAAAACTAAAATTGAAAGGTTGAATTTCAAAGCAGTCAGAAACTCTTAAAAAAAGAACCCAGAGAATGCTGTGTGAAGTTATCAGTGCTTCTCTACTTTGATGCAATTCATGCATGCTGCCATTTTAGCAAACTTTGCCATACATGCATGTCAAATGGTATTGATACTCTTTGTCTATAGCTGAATAGAGTTTTATATTAATGAACATTTCTCATCCCTGTTAGTTTGTATGCAGTTCTCAGCTAGGTGTTATATGGATTCTGGATAGTGTCATAAATTTAGACAACACTTTTTCCTACAGCAGGTTAATATGTACTCTCTTTTGAGTAGTGTTGGCTTTGAAAGGGCTGTTTTGTTACTTGATGTTCTGGTGCTACAACTAATCTTCCTTACATTTACCATGAGAGCAAATGCATTTTCCTAGCATCTTGCATAGCTTTATGTCTTAGTGGTAAGTTTGATTATGAAATGTGATTAAAAAGTCTGCTAGATCATTTGTTTTGGGAAGAATGTCATCACACCAGGGGTGCGTTCCACTCAGGCTAACAATGCAAACATTTGCAAACTACGAGTACATTTTCGCCAACTAAAAAAATATTGTGGAAAACAGTAAAAAAGCAATAACAAAACAATGAATATTAAACTAATGTTAACTAAATTTGACCTCAAACAAATCAGATTGGTTGTAGCAAAGTGTTAAAATTAATCACGTCAAACTGTATTTGCTCACGAATGTAGTGAATGTAAGTTGGAAGGAAAATATTTAATTTTAATTTTAAAAGCAGACGACAGAACATTGCTCCACACACAAAATGATACTGCAGCATGATTGGTCCGACAGATTGAAGCAAACATGCGTACATGTTTTTAACACAACGCGTTCAGTTTCAAATTGTTAGCATGACGCACATTTTAAAAATGGTTTGGTAAAACAACAACTTTCTTTCTATTTGCTTACCTCACCATGACATCATTTTCCAGCATACTGCTTATCCTCATCAGTTCACTCTCTGGTATGGAGCGACCCAGTAGTGCTTCTGTGTTGCTGTAAATTAAAAACCCTGACACACATCCTAAGGACAAAATAACAATGTAAAGTCAAGACGACCTTCATGGATCTGAGGATGATTTCATAAAATACTACAGATTCATCTCAATATCACTATTAGTAATTTGTATTGTGACATCACATTGTGCTTAGAAATGCTTTGAACAAAATAAGGATAACGCCAACATAGGGGCTTAGCGCGCCGGTATATTAAACCGGGGGTCACAGGTTCAAATACTGCTCAAACAAACTTTCTTTGTTCAACCTCAAATTAATTAAAATTGACCCAGTCAGTTTCCCTTGTGGTTTATTACTTGATAAATTAAGATCAGTCCAAGCCTTTTGTAAACTCAAGCCCAGCAGAGCTCATTTTTCCAAAACACTTAGATTTATCTTTAGATAAGTTTAATAGCAACAAAAACACTCAGAATGAGCAAAATCTGATTTTACAATACAAGACCCAATTTCATAAAAGAAGGAACAGGGTCAAGGCTGGGTTTAACAATAACTTTCTTTGAATTTACAATTTTCCTCAAGTGTTTTAGCTTAATGAAGACGAACCTAAGATTGCTCCAATAGCAATGGATCCAATGGAGTCATACATGGGGTTACCAGTGAATGATGTCAACCCCATACAGCCGGCAGCCACCATTACTCCTAACACTGCAGCTGCATCTTCTAATAACACCACGTTGATGCTTGGGTCTCTACTGCGCAACACTGAGGAGACAAAATTTTCAACTTTTTATGAATTTAAAATTGAACAGTTGTAATTGGAGACTTTCAATGGCTAGGTGGAGGCACAATGACATGTAACCAGTGCTGAAACATAGAAATAGAACACAGTGAATGCTGAGCTCAGTTGTTATCTGTGTCTACTGTGTACGCCCTCTATGTCAGCTGTAGACATAGAGTATCAATATAGAAATAGAACACAGAGAATGCTGAGCTCAATTGTCATCTGTGTCTGCTGTGCACGCCCTCTATGTCAGCTGTGGACGCCCTCTATGGTCAGCTGTAGACATAGAGTATCAATATAGAAATAGAACACAGAGAATGCTGAGCTCAATTGGCATCTGTGTCTGCTGTACACGCCCTCTATGTCAGCTGTAGACATAGAGTATCAATATAGAAATAGAGCACAGAGAATGCAGAGCTCAATTGTCATCTGTGTCTGCTGTGCACGCCCTCTATGTCAGCTGTAGACATAGAGTATCAATATAGAAATAGAGCACAGAGAATGCAGAGCTCAATTGTCATCTGTGTCTGCTGTGCACGCCCTCTATGTCAGCTGTAGACATAGAGTATCAATATAGAAATAGAGCACAGAGAATGCAGAGCTCAATTGTCATCTGTGTCTACTGTGCACGCCCTCTATGTCAGCTGTAGACATAGAGTATCAATATAGAAATAGAACACAGAGAATGCTGAGCTCAATTGTCATCTGTGTCTGCTGTGCACGCCCTCTATGTCAGCTGTGGACATAGAGTATCAATATAGAAATAGAGCACAGAGAATGCAGAGCTCAATTGTCATCTGTGTCTGCTGTGTACGCCCTCTATGTCAGCTGTGGACATAGAGTATCAATATAGAAATAGAACACAGAGAATGCTGAGCTCAATTGTCATCTGTGTCTGCTGTGCATGCCTTCTATGTCAGCTGTGCACGCCTTCTATGTCAGCTGTGCACGCCTTCTATGTCAGCTGTGCACGCCCTGTATGTCAGCTGTGCACGCCCTCGATGTCATCTGTGTCTGCTGTGCACGCCCTCTATGTCAGCTGTAGACATAGAGTATCAATATAGAAATAGAACACAGAGAATGCTGAGCTCAATTGTCATCTGTGTCTGCTGTGCACGCCCTCTATGTCAGCTGTGGACGCCCTCTATGGTCAGCTGTAGACATAGAGTATCAATATAGAAATAGAACACAGAGAATGCTGAGCTCAATTGGCATCTGTGTCTGCTGTACACGCCCTCTATGTCAGCTGTAGACATAGAGTATCAATATAGAAATAGAGCACAGAGAATGCAGAGCTCAATTGTCATCTGTGTCTGCTGTGCACGCCCTCTATGTCAGCTGTAGACATAGAGTATCAATATAGAAATAGAGCACAGAGAATGCAGAGCTCAATTGTCATCTGTGTCTGCTGTGCACGCCCTCTATGTCAGCTGTAGACATAGAGTATCAATATAGAAATAGAGCACAGAGAATGCAGAGCTCAATTGTCATCTGTGTCTGCTGTGCACGCCCTCTATGTCAGCTGTAGACATAGAGTATCAATATAGAAATAGAGCACAGAGAATGCAGAGCTCAATTGTCATCTGTGTCTACTGTGCACGCCCTCTATGTCAGCTGTAGACATAGAGTATCAATATAGAAATAGAGCACAGAGAATGCAGAGCTCAATTGTCATCTGTGTCTGCTGTGCACGCCCTCTATGTCAGCTGTAGACATAGAGTATCAATATAGAAATAGAGCACAGAGAATGCAGAGCTCAATTGTCATCTGTGTCTGCTGTGTACGCCCTCTATGTCAGCTGTGGACATAGAGTATCAATATAGAAATAGAACACAGAGAATGCTGAGCTCAATTGTCATCTGTGTCTGCTGTGCATGCCTTCTATGTCAGCTGTGCACGCCTTCTATGTCAGCTGTGCACGCCTTCTATGTCAGCTGTGCACGCCCTGTATGTCAGCTGTGCACGCCCTCGATGTCAGCTGTGCACGCCCTCTGTGTCTGCTGTGCACGCCCTGTGTGTCTGCTGTGCACGCCCTGTATGTCAGCTGTGCACGCCCTGTATGTCAGCTGTGCACGCCCTGTATGTCAGCTGTGCACGCCCTGTATGTCAGCTGTGCACGCCCTCGATGTCAGCTGTGCACGCCCTCTGTGTCTGCTGTGCACGCCCTCTATGTCAGCTGTGCATGCCCTCTATTTAGCTGTGCACGCCCTCTATGTCAGCTGTGCACGCCCTCTATGTTAATCGGGACATGTTGAGTATCTAACCATGTGACTAATCTAGTGACTAACCATATTCCATGAAGGTCTGTTGTTTCGCTTTAGCTCCTTTCTTGATAGCATTGATGGCAATCGTTAGGGTTGCTGAAAAACAACAAAATTAAATCATTTGAGATGAAAGAAACATCACTAAATAGGATGGTTAAAGGCTGGATACACTTTTGGTAGATGTCAAAGACCAGTATCCACATTTGGTGTATCCCAGCATATGAATAAAATAACAAACCTATGAAAATTTGGGCTCAATTGGTACTCAAATTTGAAAAAAGAAAGAAAAAACAGAGCTGGAGACAGAACTAGACCAGAGTTGAAACCAGAGTCGGAGACAAACCTGGAACCAGAAATGGAATCAGACATGGCACCAACAACTAGAAGTGGACACAGAGCCTGAACCAGAGCCAGAACCAGAGTTGGAAATAGAACTTAAACCTGTGTCTGAACCAGAGCTGGTGTCAGAACCAATAAGCGGAAACTGGAGTGGGGCCCCCTAGGGTGCCAAGAAATCAACCTACCTCCCTCTGTCAGAAGTGATCCAGCCAGAATACAGTACGACCAGAAGAGAGATTCCATTGGTTCAGGATGGATTAATCCCATGAAACCATGGTAACAAGAAAACCCTGCACCAATACAGAAAATAGCCACTCCACTGATGAGTGAGGAGACGTAGCGGATACTGCTGAATCCATATCTGTAATCCACAAATAATTTGTCTTATTAGACCATGTTTGATTCCAGGGCATTTCCTAGCAGGCAAGACACTACACTGGGCATTTAAAAAAACAGTTAGTTACCGATCAAAGTTTAGAGTTGTAAGAATACGCCAGCTGAGCAAACTCTGAGACGTGCCCCTTTCTTCATATCATAGGTTTCCAGTGTAAATCCAAAAGAGTTTAAGAGATATGTCACATTTGTGCACTTTAAAACTTGTGTGCTGCCTAGATGCTACTTCTGGAGATCTGTTTTTGTACTGATGAGTATCATCATGATTTTCATAATGAAACCTAAGAGCTGTAAAACTTACGGATGATCTGCTGAAGGTCTCTTAATGGACTGTCTAATCCCTAAGGCAAGAATGACCTGGTTACAGACGTCTGCAGCCGAGTGGATTGCCTCTGAGAACATACTGGAAGAACCACTGTACATCCATGCAACCAACTTAAAGAGGAAATTGGCTGAGTTACTGGCAGAGAAAGAGAAAAGAGATGCTTTACAACCAAAAGATGACTGAGGCAGGCATCATGTTAGCTTCTTCCCTTGCCTTTCACCTCTGTGGAACCCAATTTGACCCCCACATTGGACCCACCTTTGTGGATTGAGTTCTACCTGAATATGTGTGTTTTCCTTATTTTGAGATTTTTCTTTCACAAACATTTCTTCATCCTCTTCTCCACACCGGTATTTTAAAGTTTTTTCTGTGTTACTTTTTTCCGAGGATCTCTTATTTTTGTATCACCCATAAATTTTTACAGAGCAGCCTGCGTGTGTTTAGAGGCCAATGTATCAAATTCTATTATCAATCAAAAGAGTTTATTTTGGAGCCAAAGAAACAATGGAAACTGTCTAACTAATTGAATTCCTACTAACCAAAGTCACCAATGGTAAGGAAAGTGTTAACATAACTGCTTCAAAGAGAGAATCCAATTTGTACAATAAATGATGAAGAATCTTTGAAGTTGACTTACATTGCAATTGCTATGAGGACAACTTTTCCTGTTCCTTGAAACATAGTCTGCTCTGGCTGCAAAAATGAGAAAAATAAACACACCATACAAAATAAACACACCATACAATCAACCAGTCAAAAGACCATCATGTTTAAGTTTAGTCTGTGATTTTGTGCACATACATATTGGTTATTTCACTGGTTCTTTGCGGAACCATCACTAGTTCTTTTCATAACCACAACTGGTTCTTTGCAGAGCCACCACTGGTTCTTTGTAGAGCCACCACTGGTTCTTTGCAGAACCACCACTGGTTCTCTGCAGGACCACCTCTGGTTCTTTGCAGAACTACCACTAGTTCTTTTCAGAACCACCACTGGTTCTTTGCAGAACAACCACTGGTTCTTTGCAGAACAACCACTGGTTCTTTGCAGAACAACCACTGGTTCTTTGCAGAACAACCACTGGTTCTTTGCAGAACAACCACTGGTTCTTTGCAGAGCCACCACTTGTTCTTTGCAGAACCAGTGGTGGTTCTTTGAAGAACCACCACTGGTTCTTTGAAGAACCACCACTGGTTCTTTGCAGAACCACCACTGGTTCTTTGCAGAACCACCACTGGTTCTTTGCAGAACCACCACTGGTTCTTTGCAGAACCACCACTGGTTCTTTGCAGAACCACCACTGGTTCTTTGCAGAACCACCACTGGTTCTTTGCAGAACCACCACTGGTTCTTTGCAGAACCACCACTGGTTCTTTGCAGAACCACCACTGGTTCTTTGCAGAACCACCACTGGTTCTTTGCAGAACCACCACTGGTTCTTTGCAGAATCACCACTGGTTCTTTGCAGAACCACCAATGGTTCTTTGCAGAACCACCACTGGTTCTTTGCAGAACCACCAATGGTTCTTTGCAGAATTATCACTGGTTCTTTTCAGAACCACCACTGGTTCACAAAATAGATTACTTTCACATGGCTCTCACCCAAAAACTAGAACCAAATTGTACTCACTTGTTTTGTGTCTCCATAGAATGTGTCATACTCCTTTATTGCTCTCTTCAATAAGAACACATCTATTCATGGAAAAAATCAGAATACAGAAAGATGACGGAATTCATTCACAAAATCATGTCTCAAGTCAGACTGTAAAATTCAACATCAGCAGTGTGACAAAATGCATGAGAAAATCAGTGGACTCATAACTACTGTGTTCATCAGAAATAGTCAAATACACTTTATTGTCAGTCAGTTACACATCTTGTTCACAAACTAACTGTGAAAGCAAGTTGCAATTTGTTACAGGTGGAACATTTTAGGAAAGTATGAAAGCTTAAAGGGACACACCGGTTACCCATTTACGTAATTTAGTCATGTAGAATCAAAGACAATTATTTCTAGATGGTTTTTAAAAACAAATTATACAAAAATATAACGTAATTAACGAGAAATGACCGAAACAAACAAAAGCGGTCAAAGGTCACCGTATACGCTTTACCAGCCGTTGCAAGTTTCAAATTTACGGAATACATGTTGTGCAATATTGCAAGTAGACTGGTGCTCTGTTTATGTATGTGTTTTACTACGACAAGGCATGTGGATCCAGTCCACGTTATCCATCTGAAAGTGTGTAAAACAACGGACACAGAAACCAGTCAACTCGTCCCCCAGCAAACTCGCATACAAAATCGTCCCCTCTTAAAGTCGCCCCTCACAAAGGAATGTAACAAATTGGTGTGATTGGACTCCAGTTCAGGGGAACGAAAGCTATCTTGAGGGAACAAAAGCTTTCATGAGGGATCTGGGGAACAAAATCTCATTGCGAGAGAACGAAAGCGTATTTTGGGTGAACAAAAGTATATTTCAGGCAAAAAATTCAAAGTCGTATTTTGAGGAATCGAAAGCTTTTTTTTATGGTACGAAATCTCCTTTCGAGGGAAAGAAAGCATATTTTAGGGAAGGAAAGTATATTTCTTGCGAACAAAATCATATTTCGAGGAAACGAATGCGTATCTTCAGGGAACGAAAGCGTATTTCTTGGGAACTTAATTGTAGTTCGGGGGAAAGAAAGCGTGTTCAAGGGAACGAGAACCTATTTTCTAGAAATAATTTATTTCGTTACCTAGAAAAACACTGCGTTCACAAAATGAAAAATAATATTTTGTGACACAAAATTATATTTTCATAGAATTTAATAATATTTTGAGGAAACGAAATGATTTTGTTGTAATAGAATGCAATAGAAATTTCGATTGAGTTTTTTTTTTTCCACCTTTTAATTTTTAATTTCTTTTTCGTCCCGTCAGGGGCTCCGTTTTGTTTTGTTTTGTTTTTCGGGGGGCTCGTTTTTTGGAATTGTTTGTCACAAATTTTGTTTAAACTAATTGTACCGTCAATATAAAAGTGGTTTTGCTATGTATTGACATAAATCTTATTCAATTACCAAGAAATTCGGTACAAATCGGGTCAGGGAACGTACACAGAACATTGAAAAGTTGCAATTTTGAAACAACGGATGCGATTAGCGAGGTGTACCGACTAGCAAACCCGCAATAACAACGTAGTTGGTGGTCTGGCTCCCCACCCCTCCCACATGTTCGTGAGCTTCCAGGTACAGCTATCTCCTGGCTAGTGGGTTTACGTCGCGCATAGCACGGCTGAGATACTCTACTCGCAAGAGACACGACTGCCCCTGTGTTACGTGTGTAGTCCCCACGCTGTGCACTGTAAGACACGCATGGTTGCTCGGACTCTCTGAAATAAAATCTTACGTTCGACTTTTTGGTATTATTTACAACTTGTACCCATAATTTGAATAAGTATTTTTGTGTGTCAAATACTCATGAATTCTTGTTAAAAACAGAGTTTAATTCGGTGCAGTAATTAATTTTTATACGACTGGAAGTAAAACTAACTCCGAAGATCACCAGGGTTATCCGAACCAAAAAGGTGGTTCGGATAACCCATGTGACCTTCGTTTTTAGAAAAATGCTCAAAAACGACCAAAATTGATGGTTTCTTAGGAATCGTTCTTCTCCATTCCTGGAAGACCTTTGGAGTCATGTTTTAGTCTATTTTGTAGCCAAAATAGCCCAACTAAGCCGGTGTGTCCCTTTAAAAGAACTCTGGAAACTCTTTAAAAAAAAATAGTTTATACATATTTTGTGCAAACAACTTTACATCAGCATCAATATCAAAGAAATATAAAACAAAGATCCTTTATTCAGAATGTCTTCAGCATTGATGATAAAATCCACCATAATGTGTTTTATGACCGCTCATGTCGGGGGAATCATACACTATAGGCTGCTGGGTCAAAGGTCAAGGTTCAAGGGGCATTATTACTCACGCTCTTTATAGAAGTCTTCTTTCTGTTTTCTTTTCCTCTTTTCCATTTCCAAGGCCTCTTTACTTCCCCACACTTCAATGGACCTGACAAACAAAATGGCAATTTGAAAACTTAAGCCTTCTTGATTTTAGAGCGAAATTTGAAACATGATGTCATTGGGTTCTAACAACTAATAAGTCTTTACATTTCAAGGGGGAATATTTCGTCAGTCGAAACAATAATTTCAAGGCCATTTTGATTAAATATCATTGAAAGTCAGGAATGAACCAAACATTCCTGCACAAAAATTACAAATCCATTTTTTTCAGGGTGATGTCATCGGATGCTTTTGATGTTGACAAATTTTGCACTGGAAGGTTATCAAATACAATGGCAATTTACACCATTTTAACGTGAGGTTAGAGACATGTAATTTTCCCCCCACTCATATGAGGACTCTATTTATTGAGTACATCACACAACTGAATTTGACATTTCCCTTGCTCTTTAAGAAAATAACAAAACAACTACAGTATGCAAATAGAAAAATTTAAGACTTCCTGATACATAGCTTAAAACAACTCAATACCTACTCCTTGTTCTTTTATAAAAGAAAACAACAAAAGAAGAGAAGAAAAGGCTGTGAGCAAGCTTTTGAAATGACATTCCTTACTTTGCCTCCACATCTGATCTTAAGTACACCATCATTGAGAGTTTTTCTCCATACTGCTCATAGGGACTTCTTCTGACTGTCTTGCGTAATTGCTCCAAGTCACTTCAAAAGAATTGTCAAACAAATCAGATAAATAGATGAGGTACATGTAGAAGTGTCTACAAACAATTTCAAACAAGAATCTAAGTTTAAGACTTTTTAAGAGTTTGACAGCCAGTTGGTACTACAGCCATTTCGTAGATCAGCTTAGGAACACAACTTTGTTAAGCTCAGTAGATGAGTGTTACCTCTAAGATGGCAGCACGATAATGTCAATGCATAAGGTCCGTTGCATACATCATGACACCCAAACACTAAATCTGCCTTACACTATGGTTTCTACAGAATGTACACTTACCTTGATTTCAGTAAATATTCACTCATAGCACGTACAGCTGTTATTGTGATATTGTCAGTGTATTTCTTACTGTAATCAATCCGACGTCTTCTGTCTTTATAAGAAACTGTACCAAGATATAAGATATAAATTTTGTGGTAATTGTCCCAGGGATGAGGAATACATTTGGGGTTTTTTTCCTTTCACTAATGTGTGACAAAGTATTCTAATAGTACTTGATCAGTGCTTTAAAACCTGGGGAACATTGCCATTAAACTTATAGTGATTTGCATCTTCAGGAAGCATTGAACAAGTTAGCCACTAAATAGACTATCTAAGTTATTTACCTTCAATAATTCCACATGTAAATGTTTGGTTCAACTTGAAAACTGTGTATTCACAAGACATAAAGATGTCCTTCTTGCTAATGCTAGGATTCTACCTTAAGACATAAAGATGTCCTTCTTGCTAATGCTAGGATTCTACCTTAGGACATAAAGATGTCCTTCTTGCTAATGCTAGGATTCTACCTTAAGACATAAAGATGTCCTTCTTGCTAATGCTAGGATTCTACCTTAGGACATAAAGATGTCCTTCTTGCTAATGCTAGGATTCTACCTTAGGACATAAAGATGTCCCTCTTGCTAATGCTAGGATTCTACCTTAGGACATAAAGATGTCCCTCTTGCTAATGCTAGGATTCTACCTTAGGACAAGATTCTGCTTGATGTATTTTTGTATCACTATCTTTGTCTTCTGGCTTGTTGCTGTAGTTGTTCTTGTCTGTAGAGTTTGTTGCTGTTATTCCATGTCCTTGTTTACTCATTTGTTTGTTTCTCTGGGGGTGGTTGGGGAGCAACCAGATAGTCAAGTCTGGTTATTTTCAACCCCGTTTAAAAGCACTGTCTCTGCTGAGACTTTTTGTTTTGTTTTGTTTGTATTTATGTACATGTAGTGCAATTTTTTGTAATTTGAATTTATGTAATACTTATACATACACAAAAATATGTTTTTATCCAGCAAAATTAATAAATGAAATGAAAGTAAATTTCCTTTAGAATGAGTTGAAGGCTGCTACGGGAGACAAAGACCAATGTAGAGCCATAATTAATGTACTTTGCTGAAATATGTAATTGAACAAGTAGGCCTACCTGTCCTAGGTCTCTGGACTGCATCTTCATCTGTGGTTTTACTTGTTTCTTTCTCAAGTGTCTTTTCATTTGATGTCATCTGAACTGTCTGCTGGGGGGTCTGCTCTTGGGTCTGTCCAGCCTTCTGTCTATTCTTATCCTGTTTGTCACTCCCTTGGTTACTGGTACACAATGATCTTAGTCCACACCATGTCAAGGGCTGCGAGGTGAAAGGTCCGAGGAACCTCAGATCATTTCTGACTTTTGTTGACTTTGATGTATAAATAGCTTTAACTGTGACATAAAGAGTCAGATGAATGAAAAATAATGATCAAATAAATAAATATAAAATTAACTTGAAATCCTACATGGAAACTGCAGAAAAAGACAAGATTATTATTATTATTATTATTATTATTTTATTTGCCATAACAGTACAAAACAAAATACAAGACAATATACCCCGAGATGGGCGAGGGACAACAAAAGCAAATACATACTATGATCCGTAGATCTGTTGCCCCACATCTGGGGTACACAATGAAATAAATATAGATTTAAACATATAATATAGTACACGCAATAATAAAAGCAGATAATTATACAAAACCAATAATAAATAAATAATAAATAACTAATTTATAAAACGAAAATAAATGAGTAAAATAACAGTAAAAGTAAAGATAAACAAATAAAGAAGTATGTATATAAATAAATAAATAAATAAACTTGTAAATAAATAAATAAATAAATAAACTTGTTAATAAATAAAAACGATTTAAATAAAAACGATTTAAAATATTGCACAAGTGAATGGGCTATAGCAGGCTATTAAAAGGGTGGACTAAACCCCAAACAAGTCCCAACACTAGAGCCACACTCCCCTCCCCGGAGAATTATACATGTATAAATAAATAGAAATGAGAACAAATAAAATAGTACAAAATTTACAAGTAAGAAAGAGTAACACAAAAATACGGACAGAAAGCCCTGCCCACACTGAAGAAAAATAATAAAAACTATTCAAGTTGATTCATGAGATTGGCAGACAGAATATCTAAGTGATTTGAGGAAACTGTGGAAGGGCAATAGCAGTAGGGAATTACGAATGTTTTCTGGTAAACTAGACCAAAGTCTGGGGAAAAGATGAGGAGCAGACAAATGCAAAGCATCGGTTCTAGCATACAGGTGTTTGAAGGTGAGAACGTCAGGATATCTATGGTTGACAGAAATGATGCCAGCCACATCACAATGAATAAGGTTAAACTTACACTTAATGATAAAATACAAAACAGAAAAATTACGACGAATTGACAGAGACGACCAATTAAGGAACTTAAGTCTATCGGGGTAAGACATCTCACCCATCCTCTGCCCAAGAATAAATCGAGTAGCACGTTTTTGTACCCGTTCAAGGGCCTGAGTCTGGAGAGATGTATGAGGGAGCCATGCTGGCATACCATATTCTAAAATAGGGAGAACTAGAGATTTATAAAGACAGAACTTGGCTGAAACAGAAGAATTGAAAGCAATGGTCTTAATGAGGCCCAATGTTCTATTGGCACATGAAACAACATTCTTGATATGGTTAGTCCAAGAGAGCTGAGCATTCAGAGTGACTCCAAGGTATTTGACAGAAAGAGTGTAAACAGGGGGGTTGAGAGAGTGTTTACGGGAAATATGCATGATTTTGGACTTTGTAGGGTTGAACGTCATACCATTGGAGACACTCCAAGTGCTCAGCTCATCAAGGTCATGCTGGAGGGAGCTTACATCTAAACAGGAACGGATTGGACGATAAATTAATACATCATCAGCGAAAAGAACACAATTAGAACTGAGGTTGTAAGATATATCATTGATGAATAAATTGAATAACGGAGGCCCAAGAACACTACCTTGAGGAACACCAGAGCTAACTACGGACCATGAGGAGTTCATACCTACAAATGTGACTCTTTGTTGACGATCAACCAGAAAATCTTTAATCCAACTCCAGAGAGAGCCACGGATGTTAAAATTACTAGCAAGTTTACGTACAATTATATGATGGGGCATACGGTCAAAAGCTTTACTCATATCCAAGAAAACTGCATCAATCCTTGGGGGACTACATGTACGCTTATCTAAAGTGGTAGCCCATGAATGATACACATTCATAAGTTGGGTGACACAAGATTTGTGAGGAACAAAACCATGCTGCTTATCAGACAATAAACAATTAGAATTTAAATGATCTTTAACAACATTAGATAACAGTCTCTCCATGATCTTGCTAACGAGAGAAGTGAGAGCAATAGGCCTATAGTTACTAAGAAGGGAACGGTCACCAGTTTTAAACACGGGGGTAATATTGGCAAGCTTCCAACCACGGGGAAGGCGTCCACAGGCAATGGAATCATTGAAGATCCTACAGAGAACTGGAGAGATAGTGGAAACTGTGTTACGCAAGAATTTAGCGCTGATTCCATCTGGCCCAGGAGCCTTCCCCAGAGGTAAAGAAGATAAGGTACGCTGAATATCATCAACTGAGAAGTTAACACTAGACAGAGCTGGAATGGGAAAATCACATGAGGGAGGGTCTTGACAAACAGGGACATCAGCAGAAAAAACTGAAGCAAAATAAGTATTAAAAGCACAAGCTATTTCATGAGGTTTGACTAGTGTTTTGGCATTATGTTTAAAAGACAATGGGGTAGGTGATCGTTTCCTGCTACGAACAAAGGACCAAAAACGTTTTTTGTTGTCCTTGGATGAAAACATGTTATTAACAAAGTGTTTATAAGCCTTGCGAGTGCAATATTTTAGCTGATTACGTACAAGTTTATAAGAGTTCCAATCAGCAAGAGATCCAGAGCGCTTAGCCTTGGAAAACAGTTTACGCTTTACTGAGCACAAATGTTTCAGGTCAGCATCAACCCATGGAGAATTGTTCCTTTTCCTTGTCCGCTTTCTAGAACCAGGAATGGCGTCTTTGACAGCAGCATTAATCAGGTCCAAAACACCTTCCCATGAAGAGTCGATGTCATCTTTGTCAACAACAAGATCCCAGGGAGCATATTGGAGGAGAGCGTTGAGATGAGTGATGGAATCAGGATTGTAAGACAAAAACTGTCTAACAACAGAGGGATGCGGGGGTGAAGTATTCAGACGAGTGACGAACTGAACGGCAAGATGATCGCTGGTAACAGGGTTGGGAACAATCTCAACGGATACGAAGTTATGCGGAGAACTACTGAAGACCAAATCGATGGTGGACCCAGAAGAAATGGTATCATCACTACATGGGGGACGGGTGATGTCTGTGACAAGCTGAAATAGGTTTAACGAGTCGGCAAATTCATACAAACGAGAGCGGTTAGGAGACGGCTACTGCAGGATTACAGTCAATGTTGAAATCTCCCATGAGAATAATACAGTCAAATTTGGGAAGAAAGTGATCCATTCTTGAGACCACGGCGTTGAGATCATCCCAAAACGAAGTAGTTGCGCAGGGAGGGCGATATAATGTGCCAAGAAGACATCTTCCACGATGACAGGATAAGGACACCCACAAGAGTTCAAGCTCAGGGGAGTCAAACTCGGCATGGTGGACAGGATGGATGTTTGCTTTGACTGCAGTCAAGATGCCACCACCGCGAGAGGGACGGTCCTTGCGGAAGATCAAGTAGTCGTCAGGGAGTCCCAAGATGGCGTCCGAATCATGCTCCTTGAGCCAAGTCTCTGTGAGTGCCAGGATGTCAGGCGGGGTCGAAGAGGCGATAGACGTGGCAAGATCCAAACCCTTGTTTCGGACACTACGGGCATTAAATAACAGCCCAGATAGGTGACTAGAGGATGCGGTTGGGAGTAATGGGGTGTTATCTGAGATACTTGGAAGTCTTCTAGAGAGTGAAGCTGGATTGTTTGGAATGTCAACTGACGGATGAGAGGAATTTGGCAAATCGGCAAATGCTTCTTGGAGTGAAGTGTCACTGCATGATGAGAATGGCAGTGATGCAGTAAAACAGCTTGGACAGAACCAGTCAATTGTACTTGAGATGAGCAGGTTGTACTGGGTAATGGTCATCTCAGGAATACACTTATGATGCCAATACAGGTTGCAATCTTCACATAGAAGAGATCTTTGGTTTGATTTAACTGGGCGACTACAATTACCACAGGGGTCCTTAACAGGACCAGGATTGACTTCAATGTCTCCAGACATCGCAAGGGGTAGATTGAATGTAGCTGTAGAGTTTGGGTAATAGTTAACTGGAGCTTTGCCAAACTTACTACATGAGCTGTGGTTTCCAATAGATAGTTTGATGGTCAGCCATATTGGATGCACACAGGCAGGTACATGTAGCTTGTTGTAGTCCACTGAATGCAGGAGGGGACAAAGGGTGGCATGGTCATGACAATAGAATCGGCCAGGTGTGTACTGCATGATGCAACTGGCTTTGAAGACTGGCAGAAATTGAAGAAATTCTGATGGGAAAACACCACATAATCTGTCTTCCTCAGCAGCAAATCCATCAGAAAAACAACCATTCTGATCAGCAACCACTAATCTTTCATGTGGTATCAAATTTACACTACTTAGAGGGCTATGGACAGCAACATTTATCAAAAATGGGAGAGCCAAACACAGAGCTTGCAAGCAAGTAGCCATCTTATATGTGTGATCACTGAGATCACTGAGATAAGACAAATAATGGCTTGTCGTGGCCTAGCGGATAAGAACACCAGACTCAAGCTCTGTGTTTCTGATCAGCAGGGTGTGGGTTCGAGTCCCGGTCGTGACCCTTGTGTCCTTAAGCAAGACACTTAACCATTATTGCTGCGTCCTTCGGATGGGACGTAAAGCCATTGGTCCCGTTTGTTGTGTAATGCACGTAAAAGAACCCAGTGCACTTATCGTACTCTGACTTGAGTATAGCCCCATTAATAGTGCCAATACTCTGGACTTCCTCCGATCCTTGGCCCTACGCCCATGTACCTCCAGGAGGTGAAATACTTTTTCGAATAGAAACTCACGTTCTTATGCCAAGATTTTTTCCCCAGTTGTCACTTATTGTAGCTCATTTGTGGACAGCACATTAAAACGAAAATGTGCATGCTCGTTTTGGTGTAATTTATGAAGAAATCTGAGGCGTTACTGACGACACGGGCCAAGTTCGCGCAAGGACTATCGTTGACCATAGTTCGACTAAGTTAGCCCGAACTCTGTCTAGTCGACGATAGTTGGACTACGCTAGTCGACTATTTGGAACCAGCCTACGGGGCATGGTCGCATCGCTGGTAATCAATAGCCGTATATAGCACAGTGCAGAGTGGACCAGTTATAAGTCGCCGGTCGCGTTGACATGACATGACTATTGACTTCAGTCGTTCGCACTACAACTTCTGTGTGCATGCACTACATACGTCACTAAACAGCCACTGCACTAGTTAACCTTTGGTCCTTGCGCGAACTTGGCCACGATTTGACTGCCCGGAATCCATGATGTTTGCTAATGCGCATGCGCGCTGACATACAGCGCTATGACCTGTGTAGCAAACATCATGGATGCCGGGCAGTCAAATCGTGTCAGTAACGCCTCAGATTTCTTCATTCACCAAAACGAGCGCGCACATTTTCGTTTTAATGTGCTGTCCACAAATGAGCTACAAGTACAATAAGCATAAGTGACAACTGGGGAAAAAATCTCGGCATAAAACGTGAGTTTCTATTCGAAGAAAAAGTATTTCACCTCCTGGAGGTACATGGACGTAGTGCCAAGGATCGGAGGAAGTCCAGAGTCCATGGCACTGGGGCTAACTTGAGTAGAGAAAGGACAGACTGAGAGTGAGACTGCCTTTAATTTAAAAATCTTACCACACGTAGATCGTTGCACAGATGATAATTGCAATAACCACCATCTTGCTGTTGTTCTCGAAATTGTTTGTGATACTGCCATTCTTCCAAAACGACCTTCTTCACTTGTAGATTCAGAAATTGTTATTAATTTGCTTGAAACCTGCAAATACTGTCGATGTCATTGTCAACATTTCCGAAATCTTGCATACATCCAGCAATAATCGTCCGATGATGAAGGGCGCCACCAAGCCTTACAATTATTATTGAAAGTGTCTAAAAGAATGTGTCGTCCGCCGCAGCGGCATACGATGGGCATGGGCTCTGTTTTTGTGTGTGGGTCTTTTACGTCATTACGTCAATAGTACCTGCATGGTCAATGCAAAAGAAAAAGGAAAAGGACATTAATTTATAACAAAATACTCAAATAATTGGTTAGAAATTGTTCTTTTAGGAGCAAATTATCACACACAAAATAAAATTTTCTTATCCCAAAGAACATTGTGCACAACAGATGATGACAACTTTCTGAAACTCAATGATGTGTTTCATTATGGTTTCACCGGGCTACCTCCATGGTTTCACTAATATCGTCCCTTATTGTTAAAAATAAATATAATAAAGTTAGTAATAAATTTAAAGCATTCAACAATATTTATATTATTACATTTTTGTTTTTGTTGAAAGCGTAGGCTAACGTGACCTTTGTGGCAGTTTTATAAAAACCGAATGTTATTATTATTATTATGATTATTATTATTATTTATTCGGCATACTTCACAAGAAAAAAAGAAAAAAAACCCAGTTGAGACAATGATAAAAATACAAGTGCATCCCCTTCGGGAAGTTCGGGTCATCCCCTGGCTGCCGCTCTTCCCAGGTTGTATTGTAAACTTGGTTGTGATCCCTGACTGGCACCCCCGAAGAAAGAAATTGACAGAATAGGGAGACCGCCAACTGGTAGAGCGCCGGAGGTCGTTGGTTCAAATCCTGCTCTAGTCAATTTTTTTTTTTAAAGAGATTTAGTTTGAAAAGACCATAAAACCAGCACAGAGCACCCAGAGTAACTGCAAACATCGTGTTTAACCGGCACACCGTACACCAACATGTCACACTCCCAACAAATGCCTTGGGGCGCTTTTGGTAAGCATCAAAGATTTGTTGTTTGCATTATATTACAGGCCTAATACCAATAAACCAAGGATGTTGAACATCAGTTACATCGCATGAGTTATTTTGGTTTTTTTTAATTCAAAGAAAAAGCCATGAACCAATGAAACCTGGTCACAAGTGGACACATTGCTGTTTTGGAAAAGTAAATCAACAATCTGTGTCATGAGATTCTGTCCCCGGAGATACTGTCGGGGGGAGGGGGGCCGGGGAGGCAGAATTTCCATGTTTCTGCCCAGTCGGACTGTTTTCTGTGTTGACAGAATCAACCCAACCCCCCAAACACCTTCCTGAGGCTCCGTCAGAAGTGACGTTTTGCGTGGTTGAGGCAGAAAAACCCCACGATCTCAGACTTCGAAATACTAATAACTGTCCAAATGAAAGGATGGCATGGGTGTGTTACTGTTAGTATTCTGATGAGATAAGCCGGTGTGTCCGGAGATTCTGTCCACCCGGAGATTCTGTCCCCCCATATGGAGAACTGTGTACAAACTGCTTTTGATAGCGCCCTCTTTTGAATCATCCTCCTCCTGGCCAGACCACGTTAATTTCCCATGGGGGACAGAATCTCCGGGGGACAGATTTCCCTATGACACCGGCCTTACTATCCTACCCTCTCGAACCCCAACCTTCAGACGGATCCCGCATCCCGCTACTCGCTAGGGCGCCACCAATCTTACCATCCTCGAAACGTTTCTGGCCGAGCTAGCAGCAGCCACTGATCTCTATATATATATACTGACATCAGATCAGTGGCAGCAGCATGTGCATGATGCTAGCATGCAGCAGACGGCCGGCTCTGATCTCATAGCTCATGTGTGGCAGTACAGACGACGATGCACATGTCAAAATACTTGCGCGTGGTGGACGGATGTACCTTAGAAAAACTAGAATTCGAAGTATATAACTTAGTAACAAAAAATTGACAATACTAAAAACTGCCGAGCTTTCAACGAGTGGATCGCATGTTTATGGGATATAGATATTTTGTTGTCAATAATTATTGGACAGGCTTATAAAGCTTGACACAGCGTTGCTAGATGATGGGGTCTTCGGACCTTACGTAAGTGAGCCTAGTCGGTGGAGTCAGCTACCGGGGGAGAGAGCGTGGGAAAGACGGGGGCTTCTCACTGGTGTAGTCCCGCCGATGTCTCGTTCAAGTATCGTCCATCAACATCTCCGTTTGACAGCAAGGTACCGTTTCCTGCTTGTTACGGTGCAGTGGCCGCGTTATGTTTGCGAGGCATGGTTGGCTTTCAACATTGGAGCGTGTTTGTGCTGGTAGTCACCGGGATACTGCTTGCAGTTCACCAGGTAAAATAAAATCCCTCATTGAAACAATAACATCCAGAAGTAAATAATTGTTAGACTTATTGTAAAAGAAAACACAAAATAATGAGTTGCTACTTCATTGTGTTTTGTTTTATTTAATCAAAGTAGAATTTAGTAGAAAGGAAATGGTTGCTATTAATGAATGTTGATTTGTAATACACTGATACAGGCCTAAATGAAATGGTGGAATAATTAGTTGTAATAGAAATGAAAATTAATATGTAAATGTATTATTTATGTGCAGAGCAGTGATAATTTCCATTCTTTTCTTGCAGTTTATTCCAATAATTTTAATGCGCCACAAATTGTCTGAAATAATTGCAAGGGCATGCAACAATAAAATTTAATTGACAACAAATAATATGTGAAAATAACAAAACAAGGTGCAAAGAAAAATTCTATAAAAAAACAACAGATTCCGAGCACCACGTTTTCGCTCATTTTGACCCAAACTGGTCGTGGTACATTGCAATCTTCTTTACAATAAAGTAAATGTTTGTTGGCACAATCCCATATTGTCTGGTTTAAAGATTTGTTGTGCATGCTGCAGCTGGAATGCCGAATGGGTACTTAAAATTCCTCTTGTTATAATGGACAATGAACATGAACATTATTAGTTTAGAATCAAAATAGATTTAAGATTTTTAATTTGCTTTTCATGTCCACTGGCAGTATTATTAGTAACATATTTCCTAGTATTAAAAGTGTGTATGACTTCATGACATTGTCAGGGCATTCATTTGGGTAGATGTGCACTATGCTGCAGCTCTTTAACAGTTGATTTTTTAACACAGTATTTTTATTGTATGAAGACCAGCATATTGTATTCTATACATTGTTAAATTGTACCAGTAACTTTTTGTCAACATTTTCCTAGGTGATACATGTACATGTAAGGGTCTAGAGGTAAATGTATTTTTAATTTAACATGTCAAATAGTGAGTCGATTTTGTCATAATTTAGTTGGCCGCCAAGTATTTCAATTCAAACAGGCCACCAATTCTTCAGTTTGAAATCACCGCTAACTTTCTTTATAATATCTATTTGTTGCATGAGGTAAGTTTACATCAAAAATTAAAAAAAAATTATTTTTGTAAATTTTTTGTAGGAAAAATCGAAAATAAAAAAAAATAAAAAAAAGGATGCGGCCTCAAAAAAGGATGCAGGCGGGGACGATCAACTGATATTTTTTTAAACTTGGCCTTACATCAGTAGATTCTAGTGTTTAACCGTTCTGAATTTAACCGTTCTTGAATATCACATACAGCTTTCAAATGTTCTGGCACTACTGTGGTTGAACAACCTACTCAGATTGAAAGTATTAATATTATTTTAGAGAGAAAGATTGAGCAAGGTGATTCTTGTAAACCGGTTTTCAAAATATAATGAAAAATGTGTGTGACTCAAACCAAGCATCAGTGGCTGATCATTTATAATTTGTTCCTTGTTTTTTCTGGAAATGCGAGTTCATATTTTGAGTATGGCAATTGTGTTTTGGGAATCTTCAATGCTTTCCCCCCAACTTTTACAGTAATTTTCTCTGTGGAGGGTTGATTGCTTTCAGATTGAAACTAATAAAGTTGACTAAATTTGATAAATAATTACCAGTCCCATACTGTGTCTTTACCACACTTGCATCCTTGTTGTCACTCTATAATCACTCCATCTGAATACATGGGACTTTCCAACTCTTGGTCTTAATATCTCGTAGAATTTGTCAAATAAACTTCTAATTATCAGGTCCGAACTTTTACAAAGGGCACCAAGGCCAAGACCCCCTTACACAACATTATTTTACTCTCTCACTTCATTGTGTGCAGCGTGCACCAATCTTGTAATTAGTACATTACTTTCTTGTGTTCTTTCAAAGATGTGAGTAAAATCTGAATAATTTTTGAGATTAAGATAGTGGATTACTTGGAAGAAAGCTTGTTCAACACTTAGAATGCAAATATCAATAAAATAGACTGGAGTTGAGGAAATCCCATTAACCAGAAAATGCAAACTAGAGCTGCTGTTGGACTTGTTGGCTGAGCAGGGTATGAATCTCATGGGAATTGCATAGAAACTTTGGAGTCTGTGTATGGGGAAAATAACTCTCATAAAAATAGTCACTAGGCCCTAGGGCTTGAAATTATAAAGTGTTTATATGGAGTTAAAATTGGACTAATTTTTCTTCCCAGTGTTCCTTTTGTGTGTGTGGGCCATGACTGAAACTAGACCTGAACAAAAACAGAACATAATCATTCAATTCATGACATTGAATTTGACTTTGTGTTGATGGTGGTACATGTATGTCAAGTGAAACCTCAACTTGTGGATATGGTGATTTAATTCAGCATTGTCATTATGTGGTGGAGAGTGAAAATGGAACCTTCTGTAGGTCAAACACAAGAAAGAAAAAACTGTGTCAAGATTAGTCTCTATTGAACATAATAAGTAGATCATCTCTGTTGATTTTTATGGCCATCATTACAGTATGTCCCCTTTTTCATATTTGGACTCCTGCCAAAAAACAAAGCAAAAAGCAAAGGATGTATTTAATGAAGTGCAGGCTACATTTGTACGTTTATATGGGCACCCATCCAGTTTCAATGAGAACAAATAAATGATAACAGTTTTAAGTAAACATTCAATTAGGAAAAGCAAACCAAAACAGAAACAGTATCGATGAGAACACATTGTTGGTTAAGTTCCCACAATAGTTACAGTACAATGTCAAGTAATGCAAATTAACTCTCTGGTATTGAATGATCATATTGTCTTTCTGTCGATACTTATCCTGTTACCAGTCATGAACAGGAAAAGTATGGCCTAATTATGGTCACCCCGTGGCCGTGAGAACATTTTTAGAGGATCCAAACACAAAATAAATAATAGATAAATATAGACTATAAAATAATCCAGGAAGGAAGTTTTAAAATGTTCTTCTTTAAATTCGGGATGATTTTTGTTTGAACTTTCAAACCACTGCAGGTTCTATGTCATGGACAAGACTCTTTTATGTCTTTTTTGAGGGGTTAATGTTAGAAACTATCTTTTAAAAACATTTTAACAGCTATACAAACGGAAATATTATTGACTTGTTCTTTTGAAGACCTTTCTATCAGTGTGACCCCGTAGTTCAGTTTTCTCAGGATAGCCATTCCCACACCCCAAACTGTTTTCCTCACACAATCCTTGTTTTATTAAACTTGAAATCAGGTTGGAAGAGGTCATCGCTAATTGTTGAAATGGAACGGACTGCAGAACCAAAGAGAGATTGAGATTGAGCAAAGTTTAAAAGGATTGGAGGGCATGGGAAAAACGAAAGTGTAGTGATGTAGCAAAAAAATGAATTATCAAAATTGGAGTCCTTCAGCGGGAGATCCAGTCAGTGCTATGCAGTCAACAAGTCAAACCCTTTTCTTCTTCTGTGATTGAATAGACAACAACATGTAGATGTGGGCCAGGTATATAGTGTTTGTGCTTAGGGGATTACCTGCACTAAAGAACACCCATTGTGCTGAGTGAAGAGTGAAGAGCATCTGGCCAGAGTTTTCCCAAGGTCTGGGCTCTAGTATGTCACATGGTGAACAAACAACAATAGAGTCTATGACACTAGTTGTTACACAATAGCGGGATATTGCTTACTTAGTGACTCCTAGATAACCTGTTGTCAGGTGGGTGCATATCACTTCACTGTGTCCATTCCAAGGTAGTGAACAGACTCCAGCAAACATACATTGTGTTTCTGATATCAGCAGTCTGTAATAGCTGTACTACAATTTAATTTGATAATCTGTGTCAACTAACTGGAGTGCCCTAACTGGTACAAAGAAAGAAAACAGCTATATTTAATTTGTTTTGTGCTGTTGAAGGAAAAGGATGGTCCAGATCAACACAAATAATTGAATTATTCTTGAAAGCTTACTGGGTAGTAACTGTACCCAAGTCTCAACCACCCTAAAGATCTGTTTTACCAGTGAAATAACATCATCTTAGATCAAAATTAAAGAATACTGAAATTAGCGAATAATTACTATTGTGTTGAATATGAAAAAATTGAAAAAAGGGAAATCATTAACTCAAGTGACAAGCCATCAGCACCAGTTTAGCTTGATTTATTTCATTTATTTATATGGTTTTATTTAATGGGGGGGGGGGGGGGGGGTGGTGGTGGGGATAGCACCATCAGTTATCGATGAACTGTTTTACTCCCAGAATGGGGGCCTGAATACATACAATGATGTCATTTCATTGGACAGCCATTTTGTTTTCCATAGTCCATAATTATTTCATATGACAGGGATACTTTTCAACAATGAACAAAGTAGACAGACCTCTTGGAGAGAATAATGCCCAACCTTTTTTCAATTTGATTTCCAAGTTTTTCAGTTACTTTTATTGTTTTTTCAACTATTTTGATTTTTTGAACTATTGTGTACATGTCACTGTGTGTTTGTCAAACTCGTAAATCAAGGACCTTGCACTTTTGATTTAAGTATTTGTAGTCTACTATGAGAACATTTTGGTTGAGCAGTACAACAAAAGAATCTCCTTGCTTGCCTAATTACAACTCAATCAAGCGTTAATAAGAAACTGGCTGTCTAAAGAAGGAGACCTGTCATTGAGAGACATCAGACTTCTTGGCTATTGTTTCCTTCAGACAAGATAGGTGATTCTTTCTATTGAGTCTCAATTCAACATGTAGCTACCCTTTTTTAGTGAGCCTTTCCCACGCCTACCTGTTGCTTGCTTTAAAATAACAGCAATTGAGAGTAAATGAAGAAGAAGATTGAGTTGTTATTTTATGCTTTGATCTCATCAGTGAGCATTGAATTTAAAATTAAATTCCTGGTTGACCAAACTTGAAAAAAAATCCGGATTTTCATGACAGTATTGTTTGCTCTGAATTCCCTCAGTTTGAAAGGAGTCTGAGTAAGCTTGTATGACATACCTGCAGTTGCTGAATTGTGTACTGATAAGCTTATCCTTAGATTGACATGATTAGAGAATGAATGGATTCAATGATGAGAAAGGGTTTAACAAGTAGTGATAAACAGATTCACATCAGGGAGTGGGCCTTGCTTGGTAAACAAACATTAGCAATTTCTCCAAATGTATCGTTCATTTGTAAGATGTTACTTAAAAGAAAACTGTTGCTATGGGATGTCGATATCATGGATCTTATGAAAACAACATGATACATTCTGTGGTTTCATCCTAGCAAAAGGAAACTGAAGCAATGGAGTGAAAATATGTGACGTATTTTGTGATTATTACTGATTAAGATGATTAATTCACTGCCGTGCTTACATATTTGCTTCCAATGTACTTTTCGTTGTATCTCAATTCTTTATCTTGTTGTCGATGATCACTTGGGTATACATCGTCATCATTGTGTCGTTGCTGAGCGGATAAAAGCATTGGACTCAAGCTCTGGTGTTTCTGTTCAGTAGAGTGTGGGTTTGAGTCCCGGTCGTGACACATATCCTTAATTAAGACACTCAACCATTATTGCTTCGTCCTTCGGATGGGACGTAAAGCCGTTGGTCTAGTGTGTTGTGCAATGCAAGTAAAAGAACCCAGTGCACTTATCGAAAAGAGAAGGGGTTCGCCCCGGTGTTCCTGGTTTGATTGGCTGCATATTGCACCTCAGCACCTTGTAAACCATTACATGGTGCACTGCTATGTAAAGGAACAGGTCTCATAGTCATACTTCAAAACTTAGCTCCACATACCTTGCAGGAAAATACCAACTGTTGAAGCGCCTTGAGCGTCACTGAGTGATGGATATGAGCACTATATAAGAAGCCGCTATTATTATTATTATTATTATTATTATTATTCAGCTTTTGTAGCCCTTGTGGATGTTACATGCTCTTTTTGGGTATGAATGAAATGTCAAATTCATAGTTTACTAACTCAATCGAAGTCCCTACACTTAAAGGAGATATTGTGGAAAACTGAAGCAAAGTTCCTCATTGGAATAGATTTATAAATGTTGTTCATTATTTAAAAACTTCATATCTTTCTTGGAATTTAAAATCCAAAACAAGAAATTTGATAGATTATTGATTTTGATTTGTCAGGTGCAGCTTGTCCAGGCCTCTGGGTACATGGAAGTTGTCATTTTGTCGATTGACAATGACTCTGGTGAACTAGCCGATGGGGAATGCTGCCATGGATCTCAATCAGAAGCAGGCTGTGCCAGTGCCTGCCGCACCTTCTTTGTTGGATGTTTAAGACAATACCAATCTAGGGCCACACCCGAGGGGTCATGTACATTTGGGATCAACGACACACCTGTCTTAGGAAACAGTTCATTTGAACTGCCTTTGGATGGGAGTGGTAGAACTGAGAATAGTGATGCAACAATGATATTCCCTTTTGAATTTGGATGGGTGGTAAGTTTTCACTTTTGCTGTTTTCATTCACCCTGCACCAAACACAATGGTGTTTGGCAGAGATGTTTTAGAGATTGTATCCAAAAATTGGTTTGACAATAAATGCAACAACAGTCATCTGACCCAATAAAACATTACATTTCTATTTGATCTGAAATTGAATTAAAACTGTACACTTTTTGGCTTAACAACCTAACATCTATTAAACACATGATATAAAAAGGTTGATTGGTATAAGGGGGCCTTCAGTTATTAAATTTGACAGCAATTGATCACCACACATAACTTCATTTAATTCCAATGAGTATTAAATCCTCCTCACCTCATTTGACCATGGGCTAGTTTCCATTTAAAATTAATCAACCAGAACAACAAAGAACCATGTAACAGTTGGTTTCCTCATTTGAGCTGGTTTTACAAACCTCGCAATTGATTCGTGTACAGGGGATCACCTTCCTCATTACATTGATCACACCGTCCAACTTTGAAAGATTTTATTATAGATGCCGCTTTTATACTAGCTACTCTAAGTTTTCTGTTGAAATTTTTTTAGAAGCTACATTAGTTAGCACAGTGTACACACTTAAAATAGAAATTCACAATATAAATTCTCCAATTCAATGAAGAGAGTTGTATTTCATGACTGCTACAATGTAGTCCCCCAGTACTGTATTTATTTAAATTTTAGGTATAAATTTCCTCTACAGTTTCACCACAGGGATGTTTTGGCACCCATTGAATATCCTCCATTATAATTTTATATAACATTTGCAGTTAAAACAATTAAGTGCTTCAGTTCAAGGAAACTCAGATTTTGAATGTTCAGTAAATTTTTACACCATTATTACCAGATACTGGAAATTAATTTGATCTTCGTGACAACAATCATGTAATAATAACTGTTATAATAACTGTTATAATAGCAGCTAAATATTTAGTTTGCAAGAACCTTAATTAAAGCTATAATACCACCACTGGACAGAGTCCAGTCATTTTTGTATTGAGCTATTTACCCTCAAAACTAAACAAGTTCATTGCAACTAGTGATTTCCCAAACATTTTGGAACTTCTTTAGCAAAATTATGTATTGTAAAAAAAGTTCTGCTAAGATACAAGACCTGTGAGTAGAGTATGATGACTGGTGGAGATTGTTTGTAATGAAAGCCTTTTACATTTGACTTCAAGAATGTAAAAAACGGTAATAAAATCTTAGGGTTTTCATTAAGTTTGACTTTTGTGTATTGATGTTATCCTTTGCAGCAAACATTTACGCTGATCTTATCCGCCTTTGACAAAGATGACACGGATACCTCAGGTAAGTAGAAAACTCCCATGTAGGAAACAAAACAAGACTAAAATATGAAGATAGGGGAGCAAGCTACCACCTGCTGTGGAGTCAGCTCTGGGGTCGTTTCCCAATGGAGTGCCTTCTTCATTGGCTCACACACACATACAAAATCAAACCCCATTTCCCACGGCTCATTGCTTTTCAAAAAACTTGATTAACCTTTTCACACTAGGATATCTGAAGGATAATCAAATACCCAGGCCTGAAACTCAACTATACAATTTTTTTATTTGCAATTTATTACAGTATTGTTAATTTTTATGGCATGGTCTACATTTAATGAATAATGCAAGACACAGTGTTAGGGTAGGATATACATAACCAATGCCATGGCAAAGTTGACAGTACTTTAGGCAAGATTAAGGCCATGTAACATTAGGCAATGTACAGGCAATCTCTGAGAAGAAAAGCCATTCACATTTGATTTTTCACATAGTTTTGTGAGGGGGGGGGGGGGGGAGAGTTTTTAAGACATTTTTGGAAATATTAGTCCTGGTTCTGTGCTTTGGAATATTTGTTTTCCTTTTGCAAGCACTGCAGTTGGTTGCCTCCATCTTGCCTGTAAGAGTTGCTTCTAGTGATCTTTGCATTTAGTCTTAGTGCTATTTTAAATGTTTAAAGATTCCGCAAAGCATTGATGGGAACATGACCCAATTCCATCAAGTAGAAAAGGATGCTTAGCAAAAACTTGCAATGAACCAGTCACAAACATACATCATTACAATAAGTTGACGGACATCCTTCATAGTGAATCGTCAACATTAAATAACTCACCGACATACGCACACAGACAAGTATAGGCCAAATGCACATGCCCTGTTTTGTATGAAACCAATACTCCTAAACGAAACTCCTACTGAAAATAGTAACCGTTTCCCATGAAAATTCATATTGTGTACTTACTGTACAAGCCAAAAAATGTCGTTTTGGGAAATATTTTACACATGTACCCATCGACTTAAAAACGGCAACTTTTGCACTCAAGCAAACTGAGCTCTGTCAAACGACCGTTCACAATTCACGCGTTCGTGGAGGCCGATCTGCTCCACCCACAGCGCCCCACAGAGGGCGGTCTATTTGCCGTTTAATCACTAGTTCACTCATAGTAACTGCACAGTTAGTTACTGTAAATCCTAATGAATATTCAAACCAAATTTGAAAGAAATTAACGTAATTTTACTGTACGTACCTAACCAATATTCATAGACTCTATTCATTAAGCCAGACAATGGTTGCCGTATTGAAATGACCGAGTTGTGCGCCACGTGCAAGTTCACCGTGCTGCACGCTGATTGGCTAATCGTATTTTGTTTACGTTACACAGTTACATTAACCGTCCGATATGTCGCGCAAAGTCACCGACTCACTGCATGATCGTTTAATATTCATTACTTCCCAAATAACTGCGTGCTGTAATTGGCTAATGTAAATGACACGAAAGCTCATTAAAGTTTGTCACTCGGCCTGTGCGTACTTATTGTAATGTAACATAATACTTTTGGCTGGTTAGCTGTTTCTGCTTAGCAAGAAATTTCTGTGCTATTAAAGCATGTTTGTGCTTAACAGCTTTATGAAATAGGGTCATGAATTTTTAGGGAAGGTCAAGAAAAAATGCTTGTGTGAAGTTCACTAACAAGTAACAAGAGTTTTTAAACATACTTAAACTTGTTTTTATCTTACCAGTGACCAGCGTTTTAGCTAGCGAGCCGTGCAGCCGTGTTTTGCACGGCCAATTTTCTGAAAACACAGCCTATTTTTTCATGCACGGCTTTGGTGCTGTAAATCAAGCCGTGCACCACATTTGTATAAAATATGGGCTGAATTGAATGTTTTTTCCTTCAAAAAACATGACAAAAATATTTCTAAAATTTGTAGAAAGACATGAAAACATCGTTGACTCCGATGCAATTAATATTAATATATCCCCAAATAAGACGCAAGTTGCAGCATGTGTTAGTCGGATACCCCTGTTTTGGTAAACGTTTTCGTGTGTAATTCTTAACACCGAAAGGCGAAATAAACTCTAGGAACCATACCACTCCCTTCGTTATCGCATGGATGTTGTGGATGTTGGATGCCCCCCATTGACGATTAGCCGTGTGGGATCTGTAAACTTGCAAGCTGTTTCAACCATATAGAGCAAGCGTTTCAACGGACGAAACAAAAAGGGGAAATAACAGATTTTGTCAAGAAAGTAAAGGTTGACTCAAATTTCTCTCATTCTGTTTTTCGAAATTAGATAGTCGTCAAATGCGATTCAAAACATCAGTGGGCGAGTCAAAACTTTATTATTACCAACAATTCTGCTCTGGTCCTGAGAAAACATTATTTTCCTTGTCACAATTTATAGAAGTGGGAAGGCCTACGGTGGTCAAGTCTCCGTTTTTTAAGCTCTTGAAATGGTTCGAAATACTATCCGAACATTTTTTCTGCCATCACGGCCGCGATCGTTGTTGATGCTCACTTGCTCACTGTCTACCACCCATGCGTCACACGCACCGTGCTCGCGGCACAGACCGATATATACGACCACGTGTTTGTATTGTGCATGCAGCCATATGGTGCAAAGTCCATCTATCAGCACGCTGTGATTGGCTGTAGATAATATCCATATTCATGAAGAAAGCTTGGCTAGACTCCAACTCGGTACACGTTCACATTGTATGTAGTGGAGGCTGTGGATTTCTGTACTATACACGCCCTTGTACCATTTCTCTACGCTTGTACTAAGGCTACTAAAACATCGAGAACGTTCGCTGGGGGACCTTGTTTTAACTTTGCCTCCGCGATGCCACCGAAGTGCGTTATCATCGGACGTGGCACTTCGTTAATTTTCCATCAATGCTGAACCTTAGAGTCTCTGTCCTTTCTCTATGGATGAACATTTACTGCTTATAAAAAAGGTTCTGATGTAATAGATCTTCAAATTAGAAATCTATTGAAATGGAAAAGAAATTGCGAGCGAATTAAGTTTGATTTTAGTCCACCCAGCAAAAAACCCCAAAATAAAACAAAACAAAACACCAGTTTAGGAAAGCCCCTTTTAATTAAAAAAATAAAAATAAATTAAGCTTAAATTTTTCAGCTCCCATGATACAAAACAGTATCAATTATCATTTAACATCAGTCAATATGTTTTGGGAATCATCAGGCGAAAAAGGTGGCAAAACAATTAAAACAATTTGACAATAATTATCTGAAATTTGCCAAAAGGTTAAACAAATAATTGTTAAATTTTAAAGATTCTTTGGCCTATATATATTACATTCATTCTTTAAAATTTTTAAATTGTAATTCTTGTGTTATTGATTTTTGTGGTCTAAACAAAGTTTCATCCTAAAGGACAAACAAGTTAATTTCTTAGAATGAACTCCACAACTTAAAAAAAGTATTTATAGGAGCCTACATTGCAATCCAAATTCAGGGCATCGAATACATCAGCGAAAGAGCGTATACAACTAGTAAATTAAGCTTCCCGCTGGGCCTTAAGACAATTGATAAACAAAGTTATGTTTTCAAGGCAATTTGAGATAGTTTGTGCACTCTGTGTGGATTTTCGGTGAAAAAAGTTGCACACCCTGTTTTTCAATTTGCACACCCACTTTTCAAATCCTAGCTAAAACACTGCCAGTGACCATTCACTCTTGTCAAATTTAGGAAGAGAGCAAGCTATACATTTCAACTTTGACAACTGAATAGTTCTATTCAAATAAATCCTTGTCATATATACATTGAAGGGATTGTAATTCAACTCACTTCCATTTTATAATGTCAAGTATTAAGTTTAAAGTTCTATTAAATGTTATATGGCATTAAAATGGACATTTGTGGTTTTATGAATGCTGAAAGTTCACTTTGTGTTTCATGCTTGTGAAGAACTACTTCCAGTGAGACCATTTATGATGCCAAGAAGTACAGCTCTATTATCTCCAACAAGTCATGACCGGTAAATTCTAAATTGTACTGGTATCGTTTCCGTTCAATCCACCATCAATTCTTGAAGCCCTCTGCTTGAAGTTCCCCTGCTGAATGATTTATAAAGTCTTACAGCTTCTGTAAGTGGATCATTATCCAAACTTGCCTGTGAGGAGTGAAAAGAAGAAGTTATGACCACTGCATCAGAACCAATTCCCCAACTACTGTGAAATGTCTGTATTATCTTGTATTATCCTGAACGCATTCCCCAGAATCTTAGCAGCTGTTCCAATTGGCTGCAACAAGCTGTTCAATTCCCACCCTTTTTTCCTTCTTCCTTTCTGAAATAATTTACGAGTGTACCTGACCTAAGGGTTGGACTCTCGTTTGCTCGGCTTGTGTCAGAAACAAAAGGTACAACGGGTTGGCTTGTTCTCTCAGACTGGCGCGGGACTGGAGAGCACTTGTCCTGCTTTGAACAGGTTCAAATTTCACCCCCTGTTTAAATTTACGAGTGATATTTCTGTGTTGGTGAAAAAAAAGGGATCATTGTTTTTATTCTGAAACTTGCAGTGATGTCAAAACTAAGGATTTGGAGGTACAAATGACATGCTTTACACTCAGGGTTGTAACATTCCTTGATGTGTGATATTTGAAGATTGTGATGGTGTAGGAAGTAAGAACAGAGTTAGTTTGGAGGTTCCAATCATGCTGGTAGGGCTGGTGTTATTATGATTGCAGATGGTGCTGTCAAGGGTTTTGTGATATATATATCTTACATATATCAGTTTTGGGTTGGATTCTTTTTTATTTTACAAAAGGAAACTTTTCTTGCCACCAGTACGTAAAAAAAAAAAATTGGTCCAGTTCTTTAACTTATCTTTTCAGGAGCAGGGTATTTTTTATTTTGCAACAGAATTTTGATATGAAAGTGATAAGACCAAGTCCAGGGGCAACTGAGGCAAGACCAGGGGCAACAGAGCCTCCATGCTCTCTGTACATTTCCAAGCCTTTTGATTGGCCTTGCTTATTCTGTGCTTTTGTCATTTGCCAATCGCACCAACTACATGCACTGAAGAATATGAACATTTTCAACAAAGAAACTAGCATAAGGCTGCATTATTAAGGGAATAAAAGAGTGGTGACGAGTTCTTAAACGGCCGTTTAAAACCGGCAGGGTCGTGGCCGTGCGATAAAGGCCCTCGCCTTCGGCTCGGGCCTTTATCGCACGGCCACGACCCTGCCGGTTTTAAACGGCCGTTTAAGAACGAGTCACTACTCTTTTATTCCCATTCATAAATGCCAATTTGTTTAAAAGTGAAAGAATAAGGAAAATCGGTGGTAAAAAAGAAATTTTACATTTTCAAAAACTTTTGTGACATTCAGTTTTGAGCGCGTTGGGTTGTGTGCACGCGCGCGCGCGTCGACAAGATTACCCGCTGGTATACATAATAGCTGTATATTGCGTTCCGCGTAAGTAAATTGGCGTAAACAAGCTTGCGCGCCCAACACGCGAAGCCAGCCGTGTTTAAACACTTCTAGCCGTGTTTATATCACACGTTTAAACACCCCCACGTGACATGCTCTCCACCAATCAGAATGGATAAACTGTCCAAGGTATTTATGAATGTATGATGCATACTTTAATTCAATTCCACCCATGTATTTAACATTTAACCAGAAAATCAAATACAAAGTGAATGTATGTGTATATAACTATTTTTTAATTCAATTATTTTTCTCCAAAATTAAGGAGGAAACCCAGATCAGGCTTATTTTTTGCTTAATACCTAAATAATGGAAAGATTCTTATGAAGACTAGCATACAAAAGCACAGTAGCTTTATGTTCAAGAAATTTATTCAAAATGTAAGGAATAATTTTATTTAAAAAAGACAACATCAAACTAAAAAGGAAACCCAGATAGTTAATAATATTTGTTTTCCTAAGAAAATCATTTTAAAACCAAAAACTAATTTTTGAAATTCACAAAAAATGAAGAGGAAACCAAGTTGAGGTGTATTTACTTTTGGTCAAAATACCTGACTGATAAAAAGCTTGGAGCACCTGTTTGACTGTTTCCCCAGCCGTTACTGTGTCATTGTTTGCACAACTCTCAAGCAAACTAGCCTTAAGAGTACTCACCTAGGTAGCTCTGCCATTGTACCCAGCATTTGTTCAAATTGAGTCAGATCTTCAGCAACGATGACCTCGTCAATTGGTCCGGGTCGGTCGATAGCTGTCTGCAATGTTTACCGATGTACAACACAGATCTTGTGGGAAACTAGTCTGAAACCATTTAAATTAAATAACTGAACAGAATGCGTAGCTTAATGCTGTTGGCAAAAATGTCACAATTAGAAAGGTTAGTGCAAACAAATTATTGTACCAACACGTACAACCATGTACAACCAAGACTTGTTTTAAAAAAATTGATGTAACAAGCAATTGCTCCAGGGATAACGAGTTTTAATACACAACAATGTTTGAAAGTTTATTATTGTTATTTTGGGGGGGGGGAGGGGGTTCACATTAATTGCTGATGAATGAAAATTGTTCAGTATTGTAAGTTATTTTAAAACTCAAATTGTAGTATATGTAGTTACTATGTAATTTTTAATTTAATCCCATGTTTAATAAAAACTAGAGGATTGGAATTAATTTGTTCTTCCAACAACTCAAGTAAATTCCCCTTTTGAATACATTTCGAGTCATTGGAAGCCTCTCTATTTTTCTAGTGAAAGAATCAACATTATGTATTGAAATTTCCTAAGGAAGATTGTTGTCACTATATGCCACAAAGGGAGCATAGATTTAGTAACCAATTAGCCAACAATTTGTAAAAACAAATATTTAATAAAACACAATTTACAGTTTATATCTGAAGGTGTATGAAACCCAAATTTGTCAATATTAAAATAAAAAGAGGAAAATGTACTAAAAAGTTGAGTTTGAAAGTCTGCAGTTCAATTAAACAATGTAGCAATCAACCAAAATGGCTGATCAATTTTAACAAATGGGGTTTTATTGGTGGAAGAGTATGTAGATATTTAAGTGATTAGGAACTTTTAACTTAAGAAAGAAATGTTGGCCTGGGTTAACTGTTTTTTGACTAAAACATTTTTGGGGGTTGAGGAGTACAATTTGTTAACTTCATTTTTCATTTTTCAAATTTGCATTTATTCTGAACCATTTAGGCTCCCTATCCCTAAAACAATTCAAAATGAAATACAGCAAGCGCATGGACTCCAACATATTTGTTAATAGAAACTTTATCTTCCTATAAAGCTGTGGAATGAACTAAAAGTTTGTTGAATTCAAGTTTCTATCAGCAATATCAGCTTGCTATATCATCTTGCAGGAGCTAACTTACAATAATACAACCAGACCGCACTAAAGAAACAAACAATTCAGCTGAGTTTAAAATGCTTCAAGACACAGTAACAATGGTGTTACTTGACTTGTGTCATTTAAACACTAGTCTGCAGCAGCCTTGGCTGCAGCAGCCAAGGCTGCGGTCACCAGAGCTATCACTATTGGGGGGGGGGGGGGGGGGGGTGGATTAAGGTGGTACAATAGATTTACCACAGGCAGGGTCCCTTTGTTAAAAACTGACCTTGATATTGGATACCTCAGTCAATAAAATGCACTAGGCAACCATGTACTGGCCAGACCCATGGCATAGCAATGCCTTCATTGATCTTATCTGAATAATTGATAACATGATGTAGAATTAGCAGAGTTTATGAATGGGGTAGAAGTGGCTTCACTTATGAATTCACCATACCATTGTTAGTCTTTATTATGAGAGGGGTCTTAATCCACCACATGTATTCTCAATGTGTAATTGACACAATAAGGTGAAGCTTCAGAACTTGTGCACTCAGTGGCCGCCTTCCAGCAAAGTTATGTAGTTGTGTTGCACTGTGGTACTTTAAACAATGAATTCCTATAAAACATTGAGACATACATTTTAAATGGAAGATGCCCAACTCAAGTTGAGTATGTTTATTGTTTTAATGTGTTCTTTATTATTATAATTCTGTAATTCAGAAATATTTCTTTAAAAATGACAACATTCTGGTGATGAAACCAAAGATGCCTCCAAAAGGAAACTTAAAATCACTGTAGTCCAATAGCCAAAGTCAGCTTCTGTTTATTTCTTGGAATTTTTAATGATATTTCCATAAGGTTTTGACAATGAAATATAAGCATAGGAAACATTGAACTATGTATCTTATTGTATTTCAGGTAGTTCTAAATATTAATATCTGTCATAATTCAAAGTGTACCTGGCAGGTAACAAAGGTATGCCGACAGTAACATGCAATGTAGAAAATTGTGATTCAGGATTATCAGAATTCGTGAAAGTTTGCCTAGGAACTATAGACCAAACAAACAAGCACTCCAAGGGAAAAACAAAACCAAACAAAACAAAAACTAAAAGCCAAAAACAAAGTAGCACTAATCCTTCAAGCTACTGTACAAATGTTGTTAATATTAAATTTTTACATAACAATTACTGTTTTCTTTGTCAATAACAAACAGGATTGTAGAAATCCTAACTATACTGAATTCTTCACAATTAACTGGATGATTTTGATGATTTTGATGATTTTGGAGGGTTAAGGTTTGTTCCTGCTCTAGGTTTTAGGTTAGGGTATGTGTTGAACTATGAAATGAAACAAGTTTTTAGCACAAAGCTGTAAACAGGTGTAAAAAGACTTGAGTAGTTTCTTGAAGTCATGTACTGAAGTGAAATGATGGAGTTTTGATGAATTGATTGTACTTTCAGAATCAACCAGATTAATAGAGCGTTCCTTTCACTCTGGGATCATAGCCCCAGCCTCTTCCTGGACCACATTGAGACACAATGGTGCTAATGCCAGACTCTTGTACAGAATACGGGTCTTGTGCGACCCTAATTTTTATGACACCACGTGTGTCAAGTTTTGCCGTTCTCGAGACGACACCTTCGGACATTACTCTTGTGATGCGAATGGGGACAAAGTTTGCCATCATGGGTGGACTGGAGTTAACTGTCAGACAGGTATGTGGTCTTGTTCTTCAGGTCTTGGGTTCAAACTACACAAGACTTTCTTTAAAAATGGGTTTATTTCACTGTCAATTAAATCAAAGAAATAAACATTGTTGCAAAGTTTTAGATTTTTGTTTTGTCATTACTTCCAATCAACTGATTGTTGTCTGTCATTGTAATCGTTGTACATTTTATGTCATTTTTTTGACACACTTAAATGAACATGTATACTCAACATATACTTATTGTTCTTCTAATTTACTATGGTAACCTTCTATAAATAAAACTGTTACTAGAAAAATTATAATGAGATTGAAGTTTATGTACAGTATTTCTCTCTGTTAAAGCTGTTTGTAAACAGGGCTGTGATTTCATCCATGGATACTGCAATGAACCAGGAGAGTGTCTGTAAGTACAAGCCCCCCCCCCCCCCCCCCCCCAATTACTCAAAAGAATCCTTCCCTATGTTTGGGCTGATTTGGTGGATTCAGTATTGCATAACAGCTACTGTTAACACCAACTTTTCTCAATTAATCCAGAATCCATCCCTACGTTTGGGCTGATTTGGGTGGATTCAGTACCAAATCATACAAATGGAAACACAAACTTCTCTCAAGTAATCCCAACCCCTTTCCTAGGTTTATTGTTTCTTTGGTGTTTGAGTTTTATATTATTAACAACTCCAACTATTCCATTTAGCTTTCCATTTATGTTTGATGTGAATGGTTTCGTTTCAACGTAGAGAAAGGACTGTCCTTTCTCTATGGTTTCAAGACCACTTTGCACTTTAAGTGCTTTGCATAATTGCTCTGTGCAGTTAGGTACTGTTTAACCATGGAGGTAGACAAATTCTACCTCCATGGTTTAAAACGGGTGTTAGTGTAGTGTTTGATCCTGTTGCTCCTGTAGTGTTCTTAAACAGTGCTTTGCATGATTGCTCTATGTGCAGTTAGGTTTCGATCCTGTAGTGTTCTTAAACAGTGCTTTGCATGATTGCTCTATGTGCAGTTAGGTTTCGATCCTGTAGAGTTCTTAAACAGCGCTTTGCATGATTGCTCTATGTCTGGTGCAGTTAGGTTTCGATCCTGTAGAGTTCTTAAACAGTGCTTTGCATGATTGCTCTATGTGCAGTTAGGTTTCGATCCTGTAGAGTTCTTAAACAGCGCTTTGCATGATTGCTCTATGTGCAGTTAGGTTTCGATCCTGTAGAGTTCTTAAACAGTGCTTTGCATGATTGCTCTATGTGCAGTTAGGTTTCGATCCTGCAGAGTTCTTAAACACTGCATCTCATTTTAACTGCAATACCTGCCTGCAACTATAGACGTCCTTGTTTGATTACTGCACTCACCAAATATTACACAAGAAGACATTAAACACAATATTTTCAATAAAACAGCATTTTATGAATACTTGTTTTTAATAAAGTCACTCACTGTCTACTGTACAATACATTGCACCATCAGTCAAACACCACCCCACCCCACCCCACCCCCCCACCACCAATAATGCTATTCAATTAGTCAGCTAAATCTATCTGTATGTTGATTCCATTGAACTTCCCCCCCCCCCCCCCCCCCCCATTGCAGTCAGTCCTAGCATGGTAGTGGTCTGTATTTAATGGGGGCGATATGCAAATAAACTCATGTCATGTGTGTTTCATTAACACAGGTTGGTGTTTCTATATTGTAAATATTTGATGATGATACTTGGGCAATGGTGGGGACATGCAGTACAGTGACCTGTACAGCTGCTATATGTACATGTAATGTAGTTTGAATTATTGAATGACACCAGCAGTGACAGTTTGTACATTCAACATGAAAATGTGAACAATTCAAAAGATGATGGCAGAAACTACTTTTGTAATTAACTTACACTTCCTGCAACACAAACACCCTATTAAAAAGGATGAAGAACACAAACTCAACATAAAACTATACAACCTGCCAACCTGTAAATGTTTGGCAACAAAGGTGGCAGTTTTTTGTTTAGACAAACAAGAGGAAATGCTTTTATTTTTTAGTGGCAAATTTTCTTTTGGAAAATCAAATAAGAATTTAATTAATTTTGACAATTTTCTTGCAAAAAAGAAATATCTGCACTGGTATCAAGTTCATTAAAAAACACACCACCTTTTCAGATTTGAAATTGATTGTATGTTTTGTTGACTTACCGCTCATGTATTCTACAATAAAAGGGCTGCACCATTTTCTAGTCTGCTTTCCCTTATCAATATACATGTAATTAATTAAATTCTTACATTTGTTACGCTCTATAACCAGCAGCATTGACAATGACCTCTTTAAACAATTTGTTTAATTATTAATTTTTAATTTTTAATGTGTGGCAGATTCTATGGCATCTACTGGTCTCCAATGGCAAATATTATGACATTTTCTGTAAGAAAAATGTATGGTATTAAAATAATGCTAATATTCATCACAAAAATTGGTCTATTCAATCAGCGAAAAGAAAACACTATAGGCTATGTAGAAGTCTAAAAGTTGAGAAGGAAACCTAGCCAATTCCAAGCCCCCTCAGTCAAAAGGTAGTTTTTTTCTCTGTTTCAGGATGAGGAGGAACAAAATTAATCTACATGTACCATAGCCCAATTCTGAGACACTTGTGTCTGTGATGCAATATTTTCAGCCATAAGTTGGCCATAATTAAGATGTGTTGAAGTGACGAACTATTCGTTGTTTCATTTATAGACTCGGGTCTAAGTACCTGGTAAGTTTTAAGTCTGAAACATTTCTAGTTCATGAGATAAGAACTTTTCTATAAGTAAGAAAGTTCAACTTCCGGCTTTGACCGGAAGTAAAGGTCATATGGGGTCACACCCTCTCAAAGATTTGTAGAATTGTTAACAGGCTTTCAGATGATGTAATGATTGTTAGTGTAGCACATTCGGTTAAATGTTTATCTTCAACGTCCGGTTTCGACCGGAAGTAAAGGTCAAATGGGGTTATACGTGCGCGGCGTTCAAAGCCTCTTGGTATTGCCTTTTCCAATATCAGGGGCTTTCGTTCCAACTTCACTTCCGTTCAGTCTTTTGTTCTCAACAACTCTCCTGAATTTCTAGCTCTATCTGAGAGCAGACTGAATTGTGACATTTCTTTAGATTCTTTCAAGTTATCAGGATATATCTTTCATCGCCTTGACCACCCTCCATCACATGGTCTGGGTGTCTGTCAATGAAACTCTCCCCTTAGCCCGTGAAAGCACTTTGGAATGTAACAACCATGAATACATGTGCTTTCGTCTTTCACTTCTCCATTCCACAACCTACCTGTTTTTCCTGTATCGTTCACCTTCATCATCATCCTGCGCTGTGCTTGATGCTATCTCTGATAGCATTGACTCTGCTATTTCTCAGCACCCTTCTGCTCAAGTCATGGTATTTGGTGACTTTAATGTCCATCACAAGGAGTGGCTGACCCATTCTCGTAATATTGACATTCCTGGTATAGCAACACATAATTTTCCATCTCCCAAGATCTTACTCAGATCATTTCATCACCTACTCACATTCCGGATCGTGCTTCCGATGGAAGGTACTTTCTTGACCTCTTCTTGTGTTCTAACCAAGATGACTGTGTTGCCAATGTCTTGCCTCCAATTGGTAACTCAGATCACTCGATTGTCTCTCTTTCCGTCTCATATTCTTCTCCAACAACCATATTCCAGCCTTTTCATCGTACTGTTTTTCAGTTTGGAAAGGCTGACTGGGATGGTTTTTCTATGTTTTCTCGCAGATGTGCCGTGGTCGTGGATTCTAAGTCTTGGTCCTGATTTGGCGGCGGATGAGTTATCCCAATGGATTAACCTTGGTATGGAGATTTACATCCCCTCACGTACCTACCAGATCAAGGCCCATTCTCAACCTTGGTACAGTCCAGCCTGTGCTGCAGCAATTGCCCATCGTAACCATTTTTTAAAGAAGTATCATCTTTTAGGAACTTTGGACAGTAAGCGTCTTTTCCATGAAGCTCGAAATCGATGTAAGAGAGTTTTAGAGGATGCTAAGAAGCAATATGCCAACTCTGTTACTAGTTCTATTTCATCACAGCGGCTTCGTTCAAGGGACTTTTGGTGAATTGCCAATAGTGTACTGAACCGCAACAAGTCCTCCATTCCTCCTCTTTTTCATGGACCCGAAGTTCTTACTTCTCCTCAAGATAAGGCAAACCTTTTTGCTGACAACTTTGCATCTAACTCCACACTCAATGATGAGGGGCATCCACCTCCTGCCTTTCCATCTCGTACAGCCACTGTTGTAGCTGAACCTCTTATCACTCCAAAGAAGATTGCCCGGATTATTAATTCCTTGATGTCTCCAAGGCTACTTACTGGCCCTGATGGAATCCCTGTAATTGTTTTGAAAATGTGTTCCCCTGAACTTTCACCCATTCTTGCCAAGCTGTTCAATATGTGCTTGGCAGTCTCTGTGTTTCCTTCATCCTGGAAAGTGGCATCCGTTGTCCCTGTCTTTAAGGGTGCTGGTGAGCATTCTGAAGCTACTAATTATCGTCCTATTAGTCTGCTTCCCATAATAAGTAAGATCTTTGAATGCTTCGTCAATCAACAGCTCCTTGGATACCTGGAGGACAATGACCTTCTAACTGACTGCCAGTTTGGGTTTCGCCATTCCCGCTCAACCGGTGACCTGCTTTCCCTAATTACCGATCATTTTAGTAGGGCTTTAGATCGCAGGGGTGAGGCTCGTGTTGTAGCATTGGACATCTCCAAGGCCTTCGACAAAGTATGGCATACTGGCCTGCTCCACAAGCTTCAGTCATATGGTGTGTCAGGAAGAATGCTATCTATAATCTCTGCTTTCCTTTCCAATCGCAAGTTGAAGGTTGCCCTTGAGGGTCAATCTTCTCCTACCTGTTCTATCAATTCCGGTGTTCCGCAAGGCTCGATACTTGGTCCCACTCTCTTTCTTGTTTACATTAACCCTTTCAGCCCCAAGTTCTTTTGACATAAACAACTGCTGGAGCCCACGTTCTTTGACCACTCAAGCGTGAAGCACACTTCCTGACACAACAGGAAGCTGGTGTTCAAAGTTTGACTTTACAAACTCTGTTATTACATTGAAGATTTTATTTAAGAGCATAAGGGGTAATAAAAATTGTCTTACTTATTGAATTTCCTTTCATATAATTCAAAAATCATTGAAATCAGCCACAAAATGTCCAAGTTCTTGGTCTTTGCTTCCTCAGTGTGTTCTGAAAACCCAAACACTTTTTTGCACACAACCTTATGGCGCTCCATAGGTGTTTGGCATTTCGGATCTTTCTACTCTAATTTGAAGCGGTTGCAAAATAACAACCCTATCTTATTTTACCGTCATTGGAAAGATCCGATCTTTCTCTTTCCAATGATGGTAAGCTTGGGTATGGAGGGTGAACATGGACAAAACTACAGCTTTTTAACAAATGGCCTTTGTGCCCAGGCTTGAGTGCTTTGTTGTGTGTTGTCTTGGGCGACTATAGTCGCCTTTGGGGCTGAAGCAGGGTATAGTGCACAGTCGACTATAGTCGCCCTTGGGGCTGAAAGGGTTAATGATCTGCCCGACGAAGTTTTGTCTCAGCTCGCCATGTATGCTGATGATTCAACTCTCTTCTGTGTTTCCCCTAACTCTTCCAACACTTCTCGCTGTGAGGTAGGTGTCTCACTAAACACCGACTTAAGAGAATGTGCTAAAGTGGGGGAATGATTGGCTAGTAACCTTCAATGCAAAGAAAACTAAACTTCTGTCTCTGTCTCGCTCAAGAGATGTTACATTTCCATCTATTCATATGGGTCCATTGACTTTGCCTGAGGTAGCAGATTTTCGCCTTCTTGGACTTGACATTTCCACCAACGCCAGTTGGGAAAGGTATATCTCAGGCATTGCAAAGAGTGCTTCCATGCGAGTTGGCTGTCTTTACCGTGCTCGGAAGTTCTTACCTCCTGATGCTACTCTCTACCTGTATAAGACAACTATACGTCCCCTATTGGAGTACTGTTGTCACATCTGGGCCGGAGCTTCTGCCTGTTATTTATCTTTACTAGATAGGGTGCAGAAGCGTATTGTTAATCTTGTTGGTGAAGTGTTGGGATCAACGTTACAACCTCTTTCCCACCGTAGGTCTGTAGCCAGCCTGTGTCTTTTCTACAGATATTTTCATGGTAAATGTGCCACCAGTGTGTCCGACCTAGTTCCTCCTGTCAGAGTGTTTGAGCGTGAAACCAGACTTTCTGCTTCTTCTCACCCATACACTCTTAATTTGCTGAGATGTAGAACAAAGAGCCATTCCAACAGCTTTATTCCACGTACTGCAACTCTTTGGAATTCCTTGCCTGGTGCATGTTTCCCTCCATCCTACAATCTAGACTGTTTCAAGAGGAATATCAATTCCTACCTCCAGCTCTCCTGAGTTCTTTTCATGTTTCATAATTTTCCTCTTATAGCCCCTTACCAAGAGTGGCTTTTAGCCTTGTTTGGGGCGAACTTACATTTAAAAAAATCTAAAAAAAATAAAAACAAAAAATACTTTCTAAAAGATTTGTAAAATGAATCAAGGGCTTTCATATGGTGCAAAGATCTTGTATGTATCATTTATGGTTCTCTATATATGACGTTTTTAAATATTTCATGTTATTTTTACTTTTAATTTGATGACGTCATCGATAACGTCATCATCCCGAAAAAGTTGCGGTTTCGTCTATACACTTGGGTTTAACTAAATGCCAAGTTTAAAATCTAGATGACCTTTTCAGTGATAAAGTTGAGAAAAAAAACCCAGTACAATAACAAGAGGTTTTCATCCGTTAGCCGAACACCTAAAAAGTTAAGTTGCAAGTGATATCAATACTGTTTAAGAGTAACATGTCGAGAGGGTTAACGACCAATCCAAATATAATTAGATAAATATTTTTTTAGAATAAACAGAATCAAGAACTTTCGAAGACTTATACAATGATTCATTCCTACTCAAAACATTACAAGTGAAACCGATTCAAATCTGTTATGTTTTTTACCATGTTTTTTTCCGTGCAAGATTTATGGTTGGTGTTTTTTGCTGACGAGATATTTTAGTATCTCATAAAATTACGGCCTCTTGCTAAATGACGAAATAATCCAACGATTATTAGCCATCTGTTTAACAACACACTGAGGTCTTTATTGAAATGCTACACAAATATACTCTGCACACATGTTTAACTGACAACCTGGGAAGACTACTCACTCCTTCCAAAACTAATCCACTTCAAGTTCAATCAAATTGAAAAAAAAGGAGTTAATTCTTGTGGATTTATTTGGAACAGGTGTCGCTATGGCTGGCAAGGGGAACTATGTGACCACTGTTCATCCTATCCAGGATGCGTTCATGGCAGCTGTAACTCTCCCTGGCAATGTAACTGCCAACAGGAATGGGGCGGCATCTTATGTGATCAAGGTATGTACAATCAATGTATCATGGCTAAGACAAAAGACTGGGTCATGTAGTAAAGATTTAATTGCATAATAATTGCATGATGGGTAAAGCATCGTTTACACTGATGTGTGATAAGTTTGTTGAATGCTTTCCAATCAGATAATAATAGTTTAGCTAAGATGCTATTATTGAATGAAATTGTTGACTGTACCAGCAGGATTCTTACTGGTCTAACATCACTGGGCATGCTCGATAGTCCAGTGGTCATGGGTTTGAATCCCAGCTGAGTAGCCTCAGGAAAACACAAAGTTTACAAAACTTATTTCACTTTGGTATAAGGGTAAAATATAAAACCTTGCATAGAAATTATGGGGATCAAAGTGTACACAGAAAATGTTAACAAACTTGTTTAGTTCAAGCCAAATACAGGTAGTGCAATAGATTATTTAAAAAGTAACAAAAAAGTGATGCAAAACATTAAAAAACTGTAAACAAAGAAAAGGATCCTAGGTCCACAGGGTCTTTCCTAACTCATGAAGTGCAAACAAATTTGTTATCACAAAGGCTTACCATGGATTGAATAAAATAAACATCCTAAATAATAATTATTTTACATTTGGAAGAGTTGTAATAGCACGTTTGGGATACCTTATTTTGAAATTCTGGCTAAGATCCTGTTTCAACAGTCACTCTTCCAGAGAACTTTTAAAATCTTGTTTCCTCAATCCTTCAAAAAGTTGTTATTTATTAAAAAAATTAACTTGTTTGTGATCTTTTGGGGGGGCTTTTTAACATTTGATTTTCATCATTTCACAGAACCTTTACGTACCTTTTCAATGTTAACAAAATCAAACCTTTAGAAATACTTGTTTATAACTTAGATTAAATTTGTGATGGAACTTGATTCCAAACCTAAATTCCAGCACTTATTGAGAAGAATCCAAAAGCCACCACTCATGCAGACTGACTGAATAGCCATTACTTTATTTACAAGGACATCCTGCTTTAACACAACAATAACAACCATTTTATGACTCAATAATTTAATAAAAAGGACAAGATTTTGTGAGGTTGAATTACTGAGTTGTTATTATATCATGGCTGAACGAACTTGTTCTTCAGGATTAATTTATAAGAGTCTTTTAAGTGTGGGTTTTTATTGTTGATAAATCAAAGTTGTTTCCTTGAGGAAGACACTCTTACTATAATTGCTTCTCATTACTTAGGAGTGCATGGGTTTTTCTGGGGGTATTAAGAGATTGTTGATGTGTATTATTAGCAACATGTGCACCCTAGGCTATTGGTTGCTGGTGGTGCATACTTCCAAGGAGTTCAAATAATGTCTGGAATGTGGAAGGTCTGATAAACAGGCTCAGCGCTTTGCTACTTGCTGGAACCATAGAGAAAGGACCACGGAGGTCCTTTCTCTATGCTGGAACGAATGCCTATTCATATTAATACAACAATGACATTTTGGAACATGTTCATGTTAGAGAAGATTCTGAAAAACTGTTTGTCTTTTTACTCTCCAATTCTTAAGATTACAATTCTTGCGGAAGACACCAGCCATGTCTTAATGGTGCAGTATGTACAAACAGTGGCCCTAATGATTATACATGCCAGTGTCAACCTGGGTTCAATGGAAGAAACTGTGAGGAAGGTAAGGATTTGATCTTTTACTCTGAGTTGTCCATCTTGGTTTTTGTTTTTCTGCTAGTATGTGAAGGGTGAAATGGTATGACCATTCGGGTTACAATGAAAAACAGTTACAAGGCAGATTTAGAAAAAACAGGAATGAGGGAAAAATAGGACTTAAGTGAAGTAAGTTTTCAAAAGGTGATATTGGAAAACTTGTATCAATACTGGAAAGGAACAAAGGAAATTATAGGTTGAATGGTTTAATGTACGTATGTAATTCAAGAATAACATGAAGACCTTTTTATGTCCATTATTCTGTAGCTGAGCATCCTTGTGAGAACCGACCATGTAATAATGGTGGAACATGCCTGGAGATTGGTCGAGGGTTTTACTGTAGATGTACAAGAGGCTGGAAAGGAGAGACATGTAGTGAAAGTAAGTCAGTCCCTCATTACTTCACAAAGTGGAATTGTAAATATGCAGAACTTTGTGGTTGGTGTTTTATTTCCATTTATTTCAAGATTTTGAGATCCATAAATACTGCAACTTTAAACAAACCTAACTTTGGATATTTATGTAAAAGGGTTATGCAGCATGTTGAGGAAGTATTGAGCCCCATCGGGGTGTCATTTTCTAGAAGATATGAAATGGAAGTAACATCTTGAAATAACAATGTCATATGATTCATTCCAATAGTAGATCAAACACACTAAAATGAGATCTTCAACAATTCACTTTCTCATAAAAAAGAAGAAGATTTTGAATGTAAAAGGTCAGAAAATCAATTTCTGCATTGGCTAAGGGCATTCGTTTCCATGCAGGGGTAAGAGTTGAAGGAATGACATTTTTTGGTTGTTGCATTTATTTCTAGACATAGATGACTGCATTAGTCAACCATGCCTGAATGGAGGTGAATGTATTGATGGAGTTAATAGCTACAGCTGTAGTTGTACACCACAGTGGCAGGGACCCATATGCCAATTTGGTGAGATTACAAAAGAGTATTATCTGTCTGTTCTTTTCAAGAAAAAAAGGGAAGAAGTTTCGCACACAGAAGTGTTGACAATTGTGTTGTCGTCATTTTGTGAAGGAAAGATAGATCATTTGTAACAACCTAATTTTAGTCAAGTGACAGGTCAGTTAGTGTTAAAGTTGGTACAAATACCATCAAATCACAGGAATTGATTCAGTTTGCTTAAAAAACAAGAAATCCTTCACTTAAATCCTAACAACCAAATGAATAATACTTTGATAATTTTACCAAGGGGTTGATCTTGTGCACAAGGGGTTGTTATAATTTAAAGAACCCCGTCCTTCCTAGCTAAGTTAACTCAGAAGTTGGTAAGTCCACCAACCCACCATCACCACCACATATTGAATAGTCGAAGCATCCCCCTAAAAAACCCCAGAAAAGTAAAATAATCCGAAGCCTGCTGATATGACCCCCCCCCCTCCCACAATAACTATATGGAATGATCCCTTAGTCACATCATAATTCAAAAACAACTGCCACATTACATGCTGTAGCTGCTATTTGAGGTGTCCGGAAGTCCAGTTTCTTGCGAAACCTTGTACACTCTTGAAGTCAACTTACATAATCTATAACTATATGGGATGATTCCTGGTACCTGTTGATTACAGTATTCATTATGTAAATGATTACAGATGCTGATGAGTGTATGGGTAGGCCCTGCATGTATGCCTTTGCCTGCAGGAACAGGATCGGTGACTATCTCTGTGACTGTCAACCAGGATGGACAGGAAAGAACTGTGACGTCAGTAAGTTTGACTCCATCCTTAGTTCATCAACATTCCTGGTTTCATTTGATTTCAAAGGGCATTAGTTTTGTTTGTGAGTTGCATCTAGTAAATGTATCTGAATAATTGAATGAATAAAACGGTTGTTAAACTTGTAAACTTACGAGAAACCAGTTTGACCCAATTCTTTTAATAGTTATTGTTGATTGTTTTGGTGAACTGATAGTAAATGCATCGGTACTTCAGTTTGTAGGAATGAATTGTGGAAGTTTGACTGAGAGGGTTGATGAATGAAGGCTACTTAAATGGACTGCATGTACTGATTCAACAATCCTTGCATTGCCAGCTCGTTTGCTGACCATCATGATAACACATTAGAAATTCTTTAAATTTCACATTTCAAAAATGAAACTAATTAAGTAGAATGTCTTCTTGGAATCCTCATCACTTTTACTTTACTTTGCCCATTAAAATTTTATTTAAAAACATGCACCGAGAAACCCAAGGTTGCTGGAATTGATATGCAATCTTTGGTCTTTGAACCAGTAAATTAATCCCCATTCTTTAGTTTTTAATAACGAATCTTTCAACCAATCTAGAAAATCTTCATCACATTTTTAAAAAGGTGTTTAAGTTTGAGTTACAAAAACAAACCCAAATTGTTTACGTTTTGTCTGTGATTTCTTACTCATTCTATACAAGTATACCAAGTTCAATCTCTATCAAAATCAACAACATTGTTAGGTGCCTTTTGTTCCTAAGTTTTTTCCCCCAAACTAAGATAATGACAAGATAGGGAGACCTAAACTGGTTGATTTGTCTTTGATTTCAAACTTGTTAATTACACATGTGAATATTAATAAATATCAGTGGCTTATTGGGGTGTTCAAATGCAATATTTGTAACTTTGAGTTATTTCAGATGGACTTTATAAACAGCGAGCTTTCAGATTGAAACTTATAGTTTGTCTTTAGAATCAATAGTATGTAGTGTTATTCACATTTTATATCTTAATGAATTTATTGTTTTTATTTTGTCTCCTAGATGTCAATGACTGTGCAGGCCACTGCATTAATGGAGCTTCTTGTCTTGTGAGTTATTATTCATTGTTTCAGAGAAAAAACCTAAAACGTAGTTGAACATGCTTTTTGCTCATACTTCATTTTATGGAAGTATATTACTGACTGGCGCTGTTTACCAAGCTGTCTGTTTCTCCAAATGCTTCCAATTTCAACTTTAAGATATTAATCGCATAAAGTTTAATGTAGCATTTAAATTTGATGGTCTTTTTTATCAACCATTTTTCCTGGAATATTTGTGTGAATGCCATATTTTTTAGTTTCAATGAAATTCATGACAATGTGCAAAACATAGTGATCAATGATTGCTGTAATTGGCAGAATCCATTTCTATGTGTGATTGGGGGGGGGGGGCGGGGGTAATTTTATGCCCATTATTATCTACTGGATAAATATATTATTATAATACGGCAAATAACATACCACAAATTAAAATTGACAACACTTAAAGTTTATGTCCTGCTACCAGCAAATTTGAATCCTTATCCAATGATTTCGTCCTTGAATCACTGCTGTGTCACTTTGAATGAGACAGAATTTTGCCAATACAGGTTTGCCAATACAGGTTTGCATGGTGAAACTTCAATAAGATGAAGGTTGGGGGTAACATCATTATGTCAAATCTCTTGAGAAATCATTCCTTGTCAGTAAAAAATGAGATATCATTTTGATATTAAGTGGAAAATATAAAAGAATGAGACAGCCATGTAAATTACACCAAACTTTGGCCGCTTAATTGGTTTCTACTAAGCAATATATTTGATAAAAATGGGATTGATTTTCGCAGAGGGCAACGCTCTCTGAAAATTGAGTTAAAGAATCATGTTGTTTGTTTTGAAATTTGTTGACAGGATTTGGTGAATTCCTTCTCTTGCGTTTGTCTGCCGGGCTTCACAGGAGTTGAATGTGAACTCAATATAGATGAGTGTACTAGCAATCCCTGTCAGCATGGAGGGCAGTGTGTAGATAAGGTAGCTGGTTACCAGTGTACATGTGCACCAGGATACGCTGGAGATAACTGTCAGGTACACTTTCTATCTCTACAGTAATTTCTCATTTTGTGTTAGTCTTTGATTATCTAATCAATGATGTACAACTTCAAGGGAATTAAAACACATGCAAAAAATACCATTCAAGTGAAGACTGTACAAAAGAAGAAGACGAAAAAATGCACAAAAGTAAAACTTGCGTATGGTCTACGCAATGAAGCTAAGCTTGTAATCAGTTAGTCATCATTGCTACCATTAGAACAAGTCCAAAACCACACAACTGTAGATATTGTTTGTTCTGTTGAGATGTATTCAACACATTATACCATGGTGTATGTTCATACAGTATCTTGATCCTACAAAACCATTAGAATCCCTCTTCATACTACAGAGCAAGTCCCATGAGATAAAAGAAACAACAACCAGGAAAGTCAAGGGGGAATATTAAACCCATGATTACCTCATGTTTGTTCCTCACATGAGGCAATCCTTTAAACAAAATAAAACCCCTCTGATTGAGTAAGGTAACCACTGGGTTATCTTAACCCTATTGTCAAGCATGGGTAAATTTAGCTCAGGAAATGCAAGTTTGAAAAGGTCAACATAACCTTGTTGTTAATTTGTCTGGTGTGGTGCTCAATAGCAGTGATAAACTATTCCTAAGTGTGGTGCTCAATAGCAGTGATAAACTATTCCTAAGTGTGGTGCTCAATAGCAGTGATAAACTATTCCTAAGTGTGGTGCTCAATAGCAGTGATAAACTATTCCTAAGTGTGGTGCTCAATAGCAGTGATAAACTATTCCTAAGTGTGGTGCTCAATAGCAGTGATAAACTATTCCTAAGTGTGGTGCTCAATAGCAGTGATAAACTATTCCTAAGTGTGGTGCTCAATAGCAGTGATAAACTATTCCTAAGTGTGGTGCTCAATAGCAGTGATAAACTATTCCTAAGTGTGGTGCTCAATAGCAGTGATAAACTATTCCTAAGTGTGGTGCTCAATAGCAGTGATAAACTATTCCTAAGTGTGGTGCTCAATAGCAGTGATAAACTATTCCTAAGTGTGGTGCTCAATAGCAGTGATAAACTATTCCTAAGTGTGGTGCTCAATAGCAGTGATAAACTATTCCTAAGTGTGGTGCTCAATAGCAGTGATAAACTATTCCTAAGTGTGGTGCTCAATAGCAGTGATAAACTATTCCTAAGTGTGGTGCTCAATAGCAGTGATAAACTATTCCTAAGTGTGGTGCTCAATAGCAGTGATAAACTATTCCTAAGTGTGGTGCTCAATAGCAGTGATAAACTATTCCTAAGTGTGGTGCTCAATAGCAGTGATAAACTATTCCTAACTATAAGAAAGGTTTCAGTTATACCATTACTCCAATGTGTGATTGATCCACATGGCACCTGGGTGGGATTCAGACCTATGACTCTCTGCCATTGTTGAGCAGATGTCTGAACCAGTCTGAGCTTACCAAGTAATATGTCTGAACTCGTTTCAAGCTGACACAGTAACTACACACCAGTATGAATTATGTAACTAGCAGTGAGTACCAGAGTTTTATCCTGAGACAATTATTACATAACAAAGGTTTTATGGGCAGTGTTTTTGTTTTTTCTAGTTTGATGTTGATTCATGTGATCCCAACCCATGTCAGCATGATTCTCAATGCTTTAATCTTCTTGGAGACTACTACTGTGGTTGTACTGATGCCTACCAGGGTAAAAATTGCTCTCTGCCAAAGCAACATTGCCAAGGACCTCAATGCCAAGGTATTTTACTTGTGACTGTACAGAAAACAGTATTCAAGCAGGTTAGATTATTGTAACAGGTTACTGTTTGGTTTGCCTGACACTCAGATAAACAAACTGCAAAGGGTTCAGAATGCATGTGCTAGACTGTTCTTGAATTCCTCTAGATACTCTTGATGCAGTAGTCCATTGTTACTAGAGTTACACTGGTTACTTTTATTAACTTATAAAGCGATTCATGGTTTAGCAACAATGTACATTCAGGAGCTCATAACCATGAAAATCACTCTCTCAAACATCTTATCGTCGGGAAATGGAAATTACCCTCCAAAATATGTTTCATAGATTTATTAAATCTTTGTGTTCTAGATTTAGAAGCCATTTTAGAACCTCACCCAAATTCCTAAAAAAAGGGTTCGCACTATAAGATCTCACAGAATTGCTGACCAGAGTAAATAATATTAAGATGACGAGCCAGTCCTTCATAATTCCTCTGTATTTCATTGTTTTAAGATGACGAGCCAGTCCTTCATAATTCCTCTGTATTTCATTGTTTTAAGATGACGAGCCAGTCCTTCATAATTCCTCTGTATTTCATTGTTTTTAAGGGACCTTTCCCACAGCCTTCCCAGTTATTTTGGGGTTGGATTGTATAGTGTAGTGCCCCTTGAAGGATGAAACAATCACTCTAAAGGCCTCTGCTTTTTGGGGGTTTATTGTAAATTATAATTTTTGTTATTATTTAAATAATGATATAAAGACCTGCAAATTCTCAGTATTTTTGCTTGAGCATCACAGTAAACTGACAAATTATGTGAACATGTTCTTTTTTCTTGATTCCTAAGTGGTGGATAGTTGTACAGTAGCATTACCAGCAAATGAAAGTGAGGGTGGGGTAGCCTTGGTTCCATCTAGTGTATGTGGTCTTCATGGTACATGCTTGAGTCAAGGAGGTGATCGCTTTGCATGTAAATGTGACGTTGGCTACACTGGGAGATACTGCCATGAAAGTAAGTCATATTAACCAACCTTTAGGTTTTTCAGTTATTTCTGGTTCAATTTTAAAGAGGGGCTACCAAAAAAGAGAGTTTTGTGATGCTCTTATTTTCCAATAGATAGTCGTCATGTGTAAGTAGGGGAAACATTACATGTCTCTCACCTACACTAACATGGTGTAAAAGGTCATTTTATTTGATACTCTTTCAGAGCGAAATTTGTCCAAAGAGGACTTTTTGTGCCAGTCAAAATGTCAAATTCAATGCGATTTTGATTAGATATCATCAAAATTAAGGAAAAAATGAAAATTCTCTGTTCAAAAATGTATAGACCATGCATTTGAAATGTGACGCCATCAAACGTTTTTGGATGTTGACAAAACAAAATCAATTTGAAGTGTTTCAAACACGGCATATAATACACCATGTTAACGTGAGGCTAGAGACTTGTAAATGTTTTTTCTTATTTTCAGTAGGACTAATGTGTGCATCACAAAACTGATTTTGATCTTAGAAACTCTCTTTGAGCTAGTGCTCTTTTAATATCCACTCTGATACACCATTTTCTGATTTGAAAAACAAAATATAAATGCTACCATTTATTTTATTATTGCTTTATATTTTGATGTACTGTCACATACGATTTTGGACTTGGCTGGTAATTGTGAATTTAGTGAACATTTTAAATTAGAAACACTTGAATCCTTATCTAAATGTTTAAGAAATGGTTATTTTCCCCCATGTCTTAAGTTTTTATAGACACTATTGTAATTCAAACTCATAGATTTTTTTTTTTTTTCAAAATAAAAAGTAATAAACAAAGAAATAGACAGTTCACTATTTTGTTTGCAAATTACAAAAGTTACTTGCCAGTTTCCTGCACTCATAAATACTCCACCTCTATATGTCATTTATTTGTCTCATTGTTATGTTTGATGCTAGAAGTCTCTTTACAAATTACAATCTCATTATCCAAATACTGTCAGTTAATTTTATGTTATTTAATTCTCTGATTAATTCCTAGTTGTATATGAATTTATTTATCACACCTAAGTCTCCAAACCATAGACACGCATAGAGAAAGGCTTTCTCTATGGTATAATCTACCATGGATCTACCAAACACCTGTACTGCTATCCTAATAATTGACTGCTACTTGTGTGTCAACCTCAAACCACCAGTAAACAATAAAAACACACCCCCTGTGTAACCGAGACAATACCAATCCATCTGGAAGCACCCAGATGGTTATATCAACCACCCCTCTTCTCTGTGCTATTCTTTATTAATAAACAGCTGTTTCATCATTGTTGCAGTTCACCATATCCTGCGGATGGTTTAATTAGTAATTATCTATTGTCATGAACACAGCTATATTTCGTGTGTCCAAGTGTGAAATTGCTCACTAATTTAATATCATACAGCCGTCCTTACATCCTGGCGGTTTCATTCATTAATATCACCTTATGAAACAATTGTATTCAGGTCATTGTCTTTTTGTTATAATTCACTAGTGTGTAAAAACCACATGAGTCCTAGTTACAGAATAGCCCTGGAAATTCAAGGGTCAATTGCTTAAATTGCTAACCCTGGCAAACTCCTGAGGCACAAACATTACTACCCCTGCTTTAGAGAAGAGTTAAGCGAGATAACCTAAGGAGTTACCTGGGAAATAGCATTAAGTGTGATACCAATGAATTTCCTGGGGTTTATTTCCTAGGGTTTGGCGCTGTAGTGTGATCATGCTATGTACTTTGTACTCTTTTTTCCTAGGGTTTGGCGCAGTAGTGTGATCATGCTATGTACTGTGTACTCTTTTTCCTAGGGTTTGGCGCTGTAGTGTGATCATGCTATGTACTGTGTACTCTTTTTTCCTAGGGTTTGGCGCTGTAGTGTGATCATGCTATGTACTGTGTACTCTTTTTCCTAGGGTTTGGCGCTGTAGTGTGATCATGCTATGTACTGTGTACTCTTTTTCCTAGGGTTTGGCGCTGTAGTGTGATCATGCTATGTACTGTGTACTCTTTTTCCTAGGGTTTGGCGCTGTAGTGTGATCATGCTATGTACTGTGTACTCTTTTTCCTAGGGTTTGGCGCTGTAGTGTGATCATGCTATGTACTGTGTACTCTTTTTCTTGGATTAGAATTTCTGGGGTAATCATGTATGATATTCATCATTCAAAGAATTCAACCTAAAACCAAGAATGTATTAATCATCTTTAATTAATTTGTGCTCTGAAAATACTCATAACAATTCTCTTATCTCATCTTGCATCAGTTTTTTCGTCCCGTGAAGGAATTCATGCGGATGAAAAGAAAAATAGCAATTAATCAATAATTTGCGACAAGTGTTGTAATGGAGTCACACGAGGCCAAATAAAGTTCAAAACGTGTGGTGGATTAGGAGAGATCTGAGCCACGCGCCAACCATAATTAATGTGGTTTTGTTGTTGGATGAATAAGCAGGAAGGCTAGCGCCTTGGCTGTGTTTGTTCACTGTTTGAATATTGATGTGGGAGTAGGTACAGCTGGTGGCATTGTCTAAAACCTCAAAATGATGTGGTATGGTTTTTGTGTCACTGGTTATTTCATATTTCTATGGTTATTTAGTGCATTTTGATGGAGATCTAATAGTGTATAGGTTGACTTGTAAAGGGCCTTGTTACACAAAGTTTGTATACGGGCAACTTAGGGGCAACTGACAGGCAACTGACTGCTTTGTATTCACTAAGAACTATTTGGTAGCAAAAGAGGACTTTTTTTACAATCTTCAACTTTTCATAAGAGATTTGTTTTAATCATGACATGTGGATGTGTTTGTGTTCTTGGAGATTGTCAGGAGTTGATAGCCTCATGTGATATGGATGATATCTGTATGTTTGATGTGGAAGTTACTTCCTTTCAGCTGAGTCTTCAGACAGTCTACCCTAGGGTTTTCATTGAGGTGATATTATTTATATTTATAACCAGAATTTATAACTGCATAGTTCTCTCAAGGAAGTAATAAATCCCAAGCCAAGTCGGCAACACCCCTTAGTCATCATTGCATTGGGGCCCTTTGAAATGTTTCTGTAGAAACTTAAATTGAATTCATAGAGAAGTGCTTATATCCAATGAAAACCACCTTGTTCTAACAAGAAGGAAGTATCAAGTATATAGAAAGCCACAAACTCTGAATTATGTGTCATTGACATTGAAATGTTTTGTATTTGTAATTGATTTTCTACAAAAGTCTTGAAATCGATGGCTTAGTTTTTGTTCTGATGAGTCATTGACATTGAGCCATTATATTCAGGATAGATTTGTTGACCTAGATGGGTAGGAGTAGACAATGGTAAATGACCATGAATGTTTGTTAAATTCAAATATACCTGAACTTACATGTAATTGAATGGTTCAGTGTAAAACATTGTAGACCAGTGCCAGGCCCAGAGCCCTCCCCCCAAGGAAAACAATTAAACAAATAATGATATAAAAAAATGATATAATAAAAATCAAAAAAGAGAAGAAAAAGTCCACCCAAAATAAAATAATGTTGTTCTAAAAAATAAGAATTCTAGTTACAGGTCTGACCAGTGCAGTTTACCCTTTTAATAGAAACTATACTTTACTTTACTCATCATCATCTTGCTCGTAAGTGTTTGATATATTTCCTCTGTAGCCGGGTCAACTTCACACAAACTGGCTCCACTGATTACCAGAAGCCAATAGCAGTTGCATTGAGCTGTTAGTTCTTTTTAAATGATTTATGCAAGAAAAGTTCAATAATTGGACTGGCTTTTACATACCTTCTTCAAAGACTTAGGCCTTCTCAGAATTAAAAGCTTCTTAGAGGAAATGCTCATGAATTATGAAATGAGTGATTTTTTGTTAAAATTACAAACAAACATATGCCTGCTTTGGAGCCAGAAGTGAAATGTCCTTTATCTTGATACATGTTTCTAATTGGATGACTTGAAAGGAGAAGTGTTTCAGTGTCATCTATGATATGTTGTTGTCTCTGCAGTGATTTTGACAGTCAATTAAAAAGAGAGACTTTTGAAATGGTAGGAAATCCATAGCAAGTCTGTCGCTATGAAATTGTGATTCTTCCTAGAATAGAAATGAACCTGGTATATCTGCAGCCGTCTAGAATCTCATGGTCTCTTCACTGACAACTAATTTTAGCTTTCTTTTATTATCTTTTATCTTCATTGAATATGAGATTCGTAAAGTTTATGTTTGTCTTGTTTTTAATGTTTCTCAGACTTTACTCAATCTCAAAGTTTTGTTATTATTTTATTTTATGCTCAGATATTAATGACTGTGAGAGTCAACCATGTCAGAATGACGGTGTCTGTGTAGATGGACTCAATTCCTTCAGTTGTATTTGTTCAGAAGGATGGGAAGGCTCTTTATGTAATCATAGTAAGTATCTCTCTCATCTTACTGTTACTTATCGTTTGGGTTTCAGAAAATTGTCTATGCTCACCCTTGAAATTAATCCTTGGCCAATAAATCAACCTGAGAATGTCTGTGTCATGAGGATCTTAATAAATAACAGGTTCCCAGTTGGTTTTAGTAGGATATGTTAAGACACCAGTCACACCAGTTTATTTTTGTTGGTGATAAATTCTTTGTGTGCACACATTTTCAAGAACAATATATTTTACCTGGTTAGTATGCTTCCCAGAGTATCCCATTGAGTTACATTTACACCATTTGGTTGATATCTTAGATGTGGATGAGTGTGAACATTCACCTTGTAGGAACAATGCTACCTGTGTAGATATGCATGCAGACTTTGCTTGTCATTGCCCAACAGGATGGAAAGGAAAAACTTGCAACTCACGTAAGTTCCTTTTTGATATTTTGGAATTCAGTTTTTAGTGAAGATTCTTAGCTCAGCTCTTTGAGCAGTGATCAGGGATACTTCAGTCACAGAGCTCTCCAAAGTTAAACCATTTGCTTCTTCATGTTTTCCCTTTATTCCCATAGTTACCAAGTAAACACTTCTGTGAAAGTTTCATCATTTGTTAGTGATCCTGAAAATGTCCATACAAACGGACACAACTACTCACACATTCAACACTATTCAGATCATTCAACACTATTCAACACTATTCAGATCAGAAAAGATTTGGTGTTATAACCACCTGACGTTTCAATTAATAGAGTCTTATCATCTTCAGGACAAATATGCTAAGCTCTGATGCTGCAAACCTTACTAATCACAGACATGACTGTTTGAATTAATTTCCCCACTAAGCATTACAAATTTCCCCACTAAGCATAACTTTGAATCTTCTTTGTACTGATTTTTGTTATGGATGCTTTGCAGGTGATGATCAGTGTGACATCAACACATGTCTGAATGGAGGAACATGCTATGATTTGGGGCATTCTTTTACCTGTGTGTGTCCCTCAGGATGGGAGGGGAACTCATGTCAACTCTGTAAGTTCACTGCTCGGATCTTTAGTGTCTGACATTGTTACATTAGCAAGGATGCATTTATGTTACTGGATTACTGTTAGTGTTAGGGTTGTAGCAAACTGGTTTCCATATACCCCCTGAAAAGAAATGCCAGTCAGCAATCTATAGCTATAGCGGGTCCACATGTGCACCCCTCAAAGAAAATGCACTTGTTATGTTACATTTCAAGTTTTTGATCAAATACAGGCAGTTTTGATGTAATCCTTCCATCATGGCATTACTTCTACCTGACTGTTCTTTTTGATTGGGTGACCCTGGGGCTGAACAACACAACCTTTATTTACCATCATCCCTAAAGAAAACAGCATTCAGAGTGCATTGTGTGGTAGTGTGGATCCCACCTCTAGGGAGACCCAACAGTTAACAGCTATACAAAGCTCAGTTGGGGGATTAGGGTGGATTAGATCCAAGAAGATCAATAAAGATTGATTGAGATTATCCATCAAGCTGCAGTTAACAAATAGAAAGATTTTACAGTTTGTTGAGTATTTTTAATAGGGGTATAATGATTGGGGGAGGGGGTGCTAATAATTGAATAGGGAGAGGGGAAATTGAAGCGTTTGTATTGTAACAAAAGCCAAATTGATTCAGAATTGATTTTCTGTCTGTCACCTTCAGTCAAAGAATCTTCGCTGTATTTGAATAGACTATAAGGGACCATCATCTTAATATCACCTCATAATATACTTTCATACTTTTCATAATGTACTTTTTTGGGGCCATGTTCTTGCTGTATTTTATCCGAATAAATTCAATCAATCAATCAATCATATTTTGATTAGCTTGCCCTTAAAGATGAACAACTCAAAGGGATGAAGACACCATGTTGAGAATGATCATGGCTATGTTTATTTGTCTGTTTTTACAGCAACTAGTAACCAGTGTGGTGCCAATCAGTGTCATAATGAAGCAACATGCATCCCTAGTGGAGATACATTCATCTGTGTCTGCAGAGAAGGATTTGAAGGACGTCTCTGTCAACAAAGTGAGTAGATATTGATTCAAAGTATCACCCAAACACTCATTTTTTATTATTAATAAGCGTTAATCATTTGTAACAGAAACTGATAATTCTGACAAAACCTAAAGACTGCGCTAAACATACGTGAAAAGTTGAACACATTTTTTTTGTACATAAAACATCAAGCTAAACTAGCTGACTGCATTTCCTATGAGTTTTCTTGCAATCATTAGAACCAGTTTTGTGTGAAGTAAGATGGGAGTAATATGTTGGGAACGAGGGGTGCGAGAGACGAGGCGAGCAGCGGTGTTCTGAACTCGTTGAATTTTAGAAAGTTCTCTATCTGACAGACCAATTAGAAGAGAATTGCAAGAGTCGAGTCTGGAAGTGACAAAGGCATGAACCAGTAAAAGAGTAGAATCATCATCAAGATGGCGCCGGATTCGACCTATTTTTCGAATTTGTTGAAGAGCAGATTTGCATATATTGGTTACCTGGTCGGTCATACTCATTGAAGAATCCATTAGAACACCGAGGTTTCTAACTACACGAGATGGTTGAATAACGGATTGTCCAATGTTTATTTCTGTTCGGTTTTAGCATCGTTAAGAGCAAGCTTGTTAGATAAAGACCAAGATTTAATGTCGTCAATATAAGCCTCAATTTTTGCAAGGGCTAAGTCACGATTCGCCGGATTATAGGTGATATAAAGCTGTGTATCATCTGCAGAGTAGAGTTATGTCCATTTGTGAACAGGATATAGTTGCAGTATTGCAGCTAATAATAGAATATGAATGTAACAGTATTCATATTGTTAGCTCTGGTCAGATGACTCCAATAAGTCTGTATTATTGTTTTGATAGATACTGATGATTGTAGCCGCAATCCTTGCTTCAATGGAGGGCAATGTGTTGATGGCATCAACTGGTTTAGATGTCAGTGTGCTGATGGTTTCACTGGACCTGACTGTCGCATCAGTAAGTCATATGGGATTCCAAAATTCTTAGACATGCTTTAATGTTATATAATAAAGGGTGTATTGGAAACAGACTTAACTACTATAGCTTAAATACTTAAGGACAATTCCAACCAACTGATTTGTAGCTAACAAAGGAACACACTTGTTTTTTAGACCCGGTAAATCAAAGACTTTCCTTTGTTCTCCCATTGTTAGGATTTTTTTAAGCGACGTCTCCATTAGTTTAGTACACGAGAGCTCAGCAAAGACATTTTCGCTCTGTCAAAATCTCCTTGTTAAAAGCATTGGTTTCAATGGGTAGACACCCCCCACATACACATAAAGAGTCTGCATTTAGTACCAAGTTATTTGCCAAAGTTCAACATTCTGCATTTGGATTCCGAGCTTGATATGACATCATTAAAAATGATTTTTGTTTTGTTATGCAGATCTGAATGAGTGTGCATCCAATCCATGTGGTTATGGCAGTACATGTGTAGATGGTATAGACTCCTTTATGTGTGTCTGTCCTCTTGGCCGCAGTGGAGCAACGTGCTCTGCAGGTAAGCAACAAACAGCATTCCCACCACCCACCCATCCATCCATCCAGCCACCCACCCATCCATCCATCCAACCATACACCCAACCATACACCCAACATGGTACAATTTTAGCAAACATTTCATAAAGGCATGGTATTATTCCTACTTTAGTCTGATTTCTGATTTTTAGCCCTTGTGAAAATCAGAAAAATTGTGATTAAATAGGCTTTTAGTCTATTAAAGCCTCCACCATGCTTACATGTAGGTCAGCCCTTGTACTCCAAGTATATCATGCTTTTTCACAACAAACAGATTTGTAGAGATTAGCTATTGGTAATGGTAAGCAAAATTAGCAAACAATATACATTACATGATATTTTAGCTGGTAACCACTTTCTTTGCTAAGCATTATTGTATGCTAAACAGCTTGATGATATTCGCCTTGGTTGTCTGTCTTTTGAATGTAGTGATTGGTGTAATGCCAATGTGCATGGTGGAGAGGAGGGTATATGCTCAAGGAGAGTCATGGAAGGATAACTGTAACACCTGTCACTGTAGCCAAGGAACAGCAGAATGTAGTAAGGTAAGATGAGAAAGGTGTAGTCACACCGTTTGGCTGATTTGTCAAATACCAATATTCTTCCCACTGTATTTAATAAGTTTAAGCAAAAGCAGCACTGAACCCTTTTGTTTGGCAAAAGGACTGAATTTTGTCTGGATGCCCATTCCTGGTCTGGTCAAACAGATCATGACAAGAATGTTTATTGACAGTTTTGATTTGAATTGCTACTACTTTGTAGGAGTTCTTCTTCCCAGCCGAGCGGTCTAGTTCACCGGACCCAAGCTCTGGTGTTGTCAGCAGCAGAGTGTGGGTTCGATACGTGGTTGTGACACTTGTGCCCTTGAGCAAGGCACTTGACCATAATTGCTTCGTAAAAAGTTGGGAAGGTAGTGCATTTTGCTCTACCAGACAGGCTCCTAGTGGATGATACCCATGCCTACATCCTTACGGACTGTGAAGGGAGTAACCCTGTTTCAGCCCCAGGTGTAGGTGGCAACGTGCCCCTGTGGTGACAGTTGATTTGGGTCAATAGCCCAAATCAGTCAAGTGTATAGCCCTCACCTTGAAGTGGCCAGGTGATGTTAGGCGATCTCTCATTAAAAAAATGTATAAATAAAATAAAAAATAAGCTGAAGTGTACATTCATTTTGGATCAATAGGTCTGGTGTGGACCACAGAGATGTGCAGAAACAGTAGACAGTAACTCAACAACCCAGCTGACTTGCGCTCAAGATCAACGATGCCAACTGCTAGCAGAAAGTAATTGTCTGACTCCTCCTTGCCAGCCTTGGGGGCTGTGTGTTATGGGGGAAGAAGAAGCTACATATCCCAGTATACCTGGAGATAATGATAACCAAGACAGTGTCTGTAGGGTGGACAAAGGCAGCCAGTCACGGGAGAGTTGTGCTGGCTTTACTCTCACACTCCAGACATCAAAGCTTCCCATTGTAAGTCAACATTTTTTATTCTACTGTTAATAAGGCGAGGGCTAGAGGGAAAAGGACCAAGAGAAAGAGGAATTTATGGAAGAAGTGAAGATAGTTATTGACGCTGTGTTGGGGCTGGGAGCTTACAATAGGATTATTTGAAGTCTGCTAGTCCTTGGTAATATTCACCAAATAAAGATACAAGTACAAGAACAGAAGTATTGGAATATTGCTTGATGGTTGTTAATTATTTACCAATTCATTCCAGGGTGTATCTGTAGAGCTTGTGTGTAGTAATCTGAGGCAAGTAGCTGGACTTCAGAGGCAGGTTAAGAGTCATGCTATCAGGTTACTATGCACTGGCACTGGTACTACAATGGACACTGCAGGCAACTATGATATCTATGTATCATTGGTAAGCAAGATGAGCCGAATGCTTGTTTAGAATTACTCTTCTTTTTCTTTCAATATAATGTATTATAATAATGGTCAATTGGGACTCTTCACAGATTTCAACACCTTAGTTATTTACAAAGTCTGGCTATGTCCAATGTCAGGAAGCTGTTATTGCAAGTTCTTTTGCTAAATAATGATGGGGGCACCAGCCAAAATAATGTACACATGACATGTACTTTGCAATATTTTAAAAATTGATCAAGAAGAATTAATGGTGCTTGTGTGTGTTTGCAATGGGTTTGAATTGTTGTATCACTAATGGTGCTTGTGTGTGTTTGCAATGGGTTTGAATTGTTGTATCACTAATGGTGCTTGTGTGTGTTAGCAATGGGGTTGAATTGTTGTATCACTAATGGTGCTTGTGTGTGTTTGCAATGGGTTTGAATTGTTGTATCACTAATGGTGCTTGTGTGTGTTTGCAATGGGTTTGAATTGTTGTATCACTAATGGTGCTTGTGTGTGTTTGCAATGGGTTTGAATTGTTGTATCACTAATGGTGCTTGTGTGTGTTTGCAATGGGTTTGAATTGTTGTATCACTAATGGTGCTTGTGTGTGTTAGCAATGGGTTTGAATTGTTGTATCACTAATGGTGCTTGTGTGTGTTTGCAATGGGTTTGAATTGTTGTATCACTAATGGTGCTTGTGTGTGTTTGCAATGGGTTTGAATTGTTGTATCACTTATCTGCTTCAATACAAAAACAATGAGTTAGCAATTGGTGTGCATTTTGCTTTCTTTTGGGTAAGCAGTTGTTGTGAAATGGAAACTGGTGCTAAAGGCCACTCGGTTCTAAGCAGAAAACATCTGCTTACAGGCATTATGAAATTAGCCACTGACTTCTCTAAGCTTGCTTAATACTCGGCAGGATTCCAGATTACTCTTTGTAATTTATTACTCTCTGTCATTTATGAACAAGAAACAATAACAGACTACATAAGAAAAATATATTTATTTATCTTAAAATATGAATTCACTTTCCTGATGATTCAAAGAGATGCGTGGCTCTTCATTATTATTTGAAATAAATAGGATCTCTTGATAACAAGAAAACAATTGTCAACAAAGGATCAAAGTTTTCATGTATTTTGAATATTTTCTTTTCGAATAAAAACGAGACATATAATGAATCTGCTGATTTGACTTTTGTAGTGGTTGGAGGGAGATGGAGACAGTGCCTTGGCTGAAGAGATTGCAGATTCTCTCCTGGATTACTTAAGATTACCTGCTTCTAGTAACTCAGTCACTGTGGCCATTACAATGGTGAATAGACATACCAAGGATTCTCAACAAGAACCAGCCAAACAAGGTGGGTGTTTGTCAGGACTTCATGTTTGTTGATAACTTTAGATGTTTGTCATTGTGGGATCCGACTGGGGTTGTAGTGCTTTCCCTGTGTCTTACGTTTGTGAACCCTTGATCAGTCCCAACATGAACAAAAGATCAGTGGTGCTACATTTCCCTTAAATTGTGTGGACCCTGGTTTGAATCCCAACTATCAGTAAATTGTGGTGCTTCATTATCTTTCACTTTGTTGGGCCGGGGTCCGAATCCCAACTATCAGTGATTTGTGGTGCTTCATTATCTTTCACTTCATTGGACCGGGTTCCAATCACCTAGGCTAAGAGACTATCAGTACATTCCTGGTCCTTACTAAGACTTGAGACTATGAGTCATACGAGTCACCAGGAGAACCTTTCATAGTGTTCATTTTGTTTTGGCTGTTTGACCTTTCTTGTTTATTTCAAATTTTTTACAAATTAACTAAACAAGTTTGAAAATAATATTCCTTTTTGGAAATTCTTTACAAATGATTCCCGTGTTTATGAAACTAAAATAAATTTCATGCACATTTAATCATTCCTCGTTTTTTCTCAGTCCTAAAAGCTCTCAATATATTTCTGTATTGCTGTGAGGGGATGAATTGAGCGATCAACAGACATGACATTTCCTTTGCCTTTGAGATTAACTGTTTATTACTTGTCTATGGTATCAGGTGCCGGAGTGATGTGGCTTCTTGGATGTCTCTCTGGTGTAGTTCTTGTAGTTCTACTTGGAGGTTTCCTCTTATGGGCTCGTTTCCACTGCATCACTAAAACTGATGAAGAACAGCCACCTGTACCACCACCCCGCATCACCACATCAACCCAACCCACCTCAGGAACTCATGCACAAGACTTGCCAACCAACCTGAGGGTGGTCACAAACTCTGAAAGAAGAGACAATCGAACACGAGCCCGGGTGGGTCTCCAAAATGAAGACACTCAACTCAGTGTGGCGCTGACAAAGCCAGGCATGGATAATGAATTAGAACAAAGACCCACTAAGTGGATGAATAAAGAGAATGCTGATCCCATTCTGATGGATATTTATAAAGCAGAGACACAAGAGTCCCAGAAGAACAGACTAGAAATGCATAAAAGGACTAAGAAGAACTCATCACATGTTGAGTTGACAGTGTGCTAGCCCATACAGAAAGCAATGATGCTGGAAGGAATGCTAAGGACCTTGTATTCCAGTCTACATCCGAGGCTTGTTTCAGTTGTCTTGACACTGTCTGTTGTGAACCATTATGTATTCAAATCTTTTGATTTAAATGTGAGTTGACTCAAACTCTTATCCACAGCAACGGGACAAAGGTGTGACCATACAAGCCCCTTAGATCACCCCAAGCTCCCCAAACCTGGTGTCATGTCTAGATATAATCAACTTGCCCAGTCATTCAGCACAAATATTATGTTTAAGTACATTCAGGGAACTGAGAATCATTTGCTGGGGGGGGGGGGGGGGGGGGGGAGGAGTCAAAATATAAGAGAAGTCAAGTCAGACACATTGATACAGCCATAGCCTTAAGATGAGTCAAGTCAGACACAATGATGGAACCCATAGGTCCTAACCAGGATGGAGAATAAAGTAACTCAAGCTGTAAATACTGTACATTGTACAAGGGAGTGTTATATTCAGATTCATTCTAATTATATCATGTAAGTTAAGCTTGTTTATATTATATATTAATTTATCATGACGAACTCAATTATTGTATTTTTTGCTTTATCTTTATGTTTTTAAAAGAAAAAAACCTCAGTGATTGTTTGAAGTCCAAACTTAATTTTTATTAGCATTTTTTTAACGTTGGACCACAATTGATGACCAAGTGCTTTGTCTCCTTTTTTAACTTGATTTATTTTTTAATGTCCTTTTTTCCCCATTGTATCAAAGAAGTTAAACATTTTTTGCATTTTATGAGGTCAGACATATTTTGAGATGAAAATAGTTTTCGTTGATTTTAAAGACAAATTTTGATGACTTTTATACTTTTTTTTCTCATTTAGATCAAGTAGATCTTAACTCGGTTTAATCATGTTGAATAAGGTGAAACAAAAATTGTGATTTTTAAATAAAATAAAAAGTTTGATAAACAGTCGATTTAATAAGTTCACATTGCTATATTCTCAGAAATTATACTTTTTTGAAATCACTAAACACAATATTTGAAGTAATATTATTAGTTATTCCAAGGGGAAAAAACGTTCCCTTTTAATTGTATCATCAGAAAAATATCCAAATTTCTATCACTGACTAAACATATCATTTTGATAACATTAATTACATATTTTGCGTTTTGTCAAAGAAGACAAAATAAAGTATATTTTTGCAGACTTTCTGAGACGAAATCAAGTACAAGTAAGTAGAGTTTTGTTGCCATGCCAGATTGCCATTTGAAAGATTAAACCTGGCTTCCATCATGTGCCTTCAAAACTTCCAAAATGCCAATCAAGTTAATTGCATAGTGTCTGTAGTTTTCAGTCACACACTTTGTTTATGACATCAGATGCCCACTTTGTTTATGACATCAGATGCCCACTTTGTTTATGACATCAGATGCCCACTTTGTTTATGACATCAGATGCCCACTTTGTTTATGACATCAGATGCCCACTTTGTTTATGACATCAGATGCCCATTTTTAGATTCACAAGTTGAAACATTCACAATGGTAAATAAATAATGGGTGTTGTGCCAGTGGTAGTGAACCTCATACTTTTGAAAAAAATGTCAGTCAAAAGAGTGAATTCTAGTCCAAATATCCGAATGTAATAAATTGTTCAGTTGTACACAGTTGTTGAATGTATGTTAAGCCAGGCACCATTTATAACCATTTGTAATGGTGTGACATGCACAGAGTGTTTGTTGGTGAATTGCCTGAGTGCATCATCAACAATCTTGACTATTTGTACTTTATCTAAACTTAATGTAGGTAACAAAAAAATCTCACATTTTAAAATAAAAATCCATGTGATTTTGTCAATAAATTTTTGTATCAAGTTAGAGAAACTTTTGAAATTCTTGCAGCTGTGTCCAAAAACAATGTAGATGTGCCTTGAAGTGCATATCTAAATCACAAAGTTCAAAACCAATGTATGGCTTCAGTATGCTTTTAAGATGGCCATATTTTTTGATTGCTTTTTGTGACTCTAAGAATTGTCAAGAGGTCTGGATTATCATGGTTCAAACCAACAGCACAATGTTGCATGGAATCAAAAAGAAAAAGAGAAAAGAATATTATATTATTTGTCCAATGTGACTTGTACCTTACATGTTTTGGAGATAATTTAAAACTTTTCAAAGTATTTGTTAATTTAAATACCTCACAAACATATCTCACTCAGATTTAATGGTTATTAAAATGAGATAATCAGTATTTTTCAAAAGAGTTTAGCATATTTTTACAAACAATTAATTACAAAAATACAAAGACCAAAATGACTGTTGATGATCCAATGTCATTAGTTTGCCAAGTACACAAAACATGCCGAGTCCAATATTTACCTTTTGACATATATTGGTTTTCCGGTAGTCCTGTAGTTTTGCTAAGCAGATGCGTTTATTAAAAGCAATATTGTCTGCTTACCAGCTGCAAACTGATCCAAATCTACCGTCTGATGCAATAGTAGGCTGTACAAGTCATGTTTGGGAAGCATGGTTCCAAAGTACATTGCCTTAATGTCTGATGAAGGAAAAACTCTTGGCTCCAAATATTTGTTTATGCAGAATTTTGCACAGATTATAAATGCATAGCATGAATAAAATCACAGATAATATGTAGAGAGTTGAAATGAGAAATCAATTCACAAATAACAATTCTGTACCCTACCTTTAAAGATATAAAAACTTGTGTTTAAGATATTAAAGTGTTATATAGTGATTTAGATTTGGAGATCTATACATTGTTTGTGCTCTTTATTACAAGGTATTTGGTCCTGTAACAACCTCAAATTTGTCATTATTTACCAAGTAATTTATTTTCAGTATTTTTTGTATTATGGTTAAATTCTTTCATTTTGATTTATTTATTTATACCTGAATTGTAACTTTGAATTGATTCATAATTCATATTATTTACAAATAATACTTTGAACCTAAGAATAAGTCATTTGTATAGTAATTCATTTCAATATTTTTGTACTGTTGGACCAAACATGTGTTGTAGGCATGATCCTTTTGTTGCAGGGAAATGCATGGGTTTTTTCTTTTCTGTTTTGTACCTAAAAGTTATGAGTTTTTCTCTTTTTTTGCCAAGAGAAACCCCTTTAAACCAATCATCAAGCCTGTAATTGATATCCCCCTTTTCATGATTCAAATAAATTAATTCACATTTCTATAAATGTTTTGTGTTCATTGTGTCAGATTTGTTTGGTACTATTTTGACAAAACCACATTTAAATATTGACTGTTAATGACATGCGCTCATCATTTAGTTTTTAAGCACATCAACTTGCTAAGCACAGAAAATCTTGTATAACAAAAATGGGTTACCGGCCAAAATTATGTAAAAAGATTGATGCCTTTAAAAGGTGGTGCTATCAAAGGCTGTTGAAAAGAGTTCATATATACTCATGGATCCTCATCAAAGATAACTTAACAAACTTACATTAACTGAGATGACGAACGAAGAGCCATTCTAGAGAGCTATACCAGAATGCTGAGTCAGAATGATGCGCCAGGTGCTTGGTGTCTGGAAGGAAGACCACATAACCAATTCAAAACTTTATCTCAGGTTCCCTATTAGCTTAGTGCACATATCTGCACAAGAAAAGTGAAGTTTGCAGGGCTCTGGTCACCTTGAACTTCCAGACAGCAAGGTCAAATCCAAAGAGGCAGTGGCGGCACCAGACCTGTTAATCTGGGGGGGGCAAGAGGGGGGGCAAACTTAAATTTAGGGGGAAAACAAAAATCTATAGTGTAATTTTGTACTGCAGAAAAGCATTGACTTACCACTTTGACGGACTTACACCATCTGGGACATTTACGTCAATATTAACTTCAATCCTGGGGTGTTTGTGTTTGGGTTCAGGATTCTCATCGCTAGATTCAGAATCAGATCTGTGCCTATCATCATGGGATGGAGGTTGTTTGGATTTCTTGCAAAACTTTGTAATATCCATTTTAACTAACTGTTTTACCAACGTGTTTAAGCGCAACAACTAGCAGTAGGCATAATACAGCACTCCACGTGAACATCAAGTTTATGTCGTGTGTACTGTATAAGCCTACAATTCACTCCAGAAATAAGATTTTGCACTGTGTGAATTTGACGTGTTGTGCGAACTGCGTATACAATGGCTGCTTGCGGTTTTGGGCAGACAATGCATTTCTATTTATAGCAAGCTTCCAAGCTTGTACAGATAAATAAATCCACATTTTATTAACATTGCCGGAGATGGAAAGTGTATTTGGCTTTTTTGATGGTGCCAGCTAATTATGATGGATGAAATTGAGTTTATTATTTACAGCGAAAACAACAGTGTAACAAATTGGGTGCAATGGTTTGGGATTAAACTCAATTTCCGCCATCGGGGAAAAAACTGGGGGGCAAACTGGGGGGGGAAAACAAAATAACTGGGGGGCATTTGCCCCCCCCCCCCCCGTAGCGCCGCCGCTGCAAAGAGGTCGAGGTCACCTGACTTATGTGGACATACTACACAGTGACATTGGCTTTGTGACAACAGATGAAATATCTACATGCATAAAAGACGGAGCGATCTGGGGACATTTCTCTTGTGACATCGTTGGCCAAGGACACCACTAGACATAGAAGAATTGAAGCAGATACTCAAAAGATTGCTGCCTTTGACAGGAGGGAGGGATATGGTTAAAATGAGGGGTCCCTGCAACACAGGGTTAGGGTTAGGGTTAGGGTTAGGGTTAGGGTTAGGGTGTGAAACAAGACTGTTCTTCAAAATCTCAAGTCCCATGCTAAAATAAGTTGAACGTACAAACTGGAGTGAAAGTGAAAGCCTCGAGAAATGTTGAATGTTCACCAACTGCAAGAGAGTCATCTCAGTGACTAGGTTGATGCATGGTGTAAGCAAACTCCACTCACACTGGACACATCGCTACGGTAAGAGTTGAGTCACAATAATCAGGCAAGGATTTCAAGAGATTTGTCAAGAGTTGCTTCAAAAGTTTAGAAGACTGAATTCATTCTTTGTCTATAGTTATTAATAAACACACAGCATAACCCAAGCAAGATCCAAAATGGCATGGCTTTTAAAATTCCTTTCATTAACTTAAAACTTGTGCTTTCACATAACAGTACCCCAAATTTCGCTACAGACCTAAATTCTTAGTGCCTGCTTGTGCTGTACCATTAATGAGCACTTTGAGATGCTTGTAGATAAAGCACTATTTAAATACAGTCAACTATATAAAGGAGCGGAGACCTGTCCATTCTGTGAATGCTACTTCCAGGATTTTGACAGTATTTGGGAGTGATTTATCTGGACATTTGGTACTGATATGAACTTTATAATTGATGAAATTTCAGATTGAAAATAGTTCTTATTATATATAATTTGTTATTTACCAATCCTGTACTTTCTTTTTCAATGAAACTCTCAAAATAACAAATGGTGACACCCCAAGACTTCTGATTCAACACACCTTTAAGGAGCACTTTATTTTACTTAAAACAAACATAAATATAAATTAATACTTAGTGCATTTTGGCAACGCAAAAAAACAAAAAGGTACTTTTGAGAAACACACATGATATACACACATTCTTTTGCTTAAAAAACAATTGCACACACGTTTACAGTTGGGAAAGACAACTGCTCTTCTCAATTAGTTGTGATCCTACAACTCAAACTCTACCTGACACTGCACATTTTTATGCCCACCTATTGTTTAAAAAAACACAATTTTCTATCTTGGCAGATCAAAGAAATATGATTAGTGTGCAAACTTAAATGACAGCCCAAAACAACATCAAAGAATTGTTTGAATTTTCTGCAAAAATTGAGAATATTTTTTTACCACAAGAAACATTCCTATTAGTTTGTTATATAAACGTAACTTTACTTATGCATTTAAGTGAGATGCATCATCTAACACAACAGGTCTAGTTGGTTACAATAACTTAGATTTACAATTCAACAAATACTGACACAATTCAACAAGAATAATAAATACAATTTAAAAACCAGAGGTCTTTCATAAAACTGTTGAGCATAAAACGTTCAACTTTTCTGCATAAGTTTAGCAGGGAACAAGCTATGTCTGTAACATAACATGTTAGTAGGTCAACTACCTATGTTAAGCAAAATTTGACAAAGTTTGCATGCTTAGCAGTTTTAAAGTCCAGGTAAAGTAGTTTAACCTTTGGAAGACCATTTATTCTAAAGTAATCATCAAGTTTGAAACATTTCTTTTATCGGTAAAAATAAAGTGATGTTTTGTTTTAGAAAATGTCAACTCAGACACGACCTTCACTTTGACCTTTTAGGTTGAGTGAAAGCAGGTCAAATTGTTTGGCCATTTGCAGCTGGTATTATGCATTGGTAAAGGTCACAAGCAGCCACTATGGCCTCTGTGAAGCACTTTGCACAAATCACTAGCAGCCACTACGGCCTCTGTGAAGCACTTTGCACAAGTCACTAGCAGCCACTATGACCTCTGTGAAGCACTTTGCACAAGTCACTAGCAGCCACTATGACCTCTGTGAAGCACTTTGCACAAGTCACTAGCAGCCACTATGACCTCTGTGAAGCACTTTGCACAAGTCACTAGCAGCCACTATGGCCTCTGTGAAGAACTTTGCACAAGTCACTAGCAGCCACTACGGCCTCTGTGAAGCACTTTGCACAAGTCACTAGCAGCCACTATGACCTCTGTGAAGCACTTTGCACAAGTCACTAGCAGCCACTATGACCTCTGTGAAGCACTTTGCACAAGTCACTAGCAGCCACTATGGCCTCTAAAGAGTTTTGAACAATAATTAACCTCAACAGAAAGAGAACTAGGGCATACAGCTTTAACTGCTCATACAGTAAACCGTGGCTGTCCGTGGCCTTGTGTGTAAGGTGATATCTCATAAAAAAAATATGGTACATCAACCACAGGAATCAGAAATGTGCTTTTTCTAAACAAGATTTGTTGTAGTTTGATTTGATAATTTGTTAGAAGAAGCACATTTCAAAACATCAAAACTTAAAATCATTCAGAAAATCTTATGTCTGATTCCTGTTGTCAATGTGTTACTGTAAAATAAAACTGAAATTGCCCGTATGCATTATAGTTACATGCAACATGCATTCACAAATATTGAGCTAGTTTTAAAATTCAATTGAAACCTTGTGAAGTCATTAGTGACTGCCCTCGATTAATCCCCTGGTATTGGGGGTGTAGGGTACCAGGTGCATGATGGGAGGAAAGAGTTCATGACCAGTAAGAGCTGAAGGTCGTATTCCATAGTACTTCAAAGCTAATTCATAAGGAACGTTTACAATTTCAAATCCATAACCAAGTGACACGGTTGTTTCAGTAATTACTTTGCTATTCAATAAACAGATAAAAAACAGAGAAAAGGCAAGAGGCTGACCACCCCAATACAGAGCAGTGGAGGCACAAAAAGAGTAAGGTTCATTTTGTCTACTAATGATGATGATACATCTACACTGTCTGACCATTCAATATCACTCACTGACTGTGGTTTGCAATTATCTACTATGCCAGCCTACAATATGATATCATGTGATGAATTTATCTACAAAGTACACAGTCAACCCTCCTACTGTCTGACCATTCAATATTATCCACTATGGTTTTGAATGATGGATAAACTATACCAGCCTGTAATATGATATCAGTGCATTTATCTAAACAGTACACAATACTCACATGTATCTGGTACACAGTTGTGCCACTGCACACAACTACATGTAGCACAGTTTAACATTTTCTAATAGTTGGTCAACTCCCTTGAAAATATTGCAAAGAGTAGGAGGTTTTTTTAAGGAAGAAAAAATGCAGGTTTTCCCAACCAATTTCAACAAAAATCCAATAATTTTAACTCTCGGCTCATTTAATTTCGTTTTAAAATGAATGCTCAGTTGAATCAGCATTCAACAGTCAAAAGGAGTCATTCAATTTCACCAGTTTAGCATTCTCTGGTCAAATAAAATCATTCAATTTCATTAGGCTGCAAGACTCATTCAATTTGTTAAAAGCCAGTTGCAAGAGCTGGTCAACCGTTCATTTTCTCCAAGTGTAAATTGGTAGTAGTAGAAATGTTAAGAATAGTCAAAGTGCAGTCTTGAATACCTATGAACGAAATAGAATGACTGAAAGGAATCTGAATGAGAAAAAATGAAACCGAAATTGAAAGAAACCCTAGTTTGAGTGGATTAGGGCAAATCAAATTTTAATGTGTGTTAATGAAATTGAATGAATTTTTGCTGAAATTGGCCGAGAAAACCTTTACTCATGATTGATGTATAATAAAACTTGCATTGGCTACATGGTGGGGGAGGAATGCAAAATACAACAAGTGGTAACTTGTGGTTGAATGTTGAAAAACCTGGGGTTTCATAAGGTGAAATCCTATGTTACTACTTGTCTAATTTTACATTCCACATTCATAAATGACTCAAATTAAACATTCAGCTCATTATCACAATTTGTATGGAATTATGAAAACCTGCCTGTGAAATTGTGATCAAACTATCAAGATTTCCTTAGAATATATCACTCTGGTAAGACTCAAGCCTTATAGACATAAACTAGCGTGGTCTTTATGGAGGATTGTCCACTGACTATAAAACGTATCAAAACAACAACTTCATAAAAAACTTAGCAAAAATTCCTTTTCAAGGAACAGTAATTCCGCTTTAACAACAGTCAGCCTTCAATTCTAAAATACTTTTAGAATTGAAAAAAAGACTCATTGCACATATATAAACATAAATAAAATAACTTTTGTTTGATCAAGAGATGCATTAAAAAAGCACAGCATACTATTTTTAACAAGCCATGTTAACACATTCAAATGTTAATCAAAATTACAGGAATTAAAAAGTGAAAAAACATTTTTGGTTTTCACTTTAACTCAAAAGTGTACTCTTTGTAATATCTTGAACAATACAAGGCCCAAATAAACCAAGTACACACTTACCAGGCTTGGACCAAGTGAATACTTTTATAAATATACTCAATAACTTATACTCTATAAAAATGTGATCAAAAATGTATGATTAAGTAAATTATTAAATGCAACCATCACTATAAAAAATGTTACTTCAAAATTACCTAAATTTAAAACAGTACTACATCGTGAAAGGTAAACTTATGAACAAATTCTACGGTTAACTCTATCTACAAACCCTTATATTGTTGATATTGAGTGAGAAGTGTGGCTTTAATACCGGCATTCATACTTCATTGAGTACAACAATGCTATCTGCAATTAATGTAGAGTTGGGCTGAATTGGGGGATATTCTCTGAAACTTTGTCACAAACCAGCTCAAGAACCCCACCCAACCCAGTATCTTATCTGACAGACATTTTTAGCATCAATGTACATACTCATACCACTGTTGATATTTTGGCAGCACATTTTTACAATTTGGATAACGAACAATCAGTAGCTTTGATAAATAAAGCATGAAAACAAAACAAATAAGGCACTTCATTAAAACCCACCTTATTAATGATATTGGACAGTTTGTTTTTTACTTCATTCTGTTGCACACAGTAATTATCACAGAGCTTCTTTGGATACTGATCATGTGCCTAAAGCTACACACCAGGTGGTTGCAGACAGATTTCAAACTAACTAGGTTGAATTCAACCTATGGGTGCGTTCGATTAGCTTCCCCGGGTCGACCCCTGTCTGCTCATCCGGGTGAGCCCCTAACCATGAGCTAATCGAACGCCAACTTCCCCCAGCATTCACACCAATGCATCTTGGGACTGCCGACCGGAACTACTTCCATTTTGTGCCGTATGTCCGATACTTTCCGTGGATTCACGAAAACATCGTAAAATAATTATTCTCAAGGTAAAACTGCAACGTTAAACAATTTGTACAACCCCACAGTGATACAAAGGTACCCGGCTTCGAATAAAAAATACTTATTGCTCACAAAAACGCTGTTGTAATGGCGAAAATGTGTGTCAAACTTCCTAAAATGTCCCGCTGAATTACAAACAAAATGGTGGCCATTGAGAAAGTTTTTCGCCGTGACGTCATGAACTAGGGTCAGCCCCAAGTAACCCGCTCCACGAGCAGGGCACTTGGGTCTCACCCGGGTGAGCCACCGCAATGACGTCAGAGCTATTCGAACGCACTGGGGTCAGACCTGGGTAGACCCGGGGAAGCTAATCGAACGCACCCTATATGAGCAACTTCAAGAGTGTTGAAGTACATGGGGTTCCATCTAATGATCTATGCAATCAATAATCTGTAGAATGTTGGCAAGAATATTTGATGTGGTTTAATTGGTGTACATGCACAAGCAGTACATGACAAAGCCAATCCACACTAATGCTAAAAATATGAGCTCGGTACCCGGTTCTCAGACGCACCCCTGTGTCCAAGCTTTATGTTCATGTTGGCTGATATTTAGCCATGTTATCAGGTTATGGTCAGTTTATGGGGTTAATAAGGCCTGTCATTGGTACACTCTCTTCTACAATGTATGCACAAAATGTGACGTCCAGTTCTGAACTAGTTGATGGATTCTCAATTGCAGGACAAGACACAAATCTCACTTGCTGGAGATCACGGCCCAATGCTCTAGCTCTGCTTATTGTGAGATCACGGCCCAATGCTCTAGCTCTGCTTATTGTGAGATCACGGCCCAATGCTCTAGCTCTGCTTTCATTGTGCGATCACGGCCCAATGCTCTAGCTCTGCTTATTGTGAGATCACGGCCCAATGCTCTAGCTCTGCTTATTGTGAGATCACAGCCCAATGCTCTAGCTCTGCTTATTGTGAGATCACGGCCCAATGCTCTAGCTCTGCTTATTATGTGTTTGGCTGTGGGTTACTAGCCCAATGAAACAAAGACATGTAGACTTGTTCGGCTGTGGGAAACAAAGACTGCAGGACTTGTTTGGCTGTGGGTTTACTAGCCCAATGAAACAAAGACTGCAGGACTTGTTTGGCTTTGGGTTTACTAGCCCAATGAAATAAAGACTGCAGGACTTGTTTGGCTGTGGGTTTACTAGCCCAATGAAATAAAGACTGCAGGACTTGTTTGGCTGTGGGTTTACTAGCCCAATGAAATAAAGACTGCAGGACTTGTTTGGCTGTGGGTTTACTAGCCCAATGAAATAAAGACTGCAGGACTTGTTTGGCTGTGGGTTACTACTTGTAGCCCAATGAAATAAAGACTGCAGGACTTGTTTGGCTGTGGGTTTACTAGCCCAATGAAATAAAGACTACAGGACTTGTTTGGCTGTGGGTTTACTAGCCCAATGAAATAAAGACTGCAGGACTTGTTTGGCTGTGGGTTTACTAGCCCAATGAAATAAAGACTGCAGGACTTGTTTGGCTGTGGGTTACTACTTGTAGCCCAATGAAATACAGACTGCAGGACTTGTTTGGCTGTGGGTTTACTAGCCCAATGAAATAAAGACTGCAGGACTTGTTTGGCTGTGGGTTTACTAGCCCAATGAAATAAAGACTGCAGGACTTGTTTGGCTGTGGGTTTACTAGCCCAATGAAATAAAGACTGCAGGACTTGTTTGGCTGTGGGTTTACTAGCCCAATGAAATAAAGACTGCATGACTTGTTTGGCTGTGGGTTTACTAGCCCAATGAAATAAAGACTGCAGGACTTGTTTGGCTGTGGGTTTACTAGCCCAATGAAATAAAGACTGCAGGACTTGTTTGGCTGTGGGTTTACTAGCCCAATGAAATAAAGACTGCAGGACTTGTTTGGCTGTGGGTTTACTAGCCCAATGAAATAACGACTGCAGGACTTGTTTGGCTGTGGGTTTACTAGCCCAATGAAATAACGACTGCAGGACTTGTTTGGCTGTGGGTTTACTAGCCCAATGAAATAAAGACTGCAGGACTATTTTTGGCTGTGGGTTTACTAGCCCAATGAAATAAAGACTGCAGGACTTGTTTGGCTGTGGGTTTACTAGCCCAATGAAATAAAGACTGCAGGACTTGTTTGGCTGTGGGTTACTAGCCCAATGAAATAAAGACTGCAGGACTTGTTTGGCTGTGGGTTTACTAGCCCAATGAAATAAAGACTGCAGGACTTGTTTGGCTGTGGGTTTACTAGCCCAATGAAATAAAGACTGCAGGACTTGTTTGGCTGTGGGTTTACTAGCCCAATGAAATAAAGACTGCAGGACTTGTTTGGCTGTGGGTTTACTAGCCCAATGAAATAAAGACTGCAGGACTTGTTTGGCTGTGGGTTACTAGCCCAATGAAATAAAGACTGCAGGACTTGTTTGGCTGTGTGTTTACTAGCCCAATGAAATAAAGACTGCAGGACTTGTTTGGCTGTGGGTTTACTAGCCCAATGAAATAAAGACTGCAGGACTTGTTTGGCTGTGGGTTTACTAGCCCAATGAAATAAAGACTGCAGGACTTGTTTGGCTGTGGGTTTACTAGCCCAATGAAATAAAGACTGCAGGACTTGTTTGGCTGTGGGTTTACTAGCCCAATGAAATAACGACTGCAGGACTTGTTTGGCTGTGGGTTTACTAGCCCAATGAAATAAAGACTGCAGGACTTGTTTGGCTGTGGGTTTACTAGCCCAATGAAATAAAGACTGCAGGACTTGTTTGGCTGTGGGTTTACTAGCCCAATGAAATAAAGACTGCAGGACTTGTTTGGCTGTGGGTTTACTAGCCCAATGAAATAAAGACTGCAGGACTTGTTTGGCTTTGGGTTTCTAGCCCAATGAAATAAAGACTTGTTTGGCTGTGGGTTTACTAGCCCAATGAAATAAAGACTACAGGACTTGTTTGGCTTTGGGTTTCTAGCCCAATGAAATACTTACTGGAGTCCGACCCTGGCCAGTGGCCATCTGTGAATTTCAAACCCTTGTTATATTGGAATTGCACAAGTCCCATGACTAAAATAACTACACTAGCATTCACCCTGAATTGAAGTATGGGTTAATAGTCCGAGCAATTTAAACACCTTGTGCCATGGATCAAAAGACTAGTAAAGCAATAACTTAACCTCCTATATGGCACACCAAAATAACTAGCTTAAAAAATATCAATTAAACCCAAACAATTGTACTTTCAATAATGTACAGCAATCTAGTATAAAATACATGTAGAGGTAAGGTCTTTATAGCTAATGTCATAAGTAATGCTCTATATCTTACAGTATATACAATTTATTGATAACTGTCGTTTTGTTTTGTCATTAAAAGTGGACACAAAACTTTGCCTGCAAACTTCAGTACTTTTCACATTTTTGTTATGTCCAACTCTCTAATATTATATTTCACACAAGTAAATTAGTACTTACGATCAATGTAGCATACATTGCTCAATCAATAAAAACGCTCAAAAATTGTTCTTGCAGATTTGTTTTTCTCTTAACATAATAATCATGAATCACTTTCGAACCCGTAACTGTCAATGTGTTCCACAGCAATTTATAAAACTTTAAAGTGGTCATTGCACTTCCTATGGGATTCTGATAATTGTTAGAGGTAAAATGTGTAAAGTGGGCATGGATACAATGGACTTCTCACTTACATGTGCCGAGTCGTATCTGATTAATTGATGTATTAATTGTGTTGAGAATAAAATAAATTGATTTCTGTTTATCCTTACACTGATGTGTGTGGTAGGTTGAAACTATGCTAGTCCTAACCAAACTTACATTCTAAATCAGTTTTCATAATACATCAGAGTAAGAATAAAACAAGATTAAGTCATATCAGATTAATATTACTCAGCTGAAGTGGAATAAAACTGTCTGCCCCAAAAACCCAATCCCGTAAGTTGTACATTCTTGCACTATATCCTAACAGCCTACCATGAGAAACCAATGATGAACTAGGAAACAGTAATCCAGCAAGCTTTCTTAATACTCACACCAATGATGAACTAGGAAACAGTAATCCAGCAAGCTTTCTTAATACTCACACCAATGATGAACTAGGAAACAGTAATCCAGCAAGCTTTCTTAATACTCACACCAATGATGAACTACTGTAGGAAACAGTAATCCAGCAAGCTTACTCAATCCTCACACCAATGATGAACTACATGTAGGAGACAGTAATCCAGCAAGCTTACTCAATCCTCACACCAATGATGAACTAGGAGACAGTAATCCTGGGCTAAGAGGACTCAATGATTGCAAATCTTCACTGTCTAAGTCCATACTATCTCTATCTGACAGACAGGACATTGTCTCCACTACTACTTTATATTCCTGAATGGATTCATATAAGGACCAGAAATGGCTCAGGAGTGACATGTCCAGTTGGCGTAGACCCACCTGAAGTACATATATATAAAGAAAGAAATGATGTAGAAATATTAACAGGAGTGACATGTCCAGCTGGCATAGACCCACCTGAAGTATATAAAGAAAGAAATGGTGTAGAAATATTAACAGGAGTGACATGTCCAGTTGGTGTAGACCCACCTGAAGTACATATATATAAAGAAAGAAATGATGTAGAAATATTAACCTTGTAGTTTGTGGGACATTTCAAAGATACCAGTATATTCACAAACATGTTAATGATGAGCGTAACAAAGACAAGAGATGAAAAATGGAACCAAAAAACAAATAAAAGAGATGGTAAACAAGATGTTAATGAGGAATGTAACATAACCAATTGAACTGGGGAAAAAACAAATAGAGATTGTGCAAGAGATCCTAATGTATTGAAACCTGGTTCACTTTTCCCCATAACTTTGAACAATATTTTGGTTTAACTGAAAAACCTGTTACAGTACTCTAATAAAAAGTTGTACAAGAATGTGTATAAGTCACACATGTACTCATGCCAGCCGCCACCCTCCCCTTCCCGATCAACATTTTCTCTGTATTTGCTCAAAACTTTTAAAATAATCATCTGAAATCGTAAAGACCTTGACTTTTGTTCATAACATTGTGAAATTTCTAATTTTGATCTTACAAGTTGAAACATGCACAAACTACACACTGTTATTCAGTCTTTTAACAAAAACATAACTGCATTATTTCATAAGATGTCTATAGGTGGTTTGTCTGTTTCTAAAGAATATGAACTAAATTTTTTTCTTCTAAAAACAATGATATATTAAACCCTAAAAGATACATATTTTTTTAGCTCAGTGTTGGAGTTAAGTCCTTAAAACTCTTGAGTCCAAGTTTGAGACTGAGACCTCGTTGAGACCTCCAACACTGGTTAAGTTCACTTGTCAAACAAAGAGGTGTTAGTATTGCACTTTACCATTTCCTTTCTCAGAACTGCCAAGGCACCATCTAGATTCCCCTGTGGAACAGAAACTCTTCTTGTTCTTCCCCTCCCTTGCCCCTTCATTGAGACTCCGGAAGACGATGGTGGAGTGGCTGATTTATTCTCCGTTCCGACCTGTTTTGTCGTCCCACAAAGATTGTCTTGGATCATGTTCTTGTGAGTCTGTATTCGGAGTGTCTCTCTCCAGCTCCCACTGTTTGCATTCAGGAGACTGCTCAGGCTTTTGGGCAGTGGGGGAAGACCAGGAGCATCCATGGGTCCGATGCTAGAGCGTGATGTCGAGATTTGCTTCTCCCTGGGGGGAGTTTTTCGCACTCGCATCGTGACACCAGCTGTTGAGTAGGCACTGGGTGAGATGGCTTTAGCCATGATGTTCTCTTCTGTTGAAAGGAATAATGAAATACAATAGATAATGAAATACAATAAGTTTTTCTATTTCATCAAATATCACCAATTCACAATCACCATCATCATCATAATCACCTGGTATCACACTGACTGTTATCAACATCTCACATCATCAGTAATTCACAATCACCATCATCAGGCATGATCATCATAATCATCAGTAAATGATTATCTCCTCATTTATTACAAAAGCAATACTTGATCACCATGATCATAATTATCCACCATTACTACCAAACCACAATCACCAACATCATGATGATCACCACATCTGTCCTGCTTTACCATCACCAATTATCCACCATTACTACCAAACCACAATCACCAACATCATGATGATCACCACATCTGTCCTGCTTTACCATCACCAATTATCCACCATTACCAGTCATTAATGTTGCATACATTGCATTATATTTATAAATACACAATCATCATCATGATCATCTCATCACCATCCACAGACGGTACCCTCCACAGATGGGGGAGAATATTCTAGCATATTCTCTAAAAACAATGTTCAAAAAACAATGTTGTAAAAAATGTAATATACTAATATACATCTAGTAATTATAAAATAACAGCAGAAACCCAATCAACTTACCAACAAAGCCTAGTGAAATAATTGCACAAGAGACAAGAATGTTAAGAATGTGGACAGATCGCACTAGCACTAGGTTAGTAGCCTGCTCTGTGGCGAGGCTGCGGAGGCTGAACAGTGGAAGTGTGTGTAGCAATAATACAGCATTGAATCATTGAGTCAGAGCAGAAATGACTCAGAAAATAATCTGCGAAACCACAACTACCCGACAAAGGAATTAAAGGGAAGCTCCGTTATACTTACGATTTCAATGTATCATTGTTCTCATCTCGATGTATGAATTGTCACCGTTATTACTACAGTTGTTGCTTTGTATGAGGTTCAGAGCATCTAACCACAGCATCAGATTTATCAAAAGAGTGAAAGAAGATGTATGACTTCGACAAAACAAAGCTCGCTGGAGAGCATTGATCACATTGAATTCATCGAGCAATAAACAAGTGCGCTTTTAACGAAATAGCCCCCCACATCAGCAGGAATGCGCAATAATCTTTTGTTTTTCATTATCGCGTATTTTTAGTTTTGCGCAAGAGAGAATCAACTGACACTGGTAACCCAATAAAAGGCAAATAATAATGTTACTTTTAATGCTGTGCGAGAGACATCGGCGCGGTTACCAACTTCTTAGGCGTTGAAGGAAGAAAGTCTTGGTCAGGGTTGATGATCCGATAAATAAATCTTAACGTTGAAACCTCATATTTTCTTGTCTTAGTACAGTTTATTTTTATATTTGAAATCATGGCATTCACATTCGTTGCATTCTGTTATTTACTGGCGATGCTGCTCGCAGCTGTCCTCATATTTTTCGCAATATTTCACGTGAGTATTTCATTTTCAACCATTATTTTGCGTACTATACTGTGGTCAACGTAGTTCTAATAGTAAAGGACGTGTGTTTCCGACATAGTAGAATTTATCACTTCAAAACAACGTTTTTGGGTTTTTTTCTTCAAAATATTTTGTCAATGATGTTTTGAGTATTATTAATGGATTCATTAGACTTTGATGATCAAATCCGTATTCTTAGAATTTGCGTCATGATTTTTGAAAGTGGTAAATATTGGGCAAATCTGGTGACTAGTCTGTCAACATTGGTCGAAATTGCACGTGACTTTCCGGTCGAATCTTGTGCTCACCGTCTCGTAACCCTCTGGTCTCCGACCGTGGATGGACGGAGGGTTACGATTATCACAAGTACACAGCGGCTAGCCCCACCTAGCCTAGCCCCATTTATGGGATAGGCAAGGGACCCTTTCGCGCGCTAGGGCATGGGAGATGTTCCCCTGCCTATCCCAGCATGCCCTAGCGCAGGGCGCCCCCTGTTGAAATCAACCGATCAACAAAATGGATGCCGGGCAGTCAAATCGGTGGCAGTAACGCCTCAGAATTTCTTCAAAATTACACCAAAACGAGGTTGCACAATGGCGTTTTAATGTGCTTTTCACAAATCGGATACAATGAGTGACAACTGGGGAAAAAATCTCGGCATAAAAACGTGAGTTTATATTCTAAAAATTATCCCACCTCCTGGAGGTACATGGGCGTAGGGCCGGCCAAGGATCGGAGGAAGTCCAGAGTATTGGCACTATAAATGGGGCTACACCTAGCCCCACTTCTGTGGCCACTGCTTGCTGAATCCTTGGCCACAGGTCCCGACGGGTGTCACTATATACCGGAAAACTACCGGAAAACTACCGGAAAACTACCGGAAAACTACCGGAAAACACCGGAAAACTACCGGAAAACACTGGAAAACTACCAGAAAACTACCAGAAAACTACCAGAAAACTACCGGAAAAAACTACCGGAAAATACCGGAAAACACCAGTAAAATTTACTGGTGTTTTCCGGTATTTTCCGCTATTTTTTTTCGGTAGTTTATTTAATACTCTCAAATTTTTCCCACTTAAAAACATTCCATACTACTCCAACCTACTTAACTTTATTCCTTACATTTGGCAAATTTTTATGATACATTCCAGGGCTCACGAAATGATGAACTTGTTCAGATGTGATGTTTTGAAAATGCCAAACAAAAACGGTGTACAAAAATTACAATCAAAATCAAGTTCGTCGTGCTTGTTTTGGGGGTCGCCATCTCACTTTTGATTCGCTGCCTGTTAATCATGAGAAAGTCAGGGCACCCGACTGATCTGCTAAGTCATAAATATGCATAGGGTGACGTCGCAGGCTAACTTATGTCGCTCACCCAATGAACATGCAACTCGTGAAGCCACATTCGCGTCACGAGTATGTTTGCATATTCATTAGATGGGCAAGTCTCAAGCTACAGTACCACGCGACGTAACCTCATACATATTTATGACTTGGCAGATCAGCTGGGTGCCCTGACTTTCTCACGATTAACAGGCGGAGAATCATAAGTAAGATGGCGGCCCACTGGCTGGCACGACCATGGGCACGACGAACTTCAATTCAATGTAATTTTTGTACACCGTTTTTGTTGCCATTTTCAAAACATCACATCAGGTAGTTTCATGTACTTTCCGGTGTTTTCTGGTAGTTTTCCGGTAGATTTCCGGTGTTTTCCGGTAGATTTCCGGTGTTTTCCGGTAGATTTCCGGTGTTTTCCGCTAGATTTCCGGTGTTTTCCGGTAGTTTTCCTGTATTTTCCGGTGTTTAGTGTCACCGGACTCCGACCCTTTTCTTTTTGGGCTAAGAATTTATTTTATATAGCGCATTCCCTACGGGCCAGTCGGCGGTTTAAACCAGCTAAAAGTGTTCACTTAGCTCTTAGCTTGCCTTGTGTGTTTTGGATGTTCCAACAAATAACTTTAAAAAAAGATATTTCAAACAATAATTGTGCGACTTATTACTCCGAATTACTTTCCGCGATGTGTACTAGGAGCCGCCATTTTGGAATGACCCCAATCATGCAAATCGAATACGAAGTCATCGGCCGGCTGGGCTGTGGGCGGAGCAGACACAAAGCAACACAATGAAATGATCGCACCCTTACCTCGCTCCGCCCACAGCCATGCCGGCCGATGACGTCTATTTCGATTTGCATGATTGGGGTCATTCCAAAATGGCGGCTCCTAGTACACATCGCGAAAAGTAATTAGGAGTAAGTCGCACAATTATTGTTTGAAATATCTTTTTAAAAAGTTATTGTTTGAACATCCAAAACACACAAGGCAAGCTAAGAGCTAAGTGAACACATTTAGCTGGTTTAAACCGCCCACTGGCCCGTAGGGAATGCGCTATAAAAAAAATTCTTAGCTTAAAAAGAAAAGGTCGGGACGTGTGGCCAAGGATTCAGCAAGCCTTGGCCACAGAAGTGGGGCTACACCGCGGTGTGCGTGCAGTCACCTTTCACACATAGTGCACAAATAAAGACAGCGCGTCATGGGCAGGAACTTGAAGCTTTGTAACACCCCTTTTTGCGGAATGGTTGGTCCAACCACTCGTGTTCGTTTGCGTTGAGTGTGCTTTGACAGCAAAACAACCGTAAATACTGAGTAGGAAATTTCACTTTTTGAAGAGGTTTTTGCATGTAACTCGGCAAAAGGGAAATTTGTAGGCGTGTAGTACAAAGGAAACTGAAGTTATTGCTGGCTAAAGACCAGAAATTGTTGATCTATATAGTTTCAATGACCATTTTGAAAACGTATAGCGTTACGGAGGCCCAAAATGTTTGACCCATAAAGGCCCTAAGGCTCACAGTGGATCCTTAAAAATTCTAGAAGTAACAGCCAGTGAAAACTCGGGTGCTGACTGCATGTTTGTACTCCTCTTTTTAAGTTTGACTTGGCTTCCTGTGAGTATTTTGGTTGCTGAAATTACTAAACTGTTAAAAAATTATTGCAAAAAATCCTCTTCAATTTGCTCAAAATTTCTTTCAATGTGGATCGCAGCCATTATGGATTGCTATCTCAAAATTCAGAATTCAATACGTAGAGAGGCCGGTACCACAGGTACACAAGACGCGAGTCCAACAAAGTATGCATGTTGCATTCTGTCAGACTCTTAGTCTGCAAGTGTGGTACCCGCTTCCCTTCATATAAAGCTTGCTTAGATGTACTAGCTGTGACGTAAAACAGCCATTGAATTTCTTTTCGCACCCTCGCAACACAGGTAAGATTTGACAATTGTTGTGTTTAATTGTTATTTTTCAGATTATTGCATTTGATGAGTTGAAGACAGACTACAAGAATCCTATTGACCAATGCAACAGTCTGAATCCGGTAGGTGCATTACACACTGGCTACATTCTACGTATCTTTGCTCTTGGCCGCATAGGATTTCCTGAGTCAATCTGATTTGTTTGTCTTGGTGTAAGCATTTTTAGTTCGATGAGGTTGAAATTCTAGGCCTGTAAATAGTCATTTAAGTATATCAGCTATGACCAAATTGAGTGACTTTGACTGTGGGTGGCTGTTGTATGAGAAGTATCTATAGTGGTGTAGCCATAGCCAATGCATTAGTTACCTAATCAGACACCGCCTTCAGCCACAGGTTTCATTCATGTGAAAACACTTCCACATTTTATCTTTCTGTATCTTTTTTATATTTTAAAAGTTGTTAAGCAGAAAATGTTAGCGTAAAATTAAATTGCTAAACAAGCTTAGAGAAGAACCAGTCACAAAGGATCTTCATCATAAAATTTGGTTGGTAACCTGTAATTGTTTCACTCAACATATGTTTAGTCGGTATCCTGTAATTGATTCAATCAACAGTTGTTTGTTCTATCAGATTACAAATATCATTTTTTTGTTAAACCTTTTTTTGACATACTGCATTTTCATATCAACCATGAATAGGGCAAATTAAAGATAAAATAACTTTGATCTTTGTTATTCTTAACTTTACAGCTTGTACTACCAGAGTATATAGTGCACATTTTCTACAATGTCCTATTCATGGCAGCTGGACAGTTTGGGACATTAGCTTTCAATATACCTCTGATTGCGTATCATATTTACAGGTAAACAATTGATAACAATTAGTCATAATAATTGTTAATTTGTATATTCAATTTCGTATGCAATGTTCAAATGTACATTACATAGTTGTCAAATATACCCTATTAAACCATGCTTGGACTATGCAGTAAAATTCCACACAGGGACAAGCATCTCTTTCAAGATAATTGTCCAAGTGTTTTTGATTTATTAGGCCAAGTAAAATAAATAACATGTTGCTCGTCCCCGCCCGCTCTGTTTTGGAGGCCGCACCAAATTTTTTTTATTTGTTATTAAAAAAAAAAAAAAAAATCAAAAAGAAAATCGTTGAAATCAATTTACATATTTGGAGCTATTTCAAATGTATCCTTTATTTTTACTGAGCAATTTTATCATCTTTCTTGCATGTAGGCCTACAAACAAATGCTATTTCCACAGCGCAATCGTGAGAAAATCCTCATTTTCTTTGAAACGTTTTGCCCTTCACGTTTGCATGCCACAGTTCTTTTTTGAACGAGATCTTTGCACCAGGACGTGATGCCACACACACAGAAATGGACACAGAAACACACATGGCAACTTTAAACAGAATTTGAGGATACAGAACATGCTCATAAAACCATAAAACCATCTTCAAATACGATATGGCGGCCATCTTAGACATGGTGGTCATCTTGAAAAAAAATAACAAAAAATTTGAAAATAACAAATAACAAGGACCTCCCTCACCAACTTTTTGAAAAGTCCGGACGAGCAACATGTTATTTATTTTACTTGGCCTTAATCCTCCTACTCTTAATGACATTTTCCAGAATTTTGATCAACAATTTTAAACTATTGGACTACACAGGTTGTGTGTGGTGGAAACTTTGACCAGAACCATCTGTGTACATATTAATTTTGTGTAGATGCAATCACCTTGTGTCATATTGCACGCTGGCATAGTTTATCGATAGTTGAAAATACACAGTGGATGATATTGGATAGTAAGGAAGTAGGTAGGTTAACTATTTGTCAATGTATCCAGCATTCAAAAACATAGTGGATAATATTGAAAGGTTATACAGTGGGACTCAAAGAGGAGAGTTGACTGTGTGCTGTGTAGATGCATTCACCACATGATATATTGTAGGCTTACATAGTGAAGCTATCATTTATTAAGCCACAGTGAATGATATTGAATGGTCAGACAGTATTGTTGAACTTTCTTTCTGTTGGATTCATTATAGTGTTATGCCTGATCCCATGTAACAGGCCAGTGATAGATTCTTGTATTCACTTGCTATCCCTCTATTTAGATATGCCAACAGGCCAGTGATAGATACTTGTAATTACTTGCTATCCCTCTATTTAGATATGCCAACAGGCCAATAATAGATACTTGTAATTACTTGCTATCCCTCTATTTAGATATGCCAACAGGCCAATAATAGATACTTGTAATTACTTGCTATCCCTCTATTTAGATATGCCAACAGACCAGTAATAGATACTTGTATTCACTTGCTATCCCTCTATTTAGATATACCAACAGACCAGTAATAGATACTTGTATTCACTTGCTATCCCTCTATTTAGATATACCAACAGACCAGTAATAGATACTTGTATTCACTTGCTATCCCTCTATTTAGATATGCCAACAGGCCAGTGATAGATACTTGTTTCCTCTTGCTATCCCTCTATTTAGATATGCCAACAGACCAGTAATGAGTTCTCCAGGGTTGTATGATCCCACAACGATCATGAACGCTGATGTCCTGTCAAGGTGTATGAGAGAAGGATGGATCAAACTTGCCTTTTATCTCATTTCATTCTTTTACTATTTGTACAGGTGAGTTGCTCAGGTTATGATGTTGTTAGTATACACAAATTGACTGCAGTGAGTAAGAGAGGTCAAATTAACCTCTTAAGGCCATCCCTGTAGTCGTCTATTTTCTTTGAAAAGGAAAATGGTTTTCATGTATATGTCAAGACTGGAGCTTTCAACCTCCCTTGAGCTTCATTGCTGTACAATTGCACTCCATATATCGCTGATTATCACAGGAAAAAAATCATATCAAAGTTTAATCAGAAAGCTGCTTTAAAATATGGATTGAGTGAATGCTGGGAGAGATCTCCAAAAGATCATGATTGCACAGTTTTTATGTTGTGAAAGCCTTGCCATAATGATACAATTTAGGCAAGTGCTGGAAATTTTTTAAATTTTTTCTTCTTTTGTTGTTGTTTTTTCCCCCCAGTTTTTTAAAGATATTTTTGGGGTGGCAAGCACCTTCACCTTTGTGATATTGTGTAACCATTTAGATATGTGGGATTAAAGAATATACACTTATTGTTTACTAGTCTATAATATTCTCAACAGTGACAGTAAAGTAAAATAAGGAAAGGATGTTTTACCTGTGTAAGAAGACGGAGAAATTACATGAAGGTGTGATTCGTCTTGTGACGCAGAGAATAACGGCTAAGGGGTCGGTCGCCGATGGTGGCGCCCGGCGATATGAATATTCATTAAAAAGGAAATTTATTTGGGGGGGGGGTATTACTTTATACCTGTCACAGATATTTTGTTTAAATTGTTAGCAAAGTAAGCATAGATGCACAACACTAGACCATTTATATATTTGTTCTTCGGATTGAATTTCTGTCACGTCCATGGATTATGAAATACCCACTCAGTTCCAGCAGAGAACATCCATTCTAAACCTCTAGCTCATAGAAAATAATTTCTTTAACAATTGATAAAGTGTTTTCTTGATAAAGTGTGGATTCGTTTTATGATTTGTTATGTTATTTCCCTTCTTATATTTGTTCACCCTCATTGTAGTAATTAGTTAACTTTTTTATGTTTGCTTTTTCAACAGTATGATTTATGTGTTGGTGTCATCATAGAGTCAACAAAGTACACATCACACAAGACTCAGCAAGGGTGAACATAGGTTATCCTTTTAAACTTTAACTATTCTGCTTTTTTGTTGGGGGGGTAGGATTAAGAATAAAGGGTGGATCTGCGGTGGATCTGCGGTGGATCTGCTTGGCAGGGGGAATCTTGGCAAGAAGACCCCCTTCTTAGACTTCCCTTGTGTCTTAAAAGAGGATTTGTATCTTGTATGTGTTGAGTCTAAGTTCGTTAAAAGCGTTTCAGTTATTTTGTATTCACCACATGCCAGAGTTTCTCTGAGTATTTTTGTTAACAGTCTTCAACCAACTCTTCGAAGAATGATTGTCTTGGGCTAAAGACAAACTAAATGAGCAATACCAAAAATGTAATAAGCTACTTATGGTTGATCTTTTTAAATCATGCAAATCATTCTTGCCTTTGAATGAATTTGCTCAAGTTTTCCAAACTGTTCATGGATTCTTTAACTGGGTGCCAGTGTTAAAACTGAAAACAGGAATAGTACATTTGTGATTCTAGGTAAAGGTTGCTACTTTTTTCTAATTTTGAAAGTGGTTGATGTATAGGATTGATTTGAAATCATCTGACATCCACGTTTAAATTGTGTGTAAGTGTTCATTCAAATCAAATCCAACTCTCTTTAGAGAGAGGGGAGTCAATTTAAATGTTGCCTTTGTTATGTTTGTATCAGTTGTAACATCATTTTGTGTGTTGATCTGTTACACCAAGGGAAGCAATTTTTTGTATCAAGTAGTTAATGGTATGTTAAACAAACTTTTTAGTCTCAAGTTTGCAAATTGTACATATTGGTATCGTTGTTTGTAGAAATGAATTCAGTTACTTCTGAATCAACTTGAGGTGGTTAGAGAGCTTAACTTAGCATGTTGTGGCTGAGCAGTCTAGTACAATGGATTCAAGTCACAATGTGATGGTTCTGTCATCAGAGTGTAGGTTGGAATCCTGGTCATTACACTTGTGTCCTTGCCTGGTGCATGTTTCCCTCCATCCTACAATCTAGACTGTTTTAAGAGGAATATCAATTCCTACCTTCTGCTCCCCTGAGTTATGTTCATCTTATATGTTTTCTTCTTGTAGCCCCTTACCAAGAGTGGCTTTGAGCCTTGTTTCGGGCAAACTTACATTAACAAAATTAAATCAAAACTGTGAAATGAAGCTCAATGTTATTCTTATACCAAGTTAACAGCTTCAGTTTGTTGCAAGAAACAAGACAAAGGATGAACAAAACTTAGTAGAGTACAAACATTTCCTACATACATTATATCACCATTTAAAGGGGGAAAAAAATCATGCTCTTAAACGAGACCAAGCAGTAAAGTAAACAAGTATTTTGCTCTTTGGCTATCAACAATTGAAGGTCAAACCTATTTGCAGTTAGTTACAAAGTAATTGGTGATGTTTCCAACTAGTACACTGCTAATTTCATTTTCTTAGCACATGATTTTCAGTTGTGTGAAGTTTATTTCTGGGAATTCATTGGCCAACATTTTTCCATTTGATGTAAGGAAATTAATTTCGTTTTTGCATGTAGTATGACGCGGGGCTATGTTATCCAATGCTCACTTTGTTTGAAAAAAGAAAATGCAGCTATTGTCGTAAATTAAAACCAAGCTCTCTGTTTACATTTTTGTAAAGTAGAGTTAGTGTAGAGACTTCAGTTCACTGGTTTATTGTGCACTTGTGAACATTCGTGATAAACTTGAGAACTTAATGCAATTAACTCTTTTAGCACTGTCTGACCATTCAATATCATCTACTGTGGTTTTAAATGATAGATGCACTATACCACCCTGCAATATGATATCTTGTGGTGAATGCATCTACACAGTACAGTCCATCCTCATACTGTCTGACCATTCGATGTCATCCACTGTGGTTTTGAATGATAGATGCACTATGCCAGCCTGCAGTATGATATCATGTGGTGACTGCATCTACTCATTACATAGTCAACCCTCCTACTGTCTGACCATTCAATATCATCCAATGTGGTTTTAATGGTAACTGTCTCGGCCTGCAGTATGATATCATGTGGTGACTGCATCTACACAGTACATAGTCGACCCTCCTACTGTCTGACCATTCAATATCATCCAATGTGGTTTTAATGGTAACTGTCTCAGCCTGCAGTATGATATTGAGTGGTGATTGCATCTACTCATTACATAGTCAACTCTCCTACTGTCTGACCATTCAATATCATCCAATGTGGTTTTGAATGGTAACTGTGTCAGTGTGCAGTATGATATCATGTGGTGATTGCATCTACACATTACAGTCAACCCTCCTACTGTCTTACCATTCAATATCATGTGACTAATCTACATATTGTGGTTTTGAATGGTAGACAAAGTCCAGTCTGCAATATAACATTGTGATGTGAATAATTCTATGTAGTACACATAATGTACACAGTTGTACAACAATACACAACCCATGCAATTGAATGATGTCAAACAGTTGGTCAACTGAATGGAAAATGTTACCAAGAGTAGGAGGCAAGTCACTATTTATGTTGATGTTGGAATTTCATTCATGAATTTAAAGCATTCATGTGAAACTCTAAAGTTAAAGGTAGTCAGTGTAAATCACCTCTGAATTGAGTAGACTTCTTGCAGACATGATGCACCACAATGATTTGGAAGTGACAGTAATGAAATGGTGGCAGATATCGATACACAGTCACAGAATGTGAAGAAATCTCTTATTGAGTTTCAAATGCTTCCAGATCATGGCAGTTGGACACCCGAAATGCTGCAGCAAAAGCTGATTATTTGATTTGCCCGAGGTAGGAACTAAGCAGTGTAGTTTACTATCAAAGAAGTTAAGTTACAGGAACAAATTGATTTGTCCATTAAACAATAGATCAGGACACCAGCTACTTTGACTGGTAACCTGTTTCTGCTAAGCAAGAGTAATCTGTGGTTATAAACTTTGAGTGCTTAAGTGCTTAGCTTTTTTGTGCCCAAACTATCAAACTGGCCCAACTATAAATGAATCCTGACTTAACAGTTGGGCCATTCCCAACAATAGTTGGGCCGATCTCAAAAACATTTGGGCCAATCCCAACAATATTTGGGCCAGTGCTGTAGTTGTGGCGGAACAGCTTGATGAAGTTGCCATGGTGTGTATGGATAGATGTACATTTTGCTGGATTAAAACTCATACATAAGCAACTGAAGTTGTAAGTAAATATTCTTACCTTAAGGGACACACCGGTTACCTGTTTACGTAATTTAGTCATGTTGAATCAAAGACAATTATTTCAAGATGGTTTTTATATTTTTTTTATACAAAAATATCACGTAATTAACGAGAAATTACCGAAAAAAACAAAAGCGGTCAAAGGTCACCGTATACGCTTTACCAGCCGTTGCAAGTGTCAAATTCACGGGATACATACTGTGCAATGTTGCATGTAGACTGGTGCTCTGTTTATGTAAGTGTTTTACTACGACAATGCATGAGGATCCAGTCCACGTTATCCATCTGAAAGTGTGTATAAACAACGGACACGGAAACCAGTCAACTCGCCCCCCAGCAAACTCGCCAATTACAAAGTCCCCAACTACAAAGTCGCCCCCTAGCAAAGTTGCCCCCTCACATACAAACTCGTCCCCTCTCAAAGTCGCCCCTCACAAAGGAATGTAACAGATTGGTGTGATTGGACTTCAGGGGAACGAAAGCTATCTTGAGGGAACAAAAGCTATCTTGAGGGAACGAAAGAGGAATTCTGGGGAACAAAATCTCATAGCGAGAGAACGAAAGCATATTTTTAGGGATCAAAAGCATATTTCGGGTGAATGAAAGTATATTTCGGGCCAAAAATTCAAATTCGTATTTCGAGGAATCGAAAGCTTTTTTTAGGGAACGAAATCTCCTTTCGAGGGAAAGAAAGTGTTCTTTAGGGAAGGAAAGCATATTTCGAGCGAACGAAAGTATATTTCTTGCGAACAAAATCATATTTCAAGGAAACGAATGCGTATCTTCAGGGAACGAAAGCGTATTTCTGGGGAACTTAATTGTAGTTCGGGGGAAAAAAAGCGTGTTCAAGGGAACGAGAACCTATTTTCTAGAAATAATCTATTTCGTTACCTAGAAAAACACACTGCGTTCACAAAATGAAAAATTATATTTTGTGAGACAAAATTATATTTTCATCTAATTAAATAATATTTTGAGGAAACAAAATGATTTTGTTGGAATTTTGTGTGTCGAGGGATGCAATAGAAATTTCGAATGAGTTTTTTTTTTTTCCACCTTTTAATTTTTATCTTCTTTTTCACTTGTCCCTTCAGGGGCTCCGTTTTTTTTTTTTTGGAGAGGCTCGTTTTGGGGAAATTGTTTGTCACAAATTTTGTTTAAACTAATTGTACAGTCAATATAAAAGTGGTATTCCTATGTATTGACGTAAATCTTATTTAATTAACAAGAAACTCGGTACAAATCGGGTCAAGGAACGTACACAGAGCATTGAAAAGTTGCGATTTTGAAACAACGGATTCGATCAGCGAGGTGTACCGACTAGCAAACCCGCAATAACAACAACGTAGTTGGTGGTCTGGCTCCCTACCCCTCCCACATGTTCATGAGCTTCTGTCGAGGTAGCACTGCCGAGATACTCTGCTCGAAAGCGACACGACTGCCCCTGTGTTACATGTATCGGTCCCCACGCTGTGCACTGTAAGACACGCTTCCGTTGCTCGGACTCTCTGAAATAAAATCTTACGTTCGACTTTTGGAATTACTTACAACTTGTATCCATAATTTGAATACGTATTTTTGTGTGTCAAATACTCATGAATTCTTGTTAAAAAACAGAGTTGAATTCGGTGAAACTAACACTGAAGATCAGGAGGGTTATCCGAACCAAAAAAGTGGTTCGGATAACCCATTGATGGTTTCTTGTAAGAACCGTTCTTCTCCATTCCTGGAAGACCTTTGGAGTCATGTTTTAGTCTATTTTGTAGCCAAAATAACCCAACTAAGCCGGTGTGTCCCTTTAATTGGTGTAGATTTATATCGGCACCAATGCATTTACTATTTAAAACAAAGAATTGATGTTAATTTCAAATGAACTGGTGATAATAACATTTAAGAAGTCATCAAACTTGAGTTTCAAGTTAGTTTCCTTTTTGTGATGTTTATATTTTGATTAATATGTTTGAGCAATACTCGCCCTATGCAATTGTTCAGTAAAACTTTAAGCATAATTTTCTAACTGCAATGCACAGATCATAGTTAAAGGCACTGAACACGTTTGGTAATTGTCAAAGACCAGTATTCTCACTTGGTGTATCCCAACATATGCGTAAAATAACAAGCCTGTGAAAATTTGGACTCAATTGGTCATTGAAGTTGCAAGAAAATGATGAAAGAAAAAACACCCTTGTACAAATTAGTGTACTTTCAGATAGGAATAAAAGGCTTCTGGCCAGAAGTCTTTTATTATTTTAGTGAGAAATTACCTCTTTCTCAAAAACTACGTTACTTCAGAGGGAGTCGTTTCTCACAATGTTTTATACTATCAACAGCTCTCCGTTGCTCGTTACCAAGTAAGTTTTTATGCTAATATATATTTTGAGTAATTACCAAACGTGTACAGTGAAGACATGTTTCATTTAAAATCTATGATCTAACCATGTGGTTTATCCCCCCTCTAAGAAATGAAATGATGTCTCTCAATATCTTCACAGCCAAAAATTGAACATTTCGGTTGTCTCTACCCTTTTCTTTGTTATCTTTTTGAAATTTATTTATTTTTATTTTCACACTGTTCAAAATATGGGAAAGGCAGAAAAGAAGGATTTCAAATTTTCATCGAAAGAGGGCGCTGTTTAGTGGGACGATACTTTCTCGATGAAGCATTTTTCTCACCGTTGATGCATGGTCTGCTAGTTGGTGAAATGTATGTACTTTTATTGAACCACAATGAACTTCTGCATTCCCTCTATTGTATATTTATTTAATGAATATAAAATTTAAACCATGCACTTACATCATTATAAGCTAAAATCAGAATTCGTCAAGAATGCGTGGATAAATTAACAAGCTGTGGAAAAAAGATTGATACAGGGAGGGCGATCATTTCACTGTAATTTCTAGCACCTGACATCCTACTCAAAATATTTAGGAAATAAAATATTGAAGAAAAATGAGAGTAAATGCTTCAGTTTCCATGTGCTTCATCAGTGCTTCGTAAACATCTGGGGTTACATCACGCAGGTGACGGCAGCATAAGGGTGGGCACAGGATTTTATGTCCGTCTTTGATGCCTATAAAATGTAGTCTTCAACAACCGTACCTGCTGTAACCAATTTACATCAAGAAGCCGCCGATGTCTACGAATTCAAAACTGCCCTAAAGACCTGACCATGCTACCTGATAATCAACTGAAGAATGTTTGGAGTAAATTTCAAAATTGTTCTTACTTAATTTTGTTCTGTTTTAGTTGTTGGTTACAAACAACGTCTTTTGGAAGTTTATTTTAGTTTCTGTTTGTAAATCCAAACTGACTCCCCGCAATAAACCTCGAGAAGGTAACAGAAACAATGAGTTTTTAGGAATAGCAAAGGATGTGAAGAACATGAATATTGAGGATTACAAAAATCTAAAAGTAAGCAAAAGGATGAAAAACGGCAAAATGTCATCCATCAAGCTCGCGTGTCATGGCAACAAAAGTGATTGACAGATGTCTGAACTGGCCTGTTCACTTCACTGCGCAGCTGCCTCGTAAAACGTAAAATAATTGTAAAGGTTTACACAACGACTGTTTTAGTATGCATTCAAACACAAAAATGTCAACGCGCACCAAAAACACTACCAACCCCCCACACACTAAACTTTTTATTTAACAATTCACCAGATTTTTTGGAAAGATTTCTGTGTGCAAAAAGAGGCAACTTTTGTTAAAAAACCCGATTTACACTGTATTCTACTAAGGCCACTGCATCTGCAACCAATGACTCATCACTACAAGATATTATACATACATAGTTAATGACCGTAATATCTTCATATTAGTAAATTTGCGTATCAGGAGTCAAACATGAGCATCGAGGGAAACAAAACTAAGTTAAAAGTAGCAGCACAACCAAACATTTCCCGTTTAAAAACCAAGAACTCATTTTTCTCTGAATTGTTAAAATAAATTTGAAAAAGGAAAAACCTCTGATAATATTTTGATTCAGATTAAAGTTTGAATTGTTTTGAAGGTATGAGAAAAATACTTTTAAAAAAGCCTACTCGAAAAACGCAGGAATGACATTATTTGAATAATACTAAAACATTTCGTTTTGTTCACTTAATATTAAAATTGAATAAAATAGCCGTCGGAAATTACCCATCTCATTATGATGCACCTGTACACGGTTATAATACCACACGGTTTGTATAGGATGCCCTGGACGTCGAATAAACGCACGGTAAAAAGAACGTGCATGTGAATTCACAAATTACATGGCTGCCTTCTTTGGGACGAAGTGATCGAATCTACTCTTCTAAACTGTCAATTTACAGCAGGATAACTGACATATCTCCGAGTTCATCGGTCTTTGTGGCTCCCCTAGATTGATTTGGATACGGACGAGGTAAATAACATTGCCTTTGGATGCGTATTTGAGGGAGGTTTTCGTTGGATGGTTTTTGCAGAGAACCGCGGCTTCGCAACACGGCACTGGATCTAAACGAACGCGGAATAGCTATAGCCCAATGGCTCAGAGGGTAGGTGCATATTTCTATTGTGTTCAGTGCTCATTTAACGATTAGCACCGCAAATTCCGTTGTTGTTGATCTTTGTACAAGTTCCATGCATGTTTTGTAGTTGTAACTTTTATTTGCAGGGGATTTATTTATATTAAATACACGATATGATGAGTGGTTACATTTTATTGAAAAATGTCTGTCTATTCGTTGGTGCTTGTGTTGATGTGATGGTTTCATTACACGAGCATGCTCACCATGGCCAAGACATGTTGTCTAGTATTGTTGACAACAACATGGTCATGGTGATAACAATACTTCAGATATTGACAAATACTTCTTAAATATTTCTGTAATTTTGTGGAAATTATTGTATGAGATTTTTGTCTTGGGTACATTAACATTGTTGTATCCTTGCCTGTTTTTCACTCTTTAGTAGCTAGTTTTATTTGGCTACTGTTTTGGGTCACAATGGCTGAAAAGTGGTGGTCAAATTCAGCATAATTTCCATGGGCTTTGTCTTTAAATGCAAATGACTAAATAACAAGAAGACACATCTTTTTTGAAGACCAGCTTTTAAACTTGTTTGCATCCCGCTCCTGGTCATGATTTTGTTTAGCGTCCAAAGATTTAAAAAAGGTAAAAGAAAAGAAAAGACAAATACAAATAAAATGTATGTGTTCACAAAGTTTGCAGTTGAATCACTGGAAGTTTCATCATTTCAAAATAGTCATTTACCTAGTTCTATTTTGTTCTACTTCCCCAACCAACCTGTATAACTATATTCATCCATTTAAACTACTTCCAGAGATGCAACTTTGCCAATTTAAATTGGAAATCTGACTTATAAATTTTTACCTCAAAATTCAGAATTTTTTTCTGCCCCCCCCCAATTTTTTGGGGTACCCAATTTGTATACTAAAACGTGATTAAATCTGAAAAATGTGGAAAACACTGTCTAAAAACTGATACTCCTGTGTGTATGGATGCACCTGATTAGTAGCCTGTATTAGTTGTATCAGTCGTCAGTACACACGTTCTCTTGTAAAAGTGCTATTTTCCAGATATAGTTGGGATTTAAGGCTCAAAATAAATGTACGCATTAACTCTATGACCTGTGACAAACTTTTAGATGATGTTTTTTAGACATATATGTGTGTGAAAAATCCTTGACGTTTGTATTTACCATTCAATCTCAGAAATTTGTTGGTCTATATTTTCCCCAAAATGCTATGGTTTGTCAAAATAATCGTGAAGATAAGTCCCTGAAAAGTGTTAGAAGAACAATTTTCAATGGCCAAAGGATGGCAACACTAAACACAATCACTTATCACAGGAGAAGAAAGAAAATCTCAAATTCAATGTGTTGAAAACATGACCAAATTCTAATGTGATTAAGTAATGCACGGATTACTAATTCATTTTATTCTGAGTTTTTTTTTAAAGATAGATGTCTAGCAATGTTATAATTTCATATTTTTTCATTGAGTAGTTCCTTTCATTTACTTGGCCCTCGGTCCCATCACCTCAAGCGAGGTTCACACTGAGTGCAACGCTAAAAACTGGGTCACTTTACCCAAATCCCGGACTCGTTGCCTAAAATCCAGACATGCATTTATCTCCTTTACTATGACAAAGTTGCGATGAGTGTATAAAATCGTCCTCCTTGACAGACCCTGTCCAGCAGGGAAGAAGAGGGTTATAATCATCAGATAGGCCCTACATGTACAATGTATGGCAACTAGTTATCATTTATTTGTATTGTACCTTGGTATAAACTTGGCAGGGTTCAGTGTGTTGAAAACATGATACAATTTGTACTATTAATGCAATTTGAAAAACTTCTACAATCTCTAATATCATGTATTGACTAACATGGACTTTTAATCTCATTCTAATCTTTTGGAATACATGAATAAACCAGAACTAGCGGAAAGTGAAAGGTAAAAAACAGCATTCCTAAGTGAAACTAATTGTAGAGAATTAATTTTTGAAAAAGATAAAATACACTCTGAAATAAAAAATATTTCCCCAGTTTTTGAAATTTATTCTTGTCAAAAAATGTGATTTTGTCTTAAAAGAAAAAGAATTATTGTTTTGCAGCATTGGTAAACTAATTTAAAAAAACTTCCCCCCGAAAATATTAGTTTCTGTTGATGTTCAGAAGATGGTTATTTGTAAAAAGAATAATCCCAAAAAGGCTTTTCTGTGTAACTTATTTTGTTGTTGATTTACTTTTTTACTGTGCACTTTTCTTCAATTCAGTTTCAGACCACTGCAACTGTTTTGACCATTGTATTCCCATGTCCCACTACTGCTTATATGTAGTCCCACCATGTTTATTTGATTGTTTGAGTAGTTTGCTCTGTAGCAGCCATGCATGTTCCAAAAAATAACCAATATTATTACACTGCAACCAATTCCTGTAAAAACATGTGCTTAATAAACTTGTTCAAGGTGTACCACAGTATGCACCTAGCCTTGGTATAATAAGGCAGAATCAAAATTGTTACTGCTAAATGTTACATGCATTAAACCCAATAATCAATAGTCATAGCATACATGCGATTATATCTCATATGGTGAGCTATATGACAAACTCACCAAATCAATAATTTACTGTATCATAATATTGATACCTGCTCAGAGAACTGAACATTCAAGGGGTCAGTAAAGACAGATTGCCCCCCCCAAAAAACCCCAAACAAACAAACAAAAACAAGAAAGAAGACAACACAGGTTGAAAATGTAATGGTTTGAAATTAATTGGGTAGAAATTAATTGGCTCGCTTTATAACCTGTTTATCAGCAGGTGCAGCAAGTAGCGCATGCACATGGTTAGTGTTTATACATTTGCCAGTTTAATGCACACGTTTCCATACTAAACCTTCTTTCATCTGATTTAATGAACACTGACAGCCTACCTATCATAGCACACAGTGTCTCCCCTGTGTGCAATGCTCACTTTTTCAGACACAAAATTATTTGAGAAAAGTCTTTATAATATTATGTTCACAATTTTCAAATTAAATTTAATGATAAACACATTGTAAGAAGTCAATTTTGAGCAAAGCTTTTCCACCACTAAAGTTGGAGATACATGACAACTAAGAAATGTAAGGTTTGGAAATGTGATTTAATAAGGATAAACTGTTCAGCAGAATGTTGAGAATGAAATGGACAGATATGTGACTTGGATGGGCCACCCTTGTTAAAGATTGTTTAAAATATACATGTATGAAGCAAAGATATTTTTTACTGCAAGGAGAAACAACAAATTCAAAATTCATGTTTTCTGGAATTCTTTCACTTATCTGCACAATTTGTTATACTTTTACTGTATAAAATAGATGTTGCTTTAAATTTGTTTCTATGTGTCATGCTCGATTTTGGACGATACACTACCCCAAAATTGTTTGAAAACTCACCTTGATAAATGTACAATGTATGTGAATACGAAATACACACTTTGAAGAGTAAAACATTGAAGTGGACAATACTAGCTGTATGGCTCTGACCATATTGTACACTTTGTATAGTGTTAAGTAGCTCAGCTTGTTGTTTTCAATGTAATATGAAGGGACAAGAGGGCTGGCTCAACTGACTGATCCTGTTTTCATCCTGAATCAATTGTAATAAGCTCAAATTTGTTACTTTGTGGAATCCAGTCTCCTGTGGCCTGTACTGTGAACATCTTAATCTTTCTAACTTCAACCTGCCAATTTGACTTATACAGATATACTGTTCCCTGTATAAAATGTGCACAGTATTGTTGTTGAACAAAATGCAGGGTTAGGGTAGTCATACATACATTACGCCTCCTGTGCGTACTTCAAATACATCTTTTTCAGACTGTTGAAGCACCAAACGTTCTATTAAGATCATGGCCCAAGCTGTTTAGCATTCAAATATTGCTTAACAAATGACATTGTTTCTTTAAAGAGAAAATAAGCAGGGAACCATTCACAAGAAATACATTAAATGGTACTTGGTTGGTAACCCAATTGTGCCAGGCAGTATTTTACTGTGATTTGTGGTTATAATCAGCCTGATGAAACTTGGCCCATGGCTCTGCTGGTGTGTTATGTATGTGATACTCAACTGGTGACTTCATGTATTCAGCACAGTATGTAGTGTTTTCAAAGAGGACAATTGCAGACACTTTGTACCTGATATAGAGAACAGCAGTAATAGTGTACATTTGCCTGAATTGATTTTATTCTGTATAGATTTTAGCCAAACTAATTTTGTTTAGTGGATCTAATTTTCTTTGTAAACCTTTAAAATGAGAAAGTTTCTGTTTACTTTAGTGATGTTTGATTCCTTCTTATTTCAGTATCATGATGATGGTTTGCCCCATTACGGTGGTTTAGAATCATCAGCTACATCCATGTACGAAGCACACGCCCCACGTTCTGCAGTCCACTATTCCCAGGCATACGGCCAACCCAGCATACCACAGCTGAACCATGCTCCAGCCGTTGGCCACCCACAGTTCTATTCTAGCCACACAGCCAATGTCATGACACCAGTATCAACAGGGGTAACAGACATACACAAAAGAGACAAAGATGCCATATATGGGTAAATTATTTGTGTATTTTTTCCACACCATTAATTTATTGTGCATTAATTTTGTTGGTTGATTGGTCTTATTATGTGTATTGCAGAGGTATCTGAACTTGGTTTGTTTTTGACTTATGGACTCAAATTTACCATGTTTCGTTTTACTGTGAGGAAGTCAAAGTTGACCTCTATTGTTGGTCAATCATTACCTTCAAAATTATTTCTCTTACTTCAGTTAATTTTTGTGTTGCCTCGTTTTGAAGTAATCTTACACTGTTCATGCATCTAAGGTATTCTCAATTATTGTGTGTTTTATTCCTGATACAATTAGGCCTATTACATCAATAAACTTGTGGAACCCACTGCTGACTTGAAATAGCCTGTTTTCATCATGCACAGTATCTGCATTTAATAGAATGAAGAGGTTGTGAGTTTGAAGATTTAGAAAGCACTGAGCATACAGTGCTTTATCACACACTGGTGTTAAGGTAAAACCACATAATATGGACACAATGAATATTGTCTCTCTATTAAGCTGGTTTTGTCAGATTCGAATTTGTACATTCAAATATTTTAAATTACCCTTTTTCAGAATTTGGAAACAAACAGAAAAACATTTGAAGAAGTGGTTATTCTCAATTTTGAAGTATGATTGCAATACACAAAATCTACACATTGTGAATATTTGTACTTTGTGGTGGTACTTACATGTAGGTCTGTATTTTGTGCACCTACACCTGAGGGATTATGCACTTTGCTTGATACACCCATCAGTGTAACCAAATTGAGGCTTGAAGGAGATGCTACAATGATAGTCCCTTTTTGTAGTGTGTGAATCAGTTATGTGTGATTGTGTTTACTCTCTCAGGTAGTGAATGGCTAGCCCTGGACGATATCGTAAATTTTGACTGGCGATATATCGTCGGGTTAATATCGCCGATATGTCGATATATCGTGAAAAAAATTTCGAACACGGAAAAACGGTTTTAGCGTGCGCAGGGACGACATGAGCAATAGAATAACAAACAAGACATGCTGAGAAAAAATCACTGAATTTAATATCCATATTCCATGAAAACAAAACGTCTTACATTTTTATGTGCTTTTTTATAACTGGCTCCGACACAATTAATTCATGGTTTTACCTCAACGATTGAACGTTGCTCTCTCTAAAAGCTGGTGCCTCGACGTTTATTCCGATCACGTACATGTGCGTGTTATGTAGAAATGTTCTCCCGACGTTTCCCGACCACGCAGTGATTTCTCATCAAGGGAATTTCCCTCGCTATTTCGCTCCCACGGCTACACGCCCTTCCTTCACCCCCTTACTATAAAAGTTTACTAAGTTAGGAGCAAGCACATCTGCGGGATTGAGGTGATAAATACTATTGAATGGCAGCGCGGTGAGAAGCATGACGTCATAATTATTCACGCCAATCTAGTGAATTTCGGCCAATCGGAAAGCGGCCAGTCAGCCTGTGCATCACGTTCGGCGATACCACAAATAAAAAAACCCAACCATGGCTAGATGGGAAGACGTACACAATGGGACCGGTTTCCTTCGATATATATTTCAAAGCCCCAATTCATTCAACTGAGTCTGATTTTGCGGGCATTTACATAAAAAAAACCTGGCGTTTACAAACATTCAGGCCCAGTCGCCGTCCAAATTATTGAATGGACTACAAAAATTGGAACCCTTTGAACGGAAAAAGCGTGATTAAGTTTTCTTTAAAACCATATCGTCTATTTTATATAATATCGCGAATATCGCGATATTTCGATATTTAAAAAAACCATGATCGACATTGTCGATATTGTTTCAATATCGAATATCGACGATAATATCGTCATATCGTCCACCCTTATGAGTGGCTACAAAAATGTGCAAACAAATTGACTTTAAAAGCCTTGTCTAAATTAAATACTTATCCCAGAAGAGTTGTCCATGTAGAACAAACAAATAATATTCTCCTTTTGTCTTTCTCTATTTCTAAAATTCATATTCACTTTGGGTGAAAAAGTGATTGGAGTAATCCAGTGTTGTAGGTCTCGAGACCTGGTCTAGGTCTCGAGACCGTCTCAAGACCTTTTTTTGGTGTCTCGGTCTTGGTCTCGGTCTCGGACTGCAAAAGTCTCGGTCTCGGAAGGGCTGGTCTCGGGCTCGGAAGAACTGGTCTCGGTCTCGGTCTCGGTCTCGGCTGCCAATGTCTCGGTCTCGACCCTCGAGACCCCTCGAGACCACAGCAAATAATGCTTTTCATACACATGAAGTACGTCGTCTTGGCCTAGAGCCATGTTGCTTTGTTGATAAATACCGCCGTCCAAGTTTCTCACACGCGTACGCTCAGGGTTCTGCCCAGGATTTGTTTAGTGGCGGAATTTTTTTTTTCCTAGTACAGTCAAGTAAATTTCCTTTCGATCGTGCACGGAGTGGTTACACACGTCACGTGCGCCCTGCAGCTAGCTGTGCCTTGAATGTAGGCCCTAAGTGCGCGCACGCCTTTACCGCCATAGGAAAACAATTTACAGCATCTATAGCATGGTGCTTACTCTGCAGTTCATTTCCGTTGTATTAAACGCTGTAGAATAGGGTTCGCAACATGATGAAACTGGTATCATGTTATTCCAAGCGTAAAGCTATAATCAGCGTGACTGGAAACCATTGCAAAATCAATGCGGGTTTCGTGCGTTGGATATATTGTACATCGTACAGGCGGGAGGAATGCTCGATCCTGGATCATTAAAATAGACTCAAACCAAAGAAGTAGGCTACTCGAAACTTTGGATAAAACTGTTTACTGGTAAATAATTTGTTTTACACGTTGTTCAAAATATTTTGAAGGAAATGGGTAAAAAAAAGAGAATAATGTGGGGTGGTCGGAAAAAGAAAAAATACTGCGAGTGCCGGTCGGGGAATCATGAGTGCCGGTCGGGTTTTCCGGCACCGACCACCGTGGGCAGAACCCTGGCGTACGCTGACATTGCAATGCGCTGCTTTAAGTCTACGTTCAAAACACGCACCACCAGTGTTCTCCACACATGGGTTTTGCCGCCCTCCCAAAGTTTAAGGCCGCCCTGCCAAAGAATTAGCCGCGCTGCCAAAAAAATGACAAACAGACTATTTTTAGCCTGCAATTAATACGATCAAACGAGTAGCCGATGAGCCATACCCGACTTCCAAACCGCAGCATTGGAATTGCGATCGTTCATTTCAGTTTACCAACGTTAAAACACGATGCACACAACCACATGGTTCTGACGGCTGAGTTCCACAGCACGTGCATCGGCCCGGGCCCCACAACGTGAGTCCATGCATATAGCGCATAGACAACAGCAGAGTCCAAAGTCTAAGCTAACCAACATTCCGCACGCTGTGATTGGCCGTTGATGGCCGTTGATAATTACCATATTCATAAGAGAGCTTGGCTAGACTCCAACGCAGTACACATTCACGAGCCGAGTAAAGAATTGCCGCACAGTGTGCCGCAAGCCTGCAGATTGGTACAGTATACAGCCTTGGATTAAAGGATATTCAAACATTGACAACTTTTGCCGATAGAGGGCGATGCGGGGCAAAGTTCATTGAATTTGTTCTCAATGTGCATTGTTGACCGGACGTTGAATCTCGATGATTTTATTGCCAACGAAGTTCTAAACAATCGATCCTCAAATCATGGAAATGGTTGTTGATGGAAAAAGTAATATTTAGGGCATAAATTAGGGGATAAGATCGTCCAAAAATGCAATTTTTTCAAAAATGATGCCTTGAAAAAAAAGTGTGAAGTTTGGTGGAAACTTAAATGGGATAGTGTGTTTTCTAAATTTGTATTTGCTTGCATACTCATTATTTTTATTTTTTGCTGATATCACCTTAATTCTTTATGCTTTTACACAATTGTATGTATTTTGCATGGGGTAGGTCTCGGTCTCGGTCTCGGACTACAAAATTCTCGGTCTCGGTCTCACTTACTACCCACAAGTCATCATTTTCAACTCGATACTTGCATTCAGTTTGCACAAAACATGTTCACTCTAAATATTTTGCTTTGCTAAGTTGCTTGATGAAAAACATTGCCTGTATTATGTGTAGAGGAGTGGTGGTGCTGTTTGGTGTGTCCATACAGCCCTGATGAAAGGATGTGGCATAGGGTCAAAGCATGAATCATAATACAATTAAAATGTGTTCCAAATTTACACACGACATGGCTGGCCGCTAGGTAGAAGAAGACAAAGTTTACACATGACATGGCCAGCCGCTCTGGGTAGAAGAAGACAAAGTTTACACAGGACATGGCCGGCTGCTAGGTAGAAGAAGACAAAGTTTACACACAAGGCCGGCCGCTAGGTAGAAAACTGAATTGTTCAATTTGCAAAAGACAAATTACTTTTCAAATATTTTACATCTATATGGGATAGAAACTGTGTAGAAAATTTCAGTCATTTATTATTTGTTTATCACAAACTTATACTTGGCATATGGAAAAGGTCTTACAGCACACATCCTTTCAACTTTTCAAACTGCTACATGACTGAAGTACCTTATCTGCATGTGAAATTGTATGGAATAAGAAGAGACGAACATCGGATATAATTAAACATTATATTCTGAAATATAGCATTCACAGAACAGGTCAGCTGAATTTGTTTGGTTCTTTACAGTTCTTGTCAATGAGATAAAGTATAAGATACAGTATTAAAAGTGTTGTGCGTAAAGACCAGGAGGTGGCGTGAAAGTTCCAATCTTATAATTCTGTTCATGAATGCATGACATTCATTTTGACATGGACTATTTCCATTCATTGATTTATTACTCTAAATTTCCCTTGCTCTTGGTTCCTCAGTCTGTAGTTATTTCAGGCACCCGGTTAAGGTGAGAGAGGAAAATACGTAGGAGGGGCCTGGGCCCTAGAGAACCAATTCCCCAATTTGTATTCCTGGCTGGAAACCAGATTATACTTTTTCCTCCTCCTCCCGTCTATCCAATGATCTATCCAAGGAGTGGTGAGGACTTGGCAGGGTGTCCCTGTGGTACAGGGTCAATTTTAAACCTTGGATTAATTAAAAGCAAAACCTCAGATTCATCCATATACTGGTTGCATGACCTACGTATTGTACCCACAGCATCTGAGTATTATGATGTTGGTGGCCCTTGTATACCCTGTGCAAAAAAACCTGTTATTTCTGATGGCAGGTTTAAAGGTACTGATTGTGATTTAAATTGTATTCACTGACAAAATTCCCAATATGACATTCACTTTGTCCTTTTGGAAACATTCTCAAATAAAACATCACTAAACAATGATAGACCAGGTATTAGGTTTATTTATCTGCACATTATGTTGTCAAGGTTTTGAAGTTCAAGAAAATAGACACCAAACCATTATGTTGTGTATTTGCTGAACTTTTAGGAGGAGGCACCTGTTTGGAATTGAAAGTATGAACATTAAACAAATATTATTAAAACTTCAAAAATGTATGCTGAGAAAATCATGAGACTGCTGGACTTTTTAGGTTGTGAGGTTACCAGCCTAATGCTAAATATACTGAGCTCTGGCTGGTGGTCAAGTAGGTATTGTGAGTCCTGGTTGATCATGCCTGCAGTAATAATAAATGTACAATGTTGAAGTATTTATAGTAATGTTTGAAATATAAATAAACATTTTCAAGAACAAAATGCTGGTACATTTAGAAAAACTTTGTTCTCTGATGATGTTAATAACCTAATCCTCTTTATTAATAATTTACCTTTTAGATAAACATTGTGAAAATATTGTGGACTAAAGTGTGTATAAACAAAAAATCTAAATGTATATTTGTTTATCCCTTACAGGCATCCATTATTTCCTCTCCTTGCACTTATCTTTGAGAAGTGTGAGCTTGCAACTTGTACGCCCCGTGAGCCAGGAGTGGCCGGTGGTGACGTTTGTTCATCTGAGTCCTTCAATGAAGATATCGCTGTCTTCGCTAAACAGGTATTGGTAAGGAAAAATGGATTAGATATCACTTCCCTTACAGGGCTCGAATTTTACACTGGACCACAGGCCCGAGGCCAGTAATTTTGGTGTTGGGCCAGTAAACTTATGAACTAACAAGTCCGATGGTCTTGTGTTTTTCAATTGAATAACAGAAACACATTATGTTCAAGTGTTGACTTTGGGTCTGATAAATTATCTTTCAATTCTATGAGTAATCAAGTATACTCTTCCCTTACTTGTCTCAGTTCGGGTTCATATAAAAGCAGTCAAATGCATGTTAAACTGTGGCAACAAGTTTTTTTTTCTTTTCACATTTTGAATCAGGTCTTGTAAAAAAATGTCTGGTCCACTAATAATGTTGAGCTACAAGCCCTGTAGTCTTGTGGATTTTCTCCCCAAATTCGAGCCCTGCCTTATACCACCTGCTGACCTTTTAGATAAATATTATTCATCTGTATCTGTGTGTATGCTTAGGGCAAAGCACACTTTGTTTGCTGATCACAGAAATATAAACAAGTTTATATCTAGACAATGTAACCTGTGACTTCACATGTTAAAAAAGAGCCACAGAGTCTGGTCTTCATGCAGGCACATTTTGATAAAGAAAATCTTACATTTTATGGAGATTGCACCTGATGATTTTTGTTGACTTTGATATGAAGAAAGGTGGCACATCTCAAACTAGTTAAGCTGTTGTTTTTATATATGTAGATTTTATGTGGTAATTACAATGAAAATTGTAAAATTTGTCATATGACAAGTGTAGTATTTTGCCATCTAGGAAATGCACAGAAATGCTTGTGATAGATCTGTTCCTAAACAATGTGACTTGTGGAAAATACCAGTGGAAATTAAATTGTTTGTGTAAGTTCTAAAAGCCATTTACGAAATATAAAAAGTAAATATTTTTGTTCAGTTGTGATGTTTATATGGCAGTTTTAATACTTAACAGTAATGGGGAAAAATTATGGCTGTGAAACTTAGCTCAAGATAAAATGTTTTATTTTGTGTTTAGGCAAGGGCTGACAAGCAGTACTTCTCCAGTAATGAAGAACTTGACAGTTTGGTGAGTTTTGTTCATTTATATACTCAACCTAACAATTTCTGATATTGCAATTATGAATGATGCTTTTATTGTAGGCGTTGAGCTTAGGTTGTAAGTAGTAGACAAGGATACCATTAGGCAATTGACTCATGTTAAACCTCATTTAAAACCATTTATATGGATGTATAATGTTGGTATAACTGAGGCCAAACAAAATAAATGTTGTGTTTACGGTAACGGCCTGAAAAAAATCCAGGTAGGTAGGTAGGAAAATAATTTTATTTTGTGATTTTTTTTTTTTTTATAAAGTTCTTGAATTTTGAGTTATTTGTTCTTATTTTTAACTTGCTACCATTAAACTAACCTTGTTTGACTCATAAAGTTATAAGTTATAAAGTTTATAAGTTCTTTAGAAACAAAACATGTTACTTTTTAGGGCTATAAACAGTACAGAGGGGGTCAAGTTGCAGGCGCATCAGAATCAGAGTTTAAGGGAAAATTTTTATCTCACCAATCAGCAGGGCTATGTTTTAAATGCTGACATTAATTTTACCAATTCTCAATATGAGGTATTGACAAAAGATCAAATTAAATTTTTAGGGCCAATGATTTTCCGTGATCGCGGAAAACGGACGGATTTCGCGGAATCTGCCCCTTGAATTGGAAAAACGGGATTTGAATTTGAACTTTTAAAAAAGTGACATTGTTTTTTTCATGTTACTAAATGCAAAACTGTTAAAATTGAATAAGCAAGCAAATTTAACATTGTGTTCTTTATTAAAATTCTTTTTTAATACTAGAAAACATCAGAAATCAGACAATAATAAGTTACGAGATGTAACCGTTGAGCGTATGAAAATATGATGTAGCAAGAACACACGTTGTTAACACTGTACAGTATACACGGAGGACAAAATCATCACACTCACGGCACGTTCTTTATGTTTTTTTTCTCCCAATTTGCATTTCTCCATGCCTTGAATCAACAACCATACACAAACCAGCTTACCCCTGCTCTATAATATGAACACACACATTGATTGTTCATCCATAAAGGTCTAAATCAACTGTAAACTTTCAATATTTTTTCGCCAAAGTGAAAACAAAATGGCTGACGTTTTGTTTCTGTGTGTGGAGCGGAGAAGTACACGATCACGTGATGTGCTAGACTTGGTTCCAAGTCTGTGATCGTGGTTTTCAAGTCTGTGATCGTGGTTTTTAGTCTACCTGATAGCCAATACATTATTGCCTGAAATAGCGCCCTCTCGTGGATAAACCTCCGTCTTTAATGTACGATAGAGTGTGTGACAGCCAATCTGCGAGGGAATTTTGCGTGGCAGAGAAATATCCGCGATCTCAGACTTGAAATCAAGTCTAGTGATGTGCAATAGTTGATACCGCAACGGCTGTTGCATGTTTCTAACTTAATTTTGTTGCAGCGATGCTGTAAATTTTTTAGAAATTGCCAACTCCGGAGCTGAATCAGCCGTTGAATAATTAAGAGTTTTTAACATGAAACGGAATAGTTCGTGTCTGAAGCGGAATTCATTAACCGACTCACAAAATAGTTAGAAAAAATATTTGAGGTCGGCAATTTAGCCGCAAAAAATCCAGGTCAGTCGGGTTACCGGAAACACAACATTTATTTTGTTTGGCCTGAATAGTTTGGACCTGTCAAATTGTTTTGGATGATAGGTTTACTTGTACTTCTTCTCCCCAATACATAAAGTAAACGGACACCATAAATTGTTGTACATAAAGTTTCAGTGTTTACTTAATCACATGGAAATCAAAGGATTTGATTTTCCCTCCACACAAGAAATGAAGAAAGCACTTCATATACAAAGAACATGCTGATCATGAGCTCTTGAACTTGGAAAGCTGCCAACACAAGCAGATTAGCACTGCAACCCAAAACCGCCTTTATTAAAAATGACACTTGGATTTCCTGCTGAAGACAGAGCATTTATCCCTGAGATTTCAACATTATCGCTAGGCGTCTTGTTTGTGACTAGCTAAAGGCAATGTAGTGATGACTCCAGTCAACTTGAAGGAGAAGATAGTTCACTGCACCGCTCGTATGTTAAATATTCTCCCGGCTCAATCTGATGGGTGCTGGGAAGGATGTACCACACTAATCTAGGAACAAATTTCACCTTTGTCTTCTTGAAATCCTGTGAGAGATTTTGTTTTATATCTAACCTTACAAGTGGATGTCATTCAGTGTGATTTACTGCACACAATTGAGTCCCTTAAACTGTTCTTTGATAGGTTTTCATTGCCTGATGCAGATCTAGTGAGAACTTTAGTGTTTCAAGTAACTTATTTGAAGGGGGTGCATTGAGGTGGCTAAGGAAGTTTTAATTGATGTTAATTAAAATAAAATAAAGAATCACGCCAAGTTAATTATTTAAATTCAGTCAAATTCCACTCAACTTCCCTGATAGGTTTTGAAGAAAAAAAATCTTTTAACTTTTGTTGAATTACATGTATCAGATTGACTTGTAACTGTGATTGGTTGTGCCATTCAGTTAATGTAGTCAATGGAGATTTCTAATGCAAACTGATTGCAGATGGTACTGGTTTGCTGGCAGCGTCATACCACCCTATCTCCCCTGGTAAAGAATGGTCATTTTTCACTCAAGTTTCTCTGATTCATTCCTCTTTCCTTGGGGACTAGAACACAAACCAGTCATCATAGAGAAAATAACCCATCTGTTCTGACATTTAAATGATTTCATTTTTTCATTCCTAATGATGTTTAAGCTCAAGAGAGAAAGTTCTTCAATCAAGCTAATGAGTCTATTCCCTTGTGGTTTATTATTTGATATAAAATACAATCTATCATAGGAAAGCTGAAATAACTTCCAGTTAAGAATGAAGGAATCAGTACAAAAGTTTGTTTTCATTTATTTGTTACTTTTTTTCTTTCGTATCTTTCATTAGGGTAACCCGTTCACAAACAATGTGGTCTCCCACAGGGCCCTGAGTATTACAAATACACCAAGAAAAAGAAACGAGTAAAATAAAAGCATAAATTAAAAAAAGCAAATAGAAAAAAATGTACAAGTTGAAAAAAGAAGAAGATGGATAACTATTTTAAGTTAACATGTGTCTATATTAACTTAAAACAAATCACATATAATAAAATAAAGCAAAATATAGAAAGCTATGTCTTTCCTTACTTTTGTTGCTGTCAAAATTGAAGTTGCAAGCAACCCACATGTCATTTTGCACTAATCAGTTGTTCCATTTTTGTGATGTCATATTTCCTACACACTCATGTCAAGAGTTTCTGAGCTATTTTACAGCCTATGTTAATACCATAACCAATGCTGTGCCAAGGTTTCTCTCATCAGGTATTCCAAAATTGCCCTGTCAATACTCTGTGGTTTTTCAGATAACAGGGGTGCACTTGGGCTTACCCAAAGTTTTGATGGGGATTACGCATTTCTTGTCAGAATCAATCTGAAGAGTACTGTGGGGGTGTTATAAAACTATAACCGTGCTGTGATTTTCTTTGACTGTACAAGACATGTTATAATTATTGTCACCTTAAGTTTTTTGTGGTTTTTTGATTCACAGATGATTCAGTCTATTCAGGTACTGAGGTTTCACTTATTAGAGTTGGAAAAGGTAAGCAACTTCAATTTCCCTCTGTCATTTGTTATTATTAATATCACAATCTGCCTTTTCCCCTTAGTCAAAGGATATTGTATTAATATCAGAATGAATAAAGGAATGTTTAAGGCACAAAGTCATAAAACATACACACGTATGACCTTAGTGACCTCAGTATGACCTTAGTTACCATGTGACTGTATTACAAACAGTGACCTTGTACATTCTAGTGCATTTCCTGGCAGGCAAGATAACACTGGTTATTTATGAGAACTTTCCTCTCAAAAAATTCATAATTACTACATCAAATAAAGAATTATAAAATAACAGCTGAACAAGTGTCAAAACAATCATCTGGTCATTTTTAAAAGATGTAGCTTAACACATTGTCCAAGATACTAATGTTGATTATGCTTTGTTAATTTGATGGATTCAGTACTTTACAGTTAAATTTAACCACAAGGCCAAAAGTTTGAGTACTAAATTAACAAATGCTTAAAGATTTTCAACCACCATGGTTCCTTTTTAGGAGAAAGTAAAGCATAGTTTTCCAAATTACTCAAGAGGAATAAAAGTCTCACTTGGTGTAGACTAAGTCCAAGGCACCTTGATAATTGTATTTGGATTGAAAAAGTGTCTTGAATGATAGCTACACAACTGGTTGTCAACCTTTAGAATTTAAAGTGCTATTTGGCTTTGATATGTTTTTTCAAATCTAGTGTTTTTAAAATCACCAAAACTCATGATTCCTGTTAAAAAAGAAAGAAATCAATATCTTACCATTTCTCAAAATTTTATAAAAAGCCTCATAATAAAAAAAAACAAAATCCTTCTCACCCTTGTGCATTATTGTCCTGTGAACCGACAGAGACAGAATATGATCGTTACGATTCAACATATTAATATACTATCTCTTAGTGGTATTGCATATTGATTATGTGTCAGGGCAAGTCGTTTTGCCAAGCTTCTTTTACACTGCATCCCACACAGTTTTCTTTCTAATTGTATTTTCTCTGTGTGTTAATTTTGGGATGCACATCAATGTCAACTGGGATACTTTACAGATGCGTCCAGTAATTGTATTTGTTTAAGCTGAGGGAGGGTAGAGTGAGGATACACCAGTCAGAATTGGAATGTAGTTTACTGTGTTATCAATGAATGGTCAGTTCCGAAGGAGAAGAAAAAAAATCCCCCCAAAACATTTAATGCAACTCCAGTAGACAGTTCTTAAAAAACCCCAAAACCCCCAGTCTTTCTTAAATACACGTCAAGGTAAATTAATCAATTTTTACTAATTCAAACCAACATTGTCTGAAAGACAAAGAACAAGCATCAGAAGGACTCACAAATCACCTTGGCTTGTTTCAATTGCTCCTCTTGAACTAAAGCCATTCTTATGTACAAAATCCATGTCATATTATAATCTGGCTTTTGTTGTTTCCACTAAAACATGACCATTTGAAGTTCATGAAATTCTCATAGGTTGGTTGGAGAAGGTGTTTATTAAGGCCTGGAGGATGGAAAAGAATTTACTCTTTACCCCAAAACTGTGATGTCCAATTCTTGAAAGATTGGTTTTAAACGGTTATTATGTGTCATTCCAATCCTCTAGTTGTCAAGAAGATTACTCTACATCTAGCATGTGTAAATTTCATCAAATCACATTCTTAAGAATCTCGGTCTGTCAGGGAATTAATTTGCATAGTGGCAACAATTTATTGCAGCATTTTAGATGAAATCAAACATCAAGACACTTGGTACTGCTATGAAGTTTATGAAAGTAGGCTTTATTCAAAGTAGGCCTTATTCTTTTGATTCTAGATTTCAAATGAAAGAAATTTGAGAACAAACCATGTGAGTGTTGAAAAAGAGTTTTAAAAAATCAAGGAATACACACACATTAACCTCAACTGTGTAAGTTCTCGCTTTGCATGTCAGTGTTGTGTCAACCTGGGAGAAGGTTTGTTTGTGTAAGTTCTCGCTTTGCATGTCAGTGTTGTGTCAACCTGGGAGAAGGTTTGTTTTGTATTCAGTTTAATGTTGGCGATATATAGGTCACTAGCACATGACCTACAAAAACATAGTTTCTATATGCTGTATCAGAGAATGACTTTGTTCAGCACTTTGTTGGAGCAAAATATTTAGTCTGTTCCTTGAGGGTGTAATATGGCAAGTCAGTATTAAAGCTTGCAGACAGGGAACCATGACTGATGATGGTCTTTGGCCAAGGGTTTACATGTTTAAAACATTGCTGTCTGTTTGGCACTGCTCTGATGCAGTAAACAACGGTCACGTTCAAAAATCAATGAGCTAACAGCAGGTGTAGAAACAGTTTTGAAAGGTATTGACAATTTGTTGATGTCAGGGAAATACTCATTTGATTTTGTTAATTTGTATTTATCCTAGGTTGCCTGAGGAATGACTATCAGTGTCCTCCTGTAGGCAACTTCATTTATGTCATATTTAATTTATTTATTTAAAGGTATATGATACATGTATGGTTATGATCCAAATGACATGTAATTATGAATGTTTTTTATAAAAAAAATTGCTCTTAAATAATGCTCTCTAGTTTAATATAGATTGTCCATCAATGCTCAGTTTATTTCAGTTTGCCAAAACAAATGCACATAAACATGTGAATATGCTCAGACAATAACAAAATGCAATAAGCTTAGCCAATGCACAACACGCTGTGGTATTTGGAGTATGGTTGCAAAAGAAATATATAAAAGAAGATTCTAAGACAATTTTGTTGAAGATGACAGCAAATCATGTTGATGCATTGCTTAGGACAGTTGTAACAAGGGCAATGTTTCATACTTTATGTGAACAAATTTATACAATGGAAATATTACGGAACCAGTCAAAAACAGCATTGAACGACATAATTTTAGCCGGTAACAATATTCTTGTAAAATTGTTTTTATTTACACTGTAGCTTATTATTGTGCTAAATGCAGCTCTTCAAAAAAGGCCTAGAACTACATTTTAAAATGAAGTTTGCACTTGACTTAAAAGTAATAAAATCTTACTGAAAAATGACTGTAGAATCATGGAGTCCTATGTCATGGTAGAACTATGTCTTTAATCAAGGAGGATATGTAAGTTTGGAGAGGTGGGAAGATAATCTGTAGAGAATTAGTCCAGTGGGGAGAACCCCCTTAAGATCAAGAAGGAACCCAAAACTAAATGCACATGCTCAATCAATCAATCAATCCGTCAATAAATCAATCAATCAATCAATCTTGTTAACTCAAAGTTACTGAAAAAGATCTTCTTGTATATGAATTGTGGCATTATGCAATGCATTATTGATATCAAAGTGTTAATAAAAACTGTGCTTTATCAAAATGAAAACATGTTTATTTTAGTGCTGGCTAGATACATCGTTGGTTTTTCTTTCCTTTAATACTCAAAACCTCTGTACTACCAATCTGCAGGTGGGATTCGTAGTACATTTTAATGGGCACCATGGCAATGACCGAGGGCATGAAGGCCATTTTGCCTCTGCTGCTTCCCACTTCCTAAAGTATCAGACCTTAATACAGAAAACTCAAGACAATCAAATGAGATGCAAAGAAGTACTTTTTTTTTTTACAAACTCTGAAAAATAGTATGTGTGTTTATAATGAGGAGTGAAGAGAGACTTTGTTTCCAAATGTTAAGAGTTTATTGTTTATAATAGAACTATTGTGTATACATTGAGATAATTTTTGCCAAACTGCCTCAGACCATTGTCAGACCTAGACATAATCCTAATATACACCATGTGTACATTCATTGAAGCGTGTATTTACTGCGGCTACCCAATAGGTAAAAGCCCTCAGTAAACATTGCTAGCAGCAGCAGTATCGCCAGCCCCCCTCCTTGCAACAGGATGCAACGTTAGTTAGCAGCACGACGCAATCTTCAGCCAAGAAGAACCCAGGAAGTGTATTTTCTTCGCACAATTATTCACAGAGCACCATGATTCATCGTGTGGTGCTCCCGAATTACCACGGTGCTCGACGGGGTCCTTGGGCATAGGGCGATGTTTGGGGGGGGGGGGGGGGGGGGGCTGCGCGCGACATGCTGAGAGTGATATGACAATGCAGAAAAACGCACACGCACCTGTTTTATTCGGTGTTGTCAGCAAGCGGCCGAGTCTGGACACCTTGGCTCCTAGTTATGAGTTAAGGTTAGTAGCATCATGGTAGCATCTTACACTAAAACCTCTTAGCATTCATCCATAAATACACACAAATCAATGAGAAAACCAACTCATTCACAATCTTTTCTACCTAGTTATTCCTATCAATTTTTGAATGAGTCAACTTGACACTTATTAATATACATGTATTATCCTTTTTTTAATGGCTTTATACAGCTGTGACTTCAATACTTTTCCTGATGGTAAAATCAGGTCAAATAAGAGTTTTTGGTTCTGTGAAACCCTAGATTTATGTATGTGTAACACCACACACCAAACAAGGGCATTGGTATGAAACTGGATGAGGGTTCTACATTCTGCAAATTAGAGACGATTTTTGTTCACTGCATGCAGAAATATCTCATGTAATACACTGAGACTACACAGTGATCATTTTATATTCTGTACTTCGAAAGCTTTGAGAATAAATCATGCAAAAACCGTAGAATAAAAGTTGAGACAAACCAGCAGCGTGAATGTTTTCTGAGCCGTAATTACTCCTTAAGAGCTCATTGAAATATTTTACTATCAGATTGAACTTATATTCAACAACTTTTCTTACCAAATTGTTTTGCATTTTTCCGTATTTTTCAAGATAGACAATGGAAGAATTCACAAATTCCCTTGGAATACAAAAACTCTCTTAGCAGAACTAGATTCCTCTACCAACCAACAAGTCATACATGTAATGAACATTGTTTTGGGCCACTTGGTAAGCAATACTTTCTGCTGAATAGTAATGGGTGAAAGTAAAGACAATATTCTGTTGTATGGAGTAAGAAGCTGAAGATGTTACAGTGATGATAGATTAGAATTTTGAGGAAATTCATTCAATGAGCTCCTTTAAAAGGAAGACTGCACTCTAAGACGGAATATAGCACTCACAAGAGACACACATCCTTCACCCTGACACTAAGCAAGACTTCCCAATGACTGTCAACTAGTTGTCATTATACGTTCTCCAACCTCATCCATCTTAACACCCATCCTTCCATCCCCGTCCTTCCACTCCCCCTTGTCCTTCTACCCCTTCTTCCGATGTCACTATTCCCCCTTCTATTTCAAGGTATCTCCCCCTCCTGCAATGTTGAAGGTAACCTTGACCCCTTAGCCGACCTCCAATATGAGTAAGAGAATCTTCTAGGGAGATGAAATATCTCTGTAACGGGGTCAGACATTGCCAATAAACATGTTCCACAACCTTGCCACAACTGTTTCTACAACTGTCGCTGTTCATTGGAGCATAAATTTGCTCAAAACAAGGGGAGGTCAGGTTTTTTTCTTCAGTAAAGTACACTCTGAAAACTTTCCCCTTATTACTCACGTTGTTTTATGCCAGATAACCAGGAACCTGGGCACGGTTTCATTGTTTATTTAGGGTGATCATAATTGTGTACCATAACTCAGATTAAAGTCAAGGTCATGAAATTTCTGTCATGTAAATTGAGAATATGTGGTTATGAGTGTTACTTTTATAACTTACATGTTGATCTGTCAGATTTCCTCCGTGGTAACAAATAAAGAAATCACTAAGACATTTCTTAAGTGGCCAGAATTTTAAAGATCCGGTTCAATTATGTTGGCGACATACTGTGTGCTGTGCGCATAGAAAACATGATATTCATTCGATTGGATTCTTAGTCATTAAGTGGAGGTAAAAATACAAAATGGAAATCTTCAAATCTTTGTGATATACATGTGTACATCATTACTGAATTACTGAATTATCTATTTTATATACCTTCTTGTTTGTAAAGTTAGTGAGTTTTATTTTCTTATATCTGTACAGCTTGTAGGGATCATCCAAAGCTTTCAACATTTTAAAGTCTTACATGGAGTATCACTGCTTTTTAAGACCTCTGTGTCAGTTTTATTTTGCAGTAATATATTTCGTAGTACCAAACCCCCTCCCTAACCAACAAAATCAGCAGGACTGCTTATCACACATTGTGTAGGGTTAAACACTGATTCAGTATCAATACGTCAGTTTTGTTTTTGTGTGTATTTTTTAGATTCTTTATATTTGTAGAGTGTAGGACAAAGAATTTCACATTGTTTAATCAAAGTGACTAAAATTTAAATGACTGTTGTACCTGCTGCTAATTACAAGATTCCAACTTGCCTCTTGTCGTCAAGCTTACTCGATGGTTTAGTGGTAACACATCTATCTAGAATGACAGGGGTGGTGGTTTGAATCCCTCCATCCCCTGGGTAGTTAGCCTGTGGATTCTTTTTCCTGCAGGATTTCTGTTTGTTGGGGGAAGCACATAATATAAAGTACTTATCACATGTCGGTGTAAGGTACAAACATAATATTGAACTTTGTAGCATTTTCCATCATTGCCTGATGTTCTAATAAAATAATGTGTTGAGATTTCCAGTTTTGATTCTATATCATTAGGAATGGGGGTCAGCTAGCATTATCTTTCAAAACCTTTCTCCTTTGGGCATCACACATCTCTTAATCCCCCCCCCCCCCCCCCAAGCGCAAATAAATGTGTTGAGCACAGGTTCCATTAAATTGTTAGTGGCAGTTAATGGTGGGTTTTATGAAGTGCTTAACTTAGTGTTAATCATAGAGGTTCGTATGACTGCAATAATGAATTGGTTCCTGTTGCATTTAGGAGTTGAATGAGAATAATATGCATGTCATACCTTCCTTACTCAAGGTCATCAAGTGTGAAAAAGAACAATCTTAATGGGTATTTCCCCTTGTTTTCTACTCAACAAATAACCGGCAATCCGTCACCAAATATTCTACGCCTTTTGATGCAAACACTCTTTTTTTTTTACCTGGTAATTTCATTAAATGTGTCAATGAGTCAGTGACTGATCTGGAGATTTAAATAAAAAATATATGAAAAAAAAAAAACATTTCCGGCAACTTGGATTTACATATGAAATCTTAAAATAGCCCTAGTTGGAAGGTGTCAGTAGTGTTGAATACATGAGTTTATCAATCAAGTAATAAGACATGGGAATGGATTTGGAGTGGAGTGTTGTTTGTCATTTTCCTTCAACTTAAGAGGAAAGACTTTAATAGACTGTGTAAGTCTTGTGTGAAGTCAAACATTGGGACCAGTTAAAGTGTGCAATTTAGGTTTTACCAGTAAGCCTACCACAAGAAACTGATAAATCGACCTAATTCAACCGATGTCACCAACTCAACAAATCTTGGTAGCGCCATTTTGGGAGTCAATTTCCCTGTGCAGTGAGCAATATTTGTAGGTGATGCCAGTACATACTCACTGTTTCTTTACATACAAATCTTGGTAGCGCCATTTTGGGAGTCAATTTCCCTGTGCAGTGAGCAATATTTGTAGGTGATGCCAGTACATACTCACTGTTTCTTTACATACAAATCTTGGTAGCGCCATTTTGGGAGTCAATTTCCCTGTGCAGTGAGCAATATTTGTAGGTGATGCCAGTACATACTCACTGTTTCTTTACATACAAATCTTGGTAGCGCCATTTTGGGAGTCAATTTCCCTGTGCAGTGAGCAATATTTGTAGGTGATGCCAGTACATACTCACTGTTTCTTTACATACAAATCTTGGTAGCGCCATTTTGGGAGTCAATTTCCCTGTGCAGTGAGCAATATTTGTAGGTGATGCCAGTACATACTCACTGTTTCTTTACATACAAATCTTGGTAGCGCCATTTTGGGAGTCAATTTCCCTGTGCAGTGAGCAATATTTTTAGGTGATGCCAGTACATACTCACTGTTTCTTTACATACAAATCTTGGTAGCGCCATTTTGGGAGTCAATTTCCCTGTGCAGTGAGCAATATTTGTAGGTGATGCCAGTACATACTCACTGTTTCTTTACATACAATTTGACTCCCAAAATGGCAGACCATGGGCAGACGGTTGTAGCTGCATGTGACTTCAGTGCAAGGGGTCAATACAAGATACGCAAAAGGTTCTCTCAAGATACACCCACATTCACAGGCCCACCTCCACAGGCCCACCTCATACTAATAGGTGTCTTTGCTTTTATTATCTTGCAAGTTTACTCAATGCTGATTTTATGGTTTAACTCCTCTGTTTTTTTCCTACTTTCATTAAGGTACATGAGTTGTGCGACAACTTCTGCCATCGATACATAAATTGTCTAAAAGGAAAGATGCCAATTGATCTAGTGATTGAGGATAGAGAAGGAGGAACAAATGGGGGAAAGGCAGGCTTGGGAGAGAACCACACAGATTCCAGAAGTGAAACGGTAAGTCTTAATACTTCAAAGGGGGTAGGGTGATGTATGATGATGGAAATCACTTTATACGAGGTCCCAGGAATTACAATCTCATTGGTTATTATTTTCTCTCAAAGTAAGCACCACAAGGTTTTAGGTATTTTTATCCAAGTCGTCCATAAATGGTAAACACCAGAAAAAACAAAATAAAAAATAGTAAGTCAACTGTAAATTGTTCTTCAGGATTTGCCCATCAGATCATGCAATGAATACCCGGTAGTGTGTCGAGTGGAGCTTAGTATTGAACGTATACAAAGAAATGCTCTTGGTTTAGTGGTTGGAACATCATACACAACTTATGATCAGATTTTGTCAGTACTTGACAGCAGCTCAAAACAAAAGAACTCTTAGACAGACAGTCCAAATTCCTGAGTTTCATTGTAAGACTGAATGAACTGAGATACAATGCATTACCATACATTGATTGTACTTTGAATACTGTTGAGTTTATCTTCCTTTCTTGATCTTTTTTTAAAACTTTAGTTTTAACTGTACGTATTATGTTGTTTTTCATAAACCTTTGTGAAATATTATTACTTGCAAATCGGCTGATGCTGCGATTTGTAAATTTGGTAATAAACCGATTATTATTATATTAGGAGCTGTTTTATTGGGAGGACCTTCTGTTATTGGGACAAAAAGATCTTTGTGTGCCTGGAAGGAGGTTCTAGAGCCTTAAGTTATGTTCTTCTCCAGGACAAACTACTAATGCTATTTGCCTATAAACCAAAGTGCTGATTTGTCACTTAGTCAGTATGGCCATGGAATTTTGACCTAAAGATTTGAAGTTCGTTCTGTTAACTAAAAAAAGGATAAGATAAAAATAAGAAAAAGTATTAAAAACCCACAATCAAGTCCACACATTCAAGAAAAAGGTAAACATATATTAAAGTTTGATACATTCTTACCAGCTGATAAAGATCTGACAATATGCAACAAGGACTGTGTCTTGTTTGCCATTGCTCTATTTCTCACGTGCAAATGTTTGTCACAAAAGCTCACTTTCAGATGAATGACAAAAAATTAATTGAAACCAGAGAAACTAAACTGTTAATTTCTGTTTTTTTTTTTTTTAAATACACGTCGGAGGAAGTCGGAGGAAGTGTATCTGGAAATTGGCCAGATTCCCTAAGATGGAGATATTCCTGAAATTGTACATTAAAGGAGTGATTACACAATATATCCATCAAAATTACATCTGTCTGCCGGGCTTCCTCCTTCATGGGCAGAAAAATAGAATCAAAATTGCCTCCAGAAAAAGTTCATATCGGGGTTATCTGATTAAGAGTGGGTTAACCAAAGATAACAACATATATATTATAAGTGGAATTTGAAAGTCCAGTGAAGTAGGCCAACATAGCAAAGATACTTAGATAGGGTTACCAATGATACTGAGAATCAAGTCTGTGCAAATGGAGTTGATTGTTGAGAAATAATGAAATCAGTAAGTTACATTGTTAGTCTCGAATCACTTTTGATGAACCATTTAGAATGTTTCTTAGTTGTTTGCTTCTCAGTCTTTTAGAACAACAAAACGTGCAATCATTTTAATAGCCAATATTACAGTTAAATTTAAATGAACACAAATCAACTGAGTAACCGATGGTACATTTACAATCGCATGTATGGAGCAAATAATGAACAAGATATTGCAAATAAGAGCCCCCCTTAGTCTACTTCATAACCACCCCAAAAAACTCAACATTTTACTGCACAAACATGTCTGAAGCCTTTATAATTCTAAAAAACAAGTTTGATAGTGCACTCATAGTCATACACATTAATGCCTTACATCATACACTTTGGAACAAACAAACTCCCTGTGTGAATATAGCAGGTGACTAGGAAGAGTAGTGTGCAGAGCTTGCAATAGTTCTAGTGTTAATATAGCAGGTGACTAGGAAGAGTAGCGTGCAGAGCTTGCAATAGTTCTAGTGTTAATAATGAGGCTCCAGACTCGGGAAACTTACATTCTTTCTGGCTCATTCTGACATTAACCTGTCCAGTCCTTCCTTTTAATTGATATTAACGATCAGCTATTTTTTAATTGGATTATGAAACCCTGTCCTGCTGATAATTAGATCTTTGGAATGTACTTTGTTTTAATAATAAATTGTTGTTAAAAAATTGCGGTTGGGAAATGGAAAATATGTGCTCTGACTGTTGCCGTATTCAATATTGATTGTTGCAGTTTAAAGGGAGACTACAGTAAGATTTGAACTAGGAATGTTCACTCTTAATCACGTTGTTGATAATGTGTGGACAACTGAAATATGCATTACTAGGTAGTGTCCCTTTTGAAACCACTACAAAGGGTTATAACGGAAAAAAAGAAAAAGAATTTTGTTGGTACAGTCTTAAATGAACTGAGCATAAGTTTTTTTATACGTTTGATTAAACTCATGATTGGGCTTCCTAGCTTCTTTTACAGGCAGTTTCCATCATTGAAATTCCATGGAGCTCTATTTTCAATGATCCAGAACAAATTTTGACATCCTTGTGAAATTTTTTTTAAAAAGATACTTTGGTACCAGACAAATTCAGTAAGAGAAAAACTGAGCATATGCTTCAAAAACAAATCTTGATTCACTATATATATATGTACATAAATGTTATTGCGAGGGAATATTAGGCTGGTCTTGGTACCATTTTACTGTTAATAACAACAATTTGTTTCCTTCATCTGAGGCCCATTCCATCAACATTAGTTTTATTAAGTTGAGTAGGCCAGAGTTTAGTAAATTTAATCCTCCTAAAATTCTGTTTTAAATTGGAAAATAATTCCAATTAGTTTTGGTCATGGATGCATTGTAAGGAAAGAAAGGTGGGGAGAAAGAAGCGAGGCTTTAAAAGCGGACGGGTTTACATTAATCTAATGTCAGCATCATCATGCCTGATTGCTTCAACGGCATCATCATCATTGCAGGCCTTTTCTCTCTCTCACTCTCTCTCTGCTCAGAGATTATTACCATTAGGGTTTTTTCTTCTTCTTTTAGTCCTTCGGTCTCGGCAGCGGCAGGGAGAGAGAGAAGGGGGATTGTGCGTGTGTGCAAGCCTGGCTGGCCGCTACAACCCCACTAATGGCAATGGTTTGATTGATGGGGGCAGTGGTGAGAGAGTGTTTGCTCTGACCTCCTGAGCTGCCTTGCCTGACAGCCACTACTAGGGCTGGCTTGCCATGCATGCATTCATGCATACATCTAAAGGGGGGGGGGGGGATCATGGAATATATACAAGAAGTGTACCCAGTTTGTGGATTCCTTGATGAATACAAACGCCCTGTATACCCTGGCAGATTTTAATCTATTTCAAGATACATTGTTTGTGTTAGGGAAATGTATTGGATGTTGGTGAGTGTACACGCTGCAGTGAGTGTGCAAAGCAATAATAACCCTCTGTACAATTCCTGGCCCATCAACTGATGCTTTAGGCACAGTGTTCACACAGTCAGTGCTTGTTGTAGAAATCTTAAGATCGCACTGAGATTTCTTAAAGAGAAATGGTGGAGAATTTAACATAATGAATGTAGGAGCGAGAACAAAAATGCAATTGAAGTAGAGAAAACCTCTGGAATAAAATATTGTGGATATTCTTTCACAAAAGATGAGCTCAAATACTGTGATACAATATGAAGGGTTGGTGCAGCTTTGATTGTTCATGCTGTCTAAAAATAATAAATTGCTCTTTAATTAGTTTCTCAAAAATTTCAATTTAACTGACAGTTGATCAGTATGTGGGAGTTTCCACTGTTTTGTGGCAATTTGAATGATAAATGTGTGAAGCAATTGGGATAGATAGCATCCTGAACAAAACTATTTGTTGGGAATGTTGGAACTTGTATCATTACTAGCTTTTTGCCAACTAAATTTAATTTTAAACTCAATGTGTAGTTTTTAATTAGTGTTGATTAAAGTACATCATTTGTTGTACCTGTCATCAATTATAGTTTGTCAGGAATGTTGTAAAATAACCATTGGTGTCTTTGAGGGCCTTCTAATAATGTTTTCTGGACATAAATATATCTCAGGAGTGGTATGAACCATTATAATTATTGAGCTTTTATATCTAAAGCAACAATTATTTCTTAATTAAAAAACCTCATTAAAATTGTTATGTTGCGAGGTGCACATTTATTGATTAGCTTTCACAAATTTGGGAAAAAATTCCTGTCATTTTTCATTATGTTCTTTCGACAGATTCTCTTTTGCTTTTCAAAGCACATTGAGAGTTTTAAAACTACCGTATTTTCCTGCGGATAAGACGCGTCTTATCTGACTTTTTAGACCCCCAAAACATCGGTGCGTCTTATCTTTCGATGCGTCTTGTCTGCTGACGATTGATTTTTTTGGGGATGATCACTGCGTACAATAATACCTTTATTTTGTCCAGTTCAAATCAACGGTCTTTGTGTGAAGAATCCTTACTCAATAATGCGGTCAAACAAGGCTCAACTGTCCAGACACTGAGACCGTATTTTCATTCCAACAATGCCGCAATCCCCCAGACTGTCCTTTCATTCCAACAATGCCGCAACTTGTTCATCCCCCATGACCGTGCTTTCATTCCAACAATGCCGCAATGTGTTGGTACTTTCGGTCCAACAGACGTCGGCGTCGTACAAACGTTTTTCTGTGTGGCCGCGTATTCGTTCCGAAAATGCTGCAATCAGATTTACTGTCAATGCTGTTGTACAAACGGCATTCACCCAACCTCTATTGTGTGGTGAACTTTGAGGGTTTTTATTGTACAGAATATCTCCGAAGTGTGCTTGACGTACTATTATGGCTTGACGTACTATTTAAGGATGGGATAATTAAGTATTGATTTGTTGGCCAACCTATACGAATTGCACTTTCGTTTGTTTCATTAAACGTTCAAATATTCATTTTTTAATTGCCTCTTTTTAGACGTATATTAGGCCCTATATAGTTACAATAAACGTTCAAATCGTTGTGTTTTTTTATTGCCTCTTTTAAAACAAAATCTTATGAACGAGATTAACAAATTAAAGGTTTGAAATAATGGAAAAGAATTTTATATACAAAAAGAAACACATTACAAAAACTTAAACAAATATATATAATGAAACATTTTGTTACGTCTTCCCGGGTGTGGGGATTATTTGCGTAAGGTATATATAAAGGCGACGCTAGTTTTGGTATTAGTCACCGGTAGAGGGCGCAACATCTACTGGCTCGGAGGGACTTAGACTGGTAACCTGTCTTTATCAGCAAGGATCCTCATTGTGGGACGTCGGATGTTCATGCTAGGAGGGCCTGGGTTCGTGTTGCAATATCTTCAGACAGTGCGTGGACCATTGTTTCTGGCCGCTGATTGGGCCGGACTTCATATTATTAACAATGCACAGCGTTGGCTGAATGGATGGACGAAGGTCGGTATCAATTTACGTTGGTCTTTTCTGCATGGCTCTACACGCCCATGTGGTTACGGTTTCATTCATGCTTCGAATAGTGTGAACGCTCCAAAAGGCAACAAAATGACGTCTTTGTGTCAATGTACCGACACCGGGTGGCGCCTGGTGTTCTTCTGTGTGCTGTTAAACATGCGTCTTGTGCGGCGGTGCGTCTTTTCTGCTGACGATTGAATTTTTTGGGGTCATTTTAGGGTCCTGCGTCTTGTCCGCCGAGCGTCTTATCCGCAGGAAAATACGGTACATGACCCATTTCCCCACAAATTGATAATCTGAGGATGGAAAAACTGTTAACATATTTGACCAAACTGATGTTAATATAGCATAACCTGTTGAGTAAGTTTAATCCAGCGACCCCGATGACCTTTCTGTAAGAGCACCACACCACCAAAGATAAGACTTTTAAAGGGAAAATATGAAAGTTTGGGGTCACTGCCTGGAGAGATGGCGATGGGGACAGCCTGGCTACAAAAATATCTTTAATTGGCCACATGTTGCTATGGTAACAGACTTGGCTTAGTCCCAGACTACCACAGTAAATAGGGATTAACTTGTAAGATGGGGTGCTGGTGGTTTTTTGGCCTAAAGGGAACTAAATTGAACATTTATATTTTTTCAGGAAATTTGCCCCAAATTTTTCAACAAATGCATGGCTCCCCCCATGTGTTTTGAGTCAAGTACATGCAACAATGACCCTAGGCTGTATCTAGGCCTACGCTGTTACAAATACATGTATTTTGACAATAAATACAAATTAAAGGCAAACCAAACTTAGTTTTGTACACATTTCAAAATGTTGGTTGTTTTGGGACTTGTTTGACCTTTCATATTTAGTATGATTAATCAAAATGTATGTACTCCAAAACAAAAAGGTGGGAACAATAAAATCATAATAAATTTCAAATAATTAAAAAATATTCATTTCAGTATGTTAAATGAACATCACCTACACATGTGACCATTTACAGTGGGTATGTCATGATTCTTAGATAAGAAAACATGACATTATGATGTTTAAAAGTTCATAAAAATAATACCCATAACCTGAAGTCCACAGCTTGTAAAAAACTGTGTCACCATCAATAGCCATATCAGCACAAATCTGGTAGAACCAACAGATGATGTTACAAAGTAAATGAACAAACAGTCTCATACTGAGCTTGATCAAAAGCCTTATCAATACACCCAGCCTGATATTATGTCATTAATTCATCAGTAACTGATAATGTTTAATTTGATCAAACAACACCAGATAAGTTGTTGATATGATAAGGAGATTGAACAACAGGTTTAGTTTGTTAAGAGACATTGTTCAAAATGGTGTAGTTATATTGGTAGACTTGAATATGTCATCATGGTAGACTGAACAATAACAAATGCTGATGACTTGTTTTATAAGTTTCAATCTGAAGGCTGGCTGATTATAAAGTTAATATTAGTATCAACTTTCCAGAGTTATAGCTCTGTCCAAAATACTGTCAACAATTAAAAAATATCATTTAAAGATCAACCAAATCTTATTGAATGCTGCAATTGACAAAAGCATAAGGTTGAACAAAACAATATTTGTCAAAACTTAAAATTGTGGGTTTTTTTCCCCACAAAAATTGTGACTACTGGATCCAAAAGGAAGTTTTCACAGATTGATTGTGTTGTGTACAATAGGTTTGTTGATTTGAAACTAATGAGTTGTAATTCCCTGTAGAAAGCAATGATGTATAACTGTTTACACTCACGCTTTGCACTGTATCAGTATTGTGCATAAAACTCTACCGTAAAGTCACAATGGTAAACTGATTTGACTTTTCTTTAGCTCTTAAAAGTTATATTTACTCTATAAATGTAACAGTAAACCATACCAGCTAACCTCAATGACATAGTTTCTGTACACTCTAAGAACAAAGGATGTGGGTCAGTCAAATCTGGCATATCACTGAATGTGTAAGGGGTTTCTGCAGAGTAATCATGTCAACAAAATAAATGTGTTATGAGGGGATGGGCAAACGGCAAAATAACGTCTGCATTTTTAGGAATTAAAGAATGATATCTATAGGCCCTAATGCTAACAGCACATGCTTCAGAAATTTGAATGTTTTTCAGGGCTTGATATTGACCATAACAACAAATGTCAACATAACAAGTAACCCCCCAAAACCATCATAAAAACACACAAAAGAAAAACAACAACTGAGAAGGAGTTGCTCTTACTCTTTGTACAAAGCAAACTTCTAGGTCTGCATACTAGTTGTTTTGTAATATTCATAAATTTGTCACCACTTTGTACAGAATGTACGCGATATACAATACTGTACAGCAGCTGTTTAAATGTAGTACAAAACTCGTGTACGTTTAGCGTAGCCTCATTTCCCTGTTTCTACATTCAATAATTAAAACAACATTTACCCTTAACTATAAATTTTTAGCAAATACACATGTTTGTGATCAAACTAAACTATAGTATTTTTTAAGAGGACCTAAATATTACAGGGAAGGATTTGAATGTAGTTTGACCATTGTTTGATTTGGCAATATGGCACTAATAAAGTAGGCTCTACTCACATAGCCCATGATGCAGTCAGGAAACACAGTTACATTATCATCAATCTTCATTCCGTAGGTTACATTACCAAATTAATAAATTGATAGTTAAAAATTGGCAGGGTAGGACTAAACAGAAAATTCTTCCGAATCAAAATCTGTACACTTTAAAATCTGTGAAGATGGTCAAAATTCTTTGTTTGCTCATGATTTTGTAGAAAGAAAATTCATCCATTTAAGATGAATAGAATGCACACATATTAATGAACTAGCTTTTCCTTTAAAGTTAATAAGTAAAAAGCAGTGTATTTATTCAAGCAAGTATCCTATCTGAGTCAATCCCTGCTGAAAGCCTAAGAGAGTGAGAGAGAAAGAGAGAGAAAATGGGGCCTCCACCACCATCTAATGTAAACCAATCCATCAAAAAATAAACATGACCTTAGGAGGTCAAACTGAGGTATACACACATTACACACACACACACAAGCTGCATGGGATTATCCAGCAGTGTAAAGCCAAGAAGCTACTCTATGCATTGTGCAATACAGTGTTATGTGTAAACAGGCATAGGGGCATATGGAGCTTGTTTGTTGGGTTTACAGGAGGACAGGACAAAGGACAAGAAGACTGGCCATTGCAGAGGTTACAGCAAAACGTGCCTCTGTTTGCTCAGTATATTGATACATGTATTTGTGTGGTTGAGCTGCTTTTAGAATGATTGAAATCCAGCTGGGAATTTCACATGGATGTAAAACTATTTCTATGAAAATTATGGGATCTAATGAAATAATGATTTAAATTAATGTTGGGTTGTGAAGCAATGGACATATACTGTACATTTTGAAACAGCTAGTAAATTCACACAATAGTTGTACATGTAAGTGTAGATCAGTTTAAGATGATTGGAAAATATGTCCAATGTAACAAGAAGTAGGGGAGGATTAATTTGTAGGTAAATGCTAAGATCTTATTCTATTTTTCAAAATAATGTAGAGGATTTTGTGTTTGAAGTACATGTACATAGCATAGCATAAATTGCTATTGCCTCAGATTAAACAATATGAAATTGATTTCTGAAGGATTCTCTCCTTACATAAGCTAGAGTATTGGGCTGATTAATGCAAAATGCGGCTGATTAAAATAGTAATTTACTATTATTATTTTTAGATTTAAGAGTCATATATTACAAAAGTCATAGGACTGTTGAAAAAATGCTCAACATTTCACATATAACTTTTTTTACACTGATCTATATGTTAAAGTTTTCTTTACATTATTATCATTTGTTTGGGACTTTACTCAGTTTACATGTTGCTATGGGAAGCTGATCCTTGGCTGTTTTAACTAGCATTTTGGCCAGCAGGGCACCGTTAGTAACCAGTTAATTCGTGGGATCTTCTATTTTGTTCATTCACCCCTTGACAAGACTATTTTCTTGGAATTGCCGGAATCATTTTCTTTTAAGGGTACTGCTGGCACAAAAAAATCCTTGACTTAACAAAGCCAAGAGAACAAAGATTCAGTTTGAAGCACTGCGATTTGTTGTTTCACTATTAACAAAGCCAAGAGAACAAAGATTCAGTTTGAAGCACTGCGATTTGTTGTTTCACTATTAACAAAGCCAAGAGAACAAAGATTCAGTTTGAAGCACTGCGATTTGTTGTTTCACTATTAACAAAGCCAAGAGAACAAAGATTCAGTTTGAAGCACTGCGATTTGTTGTTTCACTATTAACAAAGCCAAGAGAACAAAGATTCAGTTTGAAGCACTGCGATTTGTTGTTTCACTATTAACAAAGCCAAGAGAACAAAGATTCAGTTTGAAGCACTGCGATTTGTTGTTTCACTATTAACAAAGCCAAGAGAACAAAGATTCAGTTTGAAGCACTGCGATTTGTTGTTTCACTATTAACAAAGCCAAGAGAACAAAGATTCAGTTTGAAGCACTGCGATTTGTTGTTTCACTATTAACAAAGCCAAGAGAACAAAGATTCAGTTTGAAGCACTGCGATTTGTTGTTTCACTATTAACAAAGCCAAGAGAACAAAGATTCAGTTTGAAGCACTGCGATTTGTTGTTTCACTATTAACAAAGCCAAGAGAACAAAGATTCAGTTTGAAGCACTGCGATTTGTTGTTTCACTATTAACAAAGCCAAGAGAACAAAGATTCAGTTTGAAGCACTGCGATTTGTTGTTTCACTATTAACAAAGCCAAGAGAACAAAGATTCAGTTTGAAGCACTGCGATTTGTTGTTTCACTATTAACAAAGCCAAGAGAACAAAGATTCAGTTTGAAGCACTGCGATTTGTTGTTTCACTATTAACAAAGCCAAGAGAACAAAGATTCAGTTTGAAGCACTGCGATTTGTTGTTTCACTATTAACAAAATACCATACTCATGCACCTTGAATCGCAAAACCTCTGCTGTGTCTATGGTGGTCAATTGAATCTATGGCCGGAACCAAGGCTGGAATCTCTGCTGTGTCTATGGTGGTCAATTGAATCTATGGCCGGAACCAAGGCTGGAATCTCTGCTGTGTCTATGGTGGTCAATTGAATCTATGGCCGGAACCAAGGCTGGAACCTCTGCTGTGTCTATGGTGGTCAATTGAATCTATGGCCGGAACCAAGGCTGGAACCTCTGCTGTGTCTATGGTGGTCAATTGAATCTATGGCCGGAACCAAGGCTGGAACCTCTGCTGTGTCTATGGTGGTCAATTGAATCTATGGCCGGAACCAAGGCTGGAACCTCTGCTGTGTCTATGGTGGTCAATTGAATCTATGGCCGGAACCAAGGCTGGAACCTCTGCTGTGTCTATGGTGGTCAATTGAATCTATGGCCGGAACCAAGGCTGGAACCTCTGCTGTGTCTATGGTGGTCAATTGAATCTATGGCCGGAACCAAGGCTGGAACCTCTGCTGTGTCTATGGTGGTCAATTGAATCTATGGCCGGAACCAAGGCTGGAACCTCTGCTGTGTCTATGGTGGTCAATTGAATCTATGGCCGGAACCAAGGCTGGAACCTCTGCTGTGTCTATGGTGGTCAATTGAATCTATGGCCGGAACCAAGGCTGGAACCTCTGCTGTGTCTATGGTGGTCAATTGAATCTATGGCCGGAACCAAGGCTGGAACCTCTGCTGTGTCTATGGTGGTCAATTGAATCTATGGCCGGAACCAAGGCTGGAACCTCTGCTGTGTCTATGGTGGTCAATTGAATCTATGGCCGGAACCAAGGCTGGAACCTCTGCTGTGTCTATGGTGGTCAATTGAATCTATGGCCGGAACCAAGGCTGGAACCTCTGCTGTGTCTATGGTGGTCAATTGAATCTATGGCCGGAACCAAGCCTGGAACCTCTGCTGTGTCTATGGTGGTCAATTGAATCTATGGCCGGAACCAAGGCTGGAACCTCTGCTGTGTCTATGGTGGTCAATTGAATCTATGGCCGGAACCAAGGCTGGAACCTCTGCTGTGTCTATGGTGGTCAATTGAATCTATGGCCGGAACCAAGGCTGGAACCTCTGCTGTGTCTATGGTGGTCAATTGAATCTATGGCCGGAACCAAGGCTGGAACCTCTGCTGTGTCTATGGTGGTCAATTGAATCTATGGCCGGAACCAAGGCTGGAACCTCTGCTGTGTCTATGGTGGTCAATTGAATCTATGGCCGGAACCAAGGCTGGAACCTCTGCTGTGTCTATGGTGGTCAATTGAATCTATGGCCGGAACCAAGGCTGGAACCTCTGCTGTGTCTATGGTGGTCAATTGAATCTATGGCCGGAACCAAGGCTGGAACCTCTGCTGTGTCTATGGTGGTCAATTGAATCTATGGCCGGAACCAAGGCTGGAACCTCTGCTGTGTCTATGGTGGTCAATTGAATCTATGGCCGGAACCAAGGCTGGAACCTCTGCTGTGTCTATGGTGGTCAATTGAATCTATGGCCGGAACCAAGGCTGGAATCTCTGCTGTGTCTATGGTGGTCAATTGAATCTATGGCCGGAACCAAGGCTGGAACCTCTGCTGTGTCTATGGTGGTCAATTGAATCTATGGCCGGAACCAAGGCTGGAATCTCTCTTGCACTTACAATGTAACAATTAAGCAGAAATACAATGATGGAAGCCTCTGGATGCCACGTAATCCTCTTCTTGCCACCAAAAGGTATAAAGGCAGAATTCCAGATGGATAATGGGGACGCTGAAGACATAGTCCTTACTCCTTACTATTTCATTTTTAATCAAGTTGTTTTATTTTCTTCATCATTTGTAACCATGTTTCCTTCAAGTCAAGAAAAGAAAAATTTGATTTACCATAATTTCTTGCGTATAAGAAGCGTCTTATCTGACGTTTTAGACCACAAAATCATCACTGCGCCTTGTATTCCGGTGCGCCTTGTATGATGTCGCTTGAGATCAAAATGACCGCGGCCGACGTGCAAATAATCTAGGCCCTATTTAATGTAGCTGCGGTCAGGTTAATAATGCGGTCGCCAACCATCAACTCACCACGCATTGTTGACGTAGTACATTATCAGTGCTCAACTCTCCAGACAATGTCGCCAGATTTTCATTCCGACAATGACGCGATGTATTGAGCCGCCTTTGTGGCCACATGTCCCTATACATAACGACCGTGAATTCATTCCAACAATGCAGCAACGTGTTCATCACTTCTTTTATGGCCGCGATTTCGTACCGAAAATACTGCATTCAGATTAATCAGAACGATTGCGGAAGCATTCACCCAACCTCTATTGTGTGAACGGTGATTCACGCATTCACCCAACCTGTATTGTGTGAAAGGTGCGACCATGTCCATGGTTTACTTTAATCAACTTTATAAAAATAAACTGTAATCGTTACTTTTTAATTGATTGTATTTTATAAACGAAAAAACAATTATAAATCACGGGGAAGTGACCTTTTTTCGAAACTAATTCTATGATAGACCTTCAGTTTAGTTAATTGTTTCGTTTATTTTAGCTCAAAAGTAAGATATAAAATAACTGTGGAGAAAACAAACCAGAGAAACGACGTCTTTGAATAAATATTTGTGGTATAAAATAAAGAAAAGGAACTTCTCATTAATTATAAATGTCACGTCCCCATCGGAATGGCAGGAGATTTTTCCCGTATGGTAGCGCCCTCTGTTGAACAAACTCCCTTCAGCCCTGTGGTAGCGCCCTCTGTTGGTCACCTGTAAACTCCCTTCAACCCCTTGTGACACACGGGAGAAAGAATCTCCTGAAAACGCCGCTGAATGGTAGGTTGGTTTCAGTTTAAAATGAACTTTTCTACATGTCTCTACATGTTTCAAACACATGTGATTTCTATTTATTCACATATTGATTAGCGTGGTACTTTTAGGGTAACAAAATGACCCCCTTTTGGCGATGTACCGATACGGTCTGCTGTTTGCAGTCAAAGGTGCATGTAAGATCATGCGCCTTGTGTGGCGGTGCGCCTTGTCTGTTGACGCTTGAATTTTTGGGGGTAATTTCACGGCCCTGCGCCTTGTACGCCCCGCGTCTTATACGCAAGAAATTACGGTAAACACAATTTATCAAAGATCAGAGCAAATCAGATGGAATGAGTCTTGGAAAATTAATGTAATTAATTCACTTCTACATGTAAGCCTTTGTTTGTTTACCTATAGTTCAAAACACTAATCAGAAAGAGAATATTCAGGCAAATTGAAGCTGATTCAATGAATCCCCCAAACACCACATGTCTTACCATACATGGAGTTCAACCTACCTAAAACCACCACTTACCTTGATGAAAATTTGCTTTTATCAAGAAAATTTGACTCTGAATAAAAAGCCCAAGGAAATTTGAAAAAAGGGAAGAAGAAGTAATAGTGAGTGAGTACATGTAGTGAGTAAAATATTGAAGGGTTTAAACCACAGACAGCATGTGATTTGAGAGTCAGCTCCTTTGAGATGACCAACCAGTAAGCGCTTTTCTAAATCCAATCAGCTGTCAATCAAACACTAATTCTAAGTTGATCAGACTAGCGTACACATGACTGAATGTTGAACCATACAGTTATGAAGTAATTGCTTAATGACTGAGGAAATTGCTTATTGACTAAAAAAGCTCTCTTGCCTATGAGGTCTACCTCCCTCTTATATCAAATAGTGTTAAAACAAAGCAAACATAGGAATGAAGAGATTCAACGATGAAAAAACAAATTACTTTGATGGATTCTGACAAGCATGATTTATGTAGAGATAGTTGAGAACTTCAGCCCGTGTACGATGCGCTGTTTTGGGTATTATATAAAATGATGGCTGTACTACATAATGGATTTGCAATGTGCAAAAACACACCCAATAATTCAATCGGGAATAATGTTCAATCTAGCAGGTCTTGGTCAGCCCAAAAAGGAACTGAACAGAATGAGGAAAAGACTAGACTTAAATTTTTGTTGCATAACAAAAACGAGGTGTTCGGCATGATATTAAAATGTTGGTCGTAATACATCCCAGCTGTCGTATTCGCAATTAAAAAAAAGCCATCACTTGTCAAGTAATGGACAAAATAATGACAAGTACTGTACACGAAGTAAATTGCGACGTTTTTTGTAAACGATGATATTTACATAAATCTTTTCAGTTTTTTTCAGTTTTTGTAAGCGCTGTGATATAGTTTTCTATGGGGAGCGTCTCTAAATACCTGTTATTATTATTATTATTAATCTTACAATTTTCATCGCCGTGTCTGAGAGACATACTCAGCGGGCTAGAGCGAAACGCATGACTGTGTGTTCCAAACTGCCCGTAAAGATGGCCGATTTACGTCATACTGCAACCTATCTATATACTCAGCAATTCCTGCTCACATTGATAGTTGATAGAAATTGTTCCAACGATGGCACAATCAACCATCTAAAAAAAAACTAGCATCTGTGAAAGACATGTCATTGATTTCTTTCAAAGGCATCACATGTGATGAATGAACTTTAAGAATTTGTATTCTTCAACCCCCCCCCCCCCCCCCCCAACCCATCATCATCGTTCTAAAAAGAAATGGTGCAGGAATACTGGTTGTCATTCACCTCTCTTATTTTGCATACTTAATTTTTTTCTAAATACCACAATAGCTAAATAAAGATTAGTTTAGCAGGGTTTGCCATTAACAGTTTTTAGTGACTGGCTAGGCAGGACCAGCTAGCTTGTCATTTCACTAGTGTACCAGTGTTTTCAATAGTCAATATTTGAATTAAAGTATAGGGATACTTTTCAACACTGAACTAGCCAGCCAGACCACTTGGAGAGAATTGTGACTGGTTCTGATGTGTTTTAAACTGGCCAGCCAGACCACTTGGAGAGAATTGTGACTGTTCTGATGTGTTTTAACTAGCCAGCCAGACCACTTGCAGAGAATTGTGACTGGTTCTGATGTGTTTTAACTAGCCAGCCAGACCACTTGGAGAGAATTGTGACTGTTCTGATGTGTTTTAACTAGCCAGCCAGACCACTTGCAGAGAATTGTGACTGGTTCTGATGTGTTTTAACTAGCCAGCCAGACCACTTGCAGAGAATTGTGACTGTTCTGATGTGTTTTAACTGGCCAGCCAGACCACTTGCAGAGAATTGTGACTGGTTCTGATGTGTTTTAACTAGCCAGCCAGACCACTTGCAGAGAATTGTGACTGGTTCTGATGTGTTTTAACTAGCCAGCCAGACCACTTGCAGAGAATTGTGACTGGTTCTGATGTGTTTTAACTAGCCAGCCAGACCACTTGGAGAGAATTGTGACTGTTCTGATGTGTTTTAACTGGCCAGCCAGACCACTTGCAGAGAATTGTGACTGGTTCTGATGTGTTTTAAACTGGCCAGCCAGCTAGACCACTTGGAGAGAATTGTGACTGGTTCTGATGTGTTTTAACTAGCCAGCCAGACCACTTGCAGAGAATTGTGACTGGTTCTGATGTGTTTTAACTAGCCAGCCAGACCACTTGCAGAGAATTGTGACTGGTTCTGATGTGTTTTAACTAGCCAGCCAGACCACTTGCAGAGAATTGTGACTGGTTCTGATGTGTTTTAACTAGCCAGCCAGACCACTTGCAGAGAATTGTGACTGGTTCTGATGTGTTTTAACTAGCCAGCCAGACCACTTGGAGAGAATTGTGACTGTTCTGATGTGTTTTAACTAGCCAGCCAGACCACTTGCAGAGAATTGTGACTGGTTCTGATGTGTTTTAACTAGCCAGCCAGACCACTTGCAGAGAATTGTGACTGGTTCTGATGTGTTTTAACTAGCCAGCCAGACCACTTGGAGAGAATTGTGACTGGTTCTGATGTGTTTTAACTAGCCAGCCAGACCACTTGGAGAGAATTGTGACTGGTTCTGATGTGTTTTAACTAGCCAGCCAGACCACTTGCAGAGAATTGTGACTGGTTCTGATGTGTTTTAACTAGCCAGCCAGACCACTTGCAGAGAATTGTGACTGGTTCTGATGTGTTTTAACTAACTAGCCAGCCAGACCACTTGGAGAGAATTGTGACTGTTCTGATGTGTTTTAACTAGCCAGCCAGACCACTTGCAGAGAATTGTGACTGGTTCTGATGTGTTTTAACTAGCCAGCCAGACCACTTGCAGAGAATTGTGACTGGTTCTGATGTGTTTTAACTAGCCAGCCAGACCACTTGGAGAGAATTGTGACTGTTCTGATGTGTTTTAACTAGCCAGCCAGACCACTTGCAGAGAATTGTGACTGGTTCTGATGTGTTTTAACTAGCCAGCCAGACCACTTGCAGAGAATTGTGACTGGTTCTGATGTGTTTTAACTAGCCAGCCAGACCACTTGCAGAGAATTGTGACTGTTCTGATGTGTTTTAACTAGCCAGCCAGACCACTTGCAGAGAATTGTGACTGGTTCTGATGTGTTTTAACTAGCCAGCCAGACCACTTGCAGAGAATTGTGACTGGTTCTGATGTGTTTTAACTAGCCAGCCAGACCACTTGCAGAGAATTGTGACTGGTTCTGATGTGTTTTAACTAGCCAGCCAGACCACTTGCAGAGAATTGTGACTGGTTCTGATGTGTTTTAACTAGCCAGCCAGACCACTTGCAGAGAATTGTGACTGGTTCTGATGTGTTTTAACTAGCCAGCCAGACCACTTGGAGAGAATTGTGACTGTTCTGATGTGTTTTAACTAGCCAGCCAGACCACTTGCAGAGAATTGTGACTGGTTCTGATGTGTTTTAACTAGCCAGCCAGACCACTTGCAGAGAATTGTGACTGGTTCTGATGTGTTTTAACTAGCCAGCCAGACCACTTGGAGAGAATTGTGACTGGTTCTGATGTGTTTTAACTAGCCAGCCAGACCACTTGGAGAGAATTGTGACTGGTTCTGATGTGTTTTAACTAGCCAGCCAGACCACTTGCAGAGAATTGTGACTGGTTCTGATGTGTTTTAACTAGCCAGCCAGACCACTTGCAGAGAATTGTGACTGGTTCTGATGTGTTTTAACTAGCCAGCCAGACCACTTGGAGAGAATTGTGACTGTTCTGATGTGTTTTAACTAGCCAGCCAGACCACTTGCAGAGAATTGTGACTGGTTCTGATGTGTTTTAACTAGCCAGCCAGACCACTTGGAGAGAATTGTGACTGGTTCTGATGTGTTTTAACTAGCCAGCCAGACCACTTGCAGAGAATTGTGACTGGTTCTGATGTGTTTTAACTAGCCAGCCAGACCACTTGCAGAGAATTGTGACTGGTTCTGATGTGTTTTAACTAGCCAGCCAGACCACTTGGAGAGAATTGTGACTGTTCTGATGTGTTTTAACTAGCCAGCCAGACCACTTGCAGAGAATTGTGACTGGTTCTGATGTGTTTTAACTAGCCAGCCAGACCACTTGCAGAGAATTGTGACTGTTCTGATGTGTTTTAACTGGCCAGCCAGACCACTTGCAGAGAATTGTGACTGTTCTGATGTGTTTTAACTAGCCAGCCAGACCACTTGCAGAGAATTGTGACTGGTTCTGATGTGTTTTAACTAGCCAGCCAGACCACTTGCAGAGAATTGTGACTGTTCTGATGTGTTTTAACTAGCCAGCCAGACCACTTGGAGAGAATTGTGACTGGTTCTGATGTGTTTTAACTGGCATATGGGCATATGGCCAGCTGTTTAGGGAGAGCGCTGTTTGGTGGCTCCCTCATTTCAAATTTTTCATAATACACCAAATTAATACACCAAAAGTCTAGCAAAAATGTTGTAAATTTTATATTCCTATATAACTTATAAGTTTTGCCAATAACGCCAAGGCAGTACTGTATTTTGAAAAGTCCAAATGCCTCACTGATGTTGTCATGTAATTAACAAAGACAGCTCTTTGACAGAAGAATGTGTATTTGATGCCCTGAAGCCGCACTCTTGGAATATCAAGAATTTATTATATATTGGATTTGGGCCAATTGACTGAGTAGAATATGTTAGAATTGAATCAGCCTTGAAGACTTTAATTGTAAACCTAACTATATGAAAATGTATCAAATTAATTGAACAATTAATCTGATGAACTTTAGACATTACAATGGAAACAAGTTGCAATGGGGCCTTCAAGGTTATACAAAATTTTTATCAAAACATGCGTACCTCAGGACCCCTGTCAACAGTCAACACATCATTCACATTCACCTCATGTAACAATGAAAATAAACTGTAAACATACACATGTACATCATCAGTTAAGAATCAATTGCACCAGTTATAAAAATGACCTATGAAAAAATAGTTAACTAACATCTATTAACTCAAGTTAGTAAATAAATTGATTTGATTGTGCTCATGTGTGAATCCAATCATGAGTAGGTATTCACTTACAAAGACACTAATGAATATCAGAGAAATATACAAAACCCCTAACAATAGATTTATTTGGCAAATTGTTTATCCTTTGTTGACAAATAGGTGAAAAAGTAGATAATAATACAGAAAAGTCAACATGTCAAATCTTTGTTACATTTGTTTGCAGTTTGTAAAACAAAATGGGACACCGCAAAAAAAAGGTGTACCCATAAAAGGGGTACCCAATAAAGGTGTACCCATAAAAGGGGTACCCATAAAAGGGGTACCCAATAAAGGTGTACCCATAAAAGGTGTACCCATAAAAGGTGTACCCATAAAAGGTGTACCCATAAAAGGTGTGCCCATAAAAGGTGTGCCCATAAAAGGTGTGCCCATAAAAGGTGTGCCCATAAAAGGTGTGCCCATAAAAGGTGTGCCCATAAAAGGTGTGCCCATAAAAGGTGTGCCCATAAAAGGTGTGCCCATAAAAGGTGTGCCCATAAAAGGTGTACCCATAAAAGTTGTAGCAATGGTTTCAGCAACTACATAAGAGGTTTTCAAGCTTGGTCTGAATTCAGACAATGTTTATGTCTATCTGGTAAATAAAAGGCTGTCATTTTCTTCATATAGAATTAAGTGCTGCTCATTGTTCTGCTTTTAGTGCTGAAGACACTGTCTTAAAAAAAGGTAGTTGAAATACAAACTACCAAAAGGTGGAATCGCTGTTTGTGAACACTGCCATGTGTGAACAAATTTTGTCACTAGTTTCACGAAGAGCCACTTATGCAAAAAAGCTTGATTGAGATTTACGTTTGAAGTTGTGTTGAGCTTTAAAACTACAAATCTGCAATACTAAAGGCACGTTTTGAAGTTTCAGACTTCTTATTATTATAGTTCTTAAGAAGTTTAACCTCTCAATTTACTGACTAATTTCTTTAAAGTATTGGCTAATTGTCAAAAGTGAGATGACCTACACCTGTACTTATACACCAAACTGAATAACCTGTTTTATACAGGAAAGGGACGCGCATGTCTTGTGATCCTGTGCACATACTTGGCTCTTTGTGAAACCCGAAAACGCTCTTCTGTTGCAATGTACAGTATAACATTCATCTTTGGAGACGGTTGGCTCTTCATGAAAACAATAAGTGCAGTTATTGAGATATATTTCCCTTCCTGTATCTATCAATAATTTCTCATTTTAGGATAGATGGCTCTTTGTGAAAATTTTGACAATTTGGTAATTATATTTATATTAATAAAGTTAAATTGAATAAAATACACACATTTACTGACAAAATTAATCTTCATTGTTCTCAGGAAAACCTGACGGACATAATAGGCCCTAACTGTTTTGTTGACAATGTGACTACGTAATGTAAAGATATAGTTTGTTAGCTTTTAGAGGATTCAATTTATTTCCATCCTGTGAGCATTTCTTCAAATTTGATGATCCTATTTCAGTGAAAACAACAGCAAAAGTTGTTTTAAGGGCTTGTGCGTGTTTGTAGACATGCTTATTTAGATTTCGGCAATTGGGAGGTGATTTGTGAGTCTTAAACCCGAGCAGTGTCACTGGCTGATTAAATAGGCCCAAGTTATGGACTGTCTACCTAAAATGCATTTGCATTGACCTGATAATGACCTTTGTGAGAGTTGAGGTTGTGATCCAAATAAAGTTTTGGAGCAAGTCAGCTTTGAACTGGTGTATCTCTTGACTGCAGTCATTGTTTATAGAATTTGTATTTTTCATGGCATTATCTGTTTTCTTGTTACTGATCTAGGGCTCAGTGGGGCCTCCTGCACAAGGAGCTTTGACTCCATCAAGTGGTCTGCAGCAACCTAGTAGCAACTACAGCCAGCATTCAGGGAGCTTACCACTTGGCAATCATGGCCAACAACAGGACGATTCTCACTCCAATGCAGGCTCAGATACACCACTCACAAGCATGGTTGCTCAAATGCACTCTGGGGATAACAATAGCGAAACAGGTGAGCAGATACTTATTATTATTAGTATCTGATATGTATTGGAACCCTGAATTATGAACCTTGGGTATTGCTGTTACAATGTGTGTTTCATTTTATCACACCAATCACTCGGAATTACACTTTGTTTTATAGTTTGTTCCCTTGTTGTTCTGGTACTAGTTTCTATTCCCAGTGTTAGATTATATAAAAAGTTGTCAAGTGAAAGATCTGACTTGTAATGTAACTGAACAGAGGCATTTTCATTGTTACTCACCTGGTTTTCTGACTGATTTGCAGGAGTTGATAGGAATGTAAATTATAACAATTAAACAGAAGTCTTTCAGTTCAACAGATTTTTGTGTGATATATTTGGTTAGTGTAATGTATTGATAATAGCATGGTTATAGTTACGGCTAATTAGTACTATTGAATGTATTTATATTAAGACTTGATTATCCTGTTGATAAGTCAACACCTCACACTCAGGCTCATCTGCTGTGTACGCAAGGATTCGGCCACTTTCGGTTCCAAAGCTGGGATACATTTGTGTGTAATTTCATCATTGAAAGCAATTTCTTATGATGCAGAAAAGGATCATTCTGAGAGGACCTTACAGTCACAGTAACAGTTCTGTTACACTTCTGAACTAGATGGGACAGTTCATAATTTCAACTAATTCACACAAAATTTAGCAAAGTTATTGTCATCCTCTCTAAGGGCTGGCTAGAAAAATTGCTGGACAATTTAAGAAGAAATTCTGTCTAACTGAATGCCATGTTGAGTTGTCATGTATTGTAGGACCTTCCTGTGCTTGGTTAGTGTTTGTAATCATAAAAGCAACATTATGTGTGGTGAGTGTCACGTGTATGACCAGTGCATATATGCAGTATTCATTAACAGCTATGATAGTGTGGCTTGAAGAGTGTTCTGCAAACAGATACTTTCAAGATGCTCTGGTTTTAATCACTATTTCCACTCATTCCCTAATGGATCCTCCCTCTCTTGATGGAGACTCTAGCATGGCCTGAGTTGGCATTTTGTAATAAACAGGATCTAGTTTTTTTTTTGTGGAAGGTGTTGGGTCTTGTCTCTTCCTTAATGACACTTTGAAGTTGTCTAAAGAGGCAGTCCAATTTGCAGTTCAGGGTAATTAAGGGGATCAAATAACACCATTCAACATCAGTTCTTCTACATGTACTTATCACATCTTTTGAGAAACTTCTGCTAGTATAACAGGAATTAAACTGTAAAAATATATACCTAAAAGGAAACTACTTTTAAGTTTGTAGGTGGTACATTGGAAGAAACACGTTAGTGTTAGGTTACTGTACTTTGCCTTTGTAATTTGTCTAAGTTTAACGAAGAGGCTGATGAGATATCAGCAAGAAAAGATGTGATCATCCTATGTCCAATCTGTTTGTTGTATTGTAGAGTCTAAAACCTTTCCAACTATATATTGGGAAGTTCAGAGGTTTTCACTTTAGTACAACCATTTCTTTTTTGTACAACCATACCACTGAAAAGGATTGTTGCCTAATATTCTTCACTTTGTAATAATTAAATGGCTGACAACATTTTGTATATTGTGACAGAACATTTTCCAGCTTCCTTTGAACGATATTTATATATGTAATGATCATTATTATTACATCAACCTCTACATTGATTGTCACTTTTGTTTTGTATTTAGCTTTAAATTGTGATCATTATCTTTCTTTCATCAGATGGTGGGCTTGATAACAGTCTTGGTTCAGGTGAAGGAACGGGTGAAGATGATGATGACGACAGAGCATCCAAACGCCAGAAGAAACGAGGCATCTTCCCCAAATCAGCAACAAACATCATGAGGGCGTGGCTATTTCAGCATCTCACTGTAAGTTCTGACCCAGCCCCTCTTATTGTCATAACTGTTTTCATAACTTCTTTTTGAAATAACATGATTATGTTTGAAGATTGTTCTGTCTAGGCTGATTTGACTAAAGATTTTAAACTCAATGTGGGGATTTGGTATACAGTGTTGTTTAAAAAAAACCTTAACACAGGGAAGTATAAGTTGCTTTGTTTTTCATGTTATTTCCTTAGAAACATTCGATCAAATTAGAGAGAATACTTTGCATAAAAGTGTGATAATCTTTTTGTTTGAAGCGCAGTGCTTCAAAGTGTATGCTATTGGTAGGTGTAAAGTAACAAAGACCCTTGTAGTGGAAGCTAGTGAAAGAGAGACAGAGAAAGAAATCAACAGATAAAAACTATGAAAACTGTTGAACATGAATTTGCTGAAGTTTTTTGAGGAGGTTTGACATTCAGCTTAAGAATACAGGTGTTGGCAGACAAAGGCACTCTACTCTAGCTGAGGGGCTGGGGAGGTAGTGCTGGCAGACAAAGCTGAGGGGCTGGGGGAGGTAGTGCTGGCAGACAAAACTGAGGGGCTGGGGAGGTAGTGCTGGCAGACAAAGCTGAGGGGCTGGGGGAGGTAGTGCCGGCAGACAAAGCTGAGGGGCTGGGGGAGGTAGTGCTGGCAGACAAAGCTGAGGGGCTGGGGGAGGTAGTGCCGGCAGACAAAGCTGAGGGGCTGGGGGAGGTAGTGCTGGCAGACAAAGCTGAGGGGCTGGGGGAGGTAGTGCCGGCAGACAAAGCTGAGGGGCTGGGGAGGTAGTGCTGGCAGACAAAGCTGAGAGGCTGGGGGAGGTAGTGCCGGCAGACAAAGGCACTCTAGCTACAGGGATGGGGAGGTAGAAATAAAGTACATGACAGATACAACAGTATTGGCTGATATGTCATAACACTAGATACAAAGGAATGTACAACCCAACCATCCTGTCATATGGCACTAGCTTCTAAGCAACTTCTGTCACATACAAAGTGATGCATACCATTGCATTGATTGATCATTTACAAAGTTGCTATCACATTGGATTTACTGCATTACTCATGACTCTGCACTTCTTATTTTGTGTCTTTCCTCTCTGTTCATAGCACCCGTACCCCTCTGAAGAACAGAAGAAACAACTAGCGCAAGACACAGGACTGACGATCCTACAAGTTAACAATTGGTAAGTACTTGTCATCTCGACACTAAGGCAAGGGTGATGGAATCTGACACATGACAGGGATTAGGATTAGACAAGCACTTTGACGACTTATTCATATGTTTAGTGGTCTGTGGTTATTCATAATGTATTTCAGTAATCAGATTTGAGGCATCAAGGGTCCATGGGCTTTGAACTTGACAGTCTTTCAAAACTTGTAAACTCTTCCCCGCCGGCAAGAAGGGGGGGGGGGGGGGTGTTGAGTTGGGTGATGAGACAGTTTGCCGGATTGGATAATGGGTTTGATAGTGAGTATCTATAATTCGGGTTCTCTGACATTTACTGATGAAGCATCTACATAAGGCACTGGAATTCATGGATGTTGAGAATGATAGAAATAGTCAAATTCAAGGTTAGCTAATTGCTTTGAGTCTATCGCCTTAAACATCATCATCTACATCTGCAAACACAAGCAATGAAGTCAATCCTAAAGCTGAAGTTTTACTGACAAATTTAAAAACTACAAGTTAAATCAGAATGGTTGTTTCATTCAAAATAAAAAGAAACTCATTTAAAATCATGTAACGCTTTTTTCTCATATAGTTTTTATCCACCTTAACAGCTAGTAGACTGTAAGACAATATCTGTTTGGTTTTGTTAATGAGTTAGTACAAGAAAAAATGCTATGTCATCCTTCTAATGAGTGTTCTTCTTAATAGTTTTCATGATTCACTCCATCAGACTTGGAGACGGTTTTGTACTTAACTGAACATTATCTTAACCCATACTGGCATAGCTAAGATTATGCTGTGGTGTCTTAAGACCCTTGTCACAGGTGGCTTTTTCTGGCCAGTTTGGAGGCAACTAATTCCACTGCATTCAAAATGAAAAGCTTGGTTCTACAAGAAAAAGCTTGGTTCTACAAGAAAAAGCTTGGTTCTACAAGAAAAAGCTTGGTACTACAAGAAAAAGCTTGGTTCTACAAGAGCCATTTAACTCACAGTAATTTACTGTCCCAGAAAAAGTGCTAACTAAAAATGGAAATGAAGGTATGAATGAGAATGCTTATCTGTAAGATTGCCTGGAACTGGTTGCATATAAATTGCCAATTGTAAAATGGCTCTAAGAATAAACATTGCCACTTCCCAATCAAAATAGTGTTCATATTAGGATTAAATTTGTTCACGCAGATGATTGGAATTGGTAATAAACAACTATTCGTTTAATCTGAAAGCTTACGGTTTATGAACTTGGTGCCAGTACCAATTTTCTGAGAATTATTAGCATCTTGAATACCATGAAGGTGTTTTAATTTTTATTTGCCAGTTCAAAATGCACTAATATAAACGTAGGCAAAATTTCTGACAAAACATAAAGCATTATACAACATTTTCTGGGAAAACCCCCCACCAAACCATGACTCCAGCGTGTAATGGAATTCATGCAGGTTGGTTGTAAGAGATGTTCAGAGAAACCTAGAGGATAGAAATAAATAGACTTTCCCAAACCTCTTGGTGATTGTTTGTTTATCAGATAAACTTCATTGCTCAACAGCCTCAGGTCATGATCAATCCAGTCCACAGGTACAGTCCACAGCAGGTTTACTCTGTACACACGCACAGAAACAGTCATCTTCTTGTGTTCTATTTGTGGCAGAATCTAGACCCACAAACTGGATTTCCTTCCCAAAGTTAGGCCAAGCAAACCGCCAACACGCTAGATTATTTATTAGGATATTCCCTTCACCGCTGGCACATAAATAAAAATGGAGCACATGGCTTAATCATCATTCCATTTGTCAACAAACCTATCAGTAACAAACGTGCAAAGAGTTTGGATAAAACATTGATTCGCTGGAAATTAGATCTGTCAGAGAGCTTGGAGTTTCAGAGGTGTTGGTGTGAGAGAAGTTTATGTGTGGTGTTATTCTCAGACAGATGTCAGCTGGTACATTGCTTGCTAAAAAAATGGTCTTTAAAGAGGGGGATGGAAAGTGGGCGTTAGTGATCAAGTTTCTCCTGCTTTGATGCAAGTTGGGAACAACAAATTCCGCCAAATTGTTTGTGTATTAGGTTTACCTCTGGAGTGATCATTCTTGCTTTGCCGTAATATAATCAGTAACTCCCTGAGACTTCACTAATGAGGAAGTTTGAATATAAAGTATAAAGTATAAAGTCAGATTTGAACAATTTTAATTAAACTGATGTAATTGTTGCTGAGATGAGGGTATTTTGCTTAGTTGTATGTAAGAACTCAAGGTATAGCTGCCCAAAAGAAGTTTGGGTATAAGCTTATGCCTTGAAGAAAACAAACAAATTAATCCAGACATAGCTCAAGACTCTAACCCTTCCAAACACAAATTAACACTAAGTTTACAGATTTCACTTACATTGTCAAAGAGAATTATTTGAAAGTAGGAGTTTCATAGAATGATAATTATTATACTTTTTAACACCAGCCTCCCCCTTCACCCACACTCCCCTAATATACGGAACATTTCCTTTCCTGCTGAAATATGTGCATGTACATAAGGCCCAAAATAAAAGAATAGCGAGACGTAAAGGCAGAGAGTGTTCAAAATATTGCATTTATTCAGATATGTTAATCCAAATTATTATTATTAAAAAGTATGTTAAAACTAATAGCAATCTATTCATTATTCTTAAGTTGATCTCATTTGGACTAGAAGCTTAAAACTAATTTATTTATTCATTTTCAAACAGAAAAGAGTACAAATTACAGGAAATCAAGGCATACATGAAAAGACAAAGCTTATTAAGGAATGCATTTAACATGAATTATTTACAGAGAAGAAGTTGAACATAGAAAATTTGATTAGAGCAGAACTTGAACCTGCGACCTCCAGATTAACGTGCCTGTGCCTGTTGGTGGTCTCCCTACTTTGTCAATATTTTCGTTCGCGGGTGCCAGTCAGAAGCCATTTGACCTGTACCTGCCATATAGCCAGGGATCACACCCAAGTTTACGATTCAACCTGGGAAGCGGCAGCAGAGGGATCACCTTATGGATGCAACTTTTTATTTCAGATATCAATTAATAAGCCACAAGGGAAACCTTGTGGCTTATAAATTGAGAAAAGAACAGTTATAACAGTATAAGACATGCATATGCAACTGACAATCAAACAGACTAGACAGAAACAATCAGACCACAAACAGATAAACGAAGAAAGGACAGAAAAGATATGAAGACAATAAAGAGGGAAGAAACTGATGATAAGTTGACTTTCTATTTTGTAGGTTCATCAATGCACGACGTAGGATAGTTCAGCCGATGATAGACCAATCAAACCGTGCAGGTGAGTGTGTGTGGGTAGACAATCTCAATCATAACACCTTAAGCATGCTGTGACTGTGATCTACTACTAACCAGCAAAATAACAACTCAAACTCGGAAAGTAATCATAAGGAAAAAAGATTGATTGGTTTCAATCATATAAAGTTCATATCTGTAATAATCTTCAAGACAAAGTGAATGTACTATCATTTGAAGACCCAAATCACTGTTGCTTAAATCTAATGTCGCAGTCTAAACAAATGTGCAAATTTCTGTTAAAATTTGAGCCACTTTTCATTGATTTCGCTAAAATGTGACCACTGACTAAGATGAAATTTCCTCATGTTACTTTATATGGTGTCTTCATTGATTGACTGTTGTTGTGACTTTCATCTCTTAAAGTTTGGGCCATAGATTGGTTTTTTCAACGTATTACTGATTTATGAACCAAATTATCAATAAAGATATGATAAAAGTCACCTGTGAATGTTTTAGCTGAATAGAATGTCTACATGTTGAGAAAACTGCAAAAACTGTCACAGTATTTTCACCAAGAAATCCATCCATGTTGAGTGAGGTGACAGATAGAGGGTACCAACTGTATCTCTGGCTGTAGCATTCACAAGCGTGTTTACACTGCAGGAATTTGACTCTCCAAAACTCACTTGCTGGCCATTTTTGGATATTCAAATTTTCTGACAAACTGTTATTGATTTCTAATCAATTTAGAATAATCACTCTGTAGCCTCGACCAGATTAACTGAGTCCATGGTCTCTGCAGCCTCAAGGCCAAGACCAGAGCAAAAGAGTCTGTGGTCTCTGTAGCCTCATGACCAGATCAACAGAGTCCATGGTCTCTGTAGCCTCAAGGCCAAGACCAGAGCAAAAGAGTCTGTGGTCTCTGTAGCCTCATGACCAGAGCTACAGAGTCCATGGTCTCTGTAGCCTCAAGGCCAAGACCAGAGCTAAAGAGTCCATGGTCTCTGTAGCCTCAAGGCCAAGACCAGAGCTACAGAGTCCATGGTCTCTGTAGCCTCAAGGCCATAACCAGAGCTACAGAGTCCATGGTCTCTGCAGCCTCAAGGCCATGACCAGAGCTACAGAGTACATGGTCTCTGTAGCCTCAAGGCCAAGACCAGAGCTACAGAGTCTGTGGTCTCTGCAGCCTCAAGGTTATGACCAAAGCAAATTAGTCCATGGTCTCTGCAGCCTCAAGGCCATGACCAGAGCAACAGAGTCCATGGTCTCTGTAGCCTCAAGGATGACCAGAGCAACATAGTCCATGGTCTCTGCAGCCTCAAGGCCATGACCAGAACAACAGAGTCCATGGTCTATGTAGGCTCAAGGCCAAGACCAGAGCTACAGAGTCCATGGTCTCGAGGCATCCAACACCTGAGATTGGGCGACAGCCTTTACTTTTCATACAAACTTGCTGAGAATGAAAACATAATTTCTTAGTGGAAGAAGGTGTCAAGCCAAAAGGCTCTCTGTTAAGAAAAATCACAACTGCATTCTTTCTGCCTTTTTTCTATGCATACTTCCAGTTTAGCAGCTTAGTTTGTTGAGTACAACTTTTCTTGATCAGTTTTGTGAATATTGGTTTGCAGTGAAGAATATGAATGATAGATTCATCCTTGAGAGACCTACACCCTACTCTAGTACAAAGTGCAAATAAATTGGTCGTTATGACGATTTAATTCCCAAAGTCATAAATTTTGCAATGACCATTTCATCAGAAAACTCACAAACACTAAAAAGGTGGCTGCAATCCTTTAGCCCTTAATAAAAGTAACGTATAAACTACATACCCCATTACTGATTGTATTTTGCAACATGAAAGTGTTACAGTTTTTGGGGGACCAGTGCACCAATGGGACTGTGTTCCTGACTACATATACCTTTATTTTATAGATCTAGGCCCAGTTTGCTATTTGCAGTAAATGCTGCTCAGTAAACAGTAGCAGAGAACCAGTCACAAACAGAACATTTCATGGTGTTTGGACTGTTTCTACTACAGAAAATACGTCACCTCCGATACCTACAAATGCATTTACATTGTGCATGCGCAAGCAACTCCGCTGAACAAAAGCAAAGCACCTCCCCTAGCACTGCACGTCCCAAGTGTACACACGAAATACGCCCTTCTTTTTACACCGCGCCATAGTGTCAAGTCGTTTTTCTGTTTTTCTCTCTACCCTCGGTACAACGTAATGTTACACTATAGTGCAAGCAGTTTGGTCCAAATTCTAGACAACTCCGTCAACGATGTCAGAATCTTCCAAAGCAAAGACTAAAAGAACCTTACAGGAAATTGATATGTAGATCCTGCGGTGATCCTCCGTCGACCTTAGAATTTGACGTTCATTCTACGTGCCAGAGATATCGTGGCGTTCACAGGAAAACCCTGCTGGTCTGCCACCTGGTCTGCCACCTGGTCTGCCGCGGATTGGAAAGTTTTAACGGCGTCGCAGGATAGGTTTCCGGGGGAGTTCCGGCTTACCCTCAACGCCCCGCCAACTTCCAGGCCTATCCATGGTCATTTTTTCGTAGACGATCCTCGCCTATATGAGTCGACACATCCTTCCATGGGTTCTTACACTACCTTTTTGTCACCCAACGGATATTTTACCAACGTACTATCCTCAGGAACGGACACCAGTTAACGGAAGTTTTTCTCGCTCCGATGTTTGCCCACTACCGCGAAACGTGGATTTTTCTCGGCGACATCTTCAAGGTGACATCGGGGACCGCTCCGAATTCCACCGCTCCCGCTCTAGACGTTCCCGTTCTCGCTCTGGTGTTCGCCCACTACCGTGAAATGCAGATTTTCTCGGCGACTTCTTCAAGGTGACATAGGGGACCGCTCCGATGCTCTGAGTTCACGCTCGCCGATAAGACCCCACCCTGGGTCACCTGCAAACGATCCCCGATCGTTCGGATGTTTCTCCTCTTGGCGTTTATCCCGTTCTGGATCCTCTCCAAGGAGCTCTGTTGGGTCAGATCTTGATTTGGTGGAGCCTGGGAACACTTCCATGGAGGGAAGTACTATTTTACAGTTCCCTCCTCCTTTTCCCAGAGAGGCTTCCCGCTTGTCATTTTGCAGGGATTCCGCCCAGCCCGCTCCTCCACCAAAGTTTACCATTCTTGTAGACAGCTTCTGCTCTGAGAATATTGAAGAGGCTTTCTTTAAAAGAAAAAGCATCTGATAATTCCTGCTCATGAATCATCTCTCTTCAAAACATATAAACCGATGATAACGATAGATTTTTCATGGCCCCGTCAATTTCATCAATGTTAAAGATAAGCTTCAATCTGAAAAAATATATATAAAAAAAAAAATAAAAAATATAATAATAATAAATCCAGATAAATGCACGAAAGACCTTGACTGTTCTTTCTTGAAGCTAGACCGCCATTTACTCAGGCTTCAAAAGTTCCCGCTACAGTGGATCCAGAATTCCCCACCTGTCATGTTTAAATGTCTTGATGACTGCCTGGGTTCCTGCCTACGGACCATCGCTACCAGTTCTGCTTTATAGCAACTTCCCTGCGTAGGTCTCTTATTCTCGACCAGCTCTTCTGGCCCTCTCAGGGCTCCAGAGAACGCATGGAAGAACTACCCCTTCTCGGAAGTGACCTCTTTTTTTCTTCGAAAATAGATTTGACGAAGTCATGCTCCAAGAAGCGAAGCGTCTGAAGACTGATGAGAAGATTAACCTACGTCTTACCCTCCAGTAAATCTTCTTCACTGTCCTTTAGCACTACCGACAAGAGCAGGAAAAGCAACCAAGGGTCTTTTCGTCGCCCCAACCGTTCCCATTTTTGTTGACCAAAGGCCACCTTCACTCGCCCGACTGCCAAAACTCAACCAGTGGCGACCAATCATCAATCTTCGGCCCCTCAAGGCCTTCATTCGACCCAAACATTTCCGGATGGAAACCCTGAAAACTGTCTTACAATCTCTTCCTCAGGACTGGTGGGCCACTTCCCTCGACTTGAGAGACGCTTACCCCCATGCACCGATTCATACAAATCACCAGGGATACATCCAGTTCACTTACCGACACAAGACCTACCAGTTTTGATGCCTCTCGTTTGGCCTCTCAACTGCTCCAAGGGTCTTTACCAGAATCACATTTTTATGTACCTGGACGACTGGTTGCTTGTGGGCCCCTCTTACTCAGACACTGAAAGAATGTATTCGACTCTTCCTTACTTCTTAACGCTCCCAGCCAGGGCCTGGCTTTGTCTACTGGGGTTCATGGCTAGTCTCGTAGACTTAGTTCCATGGTGCAGAATGCATATGCGCCCTCTTAAGCTTCATCTGCTTTTTCATTACTGACCCCAAAGGGACGTACATGTAGTTACCAAATGAGTTCCAGTCAACTCCCTTATCCAATCCCATCTCAAATGGTGGCTTCGTCATGAGAACCTTCTCTGCGGCACAACATTTCTGCAACCCACACCATCAGTTACTCTGACAACAGATGTCTCACAGTCAGGTTGGGGTGCTCACCTGGCAATCTTTCGGTGGCCGGAACTTGGTCACCCACAGAAAAGCTACTTCACTTCAATCTGCTAGAACTTCTAGCAGTTCTAAGGCTCTTCAACATGTGAACAGCAGAGTCATGTATCGACAGACAATTCCCAGTAGTTTCCTACATAAACCGCCAAGGGGGTAACACCTCACCTTCCCTTAGCATGCATACATGGGAACTCCTCAATTGGTGCATTCCCCTGCCAGATCTCACTACAAGCACACCACCTGTCGGGGAAAGAAAGTGTCATTGCAGATGCACTCTCGCGGGGTCGAGCAGTGCCCACAGAGTGGTCCCTTCACCGCCCCACAGTCTAAAAGTTTTTTCAATATTCTGGACACGCCTCACGTAGACCTCTTTGCGTCCCATCTTAACCAACTTCCAACCATTTGCACCCGACTAGCTCATCCTCTATCTTGGGCAACAGACTCCCTGAGCTTCTGCTGGACAGGTCTCTTGGGGTATGCCCTTTCCCCAATTTCCCTGCTACCTCAAGTGCTACAAAAGATAAAACAGCAGAGTTGCAAGATATTTTTGGTTGCCACTCTTTGGCCAAGGCTTGTCTGGTTTTTCCTCAGCTGCTCGACCTTCTTACCCGACCTTCTACCTTCTTACCCGACCTTCTATCGTCCTACCAAAACGTCCAGACCTGTTGACACAACCAGTCACAAAGTTCCTACATCTGGATCCGGACAGTCTCCATCTCTGTGCCTGGATGCTGTCAAATCTTACTTCTGAACAGCTGGCCTTTTGTAAGACGCTGCTTCCTTGGCAGCCACGAGCAGACGTTCTTCGACCAGAAGAATATATGACAATCGCTTACAACATTACATCTAATGGTGCAACAAGAAAGGCTTCAGTCCCCATTCTGCATCTTTAACAGAGGTTGGGGGTTTTCTTCTTCACCTGTTTAAATCGGGTCTCCAGCAGCAATTTGTTGCTACTGATCTGCCATCGGCGTAATACATAGAGGGTATAATACGACGATAGCTCCAACCTTTCAAACAACACTGCCATCTCACACCTTCTGAAGGATATGTTCGTAGACAGACCACCCACTCAAAAGCTTACCCCTTCCTGGGACCTTGGCAGCATCCTTCTTCATCTGGTAAAGTCTCCCTCTGAACCATCGGGATCCTCTTCCTTTCATTTGCTGGCGGTCAAAACAGTCTTTCTGCTTGCGGCCTCCACGGTCCGTTGTAGAACTGAACCCCCTGCTCTGTCCTTAGAACCAGGCAACTTGCGCTGGGAACCAGGGGGGTGTTTTTGTTCAGCGGAGTTGCTTGCGCATGCGCACTGTAAATGCATTTGTAATCAGAGGTGAGTATTTTCTTATTAGAATAGAAAATCCCTGCGGATTTAGGGATATTCTCTGCTGAACATTTGTATGCATTTCAGCTTTATGAAATGGAGCACAGAAGAGAGGTTTTGAAACATACCTGTCACATGATTATACAACATTCTAATTGGTTTGTCAGAAAATTTTGATGATAACTTAATAAGTTAAAAGAATATTTCTGTTTCTTGCTGGCTGCATGTCTACCCTGCATGCTCTTCCTATTGTTGCAGTAGCATAACAAATCCTAAATTTAAAAACAAACAATTTGAATGTAATAATTTGATGTTTCAGAATTATTCAATCCTTCTGTTATAGAAATGTACAGGTATAAAGATGTTGATTTCAGTAGTAAATTAAGAATGAATTAAGTCAATGTTGGATCTATCCGAGGCCATGTAATAATTTTGCAGGTTCACCGGAATATAGTGGGTTTTTTCTGGTAGAAGACATCAAATTTGTTCTGTATGGACTTAAGTCACCTGTTTGCCATCTCCAGTCTTAATCCCAGAATATAAAGGTTCTAACCCTACCCATGCAGTCCTGTTGGTGCTTGGTGCATTTTTTAAAACCTTGAAGAGTCTGTGAGTACAGTCAATTCAAACTTATCCAATGCACACGCCATATCAGTTCACTTATTCAGAGAACCAGACTAATTTTATCTGTTTGCAGAGCCCCTAACTTTCAAACAGCAACTATTTGGGCGAAAGAAATTTCAAAAGCTACATCCCGACGTTGTAGTCTGTATTATTGATGTTAGGAATGAAAAGGTGCTTGTGAACTATCAGACTAAGGGTAGTGTACCAATGTATGCAGGATGTTATCGACAGCCTCACTTTCAAATCATGTGAGAATAGAAAAAAGGGCTTAGGAAAAACTTAAATATTACTGCAACCAAAATTGAAGTTTTTTCATGCGGGATCCCCATGAGAAAACAGCTAATTAACAAACCTGTTTTTAAGTACATTTGGATGAATCAAATGATAACTTTTGAAGTAGGAAACAATAATAATTTACATACCGACAATGTTTTTTTCATGTTGGGAAATGTCTGGACACCGTTATGAATGACATAAATATTATAGAAGAACTATTTGTTGCATTGTGATGGTAAACAGTGGGTTGCTATGACAACGAGTCAATCATGAATGTATTTTAAATTATTTCTGCTTAGAACGTTTTATAGTAACGTATTCTTTGAAACTGGGGAGTTCGAAATTGAGCATTAATTTAATTTAATAAGGATGAAAAAATTTGTAATACTGTGATTATTTTATATAAAAACAGAATTAACTGTTGTAAACTGTCTACCAAGTTTTGGTCTTATTGCAAATATTGGTAATGATCTCATGATTTGACCCCAGCAGAGCTTTAATCAATAACACCTCAATAAACATGCAAGAAGTTTAGTCCTACAAAATAACTGAATAATTTGCTACTTCAAACCAAGCATCTGCAGCCAACTGGAACTGTTTTAATTAACAGTATAGTCTGTGCCCCTTTTATTGATCCATACTTGGTTCTGAAGAACAATTTATACCAAAACATCAAGACTTCAGGTTTTTCTGAAAGCGATGGATTGATTTTGTATAAAGCATATATGACATAGTGGCATGTCATGGCTTAGCAGTCAAGCACACTGGATCCAAGACCTGGTGATTCTGATCAGCAAAGGTTGGGTTTGAGTCTTGGTCTTGACCCTTGTGTCCTTAAGCAAGACACTTTGGTGTCCTTAAGCAAGACACTTTGTCATTATTGCATCGTCCTTTGGATTGAACATAAAGTTATTGTGGTTGAGAGAGACAAGTAATAAGTTTGGCTGTTGTCTTTGTATCCTTCAGTTCCAATTCTGAGAGTTTGGAACTACATGTATGTGAACAGTAGGATTTGTCTTAAATCTAACCCCTAATCCTTAAGGCATTTTAGCTGGAATCTTGATTGTAATCTTTAACATCCTCAATTGTTTTGTAACCCTGCAAAACCATTGGCACTATCGCACCTTCCCCCATCATGCCTCAGCTTGCCATAGTTGGGTTTACTTCCTCTATGTTATGAATATTCAGCAGTCTGAATTATGGAATGGGTTTTTGGGTTGTTAGGGTTATATTTCTGTTTTTGTTGTTGTTGTGGTTGTTGTTATTGTTTTTGTCGTTGTTGTTGTTGTTATACAGATGACATTTGTAGCGATCTTCTTGAGCCATGTAATGAAGTGGGTTTTTGTGGGTTTTGGTTGGTTTCTTTCTTTCTAATCTACAGTTCCTGGGATGTCGGGCGGGTCAGCCTATAGCCCCGATAGCCAACCCATGGGGGGGTTTGTGATGGATACACAACAGATGCATCTCCGCCCACCACCTCCTGGTGATTACTCCGATCATCATCTGTATTGAGACAAAAGGTTAATTAAGATGTAATTATATTCTTCTTTTATTCTCTTTCTATGTGGCATTGCTGGCTGTTGAGTTGTTGATTGTTTGGGAGCACTGTGTTTAATCTTATGAATGCAATATCTGGGAAACTGAGTGCCTCACAGTCCATACTCTGTGGTTTTATCTTCATTCCTTTAGAGGAATTTGGGGTAATTGCAAAGACTTCAGATCAAAATACCTATTTAAATTTATTATTATTTTTTCTCAATTACACTCCATTAGTATTCCCTTAATTCTCCTCTTTGTATTCACTAGAGACGAGCCAATGGGATTAAGAAAGCATTATATTTGATATGATGCTCAAATACTGAAGTCATTAAAATGGACATGATTGATGGCTGGCTGGGCTGAACAAAGACTCATGATACCATTAATATGGCTTTTGATTGATGTAATTTTTAGTCATATTTGCCATTTTTGTGTATGTGCATCTATTGTTGACATATCCTAATGGTATTGAATCTTCAATATTAATAAAAAAGAAAAGTGTTTATAAATTAAAGGTTGCTGATTTTCTATAGCAATTTCCACATATTTTACCCAGGAGGCATTCTGGTCAAACACAGTGCTCATTAGTGAAACTAGTAATCCACTGCTGGGAAACCAAGACAATGAAGCCCAAATAGTGTATCAAGCCTAATTAGTATTTCTGCTTTCAAAGTGATGCATTTGTTTATTTGATACCTCACTCATTGGCATTGACAAGTTTCTGAAAGTTTGATGTACAATACTTTGACCAATAATAATGTGTTTGTTACTTAATTATACAGACCAATACACACCTAGCTCTGTGTTGCATTCACTCTGTAGACCTTCTTTTGTTCTGTACACTTGAGTAAAAAACACTGTGTGGACAACCATGCATCTTCTTTAGGGTATGAAGTTGTCTATATCCATTTTGGTGCTTCTCATTTTTCTAAATATTCCTTTGCAATGGAATTGAGATAACACATGTTTGAATTAAAGACCTGTCTTGGTTCCCAATCAGTGGATGAAGCAGCTTATGTTTCTTTTAGATCAGAGATTCTGTAGTTTATGAGTTGTGGTCGTTGGTGTAGTGTTGTTGCTGTTTTTTCTTTTAATAGTGTTTTGTTTTGCTCCAATATGTTTGATGCACAATCAAAGTAATGTCAGCATTAGTTTCATGCAATGCTTCTGCCATTGGAGTAGGTATAAAGCGCTGTGTACTTAATACTTTATAAGCTTTGTGGATTGGAACACTTGAGTAGTTATAAAGCGATGTGTACTCAATACTTTATAAGCTTTGTTGATTGGAAGTTTTTAGTAGTTATACAGCGCTGTGGATTCAATACTTTATAAGCTTTGTGGATTGGAAGTCTTGAGTAGTTATGAAGCGCTGTGTACTCAATACTTTATAGGCTTTGTGGATTGGAAGTCTTGAGTAGTTATACATCGCTGTTTACTCAATACTTTATAAGCTTTGTGGATTGGAAGTTTTTAGTAGTTATACAGCGCTGTGGATTCAATACTTTATAAGCTTTGTGGATTGGAACACTTGAGTAGTTATAAAGCGATGTGTACTCAATATATTGGAAGTCTTGAGTAATTATACATCGCTGTTTACTCAATACTTTATAAGCTTTGTGGATTGGAACACTTGAGTAGTTATAAAGTGCTGTTTACTCAATACTTTATAAGCTTTGTGGATTGGAACACTCTACTAGTTTTAAAGCGCTGTTGATTCAATACGTTATAAGCTTTGTGGATTGGAACACTTTACTAGTTATAAAGCGCTGTGGACTCAATACTTTATAAGCTTTGTGGATTGGAAGTCTTCAGTAATTATACATCGCTGTTGACTCAATACTTTATAAGCTTTGTGGATTGGAACACTTGAGTAGTTATAAAGTGCTGTTTACTCAATACTTTATAAGCTTTGTGGATTGGAACACTTGAGTAGTTATAAAGCGCTGTTGATTCAATACTTTATAAGCTTTGTGGATTGGAACACTCTACTAGTTATAAAGCGCTGTTGACTCAATACTTTATAAGCTTTGTGGATTGGTATAAAACCTGTCTAGTATAGAAGTCTTGATTTGCTTTGCTGAAGATCAGGAAATATGTACCAAAGACATCAACATGTTTTTCTCGCTCATAGGAACCAAAAAGGCCCCCCCCCCCTTTTTCTGGCTATTTCCACATCACAATTTGTCCCCAGCCAGCAAAGTAAAATTTTCCCAAGAGGGTAAGATTCTAAACAGGAATACTTGGACTGCTGTTGATTTGATCAAAAGATACTCAAAATTCCTTACAAATTGCTACTTATATTTTTAGATGGCATAAACTTACATCCAAATTTGGTTATTAGCTGTTCCGACCTTTCAGTCGGAACAGCTTTTGAAATCGTCCAGATTTTTATTCTTTTTATTATTATTCTTTCTTTCCCTAAAATCGTATTGACTTAACCTGTGTCTCTTTCAGATGCCATATGTCTTTCTTAAAATAATCACAATTAGATAAATCATATACCATATTAAAGCTTAGGCCCTGACTTAAATTTTAAATATAATTAAATTAAAATTCTTAATTAATTATTCATGTGACAGCTGCATGAATATTTAATTAGCTAATATTGTTCTAATCATATCTCAAGAAGTATACATCCAATCTTCAAACTTTTTTCAGTTATGGACTTGTCTTGTATTGTAGAATTGCCTGGTGGCCTAATATTTTCCGTCACTTCATCATGACGTCATTTGTAGCCGTTTTTTCTTTTCGTGTAAAAAAAAAATCGTTTTAGATACGTTTAGGTGGTTCAAAACACAAACCGTGGCTACAACTCTGTGCTTATTTGATTAGGTTCAGTCACCAACAATTGATCAGTTAGCCTGGAATATGGTTCGCGAATTGTGAAAGCCTTTCAGAATGGGACTTATCTCAGTTCGCCGAGAAGTAATCCTTTTGACAGATATTATTGACAGACAATCTTAATTAATTAATCACGTGACAGAGGTATGAATATTTAATTAGCCAAACTTGATTCTGTGATATCTCAAGAAGTTTACAACCGATTTTCAAACTTTTTTCAGTTATAGACTCCTTTAGCAATTGAGATTAACAATGGGTAACCGTGACCCCATGTTGACCTTTACTTCCGGGTCAACCGGAAGTGGGACCATATCTCAAGAACTATACAACCGATTTTCAAACTTTTTTCAGTTATAGACTCCTTGGGCATTGGAGATTAGCCTTGAGTAACCGTGACCCCATGATCGAAGTGGGACTATATCTTAAGAATTACACAGCCGATTTTAAAACTTATTTCAGTTATAGACTCCTTGGGCAGGGGAGATTAGCCTCGAGTAACCGTGACCCCATGATGACCTTTACCGATGGGTCAACCGGAAGTGGGACTATATCTTTAGAACTACACAACCGATTTTCAAACTTTTTCCAGTTATAGACTCCTTGGTCATTAGAGATTAGCCTTGGGTAACCGTGACCCCATGTTGACCTTTACTTCCGGGTCAACCGGAAGTGGGAGTGGGACCCTATCTCAAGAACTACACAACCGATTTTCAAACTTTTTCCAGTTATAGACTTCTTGGGCATGGGAGATTAGCCTTGGGTAAATGCGACCCCATGTTGACCTTTACTTCTGGGTCAACCGGAAGTGGGACCATATCTCAAGAACTACACACCCGATTTTCAATTTCTTTTCATTTATAAACCCCTTAAGCATTCAATGTTAGACAAGGGTTACCATGACCCCATGTTGAGCTTTATTTCTGGTTTAAAAGCTCCTTTCAATTCCGTATCAAAATGAAGACCAGGTTTATTTTTTACCTTAACTTCCGGTCCAAAAAAGAGCTCATAAGTTGAGATAATCATATTTCCTGAACCGTTAGAGAAAATTACAGGAACAGCTATGTGATTGTTCACAATCACTATCTCTAGTTATTATTAGCTGTTCCGACCTTTCAGTCGGAACAGCTATGTGATTGTTCACAATCACTATCTCTAGTTTTTTTTGTAATGGCAGTTGCAGAGAGTTGTGTGTTTTTGTAGACACTAATTGGTCTACCCTGGCAGTGTGACGTAAATATATTGCTTTTATTATGATGATATGTCAAACACTATACCACTGTGAGAAAAAGCTTGGGGTAGATTCAGGGGTTTCCCCCCCATCAGAACTACATAGACTTGAGTCCAGTCCTTTGATATAGAATTCTGTGTCTTTGATAGCTTACATTTTCCCCCCATTAAATTCTCATGCAATTCTCTGGTTAAAGTTTGAGGACTGTTTTTCTCTATGAAGATTCAAAGCCGAAGATTCAAAGCCCGAAAGCATTCGAGTATAAATATATCCTATATAATAAGATTAAATCTTTTAGTTGTAAACTTGTAAACAAAAAGTTGAATCAAATCAATATTAAAACCTCCATATATTAGTACAGAACATCGGAGGTCTGTTAGAATTGTGAAAATGGTAAAAGTTTAAACCATAACTAGGAACAAAATGTAAGTTAGGATACAGTTAGGCTAAACAAAACCAAACAAATGCAAAGCAAAACATTAAGCTGCGACTAGATTAAGTCTACAAATTCTCTGTTCATTCAAAGTTCATTCAAACTTAACACTGAGTGTTAAACCAATTCCTGTGCTTAACCCCAAATTTCAGCTTTGGATGTGACAAATATTAACGTGCTGAACACGCTCATCGGAACTACATTAACCAGCTCCTGTCTCTCCTGATAGTCAATTAAGCTATTTACACTTAGCACATTAATGGTTAATCCTTTATTCATCAAGTCCTATTTTGGAGCACTAATCCAAAAACAGACATCACTTAACAAAGGGTGTAGCATTCTAATAAACCTGGAGTGAAAACGTGACTATGGTAGGACTGAGTCAAATCAAATAAGATTTGAGGTCAAATACCTATCATGTTTCGCTCAGTCTTTTTTAGATTTTCCCTGTCCATGTGTTAAATGCTATTTTCCCTGTCCATGTGTTAAATGCTAATTAAAGTAATAGCAAAGAAAAAGAAAGAAAGAGAGAACTTTTGTGCCTGACAAGATGGAAGAAGTCTTCAAGAAAGTCATTAAGTAGAGCAGTGTCTTGTATTTGTTTTCAAAGTTATATTAAAGGCAATACTCAATTTTGACTGTTTGTAGTAGGATTTTTCTTGGCCAATGTTGATCCATAAATATACATGAACCAACAGCCAGTGATCACCCAGAATGAAATGAGAAACTTGCAGATCAATTATGCAGATTAATGTTTACTAGAAACCGAAGGATACAGATTACCAGATATGATGAAATTTAATTATAATAAGGTAAAAAGTATGAACAAATGCACATATTCAAAATCTAAAATACACATGAACAAAGAAGTGCTTAATCAGAGACTACCAGAGGCAAAAGTAAAGTATTGGGGTTTTTTTCTAGACAGAGACAGAATGGTGGATAGACTTAAGATGTTTGTAAGTCTTAAAGAGAGCTTTCAGAAATTAAATTCATATTTAAACATTTCAAATTAGTTGAGTCAAATTTGCTCTTAATATTACTAGCTGTTCCTTTCCCCCTAATTTAAACCACCTGAGTTTTGGGCAAACAAGAACTTCCAGTCATCGTCTGCTGAGGGTCATCTAACTCTGATGATATTTATACAAGGCACAGAGATGTTTTTCCTGTAGGCTGCCTTTAATAAACATGAGAGAATGATTGATAGGTGATCAATAGATAGCCTTAAGGAACTTAAGATCAGCTCATTATTACAAAAATCCTGTCTCTTTTTCCTGAACTGTCTCATCAGGCAGAAACCTTGCCAAATTCAGCATTGTAATAGTAAGAACATGTGATTTGTGAGGGATGAACCATTGCTTATTCTGAAATATGAAATAAGCCTTGCCAAATTCAGCATTGTAAATCCTGGAAAAGGATTTATTTTTTATTTTTTAGGGACATGACTAGTTCCTCGTTCAGGAAAATTAAATAAATATTACCGAGATTCTTCAGTGTATTTGTCAAAAGTTTTAATTACATTTTATTTTTTATTTATATACTGTAAAAACAAAACAAAAACAAACAATTGTGTTAACGTTGATCAATTCCAAATTGAAATGGTTAGAACAAGAAGTTTTCTTTCTTTCCCCCTTAGTACGTTACAAGAAACCTAGCCCCCATATTTATTCATTTGTTTAGAACATGAATTCTTAGAGTGACTCTTTTGACTCTGCTGAAATATTGCCCAAGCTTTGTTAGGGAATCGCACCGCGTTCACACTTGATCCTGCTAGGAGGATCAAAGGAGGATCAGATCCCGAAAGCGAGATCAAGCATTTTTGTGCCGCGTTCACACTTGAGTGTGATCGCGCATTGATCTCGCATCGTTAAACGGAAGTTCAGTTCAGCTGACGGCAAAGGTTACTGTGCGAGGTCATTGATTGTGCGCGCGCATGTTGTTTTGTTAGTTGTGTCGCGCCATTTTTTTATTTGGTGTACATGTGTAACTAAACGATACGTTGCAGTTTCCGTTATCTATGTGAACACGTACGTTGCAGTTTCCGTTATCTATGTGAACAGGCCTAGAAGTTCGCAAGACACCGCGAGAATCAAAATGGATTCTCGCTGAAGAATTTCGCGAGAATCCAGGATTCTCGCAATTTTCGGGGAATGGATTCTCGCAGTTTTTGGGGGAGAATCTTTTTTTTTTTGGCAAATTGTAAAAGTAGTATTTGCTAAAGTAAATGTAATGTTGGAAATTAAAGCAAAGTTATGTTTCAATTCATCCTCTATTTGTTAAAGCTGTTTAAGCTTACGTTTTTTTTGCCATCTTGCGTCGCGTGCCAAAGAATTTGACAGCAGAATAACCTCAGCTCTCGGTCATAAAAACAACAACCAGCGGCATGTAATTCATGAAATCATCACATGTTATGCTAAGTTTTAGGTCAATCTGTTTTTATTCTGTCCGCAGATTGGTTGATAGCGCGAAAGTTCCCGTTTTGGAGCCAATAGTCTTCCTTGACTGTTAGCGTTGTTACCAAGTACAGCGATGTACGCTTGCTTGGATTTTCCACAAAATGTTTTGAAAATCATATATTTGTCATAAAAGTTCACTATTTGGTTATACATTATCATTATTCAATGTTTCCGGATTTTTATAGAATAAAATGGAGTCCAGAAAAGGAAACGAAAAGAAAAGAAATATTGTGATAATCTTGGGAAATCGACTATCTCGGTACATGGTAACCACGTGTATAAAGCAGATTGATGCCGTGAGCTTACTATCCAGGAAGACTATTGGCTCAAAAACGGGATCTTTCGCGCTATCAACCAATCCGCGGACAGATTAAAACAGATTGACCAGGGGTATGTTTTCGCGGCTGGAACGAATAACTGTTTCGGTCATTGGCCAGTGTTATCGGATGGCCAAAATTCAACCGAAACAGTTATTGGACCGCGAAAATTACCCCTTTATGATGGCAACACACGGACGTAACGAACGGTGCGCCGGTGTTTTAGGACGACGACTCGGCGGTATCGATCGACTCGACGACATACATGACGTGAGTGGTTGATCGTGAATGATACAAGTTTGTAAATAAAACACAAAGAAAATGAGGGGTGACAAAACTTAACTTTGTGTCGGATTAACGGAAAATTGTTTATGGTTTTTTTATGGAAAAGTAAAAACATATTCTTGTTGACCCAAATATAAAGCTGAAAAAGTGGTTTTCCCCTTCTGAATTCTGGTAATTTCACGCGAATCTACTCGGATTCGCGGCGTTAACGGCGGGCGCGAATCGATTTGCGGATTCGCGTCGGATTTCTAGGCCTGGTGAACAAGCATTATTCTCCTTCTTCTCGAGGTATTTTTTTCTTGATTTACGATGGAAGATGTCTTCAATTTCTTAGCAGTTATTCTGCCATTAGTTTTGGCCCAACTACATCGTCGACATCGCCGCAGAATGACAAATATGGAGGACATGGGGCCGGGGACCAGTTCACGATAGAGTGCACATGCACACACAATGTATATTGTACAATAAATCCCCCATGTACATGACACAGCGTTGTCCGGCCACGGACGATGACGACAGGTAGGCAAAGCGTTGTTTACAATTTCTTGTTTCGCGGGTTTTTTTTTAATGACCTGACACACCGGATGTGAGCAGCTTAAATTGCAGGATCTGATCTCGATCTGCGTTCACACTTGTTTTTTGATCGCCCTTGCGGGATCTGATCCTCCTTTGATCTCGCAATAAAGGGAGATCAAAAAGGAGGATCTGATCCTGATCCTGATCGCGTTCACACTAGCCGGTGATCTCCCTTTGATCGCCCTTTCGAGATCAGATCCTCCTTTGATCCTCCTAGCAGGATCAAGTGTGAACGCGGTGTCATAGTCTTGTTATAATATCAAGAAATATTGCAAAACAATATGCGATGCAATGTTTTGAAAGTGGAAGCTTATTTTTTGATTGACACAGTTACAAAAAAAGTCAGCTGTATTGTATTTGTTCTAAAAATTAACCCAAACACATGATGCATTGTTGGGATTTAAAGTGAAAGTCATTGCAATCCTTTAGATTTCACCAAGTACACAATACATACAATGTGGAACTAGGTGATCACATTTTTAAGAGTTAATATGTTTTTAAGAAATTTATGCAATCTCATACACATGCTTATTTTGATTTGGCACTTGTAGATTAATAAACAGGAAACATGTTTACTCACAAATGTATTATTTCAGCCAGAAATATATCTCAGGACATTTGGCACTGGCTTCAATTTTATAACAAATTTAGTTTTACAATCAAAAATGTATTTTTCAGAACATTACCACTCCTTTAAAATTAAAAATACCCTGTAAGAATTGATAGAAAACACCATCTGACTCTGATTACTTAGTCCATGTCTGAAAAACAAAACATCTCAAAAATGAACTGTCAAAAGTGAAAACATTTGTATACTTTCTACACAAGGAATTGACACAGATCTTATCATGAGTATTGACAACATGATATATTGGCACAACTTTCCCTGCAAATAGGCCATGCATGGCTTTTCCCATGTCCCTCATTACTGCATGCTTAAATTATTCACTGGCATGATGGAACAAATCCCCGCTGTGCATTAAAGTGCCATATTAGCAAGAATTTCCATTTTCCTTTTTTTGAAGTTGGTGTTCTCCCGGTGTTTAAATCACTATCTCTCTCAGCTTTTAGACATGGCAGTAAACAAAATTAAAGAACTAATTATGCCATTATCCATTTGTTTTGATCTGGCCGAGATTTAAACTTAAAAAAAGGAAAGAAATTATTTGGCCAAGTTTTCCTGATATAACCAAGACTGTAAGAGGTCTTTAAGAGCCCAACACAGTTGCTTATCAATCAACTCCAGGATGATCACAAACTCTGAGATCTACTCTTACTATCGTGTAATTAATTTAGCATCTTACAGACAGTATCAAATCACACAAACCACAGAATCCCTCGGTAGCAGAAAAAAAAGTCACACACTAAAAATCTGTCTTGGAAAGGTAGATCCGAGAAATTCTCAAATCCAGCGGGAAATTTGTCCCTGTCAAGTCTTCAGGATTTTCTTGATGCCAACAATGAAACTGTGGAGATTTAAATTTGTTGCTTTTTACAAGGAGCTTTATTTCAGTGAGCCTTCATTCCTGTGGCTTTTCATTAATATTTAAAGGCACTATCTAATTCAATTTCAAATTCAATTTCTCTCCAAATCACTCTGGGCTTTCTGCACTAATATCTAAATCCCAGTCATGGCATGCCACTAGTCACTTTAAGAAAATCTGAGCTTGTAGTTGTCTCTAGTGCTTGAACAGCGCTGTACTGTCTCTGCAATAAACATGTGCCTCACATTTTTTTTTCTTGGGGTCCATTTTAAAATCAGAACAAAATATTAAAAATGATCTTTCACCAATTAAACAAGTTTTGAGGAATTTAGCGTTTAGCTGAGAATATTGCTATAAATATTGAATTGGTAAGCAGTGTAGCAGTCTAAAGATTTATACATAAAATTGCAGTTTAATGTACATCAAATAGCAGTTTAGTCATATACTGTTTCTCCTAAGCAAGTGGTTTGTTTGGTTTGGATTTCTTAAAGCTTTATAGACTATAGGCCTAGGGCATCGTCCAAATATCTCTTCCGTTTTCAAGTTTCGTGGTCTCCGCAGGGGTATAACACAAAACCTTTATGAATTGGTTGACATTAGTGTGTCTAATACATAGAAAAAAAGTTCCCGCTGATTGGAGTCCTAAATAATGAGAAAATCCATTAATTAATTGTAACCCTATTGGGGGCGGGGTTTTGAGGACTTACATGGAGGGGGAGAAATGTACCCCTCCATATTTTCTAAAGTCTATGACCGATTTTCAAGAAACTTGTTACAAATGTTCATTTTAACAAGTTGTACATGATTTCATTGAAATGTTTCAAAAAATTGCCACTAACAGATTTTTTTGCAGTTTTTTGCAAATTTTTGGTAAAAAATACATTTTTACCCCCATAAATTACATATTTGTGGTCAGATTCTTATAAAACTTGGCAAAGTTATAATTTATGTTGACGTAGTCAATAGAATTTCCTCATTTTAATGCTGGGTTCACCATTGGGGGCACTATAATTTATCCAATCAAAACCAATTTTTATACAGTGTACCTGTGAAGTGGGTGCAAAATTACCGGTAAATGTCATCAAATAGTCTTTTACATGTTTACCAAAGGCATCCTAGGCTGGCAAATTTTAATTTGAATGCTAACCAATTCTTTAATAGGAAACGACATGTACATGTGTTAATAAAAATTCCATGTGTAGCCTCTGCTTAATTTTCTGCCTATTCAGTATTTCTTAGTCCTCAAAGAAAAAGTTTCACCATGTTTAGTTGGTTATTTCAAATGGTAAACAAATTTGTATTCGAATAGGTTTAAGACTGCATCATTGTATGCCATCACCACACTGAGCACTCTATATTTCAATTGATCCCAAAACTAACACAAAGTCACACAGTACTGAGTTTTTGTCAAATTTTTTATTGTAATTCAATGTCATTTTTAATTTCTTTTTACAGAATATGGGCTGTGTTTTTACAAAAAACAACCTTACACTATGTTTTGGTTTACTTGTAGAATATCACTGATGTTTGTTCTCATTTTCAATTCCAGCTACCTGTACATAAGACCCTTCCCCCACAAGTCCTTCATATAAAGCTTCAGGATTCAAGAAGCAGTAGAAGTAGTGTTTTATTACAATGTTTTCCTCAGCAAATGAGTATCAGGCCCGCTGTTCAAAAAAAAAAAATCCTTGTTATACATTAAACTGTTGGTTTGCTAAGGAGCTGCTCCAAGGTCAAATTCATTTTTGTGGTGCACTCATTTTCCAACAGAACGATTCCTCATGTTAGTGGGGAAAAAATTACAAGTCTCTAACCTCATGCTAAAGGGGTAAAATTGTCATTCTATTCAATCCCCTGGCAGTGCAAAATTTGTCAACATTCAAAACATTCCATGACATCATTCAAGAGAAAAATGGGTATGTACATTTTTGTACGAGGATGTTTTGGTTCATTCGTGACTTTTCAGAGCAAAATTTGAAACATGACATCATTGGATTTCAATAACTTCGGGTCTTTACATTCCAAGGAGGAATTTTTTCATCAGTCAAAAGTTCAAATTCAAGGCTGTTTTGATTGAATATCACCGAAAGTCAGGAATGAACCAAAACATCCCTGTACATGAGTACTCAATCTATTGGACAATGAGTACATCACAAAATAGAATTTGACATTGGCGATTGGGCTTTGAAAAGCGGTTGTTATGAAATGAATTGAAATGAATAAGGTTGGAAAGTTGTTTTAAAAGTAGAACATAATTAATTCACAGCGAGTCAATCTTTCTGGTTGTGACGTTCTTCTGCCTTTATTTTTGGAGTAACTCTTCCCATGACAAACAACATGAAGAACATGTGTAGACCTTTCAATCCCATCATGTGATCGTACGCCTCTTCTTTGTCTTTTTGCATGGCTCATCACTCACACTTGCATCACAGGACTCTGTCTCTCCTGAAACAAGAAAAGTTGCATCACAGGACTCTGTCTCTCCTGAAACAAGAAAAGTTGCATCACAGGACTCTGTCTCTCCTGAAACAAGAAAAGTTGCATCACAGGACTCTGTCTCTCCTGAAACAAGAAAAGTTGCATCACAGGACTCTGTCTCTCCTGAAACAAGAAAAGTTGCATCACAGGACTCTGTCTCTCCTGAAACAAGAAAAGTTGTATCACATGACTCTGTCTCTCCTGAAACAAGAAAAGTTGTATCACATGACTCTGTCTCTCCTGAAACAAGAAAAGTTGCATCATAAACATGTGTTTGTATTTGAGCTGTTATTTTTTTACAGTTTTATATTTTTTTTCAAGAAAAATTGGGATGGGTACAGTTTTTTTCTTTTTGTCATCAGAAGTTTACAAATTTTGTGCGGGTCATGAGTACCTTACTGAAGTGTTACTGAAGTGTAACTAAAGTTACGTACTCAACATCAAAATTCAACATCAAAATGAATTATACATTACAAATTCAACACAAGCTTTAATTAAAAAATGAGGGATGGGTCTGGGATAATACCAGTTAAAACTCATTAAGGAAAACTGGAAATGAATTGTGGGTACAAGTCCTATTTTCATTGAGTCTCAATTCAAAATTGAAAAACATTTTCAGTTATAAAGTTATATTTAAAAAAATTGCATGGGTCTTGGTTGCTTGTTTTATTTACATAATTTCTTCACGCAAACTTAAATTCAACATCAAAATGCGATTTTAGTTATAAATTAAAATTGGCCATGGGTGGCCTTGATTTTTCAGTTAAAAAGTAAAAAAATAAAATAATTGGGATGGGTCAACGTTTCATTTTAAATTTTTTCACTCAAACTTTAATTCAACACCAAAATGCACTTTAAGTATAAATTAAAATTGGCCATGGGTTATGGGGTGGCTGGCAGTCCTATTTTCAACTCTTTATTTCTTTTTACCTAAAAAGTTTTACTTAAACATTATAAAAAGGCATTTCAAGTTATATTGGCGTGAAATTTATTTTCAAAAAAAAATGAGTTGGGTGTACAGGTGTATGCCTAGCTCTAGTGATTTTTGTTTTATGTTTATGTTTTATGTTATGATTCAAGCTTAAATTGAAAAATTGGGCATGGGTCGTGGGTTACCAGCTGTAGATTCAGCAAAAATGTGTTTTATTATAATATTAAGTTAAACACAATTATTTAAAAAATTTATCATGGGTTGTGGGCTCAAGGGTACTGCGTACTTATATTTCTTTTATACAAACCAAGCTCTAAAATTAGGCATGAGCAGAGTAGGCCTACCACCAATGACCACTACCACCAATTTTGTCAAAGTGAATTTGGCTAGAGGTACTTTAGTGACAGTATTCAAAGCTTTTGAACTTACTTGTAGTAATATCTAGTGTCGGAACTTCCAGATCATTCACCTTCTTTTCTGCTCGCTGCAATTTGGTGCTATCGGTAAATTTCTGGTAACATTTCCGATGAAATCCGCCAGTGGTTGGAGGTTCCTATGCTTGAATGATGCGAAGTCACGGAGTGCAGCGATGAATTTTTCGCGACTTTACCCTGTTCGTGATTTTACCCTGTTCGTGATCATCATAATCTTTCCAAAAGAGTGCACAATCGGAAACTTTTGACCACGAACTATTAGTAAATGGCTTGATATAAACTTTTTTAATGGCAGAAAATTGTATAAAACACAATTTTCTTTGACAGTTTCCGACAAGTGACTGCCCAGCTTGGGCAGTAGTGGCCTGGCGGTTACGGAGTCAGTAAGTGCCGATTTCCGCGTTGTGATTGGTTAAAATGATCATGTGAACATCCTTGCTGGCACGTCCCGAGACTCGAAAAAAAAGCAAACAAATTGTTGTATTTTCTTTAAAAATTGGGATGCAACGAGCGGGAACAATTCAATATATAAATTATCATAATTTTAAAGACATATTAATGGCAGTTTTAAGTTATACCTCACCAGAGGCTACGAAAAGTCACCAAAGTGATCGATGCCCTATAGTCTATTAGAGTTGATAAATGCATAAAGAAAGAAATTATCTGCTGGGGTTAAAACATAAGGCCATTGCCATTTGTTTTTTCATTTGTTTGGTTGGTAAGCAGTTAGTAACAGCAAGTTCTTTTCTGCACAAAATATTGTGTAACACATCTATATTTGGGACCAGTTCCAAGCAGTATAACTGTTTAAGAAAGATTTAGTTCAGAAGACTTAGCAAACTGTTTTATTTAGCAGCTGATGAAACTTGTTTTAATGCTGGGTTCACCATTGGGGGCACTATAATTTATCCAATCAAAACCAATTTTTATACAGTGTACCTGTGAAGTGGGTGCAAAATTACCGGTAAATGTCATCAAATAGTCTTTTACATGTTTACCAAAGGCATCCTAGGCTGGCAAATTTTAATTTGAATGCTAACCAATTCTTTAATAGGAAACGACATGTACATGTGTTAATAAAAATTCCATGTGTAGCCTCTGCTTAATTTTCTGCCTATTCAGTATTTCTTAGTCCTCAAAGAAAAAGTTTCACCATGTTTAGTTGGTTATTTCAAATGGTAAACAAATTTGTATTCGAATAGGTTTAAGACTGCATCATTGTATGCCATCACCACACTGAGCACTCTATATTTCAATTGATCCCAAAACTAACACAAAGTCACACAGTACTGAGTTTTTGTCAAATTTTTTATTGTAATTCAATGTCATTTTTAATTTCTTTTTACAGAATATGGGCTGTGTTTTTACAAAAAACAACCTTACACTATGTTTTGGTTTACTTGTAGAATATCACTGATGTTTGTTCTCATTTTCAATTCCAGCTACCTGTACATAAGACCCTTCCCCCACAAGTCCTTCATATAAAGCTTCAGGATTCAAGAAGCAGTAGAAGTAGTGTTTTATTACAATGTTTTCCTCAGCAAATGAGTATCAGGCCCGCTGTTCAAAAAAAAAAAATCCTTGTTATACATTAAACTGTTGGTTTGCTAAGGAGCTGCTCCAAGGTCAAATTCATTTTTGTGGTGCACTCATTTTCCAACAGAACGATTCCTCATGTTAGTGGGGAAAAAATTACAAGTCTCTAACCTCATGCTAAAGGGGTAAAATTGTCATTCTATTCAATCCCCTGGCAGTGCAAAATTTGTCAACATTCAAAACATTCCATGACATCATTCAAGAGAAAAATGGGTATGTACATTTTTGTACGAGGATGTTTTGGTTCATTCGTGACTTTTCAGAGCAAAATTTGAAACATGACATCATTGGATTTCAATAACTTCGGGTCTTTACATTCCAAGGAGGAATTTTTTCATCAGTCAAAAGTTCAAATTCAAGGCTGTTTTGATTGAATATCACCGAAAGTCAGGAATGAACCAAAACATCCCTGTACATGAGTACTCAATCTATTGGACAATGAGTACATCACAAAATAGAATTTGACATTGGCGATTGGGCTTTGAAAAGCGGTTGTTATGAAATGAATTGAAATGAATAAGGTTGGAAAGTTGTTTTAAAAGTAGAACATAATTAATTCACAGCGAGTCAATCTTTCTGGTTGTGACGTTCTTCTGCCTTTATTTTTGGAGTAACTCTTCCCATGACAAACAACATGAAGAACATGTGTAGACCTTTCAATCCCATCATGTGATCGTACGCCTCTTCTTTGTCTTTTTGCATGGCTCATCACTCACACTTGCATCACAGGACTCTGTCTCTCCTGAAACAAGAAAAGTTGCATCACAGGACTCTGTCTCTCCTGAAACAAGAAAAGTTGCATCACAGGACTCTGTCTCTCCTGAAACAAGAAAAGTTGCATCACAGGACTCTGTCTCTCCTGAAACAAGAAAAGTTGCATCACAGGACTCTGTCTCTCCTGAAACAAGAAAAGTTGCATCACAGGACTCTGTCTCTCCTGAAACAAGAAAAGTTGTATCACATGACTCTGTCTCTCCTGAAACAAGAAAAGTTGTATCACATGACTCTGTCTCTCCTGAAACAAGAAAAGTTGCATCATAAACATGTGTTTGTATTTGAGCTGTTATTTTTTTACAGTTTTATATTTTTTTTCAAGAAAAATTGGGATGGGTACAGTTTTTTTCTTTTTGTCATCAGAAGTTTACAAATTTTGTGCGGGTCATGAGTACCTTACTGAAGTGTTACTGAAGTGTAACTAAAGTTACGTACTCAACATCAAAATTCAACATCAAAATGAATTATACATTACAAATTCAACACAAGCTTTAATTAAAAAATGAGGGATGGGTCTGGGATAATACCAGTTAAAACTCATTAAGGAAAACTGGAAATGAATTGTGGGTACAAGTCCTATTTTCATTGAGTCTCAATTCAAAATTGAAAAACATTTTCAGTTATAAAGTTATATTTAAAAAAATTGCATGGGTCTTGGTTGCTTGTTTTATTTACATAATTTCTTCACGCAAACTTAAATTCAACATCAAAATGCGATTTTAGTTATAAATTAAAATTGGCCATGGGTGGCCTTGATTTTTCAGTTAAAAAGTAAAAAAATAAAATAATTGGGATGGGTCAACGTTTCATTTTAAATTTTTTCACTCAAACTTTAATTCAACACCAAAATGCACTTTAAGTATAAATTAAAATTGGCCATGGGTTATGGGGTGGCTGGCAGTCCTATTTTCAACTCTTTATTTCTTTTTACCTAAAAAGTTTTACTTAAACATTATAAAAAGGCATTTCAAGTTATATTGGCGTGAAATTTATTTTCAAAAAAAAATGAGTTGGGTGTACAGGTGTATGCCTAGCTCTAGTGATTTTTGTTTTATGTTTATGTTTTATGTTATGATTCAAGCTTAAATTGAAAAATTGGGCATGGGTCGTGGGTTACCAGCTGTAGATTCAGCAAAAATGTGTTTTATTATAATATTAAGTTAAACACAATTATTTAAAAAATTTATCATGGGTTGTGGGCTCAAGGGTACTGCGTACTTATATTTCTTTTATACAAACCAAGCTCTAAAATTAGGCATGAGCAGAGTAGGCCTACCACCAATGACCACTACCACCAATTTTGTCAAAGTGAATTTGGCTAGAGGTACTTTAGTGACAGTATTCAAAGCTTTTGAACTTACTTGTAGTAATATCTAGTGTCGGAACTTCCAGATCATTCACCTTCTTTTCTGCTCGCTGCAATTTGGTGCTATCGGTAAATTTCTGGTAACATTTCCGATGAAATCCGCCAGTGGTTGGAGGTTCCTATGCTTGAATGATGCGAAGTCACGGAGTGCAGCGATGAATTTTTCGCGACTTTACCCTGTTCGTGATTTTACCCTGTTCGTGATCATCATAATCTTTCCAAAAGAGTGCACAATCGGAAACTTTTGACCACGAACTATTAGTAAATGGCTTGATATAAACTTTTTTAATGGCAGAAAATTGTATAAAACACAATTTTCTTTGACAGTTTCCGACAAGTGACTGCCCAGCTTGGGCAGTAGTGGCCTGGCGGTTACGGAGTCAGTAAGTGCCGATTTCCGCGTTGTGATTGGTTAAAATGATCATGTGAACATCCTTGCTGGCACGTCCCGAGACTCGAAAAAAAAGCAAACAAATTGTTGTATTTTCTTTAAAAATTGGGATGCAACGAGCGGGAACAATTCAATATATAAATTATCATAATTTTAAAGACATATTAATGGCAGTTTTAAGTTATACCTCACCAGAGGCTACGAAAAGTCACCAAAGTGATCGATGCCCTATAGTCTATTAGAGTTGATAAATGCATAAAGAAAGAAATTATCTGCTGGGGTTAAAACATAAGGCCATTGCCATTTGTTTTTTCATTTGTTTGGTTGGTAAGCAGTTAGTAACAGCAAGTTCTTTTCTGCACAAAATATTGTGTAACACATCTATATTTGGGACCAGTTCCAAGCAGTATAACTGTTTAAGAAAGATTTAGTTCAGAAGACTTAGCAAACTGTTTTATTTAGCAGCTGATGAAACTTGTCCCAGTTGCTCACAAATAGAACAGATCTCAGGTGTCCCTTTTAGCTATTAGAGAAACTGTTTTATCACAACCATATCCTTTACCCTGAAGCCTGACTGAAACAATTAAAAAGATCTCGACGGCTTAAGAAGTCCCATGTTATGCAGACTCATTGTAAATAGTCATGATATCCCTATGGCAAGATAAACCAGGAACCAGTAATTGTCATTCTAGGAGGCAAGTCCACCCTTTTCAATGTTTAAAGGGATAGTCCCACATTCTTATCATTTGGACTTATTCTGTATTCTTTTTCCCCCTATCTTCTGGACATAATGTCCATTTCTGTTATATTTAAAGGCTGATCATACACAAATTTATTAGTTTCAAATTTCAGTGATTATAAATATAGTTCAAACCACTCGAGTCCCAATCCTCCACTGAAACACTTTCAATTAAGGAAAGTTCAATTTGGAGACCCCCTAAGTCACAACTGCTTATTTTGATAGTAGCTGTTGAAATTTGCCAAATACGAACATACTCAAATTCCCTGACTTTGATTCAGCATTGTTTTATAGTGTTTTTCTTTTTACCTTGAACGAACGAATGAAATCTTCCAAAGTCTGTATTAGCTTTTAATATGATCATCAGTCAAGTATGTGCAATTCTTCAGTGGGCAGTGTTCAACAAATGTTTCTTTGAGACTGGGTATATTATTGGGAGCTTATCTTGGGACAAAACAGATAGTTTTCATTATGAAGCTCACCTGTGTTACATTTGTATAGCACCAATATTTCTGTGATCAATTTCTGCGTGAATGGCTGCGGTGTTCAAGTTGTATTGCAGGCCTGTGTATTCCAACTGTTCTCCAAGATAAAGTAATTGTCGGTAGTGTTTAAAAAATTGTGTGTGTCCAGTAATTTTTTTATTGTTTTATTGATATTTTAAATTTATTTTTAGGAAAGGGGGGTGGGGGTGAATTATTAGGCAATAACAGTGTGAGGAGCTGGTCTTCACTGCTGGTAATGACTGGGTTGATGGTTGGCCGTAGGCAAAGTTATTTAATAGCGGCCAGCCACCAACCAAGGTCATTACCATCACTTTTGCCATTAATAAATACAATTAACGAAAAACCAGTGAAAATCGTCAGAGTTTGTATTAAACAAATCTGCCAATATGTTTAGACTTGTTCTATTGAGGCTGTTCAGTTGTTGCGTGGGACCTAATCTCTTGCACATTTATAACTATTTATGCCTATTTTCAAGAACCAGACTATGAGTATGAGATTTGAAAAATAACAGCAACATTATTAGAAATACTTTGGTTGGTGTTAGGCTGTATGCTTTGCATTATGTTGGTTATGGTTTCACAGGCATACAAGCTACCTTAAAGTTAGATTTGCAGGTAGCAGGAATTGATGATGGAAGTTGAACAGAGAAACAAGGTTAGTTTGATGAGCTTTCTATAAAACTAGGTCATGAGCGTTCATAGTTGATTGTCCTGACTAGCATTACTAAAGGTTCAATACAAGAGATATGAGCAGGTATTGAACCCCAAGTTCATTGTAGTTTATCTTCTTTGTACGTGATTCTTGACGGGAATTGCTTTGAACTCGACCAGATTGGATCTATTTTTTTTGGTCAAAGTCTTCTTCCCTCAAAGTTGGTCATCAGTTACCATCTGTCAGAGACTCTTTGCTAACCATGTCCAGCTCCTCCTGGCTGACTCACTCAATGATATTGTGGAAAGTTACCCCCATCAGTAACAGCTGTGTTTAACCAGCTCAAATTGTGGCCAATTTTCCCCTTGCTGGGAACACCTATGTACACTACAATGGTATGGCAGTATAAGGGACCCATGAGTTGACCTGGAAATTCAGCCAGGACTGCCCAGTAGCATGTGGGACCAATCACCCTCTGATGTTGTCAGACAATGAGATACAAATTAACATAGAATGGCTCGACTCAATTGAATTAATCACTCACATTTTGCTGTCTTTTTCCTTGGAATGGAGTTTATATCTGATTATTATAATGAGGTAATTTGTGTTAATTTTACTGATGTTGTCCTGTTTGGATGTGGCTTCATTAGGGGTAGGATTGGGGAGATTTCTTCTGATTGTTTCCATTGTTAAGATGATGCGTGATTGATATTGATCAAATACTAACTCACTGGAGAGATTTACTAGTATTATCATCTGGTTAACATGAAATTTTGTTTGAGGTCTACTACCCTGTGAAATATTTATCTGGACATGCTTAGCCAAGTGATTCATAATAATTAATACAAGCATGCACAACATGACTAGTTAAAATATCAATAGTTATCTTGGAAAATGACCTCAAGGACATTATATTGTTTTCCTTGCAAACTATACATATTTTGTAATAACACAAGGTCATAAACCTTTTAGTATGCTTGCCCTGCTTAAACTGTACAAGTTTCAAATACACTTTCTCATTTTTGGATAGTATATTTAAAATAGTCATCATAAATTATTTATCTTCATCTGATGCTTTTTGTCTAAAAAGGGTTTGCAAAGCTTGAAGTTTGTTTTGCAGTTTTGGGAAAATTTAATTTACTAAAGCATCTGTGACCAGACTATCTTTATTTATGATGTTGTCAACTCTTTAACGATACAGGAACTAGATCATCTTGTTTCTACCTCTATACTAGCAAGTAATGAAGATTGGCAGCGTAATATATTGGAAATTCCAAGTACACAGTTATTTTAACCGGCGTGTAATTTTTTCCGGGGTAGTTGCACCATGAAGAAAAAGAATAAATCCAGGTCCGATCCGTCTTTTGGTTTTGCTTTGATTAAATTATGACATCAAAGTCAATCCAGCTAGAAAAATATCAGCATTCAGATGAAACACAACGTCAAAACACTGACATGGAAGTGTGCCGATATATATTAAAAGTAAACAGACTTGTTTAGGTTTAATGAAAGTTGGGACGTCAATGCTGTCAGATGGATTCTCGTCAGTCTGGCTAAGGCCACATGATAAAGGCAGTCAATGTGAAACTGTGTCATGATAAAGGCAGTCAATGTGAAACTGTGTCATGATAAAGGCAGTCAATGTGAAACTGTGTCATAATATACAGCACTATGGTCATAATTGTTATTCTGCTTTGTAGGCATCACTTCATCACTACTCACTGTTGTGATATCAACAGTTGAATGAAAGATGCATCGTGTGTTAGGCTATTACTATCAGCGTCACAGACTGGTTGACTTCAGTGAGTAGTAGCAAAGCACTGAGTGTGTGAGTTCATGGTATCGCAGAGTGGTAGCAAAGCACTGAGTCATTGAGTGTGTGAGTTCATGGTATCGCAGAGTGGTAGCAAAGCACTGAGTCATTGAGTGTGTGAGTTCATGGTATCGCAGAGTGGTAGCAATTTCAATTCAATTCAATTCAAGTAGTATTGGTAAAATAAATTGGAATCACTGAAGAGAATGTATCATTTCATGATCAGGTACTGGTTTTTAAGACCTGTACAAACTCATTGAGTATCTTCAACTTTATTGAGTGGTTGAGTTTCTGAAAGTATGGATAACTCTCAATCACTTGAGTATGAATAAAATCATGGCTACGTAATGATTGACGCGTAGGTTTGACTTGGTAACTGCATCATAGTGGACTATGTGGTGTAGCTTCACATACACTTGATTAAAGCTATATGATTCTAGTAATAGACTAAAATCATCACTGATTAACTAGGATTGATGTGTCTGAATTGAGTAGGATTGATAATAAACTCTCATTTGAAAGACAATGGAAAAAGGAAGAAGATCTAATGTAGTTCCAATTTGAAAGCTGACTGATTAAAGTCACCTGGAAATAGATTTATTATTTTTTTTAAATATAAGAGTATATGTTTATTAACAATAAAACAATTTTTTGAGTAATTGTTTGTCAGTATTTATATGTAAAAAGAATAGATAAAGTTGTTTGGGGGCGACTCCGCCCATCCCTTTTTGTGACGTCAATCGAGGAAGACTTCGCCTCGATCGAACATCAACCCCCTTGAACTTGCCTGCATTTACGTTGTATACACGTGCAAGTAGTGAGATTGTACGTTTCGTTTGGTTATCCAAAACGGGGATTTTTCTTGCATTTTTCCGGCAAAAATTGCTGCTGGATGCAGCAAAACGACTAAAGATGGGGGCAGCCAGCATTTTTTTCCTGCAGATCCCAAATATAGGCAGTTACGGGCATCGAAAGTCAGGCTAACGAGGGCAAAGTGGTCCGGTCCGACGTCGTTTTCAGCGCTATGCAGCGAACACTTGGATATCCCGCCGTGCTTGGATACCGGGGATTTTTTCGTTGGTAGTAGTGTGCAAGGGAAGTTGCAGTGAAGCTTAGGTTACCAGTGAAATGTTTCTGGTGTTCGGATCGACTTGAGCTGTATGCCACGACGCCGCGGCACGCCGATCCGATAAATAGTTTGGCAAAGTAGGAAAAACAATACCTCATATTATCTGTGTTCTCGTTATGACTATGCTCGTATCTTCTGTTTTTAAGACATAGAAATGTGCATGGGACAGTTTGGGACCGGTGAAAAACCTCGTATAAACTGGCGTCTCGTATTTGTCGACTGTACACTGTCCTAGGATTGCATTGGGTGGTGATGTCCGAATACGAAAACGCATCATACTGATCAGGTACCCAGACGTAATGTACGGGGCCAGACTACACATTTTCTCCTGCATCGATTGACGTCACGAACAGCGCCATGTAAAGGGGGGCCTATTTTTAAATTTGTAATTAAAATAAAAATACAATTTTTTAACCTTAGTTAGTTGTTTATTCATATCCCACTCATAAAAATGTGTATATTAATGACAAAAGCTTTATTTTTATACCACTGCCAGGTGCCTTTAAAAAGTTGATACTAGCAACAATCCTCTAGAGAAATACTTCCAACCGAAATACTGCCAAAGTCTAGACTTGATTGTAAAAAGAAGTCAATTCACTTGACCAAGTTTCAGAGGAAAACTTTTTGTCAGTAATGCTACGTATATTTACACAAATTTTTACCTTTCCTTAAACAAATGTGAAATTGACAGACATATCTTCATTTGTACTCTTTGACAATAAAAAAGGTACTTGATTATGTGATGCCTTGCCACACACACGCATTGTCAATTAGAAAGCATCCCATTGAAAAGAAATAGATATTTATTGCGTGTTTACTTTAGATTGAAGTGACTCTGATGAAATCCCACAACATGATCTAGTCACCTTCCTGTCATTTACCCCCAACATTAAACTCAGGACACAAATACTTAGCCACCCCCCCCCCCCCCCCCCCCATAAAGCTGTGGATATATACCCATACCATGGGGTAGACTACAATCTAGTACAGGTGAACTTGTTATACCCGCTCATGTAAAGCAAAGCAGGTTGATAATCCCATGGATTACCGTTACCTATTAACAGACCCCCTTTACCCTAGCCTGTAGGGGAAATGGCCTAATCAATTTGTTGTGTGCTCTCTGGACTAGCGCCACGTTAGCGGTGGGGGAGCTTTTACTCTGCAGCCTGTTTAAGTAGCTTCTTCTCAATGGCCTTTTGAGAAGGGGGAGGGGGGAGGTTCAACTGTGTCTGTGGTTGAGATCTATGACAAGCAAATAATTCTAAGTTCAAGAAAATTTGATTTCCAAGCGAAAAAGTTTCTCAAGAGTTGCAGTTAAATTTGTAGGTGGAATTTTGGATAATAAATTTTGATGTTCAGTTTTTCTGCTTAGAATACTTTGGTCATTGTACTTGTAGATGTCATTATTTCTGGAAATGTCTCTGTTTTGATTGTTTACAAATAAAATTGTTCACGATGTCTGCAAAATAGCAGTTATAAATTTAGATGAAATTTGCATAAGAAGTTTTGGATTTTCAGGTTTTGTGATGAAAGTGGAATGCTTGTGGATGATTGATAGCATTGGGGGTATTTAAAGACATGTTCTAGTAAAAGGAACTACTAAAAGTCAAACAGGCGGTGATGGCCAAAGGGTTGGGGGGGGGGGGAGGCCAAGTACAACGTTAATGAATAATACCCTGCGCTGTTTAAAAGCTGCACTGTCAGCACTTGATAGAGTTCTCTTCCCATTACCCCCGGCATTCTGTAATGAAGCCCAAGTCCATATCCGGGCTTAATCATCCTTTAATGTAGTCAAGTCTTATATCAAGACCCATCTCTTTTTCTGTTGCTCCCTCTGATTCCTTGCTAATCTGTCAGTCACTCTGGGACAGGTTGGTAAGAAGGGGGAGGGAAGGAAGGTTGGGATTCAGGGCTTATAGGGGTGCGTGGTTAAGGCTGGATGGGGTATGGCTTGTGGTTACATACATGGGTACTGCAGTTTGTATTAAAGTAGCTCACCTTCAGATTTTGAGTAGTAGGCAATGTCTTAGGCAGTAATTTAAGAAGTTTTGTCAATGGCTGCTTCTATTGTTGAAGTTTAGGCTGATTTTCTCTGACCCCAATTTCTCAATGGTTGATGATGTGACCAGAGGATGCTCACATCTCTCAATGGTTGATGATGTGACCAGAGGATGCTCACATCTCTCAATGGTTGATGATGTGACCAGAGGATGCTCACATCTCTCAATGGTTGATGATGTGACCAGAGGATGCTCACATCTCTCAATGGTTGATGATGTGACCAGAGGATGCTCACATCTCTCAATGGTTGATGATGTGACCAGAGGATGCTCACATCTCTCAATGGTTGATGATGTGACCAGAGGATGCTCACATCTCTCAATGGTTGATGATGTGACCAGAGGATGCTCACATCTCTCAATGGTTGATGATGTGACCAGAGGATGCTCACATCTGTCAATGGTTGATGATGTGACCAGAGGATGCTCACATCTCTCAATGGTTGATGATGTGACCAGAGGATGCTCACATCTCTCAATGGTTGATGATGTGACCAGAGGATGCTCACATCTCTCAATGGTTGATGATGTGACCAGAGGATGCTCACATCTGTCAATGGTTGATGATGTGACCAGAGGATGCTCACATCTGTCAATGGTTGATGATGTGACCAGAGGATGCTCACATCTGTCAATGGTTGATGATGTGACCAGAGGATGCTCACATCTCTCAATGGTTGATGATGTGACCAGAGGATGCTCACATCTCTCAATGGTTGATGATGTGACCAGAGGATGCTCACATCTCTCAATGGTTGATGATGTGACCAGAGGATGCTCACATCTCTCAATGGTTGATGATGTGACCAGAGGATGCTCACATCTGTCAATGGTTGATGATGTGACCAGAGGATGCTCACATCTGTCAATGGTTGATGATGTGACCAGAGGATGCTCACATCTCTCAATGGTTGATGATGTGACCAGAGGATGCTCACATCTGTCAATGGTTGATGATGTGACCAGAGGATGCTCACATCTGTCAATGGTTGATGATGTGACCAGAGGATGCTCACATCTCTCAATGGTTGATGATGTGACCAGAGGATGCTCACATCTGTCAATGGTTGATGATGTGACCAGAGGATGCTCACATCTGTCAATGGTTGATGATGTGACCAGAGGATGCTCACATCTGTCAATGGTTGATGATGTGACCAGAGGATGCTCACATCTCTCAATGGTTGATGATGTGACCAGAGGATGCTCACATCTCTCAATGGTTGATGATGTGACCAGAGGATGCTCACATCTGTCAATGGTTGATGATGTGACCAGAGGATGCTCACATCTGTCAATGGTTGATGATGTGACCAGAGGATGCTCACATCTCTCAATGGTTGATGATGTGACCAGAGGATGCTCACATCTCTCAATGGTTGATGATGTGACCAGAGGATGCTCACATCTCTCAATGGTTGATGATGTGACCAGAGGATGCTCACATCTGTCAATGGTTGATGATGTGACCAGAGGATGCTCACATCTGTCAATGGTTGATGATGTGACCAGAGGATGCTCACATCTGTCAATGGTTGATGATGTGACCAGAGGATGCTCACATCTCTCAATGGTTGATGATGTGACCAGAGGATGCTCACATCTCTCAATGGTTGATGATGTGACCAGAGGATGCTCACATCTCTCAATGGTTGATGATGTGACCAGAGGATGCTCACATCTCTCAATGGTTGATGATGTGACCAGAGGATGCTCACATCTGTCAATGGTTGATGATGTGACCAGAGGATGCTCACATCTGTCAATGGTTGATGATGTGACCAGAGGATGCTCACATCTCTCAATGGTTGATGATGTGACCAGAGGATGCTCACATCTGTCAATGGTTGATGATGTGACCAGAGGATGCTCACATCTGTCAATGGTTGATGATGTGACCAGAGGATGCTCACATCTCTCAATGGTTGATGATGTGACCAGAGGATGCTCACATCTGTCAATGGTTGATGATGTGACCAGAGGATGCTCACATCTGTCAATGGTTGATGATGTGACCAGAGGATGCTCACATGTGTCAATGGTTGATGATGTGACCAGAGGATGCTCACATCTCTCAATGGTTGATGATGTGACCAGAGGATGCTCACATCTCTCAATGGTTGATGATGTGACCAGAGGATGCTCACATCTCTCAATGGTTGATGATGTGACCAGAGGATGCTCACATCTCTCAATGGTTGATGATGTGACCAGAGGATGCTCACATCTCTCAATGGTTGATGATGTGACCAGAGGATGCTCACATCTCTCAATGGTTGATGATGTGACCAGAGGATGCTCACATCTCTCAATGGTTGATGATGTGACCAGAGGATGCTCACATCTCTCAATGGTTGATGATGTGACCAGAGGATGCTCACATCTGTCAATGGTTGATGATGTGACCAGAGGATGCTCACATCTGTCAATGGTTGATGATGTGACCAGAGGATGCTCACATCTGTCAATGGTTGATGATGTGACCAGAGGATGCTCACATCTCTCAATGGTTGATGATGTGACCAGAGGATGCTCACATCTGTCAATGGTTGATGATGTGACCAGAGGATGCTCACATCTGTCAATGGTTGATGATGTGACCAGAGGATGCTCACATCTGTCAATGGTTGATGATGTGACCAGAGGATGCTCACATCTCTCAATGGTTGATGATGTGACCAGAGGATGCTCACATCTCTCAATGGTTGATGATGTGACCAGAGGATGCTCACATCTGTCAATGGTTGATGATGTGACCAGAGGATGCTCACATCTCTCAATGGTTGATGATGTGACCAGAGGATGCTCACATCTCTCAATGGTTGATGATGTGACCAGAGGATGCTCACATCTCTCAATGGTTGATGATGTGACCAGAGGATGCTCACATCTGTCAATGGTTGATGATGTGACCAGAGGATGCTCACATCTCTCAATGGTTGATGATGTGACCAGAGGATGCTCACATCTGTCAATGGTTGATGATGTGACCAGAGGATGCTCACATCTGTCAATGGTTGATGATGTGACCAGAGGATGCTCACATCTGTCAATGGTTGATGATGTGACCAGAGGATGCTCACATCTCTCAATGGTTGATGATGTGACCAGAGGATGCTCACATCTGTCAATGGTTGATGATGTGACCAGAGGATGCTCACATCTCTCAATGGTTGATGATGTGACCAGAGGATGCTCACATCTCTCAATGGTTGATGATGTGACCAGAGGATGCTCACATCTCTCAATGGTTGATGATGTGACCAGAGGATGCTCACATCTCTCAATGGTTGATGATGTGACCAGAGGATGCTCACATCTCTCAATGGTTGATGATGTGACCAGAGGATGCTCACATCTGTCAATGGTTGATGATGTGACCAGAGGATGCTCACATCTGTCAATGGTTGATGATGTGACCAGAGGATGCTCACATCTCTCAATGGTTGATGATGTGACCAGAGGATGCTCACATCTCTCAATGGTTGATGATGTGACCAGAGGATGCTCACATCTGTCAATGGTTGATGATGTGACCAGAGGATGCTCACATCTCTCAATGGTTGATGATGTGACCAGAGGATGCTCACATCTCTCAATGGTTGATGATGTGACCAGAGGATGCTCACATCTCTCAATGGTTGATGATGTGACCAGAGGATGCTCACATCTCTCAATGGTTGATGATGTGACCAGAGGATGCTCACATCTCTCAATGGTTGATGATGTGACCAGAGGATGCTCACATCTCTCAATGGTTGATGATGTGACCAGAGGATGCTCACATCTCTCAATGGTTGATGATGTGACCAGAGGATGCTCACATCTCTCAATGGTTGATGATGTGACCAGAGGATGCTCACATCTCTCAATGGTTGATGATGTGACCAGAGGATGCTCACATCTCTCAATGGTTGATGATGTGACCAGAGGATGCTCACATCTCTCAATGGTTGATGATGTGACCAGAGGATGCTCACATCTCTCAATGGTTGATGATGTGACCAGAGGATGCTCACATCTCTCAATGGTTGATGATGTGACCAGAGGATGCTCACATCTCTCAATGGTTGATGATGTGACCAGAGGATGCTCACATCTCTCAATGGTTGATGATGTGACCAGAGGATGCTCACATCTCTCAATGGTTGATGATGTGACCAGAGGATGCTCACATCTCTCAATGGTTGATGATGTGACCAGAGGATGCTCACATCTCTCAATGGTTGATGATGTGACCAGAGGATGCTCACATCTGTCAATGGTTGATGATGTGACCAGAGGATGCTCACATCTGTCAATGGTTGATGATGTGACCAGAGGATGCTCACATCTCTCAATGGTTGATGATGTGACCAGAGGATGCTCACATCTGTCAATGGTTGATGATGTGACCAGAGGATGCTCACATCTCTCAATGGTTGATGATGTGACCAGAGGATGCTCACATCTGTCAATGGTTGATGATGTGACCAGAGGATGCTCACATCTGTCAATGGTTGATGATGTGACCAGAGGATGCTCACATCTCTCAATGGTTGATGATGTGACCAGAGGATGCTCACATCTCTCAATGGTTGATGATGTGACCAGAGGATGCTCACATCTCTCAATGGTTGATGATGTGACCAGAGGATGCTCACATCTCTCAATGGTTGATGATGTGACCAGAGGATGCTCACATCTCTCAATGGTTGATGATGTGACCAGAGGATGCTCACATCTGTCAATGGTTGATGATGTGACCAGAGGATGCTCACATCTCTCAATGGTTGATGATGTGACCAGAGGATGCTCACATCTCTCAATGGTTGATGATGTGACCAGAGGATGCTCACATCTCTCAATGGTTGATGATGTGACCAGAGGATGCTCACATCTCTCAATGGTTGATGATGTGACCAGAGGATGCTCACATCTCTCAATGGTTGATGATGTGACCAGAGGATGCTCACATCTGTCAATGGTTGATGATGTGACCAGAGGATGCTCACATCTCTCAATGGTTGATGATGTGACCAGAGGATGCTCACATCTGTCAATGGTTGATGATGTGACCAGAGGATGCTCACATCTCTCAATGGTTGATGATGTGACCAGAGGATGCTCACATCTCTCAATGGTTGATGATGTGACCAGAGGATGCTCACATCTGTCAATGGTTGATGATGTGACCAGAGGATGCTCACATCTCTCAATGGTTGATGATGTGACCAGAGGATGCTCACATCTCTCAATGGTTGATGATGTGACCAGAGGATGCTCACATCTGTCAATGGTTGATGATGTGACCAGAGGATGCTCACATCTCTCAATGGTTGATGATGTGACCAGAGGATGCTCACATCTCTCAATGGTTGATGATGTGACCAGAGGATGCTCACATCTCTCAATGGTTGATGATGTGACCAGAGGATGCTCACATCTCTCAATGGTTGATGATGTGACCAGAGGATGCTCACATCTCTCAATGGTTGATGATGTGACCAGAGGATGCTCACATCTGTTTAATGAACTAACAAACATCGTTCAGTTAGTTCCTTTTTACTTTTTGTGATTAATGAACAAACGGATATCACTCAGTTAATTCTGTTTGATTTCTGTGGTTGATAAACTATCTTATCAGTCAGTTAATTCCTTTTGACTTCTGTGGTTAATGAACTAAAAGATATCAGTAAGTTAATTTCTTTTGATTTCTGTGGTTAATGATCTAACATATCAGTAAGTTAATTCCTTTTTTTTACTTTTGTGGCTAATGAACAAATAAGTAACCTTAGAATCCACCGCACCAATTCATGAGTGTATTTGAAGATGTTTGTGAGTCTTGATGCTTTTGCCTGCCACCCTTACTCCATGATTTCCCATCATGCATCACTGCACATTGGGTCACATGGTGGTGGGGTCGACCACAATAATTAAACAATTAATGTGTTATCAATGTAACCTGTGAGGAAAAATGTTACTTGTGTCACACGTTCAAGTATAAGCAGATGGTATTTAAAGTGGTTAAACTTTTCAGAAAGTGTTTGCGCACTGATTAGCTCATAATTCAGTTATAAGAATCCTTAACTCTTGAAACAAAGAAAACAACAATGATTCTAATTGTGTTGTAAACCCATTCATTGGTCCAGTGGTTGTTATGGGCAACAGAGACGTATGGACAAGTTGAAATGTCTATGAACGTCAAGCCCTGTAACTGATTTGTAGAATGTGGATGTTTATAAAAAATGATTGTACACTATGTAATGCATTGATATGAACAAGCATTTCCACCATGCCATTTGTCTAAAGTCTTAAATCATGGTACCAGCATCAATGTCTGTTGTCTGAATCTCTGTCTTCAATAGTGAAAAAGAACCAGAGAACTCTGTTGCCTCAATTTGGTTACAATGATATGACTTGGGAAATGAACAGACAAGATGGTTGAACCATGATATAAATGTGACTATACTTTAGCCTGAAACTGCACAAGATTGCATGAGTTGTTAGAATGCTGAATGTCATGATGAAGACATCCTGCAGTAATGTATGCATGGTGCATGACAGTACAGCTTTTATATAGAGGTGATGAGTCTTACAAATGCTGCTTATAAATTGTTGTGATTTCGTTTTTATTACATGCAACCTTTTTTCTCACAGGAACTTGTAATCTTGGTTGATTTTCATTGGAGCTGCTTAACTTAAACATAGTTAAAAGTTAAAACCGGGAGCAGAAAATTGAATTTGTCACTTATATAAGGGTATTTGTGGGGGTTAGAGGGAAGATGGGTGCATGGGTACTTTATGTTACCAAGCATTATTTGCTTTAAGAGTTGGCGCAGACTCTTGGTGCTAACTCTGTGAGCAGAGAATGGTTCAGTGCAAGTTAGCAGTAAGCATCATCTTGAAATTTGTTGCTCAATAGGCCTATAGGGTATTGTGGGATTAGCAAGGGATATCTATTTGTTGCTCAATAGGCCTATAGGGTATTGTGGGATTAGCAAGGGATATCTATTTGTTGCTCAATAGGCCTATAGGGTATTGTGGGATTAGCAAGGGATATCTATTTGTTGCTCAATAGGCCTATAGGGTATTGTGGGATTAGCAAGGGATATCTATTTGTTGCTCAATAGGCCTATAGGGTATTGTGGGATTAGCAAGGGATATCTATTTGTTGCTCAATAGGCCGATAGGGTATTGTGGGATTAGCAAGGGATATCTATTTGTTGCTCAATAGGCCTATAGGGTATTGTGGGATTAGCAAGGGATATCTATTTGTTGCTCAATAGGCCTATAGGGTATTGTGGGATTAGCAAGGGATATCTATTTGTTGCTCAATAGGCCTATAGGGTATTGTGGGATTAGCAAGGGATATCTATTTGTTGCTCAATAGGCCTATAGGGTATTGTGGGATTAGCAAGGGATATCTATTTGTTGCTCAATAGGCCTATAGGGTATTGTGGGATTAGCAAGGGATATCTGGGGTGGCGCAGACTCTAACTCTGGTGCAAAATGCTGCAGTAAGCAACATGCAGAGATCCTAAACTCATTCATGCATTGTTCAGTAAGCAACATGCAGAGATCCTAAACTCATTCATGCATTGTTCAGTAAGCAACATGCAGAGATCCTAAACTCATTCATGCATTGTTCAGTAAGCAACATGCTGAGATCCTAAACTCATTCATGCATTGTTCAGTAAGCAACATGCAGAGATCCTAAACTCATTCATGCATTGTTCAGTAAGCAACATGCAGAGATCCTAAACTCATTCATGCATTGTTCAGTAAGCAACATGCAGAGATCCTAAACTCATTCATGCATTGTTCAGTAAGCAACATGCAGAGATCCTAAACTCATTCATGCATTGTTCAGTAAGCAACATGCAGAGATCCTAAACTCATTCATGCATTGTTCAGTAAGCAACATGCAGAGATCCTAAACTCATTCATGCATTGTTTTCTTAATAGATTTTTATTTCTCGTTCTTTTCTAACAGTTAGTATTTTTCACAGGAATGGGATTTACAGTTTGGAAAGTTGTTGAACATTGACTGTATTTGTGTTTTGAACTTACTCATTGACTGTATTTGTGTACTTACTCATTGACTGTATTTGTGTTTTGAACTTACTCATTGACTGTATTTGTATTTTGAACTATCTTCTTTATGTAGGAAGTCAAGGCATGATGGGTAATGACATGATTGGCCAATCAGCAGCAGTCTCTGGTATGGGCATGCCTCCCGTATCGGGTGGTTCTTCTTACTCACACTCCACCCAGCTCCATCCCTCAATGCACTCCCAAGCCATGATGCTCGCCGGCCACCCTCACTCTATGATGATGTCTCATCATGCATCAGGGCACGTTGGGTCACACAGTGGTGGGGTTGGCCAATCATCACCTAGTCTCCTAAACCACAACGACTCGGTCACAGCATAATCAACAACAACAACAACATCAACAAACTAAAAGAACAACCTAGAAGGTTAACCTAGAATGGCCATTGCAGATGAGAGACTCTGTCAACACCATTTGTAAATAACTGTCTGACATCTACTCGTATTGAACTTAACTTGTGATATATCATGGTACTTGCTCTAGCACTTTTTGCAACTTGAAAATCCTGTTGGTAAGTGTCAAGTTACTGCATGCACCATAAACAAAGCCCATTTTACACAAATACTCTGAAATGATTTTAGGATGGTCATAGGAAACACAGTGGGGGGGGGGGGGGGCTCGTTGCTCTTCTACAATGTGTTTACTGTCAAGTTCTGGCCTTATACATGTTTTACAAACACTCAAGGATTTATTACAAATGTCAACTGTTGTCATAAATAGGCTTTTTGTCTTTGGGTCAGAATTTTTTTGTTTTTGTAGATTGCCCTTTGCATTCAGAGTTTCTTATAAGACATAAACTGACTACAAAAAGATGTATGTAGTTCATTGTAAGCCTCTAGTGGTCAATTAAAGTTGATGTAGAGATAGAAAGCATCTCAAGGCTTTCTGTTCCAAGAGAAAACTTTGATCTGTCTTTTCAGGATTTGTAATGATTTGAAATCATGACCCTGCATAATGAAAATAGTGATGAGCCAGAAACGACCCAATTCTGAGAGTGGGACCAATGTATGTGATGTTACTTACTTACCAACAGGATCCAGTCTGGATAAAAACCAACACTCATAACTTCTACTGCACTCTCCCTGATTTTATATGATAATGGACTTGGGGGAATGCCAAAATAGTTTTTGTTATTTTATAAAATTTTTCTTTTTACTCTGTTCGGAAAATGAATGTACACAAGGACTAATATTCTTGCCAAAAAACATTTTCAAAATGTTGTTTCATCGTGTAAACCATACGCATCATATTTTTTTACAACCAAAATTTACGAGGTAAACAGAAATAAAATATTTGGAACAAACTACTTGATGATAAGAAATCATGTACTTTTTGCCGTTTCAGGAATCAGTTTACATACAAAGCTGTAAAAAACATAAAAGAAAAGAAGAAGAAAAGTAAAGAAATTATAGTTTGTGTTGCAATCAAAACATTGATGTGAAGAAGTCATAGTGTCAAAGAAGAATGTCACTAATTGAAATAATGCGCTGAGAAACTAAATTCAAGTACTGTGATATATTTAGGATTGCCATATTAACTGATACTAATTGAACTTGATCCTATTTGGCTAACACCAACTCTTTACATTGCAAAAGATTGAAACTGAAACTTTTGATGCACAGTGAAGGAAAGTGTCTTCTCTCACACAAACTCTTGGTGTCTGACTTTGTTGTGAATGGCTTCAAAACATTGTTGTAAAAACCACCATCTATAATGTACAGAAACATTCATTGCTTAATTCATTGCACTGTATTCAGTTAAAAGTCGTAATTCAAACGCCACTTTGTATTCTATGCACATTTCTTGACATTTTGAAGTTAACAAGGACTTCTGGTAATGTTGGTTCCAGCAATGCTGGAGTGGATAATTTGGGGAGAATAAAAGAAGAAATGTCGAATTTGCCCAATTGTGTGTTAACCCAATTCATCTGATATCATCACACCATTTTGTGAGTCAGGTTGGTTATGTGTTTCTGTACCTTACAGTGCGTTGACCATGAACAGATGGTAGCTGCTAGTAAGGTGATGTCAGTATGATGGGTTTATACATCTAGTTATCATAGCTCTGACCTAAATAAGCAAGACCATTTCTTACTGATGTCTGGGTTAAATATTATAGTGAACATCATTGTGGTAACATTTTAAGCAACATATGGCTGGAATCATTAATGCAAATCACACCAGTAGAGATCTATTTATGTTTGTAGCCTCTTTTGGAGTATTCTTAATTATGTATCATCTAAACCACTTCCAAGTCATAATTAGCTTTGCTCTTTAATTTTTTTACCAAACAATTTTTCTCATTTCTTTCTGACATGAAAGTATAGCAAAGACATTCTTTTCTAAACAATTTAATAAAATATTTTGTGCCAACTACAAATACGTGCCAAGAGAATCCCTGGTTTTTACAATCTGAACTCACATACGGTGCCAACAAGTACAAATTAAAAGTCTACCACATAGTCGGTAACAAATCATCACCTAAAACATTTTCTTTTTTGATTCCACGTGGTCACTCTTTAAGCCTTACATTGATCCTATATATTTTGTTGTCAACAAAAGATGTTTGTTTTGAAATTGAAACTTATCTGGGGGCAGTTTGATAAAATGCAGATTTTCTTAACATTTCTGGTTGTGAACACATTATTAAGCTAAAATCCTTGTAAATAAATAGTTGTTGTTTTTTACTCTGATCAACCTGGAGTGCTTGCTAGGTTTATTCAATTGAAACATAGATTGTGTGCCCACTGAAAGTGGTTTTTCGGTGCAACCTTTTTTATGGAGATCTTTTGAACTTGTTTTTTTAGTTCCCACAAAATCCAGACAAAGTAGGAAACACCTTAGAATGTTTGATATTTTAGAATTCTTCTGATTGTTAAGTTTGCAAAAAATAAGTTAGTGGCCTGACGTTTTGACCCAAGCAGAGTCTTTCTCGAAGGCTAAAATTAATGACAACACAACACAACACAACACAACACAACACAACACAACACACATACAAGCAGACAAGAGTTGCAAGAGTAGTCAAGTGGAAATACATGAATAGAGAGAGTGGAGGGAGAAAAGCAGAAAGCATTCAGGGAAGGCAGGGGGTAAGCAGGGATTATGAAGACAAAGGGGGGGGGGGGGGTTATGAAGGGAAGGGGATAGCTTGACCACAAGAAGTTGGGAACACAAAGGACAAAATGGAAGGTTTGAAGAGAGGTAAATAATTAGTTAATACAATGTAGGGCAGACTAATAAAGTGGATATCTGTGTGGGAAAAGGAGAAGGCAAAGACAAAAGGTTATTAGTCATTTCCTTGGATATTCAAACCATGGGGCTGAGTGGTCTTAATGCGCCTTATCCAAAGTTTTTCCCTACTTGTTAAGTTTCTATGATTCAAATATTGACAGTTTTGTCAACAGAAAATGGGTTCTTTTTCTGGATTTTGAGGGAACAAATAAAAAGATATCTTGAAATTAAGGCTAAATAGTAGAGTTTAAAATCTATATTTCTCAGTAAAGTACAGAATCAATTCCAATTGGGATGGTCTGGATACTTAGTACATTGCCCACCTATATATAAATG